>CP136062.1:106680551-107880551 GCA_032622095.1 Siphonodentalium dalli
CGATGGGTGCGCGAAAAATAGTACTGCGCGAAACCAAAGTTTCAACGGTTTATTCTGGGCATCAAGAATATGAATGTGAGTACAAACATACAACTGTACAAGTGAACCAAATGCGAATAACAATCGAAATCTAGATTTTTGCATTTGTTTTTAATTCAACCCGCTTGTTCAAGTTGACGGATGTGTGTTGCTATATCAGTGTACTGCAGGTTCACTATATAGTATTTTCCCAGAATGTGCTGTGATCAGTTTCAATACAGTGGCTTAATTCGATTGAAAGACTTTGCCTTTGTGTTCAAGAGTATTGACATTTAATTGTTACAAGTATCACAGCTCTGATGTCTGAAGATGCATACATATTAATCAGGAAGTATATGTTGTTTATTTCCCATTAATCACTCTCATATGTACACAGCCTCACCCAGTGATAGGGTACTGCTAATGTGTAATGCTTACAATGTATTACTTTATTTCAAGTAATGGATAGTAATGTGACCCATTATGCAATACATGGAATTCACAAAAGCATTCCATTACTTTTTGCATTACATCATCAAACCTGTTCTGATTTCTTATCTGAATAATGCTTGTTCTCTTACAAGTGGAAGCTTAAGGGAATGCAATCATCCTATAAGTTTTCGGTGAATAAGCCCCCCCCCCCCCCCCCAACATTAACAACACGAATTATAAAGCAATAGTGAGCATTTTGATTCATCATATCATAGTCATATTTATCTAATCTAATATTTAAGCATCAAATGACTTCCAGTTTAAGTTGTTGTATATGGATGTTTTACCTTCAGAACTACAGTAGTCTATGTATGGGCATGGGGCGGGTTGCTACGTACCTCATTACAACTACAGATGGTAAAGCTATAATCCGCTAATCCCTTAATGGATAGCAGATAATTAAGGTTCAGTAATACAAAGAGATAACACCCTTTGTCACAGCTGTTGTGGTGTAATTTATCATGTGTGGAATTATTTTGTGGGTTTCAGACCGCTGAATATGTATTCGAATGTTTAATGTGTAGCATTTGACCGCTTATTCGCATATACATAATTAGCGTAGATGGGTATTCAAAGACTTACCATATACGGACTGACATTCGTCAACTAAATACTATAGTGTAGGGGTGCGGACCTTCCTCAGTGATATATATCCCACACTTTAGAATTATATATCCCCACAATTCAGAATAATAATAGAATATTTCGGAAGCTCTTATCCAACATATCTAACAATTAAATTTAATATAACATTCTATTTTAAAACACTTGAAACTGACATTTCTGTTGAAACTTTCATTTATAAAAGAACATGAAGATGGGTGAAAAAAATTAGGATAGGAGAGATAGACCTTTATGGTATGAGGGAAATCCCACTTAATGCACCACATTTTCAAAGTAATTGTAATTGTAATGCAAAAACTGGCAAGTAATGGTAATACATTATTTTGCAAAGTAATGGACCGATCCCTGACCTTGTGACATTTAGTTTAACTGCATATTCATGTGCAACGGAAATTGCTCTTCAAAATGACGAAACATGTATATAGGCGGATTTTTATTTAAAAACTGACATAATTTTGCCACTAAAGTTGAATAAATAATTATATCGGCTGGCATACGATCAACAATTATGTTTTGAGATGTGTGTTATCTTATCTCGTTAAAAGTATGACTTTTAGCTCGACAGAGCCTAGCTAAAAACCATACTTCTAACTGGAGGTAACATGCATCCCAAAACACACTATGCTATTATCGTATATGTATATATATCAGGGCTATTTATTTGTTTGTAAGATTTGTTTGATGGTCGGGGAAGTTGATAATTCAGAAATAAGTTGTGCCCCATTCCAGATATCTCAAGTACAGTAATGCCCTAAATAATCTCAGTGAGAGCTTTCCTATGAATGGCAACAATCCATATTACCGACTAAATCCTGAAAAATTACCCATAATTATGATGTGGTTAAGGAGTCGATTATTTAGGGCATTACTGTATAGTATCTCACCTTGCATCCGAGTTATATGTGGAAGCCGACAGAGGAGATCTACCATTCTTATCACAAATGCTATTTCTCGCTCCGTTCCGTAAGAGATACATAACACCGTTACACCAGCCCTGCAGTGGAGAAATGAGTATGATGGTATGTAAAAGTGCTTAAAGGTACTCAATCCGATTCGATGGTCTCCATATAATCAGATTCCAACATTTTTTTTTAAAAGCCGCTTCAGTAAACGATTAATTGCCCCAAAATAATTTGTACCCCCCCCCCCCCCACAGCCAAAGAAATAGTAATTTGGGAGCGTTAATTCGGATTACAGCTACACGTGATGTTCGTAAATTCAAATGTGGAAGATGTGATTATTTGGTCTTTAGAAAATTCAAATTAGAGAATTCAAATTCAGCAACAAAATAAGTTCAATTGTCGGAAGAGAATGAGTTGAATTTTCATGAAATATCCTCCTCAATTTTCAAGTAGCAAAGAATTTCAAGAGTTTGCCATCAATGTTTACAGCAATTAAAATATTCAGACATATTGAATTTATAGCATAAGTGTCTATTCTATTGTGTGTATAACACCCATTTTGTAAACTTCATCTTTACACCATACTGTGAGTATACAGCTTCCTATTGTTGGTATAAATTTCTATTGTGGGTGTAAATTTTCAAACGTGATTTCGTATGTTAAACGTTTATACCCATAGTAGAACTACATCTTAGTTAGCAAAATAGTTCTTATGTTACATTCATTTAAAATTGGAGATTGTCATGATATCAATTTGATATGATGAAAATTGCTTGCATTTCAATCAAATGTAGCATTCTAGTGTTATATTAACAAGGAAACATATGAATGGTAATATCAAGATACTGATGGCTCAGAAAGATGCGGACGTCATGACGTAACTGTATGCATCACTACGCGTGACGCACATTCCTTATAGCATCGTGTTTGTGTCTGGATGAGGATACATTCAAAATAAACAGCGGAGTTTAATTCGCGAACAAAATTAAAAAATAAATAATTATGGCATAAATAAAATACACGTATAGTAGCCGAGAGTACAAAATGTTCACTACTCGTGGTATTGTGGTTTTAACCACTCGCCAAAAGGCTCGTGGTTAAAACCACAATTCCATTCGTGGTGAAAATGTGGTATTCTCGGCTACTATGGGTGTATTCTATATGTATCAATTCAATACAGTGAGAGGTTTCCCACTGGATAATACCGGTGAAACAAAAAGAGAAATAGTGAGTGTGTGAGAGAGCGAGAGAGAGAGAGAGAGGGGAGAGAGGGTGAGAGAGAGAGGGAGAGAGAGAGAGAGAGAGAGAGAGAGAGGACATAGAGGGGGCGAGGGAGCAAGACGAGAGCGAGAAAGGGGAATGTACGGAAAGAGGGAGGGAAAGAGCGGTAGTCCAGTCGCTTAGGGCCAAAATTTTTTGAAATAGTGACAGACCGGATTAAAACGTAAAAATTTGCTCATTTGTAGAGTAGGGTGTGGGAAACAATATCAGAGGGGGTGCCGGGGCTAGGTGTCTCGAGTCGGAAGAAAACATGGTTTCCATGGCAACGGCCTGAAATGATAGGTGAACATAGGAAAAGGGGCACTGTTTCGAACTCACAAACATTTTTGCTGAAGTAGTGGTGTGGACTCATAGTCAGATTAATAGTCCACAACTTGACATGGTCAATTAGACCATCTGGGGTTAAGGTCATCAACTAGGGTCAAGGTCATTTGAAAAAAACGCATTATTTTTGCCAACTTTTGATATGTTAACTCGTATTCTGCTAATCCCTAGTGTCCTTCATTCTGAATTCAATCTATGTCATACTACATATAAATATATAAGAGCGCTGATATACCTTCCAGTTTGAGCTATGATACGTTTAAGCTTTTATTTGATTGCATACATGTATATACACTGAATAGTCTGCTCAAAGAAAGTTATGTTAAAGCGGGTAACGGGTATATTTTAAGCGTGACAAGAGCCTTATTTTATTTCAGCCTGGTGGAATCGAATTATGACTCCGTTATAGACTGGGACACATGCGTCATCTGTGGATTTGGAGGTGACCTCAAGTGCCCAGCCGATAGAAAAGATGGCAGTGGACAACACGCAAACTCAGATTTTCTTCAAAATATGATAGGATTTCACAAACTTGGCTTGCTTCCTCCGAAACTTCATTGGATTTGTTCCGTCGATGGTGATATGCTGTTCCAACATCGTACATAGTTGCACAAATCTTGCCGGTTGACATATGCAACTTCAAAACTGGAGAGATCACAGACACGGATAGTCGATAAGGGAACAAACACTAGCGTAGATGATCGCGAGAGAAAACCTAGATGCCAGTCAAATGGAATATCTACGACTTATATGTTTTGTCACTCGAAAACCGATGAAGGCCTACAAAGTTGTTGTACTTGGGAGCTGGACATGGATATTAAGAAAATTGCAATATCTCTTGGCGATGAATAGATAATAGCATTAGTTACGGGCACTGATTTGGTTGCTGTTGAAGCCAAATATCACAACAAGTGTCTGTCGTCATTCAAGAATCGGTACAGAAGTCAACAACGACAGGCTCACAAACCAACAAACAATGATGAAAATATTTTGCAGTCACGCATATTTGCAGAATTAGTGTCGTTTTTAGAACACGAAGTTGCCAATGGAAACGACATTTTCAAACTTTCACAGCTGCATGCCTTGTTCCAAGAGAGACTCAGTGTCGTTGGATTGCAAAAGGAAATCAATACTGGGCCATTTTTCAGGAGAATGTCAGGAGCAAACTGCTGGAAAAAATACTCTTCTTGTATTCAACAATGGCCTGCAACGATACCTGAAGCTTGCAGCTGCATCTCGAGATTTTGACGAAGAAGCGTTGTGTGTCCAGCGCATGGTGGACTCTATCAGGAATGATATGTATGCCAAGGCCTTCTTCGAGTTAAGTGGTTCGTTTACAGCGGGTTGGCAGGAGGATTCGGTGCCCCCGCACTTAATAACATTGGTCAATATGCTTTTGTATGGAAGCAATATCAAAGATAATAGATCAATGCCAAGCCAGGCATGCCTCACAATTTGTCAGCTGATAATGTTTAACACCAAACAAGGTATTCTGGGTAGCACCAGGCAACGCCACGCAAAGAATCGCGAACCACCTCTACCACTTTACATCGGGATGAATAGACATTGTTTATACAGAAGTAAAATATTAGTGACAATTGGTAATCAGTGTCAGCTATCGTCGCATCCTAGAGGATTGGCTGACATCTGCTACATAATGCAACTATGGTGGAATTCCAGCATGCATTGCATGTGATTTCTATTTGAGCAGCATAAATTTCAATAGCTTTTTCGGATATCGAATGTCTTGAATGCCTTCAATTTGTAATTGTCTAATCACAGGTTCAGGTTCAAGTAATATGGGAAATCAACTTCAAGCGGCAAAGTTGGAAGAAACTAAATGGGTGAACACAGCTTTAACGTTGCTCGCTAAGGATGAGATAGAGTATCATGCATCAAATCAGATACCACTAACATTTCCTGCTGGGATTAGTGTCTTGATGCCATTGTTCTATGAGAAAGCAGCAACCGTAGCAATGGTTCGGCATGGAATGACAATTGTGAAGGAAACGACCGAAAAGCTAAATCCAGGACAGACACCAGTAATGGCAGTGGATCAACCACTTTTTGCGCTTTGTAAATACGTACAGTGGACATGGCCAACATTATTTGGGGAATCATCTTTTGTCGTCATGTTTGGTGGTCTTCACGTAGAGATGGCACTATGGTCAATGCTGTGAGATATTTTGCAAGGAAGTGGTTGGACCACGGTTTTGACTGAAGCAGATATTGCATCAGCGGGGACTGCCGATTCATTTCTACACGCATCGCACCTGACGCGTATACGAGACACGCACACCAAGTGACGACCCTTGCACTATCAAAGTTGCAAAAAGATTCACGGCGATCGCAATCTCCACAAAGTATGATCGAAGACTTTGATGAATGGGTGGGGCAGATGTGTGGTGCATATCCAACATTTCAATATTGGAACTTGATATTGTGTTTAGAACAACTCATCTTGATGTTCGTGTGGGCACACCGGGAACGCAACTTCACCCTTTATATCTAGGTCTTACCGGTACCTTGGTTATTTGTTATGAACCATCAGAACTACGCGCTTTGGATACCAGTACACATCCGGGATGTGAAACTCCTCACAACGGAGGTAAAAGAAGAGTTCCTGTCATGCTGGTGCTTCCCTAAAACAGTAAATAAATGCTCTGCTATGCCATTGGATCAAGCCCACGAGCAGAATAATGCAACGATAAAAGACTGCGGGGGAGCCATTGGCCTGACAGAATCTCCAGCAGCACTAAAGAGGTGGGGGGGGTTCCGGTCCAGAACAGGCGCGGATATTGACGGAATTCGAACACCAGTATTCGCACAGTAGTCATTCTGAAAATGTTGACTATGGTGATGTCGTCTCGGCTCAACGTGCATTTCAACGACAAATAGATGCATTATGTTCTAAAATTAATTCGATGGGAAACCCATTCACTATGGAGTCGGAGGAACTCATTGCAATCGACACGCATGTCTGTGCTCAATCCGATGTTGTAAGAACTCTTCAAAACATGGAACAGACAGGAAAGGACAGATATGAACAGTATATCCAGGAAGTAATAGATGAATTTAAAAGCGATTACAGTTTGTTCAGCCAACTCTACATCTCCAGTCAAGTTCGTGACGGAAACTTAGAAGATTTTTTCATGCACGAAAATCACACATGGCCGCCATCGTTAAGTCAGCATGGTAAAATTAGGCTACCTGCTTCGAAATCCAATTTATTGGAGCTTATTCAGGCGAAACAACCACCAACAGCTGAACAGTTTGATATCCACATCTATGATGGACCAGCTGTGATACACGGTCTTAACAGGGGAACCGCTGAAACATTTGGCGAGTACAGTAATATTACATTCCAGTCGTGGATATGAAGACAACTGCAGCGTTTCAACCGTGTAGATGTCGTTTTGGGATGTATATAACTCTCTCAGTCTGAAACGAGCCACACGTGAAAAAAGAGGAAATGGCATTCGACGGAAAGTTACATCAAAGACCAATTTCAATGCATTTCTACAAGATGATCACAATAAAAGGGAACTCTTTGAATTGTCATCTGGTGTTGAGTCATATTAATGTCCAGTCGGAAAGGAGTTGCATATCACAGCTGGCAACTCTGTCATATCACGAGGGAAGACAACAAAAATGTCAACTTCTGATCACGAGGAGGCAGACACCAGAATGTGTTTGCATCTAGCTGACGCAGCATCGAAAGGTGCCCGGGCTATCATGGTTAGCACCATGGATACAGATGTCGTTATTATTCTCATTGGAATATTTGCAGTGCTAACATACAGCTTTCCTGGTGTGGACATTTGGGTTGCATTTGGAACTGGAAAACATTTCCGATATTATCATATTAACTCAATGTTTGAAAACTTGGGAAAAGAAACATCGATGTCGCTTCCATTCTTCCATTCATTTACTGCCATATTAATCCAAATAATAGATTGTACTACACAGTATCCATACAGGAAGGGGAACTCAAGCATACTGACTTATCATTGTTATTCGATAAAATATAGTAACACGACTCGACGTAAAACTTTAATCTCAATATCTTGTCTAAACAACCAGCATGATAACTCATGGATAATAATTGGACAGGGCCACTTGTCGATATCTAGAATGAGAGGTCTATATAATTAATTGTAATACGACTATGCCTAAATATGCTTAAAAGCCTTTTCCTGATTGAATTATAAAGTAAACAATATCCCACATATGACATATGTGAATTGTCTTGGAAAATTATGCTGTTAAGCCATGTTTTAGTCAACAAATCATAAAAAGGGTGTAGAGTTGTATCATAATGTGGTTTGTAATACTATATGTTGGCTTTAAATAGAGGCATATGCACATTTCGCACCAATGTTTGAGAATGTTGCCATGGCAACATTACTTTATCCTAATATGACCATATTTTGTATTTCACACAAGGACATACCTGTTTGTGTATTCTACTGAATGTTGAAGAAATCTTAGTACTATATATAATAATCATGTGTTATACAATTCTAGTTTCTGATTGTTACCTTTATGACCATTTACAACTTCAAAGCTAATCAACGCAAATGTAAAAAAAAGTCGTAGTACTCAAACTGTCAGCTGGCTCTTCGCAAAATGACATTTCCCATTTTCTCTCACTTTCTAGATACCGTTGCCATGGAAACCAGATTTAATACTTATCGATGACAGGTAGCCCGGGCACCCCCACCAAAAATATTTCACTTGGGACAAGTAATACATGTACCAAGTTTCATGCTTTAATCCGGCCAGTCACGATTTTTCGGTTAACTCACCGGGCTATTACGCACAATCAAAGAAGTAATAACTCAAATGGATGCACAGCTGGTCGTGCCGGTTTTGTGGACAAACTCGCCTAGAGAGGACAGCATGCATGCAGCCTAGTCTATCCACAGTAACATTTTTATACTAAATACTCATTGACGAGTAGTTCCCTACGGAAATATTTATATAATAAGTTCAACAAAGGAACATACCCCTCCAATACTGAAAAAGAACTTCTTCTGTTCTTGTATTATCTGTCGTCTGTTTTGTCCTGAAACCCCTCCAAATAAATAATAATCCATTCCAATGTAAACTTTTATAACTGAGTGGGATAATTCATTTAGTATAGAAATATCTTCGTGAGAGCCTATGCTCGACATTGTCTCGATCTCTCTTGTAAACGGATGCCTCTCGGTGTGTTACATACCTCAGTCTCTCAATGCATTTTTGCTTTTTACGGACTACAAATATAAAAAAAAAAATACACGTGTCTTGCAATAAATATATCATGGGAAGAACATACCAATGTAAAACTTGATAGATTTATTCCTCCTGCATGTGATCATTTTATGAAGAAAAAAAAAAGGTATGGGCCTATTGCTATTTTTGTATTTCGCCAAAAAGCCAAATTACACTGAGAGGCTAATGTAGTATAGTTAGCTTTCATTTGACCCCAGACCCCGCGAATCGATTAGACATTGTGGATTTTTTTGTCGACGTACCTGGTAAGCAGCGATGCAGAGGGGCGTCCGTCCTTCTTTGTCCTCGGAATGTACGTCCGCCCCTATCTTGATTAACCATTTAACAGCGGGGTTATTCTGTGCCTGTGTTGCGCGTGCCAACGGTGACATTCCTGAATATATATATTTGTTTTAATAATTAGAAAATAAAGCTCCATGGGAGGGGGGGGGGCAAACCTTAAATTATGATCGGGTTTGTAAACAGAGGGAAAACCAGAACATGTAGAGTTAAAGACATATGATGTACTTGTTCGGGTGCGTGAAACTGATAAGTTAGTATTCGGGCGCTATGACAACTGGGGGAATGTAACATTCTACTAACATCGCCGAAAATTTCAAGCAAATCGACCGTACCACTCCATAGAAAACATCGTCAGAAATACGCTCAATTGTAAATATTTACTAATCGATTCGGACGCATCTATCGCCGCTAAACCAACGAAAACGATTTCTACATCGAGAGTCACTGCATTTAATTCACATATAAGAATGATGGTGTGTGTGTTAATTTGGATATACTATTTGTAAACATTACTACTTTGAACAAGAGTATTCTCCATTTCTATTTTATCACCATACCTGAGGGTTTCGCATAATTCATCGGTGTCGGACGTACATATTTTGGTGTCGCACGTACATCTCTGCATTTCCGAAATATTGTGATCACTTGAATGGTCGGAATAAAATGAGAAATTTTCAAGAGTATTCAAAAATGGTATTTTCCAAAAATTTGGTGTCCATACAATAAAATAAATTAATCACTAATATATGCAATATCTATTGCTTGTTTTATTCAGATAATCTTTAAACTATGTGAAAATCGCTGATTTTGACAATTGCGCAACACGTCAAAAACAGAAGTATCAAAATGTTCGTGTTCTATGCTGTTTAAAGGTACACAATCCGATCAGACGCTCCTAAATTACCATTTCTTTGGCTTCGGGGTAAAACTATTTTTGGTTCGAGTCGATGAACCCACCCAAAGCTCAGAGTGATCAGATATCGATTTTTTAAGTTTGTTATTTCTCAAGATGTGTAATAATATGTGGCCCAGAAACAGGTGGTCAAACGGAAGGTCTCGGACAAAATTGCGGATGAAGATGGATAACTCTTAAATCAAGTGGTAATACGGTCAAATTTCGTGATACTTTAGTCATAATACGGCCATATTTTATCGAACAAAATGTTGATAAACAACAAGTTTTGGGAAATTTGATACCAAAGTTGACAGTGGTTAGCATTATTTTGTTGCAATAAAACGATTCTGATAACTAAAGCGTATTTTGAAGAAATTTTGTTGTTGTTGTATCTTGAGGTATGGGGATATGGGGACCGTCTGATCGGATTGAGTACCTTTAAACAAAATTCTAGGACTCGGTTGGTCCTGATATCATTTCAAAGCTCAGAACCTCGCAATCATCGCAATCATGATACCGAAAAAGAATTCCCACTGTTCTTTGTTTTAGGGCTAATTTTAGGCCACAAATGCCTATTTTGGCCCAGGGTCATATATACATTGGCTTGAAATTTTTCACATGTTCCATATATATGTATTGGTTGAAAATAGAGACCTTTCGGAAAATCACGATTACGATTATGGATATGGATAGTAACCTGCTAGTATACGGCTAAAAATTCAATCTTTATACGAACGTGTTGTCGTGTGAGACGAAATGTAAACCACGCAGTTTAATTATGTGCCAATGATGTGCCACCGGTCCTGCTTGGGGACGCCCCAACATTATCCGTGTTATCTATAATACACGGATATGAACATGGGAACTGAAAGAGACACACATTACTTTTTCCATCAAACATATGTGTAACTGAATATAGTGCGGCATATGCCGTCTCAAAAATTAACCATCATATGCATGTGAGTTGTGATAGTGTCCACCTTACCAGGACAATATATCCTATCCGTAATTGCATGTAATAGTGATTTTGTGAAAGGTCTCTAATAAAGCATTACTTACTTAATTGCCCACATCCCTATACATGCACGTGATCTAAGTGCGTTTATTAAAATGGTAAATACTTTTATACAGACTCCATATGGAACGGAATGACTTATTCAATTTATAACCATTGTGGAAAATTGCTGATTCTGGAATGGGTGATCACCAGAACATATATAACATGTGCATCGATATGTCGTGTATTTATCGACCTATACCTGACCCCTCCTTCAATTCTGTATATACAAAATATGGAAGTATAAATATATGTCCATTTAGTTTGAATCATGGAGATTATACGCCGATATGAAACAGATATATACATGATTCTACTCATTGGCAGCTAGCTTACGATAATGCCGACTTGCATAATATTACATAACACAATGAAAAGGACATGCACTAGTAGTCATCCATAATATGTAGTCCATCGGTTGTGAAGGGGGGGGGGCTTACCCCTTATATCTGCATGAACACCACCCCTTACATATACATGAACACTACCTCGCTCTGACTACGTGGCTCTTTGTGTGGAAGACGTATAAGGCTAACAGAGACGCTTCGTAATGATAATTGTTTACTATAATTCAACACAATGATACTACACCTTCCTCATCCAGAAGTTCCAGTGTGGAAGGATCTTCTCTTATAATATTGGTGAGTGTCGTTAGGTCTCCCATCATGGCGGCCGAATGAACGATATTCGCGTTACTCTCATCGTTTGGGGCATGTACTCCTGTGTTATGTTCTCCCTCCAATCGTCCTAGAATGGAACAAACAACCAAAATACATAGTAAATGAAACAAATAATTCCGACTTCAAAGCCAACCTTAGGTTGATAGACCTAATAGTAAAGTCCCCCGTCCTACTTTCACTCTGTCAGACAAATTTCTAAATGCGAAACCCGTGTAGTGAACTCATGTGAAGCCATGTTCCGAAACCATATATCTGAAACACCTATAGTTGTACCTATAATTCGGGTATTGAAGGTACATTATTTAAATAAACAATTATTTCCATGCATCCCCATTTTATTTATCGAAGAGAGGATAGATCTTTAACTTAGTTACTTAATTTACGTATCAATGGCTGTCATCCGATCGAAAGTAAACATTTCCTTCACGGAGTACAAGGTATGCCCAACGACCAAAATACCATTCTTTTCAGATTAATCCAATCATATATAGCCAGAACTAAGTTTTTTTGAACAGCCATAATCAGATCAAGAAGAGTAAAAATGTGTCTCCTTACTGACTATCAATCACTCATCATAGTTTTCGGCGACTTCTAAAATATCGAGTTCGGTATACGGATGAAACACTAGCCCCGGATAATAACACTCTTTATTCTACACCCCTTGTTAACAGTGCCTGTTGTCTTGTAATTTTAATGTTTTTTTTCTTCAAATGTAACATGAGCCAGTCTCCATGTAAGTTGTAAAAAAAACATTGCCTCAATTCCATGTGTGTTTGTATATATTCTTCAGATACATTAGAATATGCCTAAAGTCAATGTACTCCTGGAACATACAAAGAAATAGATATGCTAGCAGCTATTGTTGATGTTGACATCACATCAAACATGTTGTGCCTTATTGCAATGCTCAATGCCTTTGAGAACATTACCCTATACATGTTCTTGTGAATCACAATTTGTGAGTCCCTGCCATACAAGCGAGGATGACCACTGACCGGAGTGATGTCTCATGTAAAACATTGCTCTGTGTTAGCATATAGGATTAAAGATACGGGCGGCGTTGGCGGTGGGTATGCTGTTAAAATATTCACCTCCGTCAAAAACCGCCATAAACAGAAGGAATAGTAAGATATAGACAGACTTTGTTCGTATGCCAATATGGCACAAACAGTGTGTTATTGTCAATTTTCCCCCTTTTTATGTAAACAAAAGCAAAAAACGTTACAGAACCTGGCTTTTGTTTAGATCCGGATATGGTAAACATAAAGAGCGTTATTTGTTACTGTTTTCCTCATATGGAAATAATAAAGATCGTTTATATCATTTTTGTGTGATTAACCAATATAATTGTGCTGTGTTATGTAAACAGAAGCACAACTTCTGTAACACGAGCAGGCTCTTTTTTACGTTCACCATCGTACGTCTTGACGACAATATACTGTTTACGCTCCGATTATGTTTGGCATATGAGCGGAACTGTATATATTTTGGTGTTCCTTCTGTTGATGGTTATTTGAACAAATATATATATTTCTGCAACAAACACCGCCCGTGCATTTAAGGATTTATGACCGTCGTTATCACTACCTGAAACAAGGTCTCAAAAATTATGGCAGAGAGTCATAATTCAAATTATGATCTGGCCACCAATACCCGGTTGCAATTAGTTTGTTGCCATACACGTGAGGGGGTTGTGATTTCAATTGCCAGTGGAGTGAATTATGAGTAAATGGCTCTATCACGAGACAGAGTGATAAATGATACATGAGTTGGTTCCACGTGACAACACATTTTCAACTGTTATTGGTCACCAGGGTCTGGATGGAAAATATTTTGTCAACAGATTATCGCTGTGTTAATTTTTCCCAAACTTGCATCTTATTGTTTCTATGAATTGCAATTCAGGATGATTTGTTAGTTAACGTTTTGTTTCAGATCAAACCAAGCAGGCCATTGCCGATATGTTGATACAAATGTAGCAGTCTCTGAATAGAACATTAGCAGCTAAATTCCACAGTGGATCGAAATTGCCACCACATAACAAACCGAGTGAAAACCGAGAAGCTAAGAAGCATGAGACCGCAGATAAATATACAATAAAATATGAGCAGGTATCATTTGTGCCGCAAAATACTACAATACAGAGCAACGAAACAACAGACTAAGTGGAAACTTGCAGCTAAATACCTCCGTCTAGCTAAAAGTTCAACCAAATAATGCACACGGTTCTGAAGATCCACCGCCAAGTAACAGTGATCAACCTGTAAACGTACAACCAATCAGCACAGCATCGCAATTACAGCAAAAACAAGCCCAGTGTCTCTTCCTCAAAATCGGCGTGATACTTGGAGCGGAGTCGACGACATTATCCTTTGTGGGTGCTAATTGCAGTAGAACTTCACAATATTGGAAGGGGCGTTATTGAACAATTCATTCATAAATACAATAAACTGAAGACGACATGGGAAGAAATAATAGATGCAGGTTATGGGACTGAGGCCAGACCATTCGCTTAACATGAAGCTAATGACCGAGGTCCTGTCATTTATTCAAAAGTATAAATTCAGTTGTTGTTACTTTTCTCATTTTAGAACCATGTCGTCCACCGAGATGTTTAGTCGTGACGAAATGTCATAAATTATAAATTTCTTCATTTTGCAGATGAATTATTTCTTGAAAATGATTGGAAATTACCATCACAGACAAAAAAGTTTTTTCAGAGAAATAAAAATGTTCTTAAAAAAATCTCCGATCGATCAACTGATATGGACACAAAACGCAAATTAATTTTACAACGAGGTGGTAGTGGGTTCCTTGGAGGAGTTTTAATTAGAAGTCTTTTGAAAAATTCATTTGAACAAACTGGTAGACAATCTAAAAGTAAATCAAAGGTTTCTCCAAAACATTCAAAGATTACACTGATGCAAACACAACAAAGGGGTAGTCAAAAAGAATCTAAACGTAAAACAAAGCTTTCTCTAAATCATTCAAAGTTTACACCGATGCAAACTCAACAAAATCAACATTCTAAATTTACACCTATACCTTCTCAGCAGAACCCTCAACATCAACCATTAAAAAAAAAACCAGTTATTGATCTTGAATTTTCAAAATTTATGCCGTTGTCTGATGCATCGAAATCTGCATTCGAAGCTTTAGAATGGTTCAATCAGAAAAGATAAAAGATGAAACATATAATTTTTCTGCTCATTTGAGACAACTACTTAGACTGTGAAGATGCCTTCAAAAACTAAGAGCAGGAAAGCACCGCTGATAAAAAAAATATGGTGAGTTGATTGTTGCAATGAGTAAAGTTCCATCTGCATATAAAAAGAAAATGATCAACGATGCTCCGAAACAAGTGATGTATTGTATTTCAGAATGTTGTCAAAATCTTTTAAAAGGTAATGTAAAACTGAATGAAGCTCAGAACCGTAAGTTACATTCGAAGCGTAAACATATCAGATATCTTGCAGACAAGAACAAACCTTTGCAACAAAAGAAGAAAATTTTGAATCAAAAAGGTGGCTTTTTACCATTATTATTTCTTGCTCCATTGATTAGCAAAACATTAGGTGCAGTTAACAATATTTTGAAAAACTAAATCTCAAATAAATATGAAGAAAATGGTTATTGTACCATTCAGAATGTTGGAAGATTTCAAACAATGGAAAATGTCAGAAATGAATAAACCTCAATTACCTCCGGATCCTGCAATTTCAAATGTTTCAGATTCTTACAAAGAATTGAAATCAGTTTATGATAAAAATATTTCTGAATCAGAAAAGTCACAGTTATTTGGAGAAAATTTGTACAAATTGAAAACTTCACAAAAATCTTTAAATTCAAAATTCAGTTTACCTGAACAAAAGTTATCTGAAAACTTTGGGAAAATGAGTGAACATATATTGGAAAGTGTGCCATCTAAACTTCGTGGTAAAGCACAACAAATTTTAACATTGTTGTCAACTAATCCTAAACTTAGATGGGATGATCGTGGACAATTAATTTATGGAACAGAAACAGTTACTGGATCAAATATAATTGATTTGATAAACGATGTTGTTCGTCACCGAAAAGGTTTTGACCCAGTTGGTTATGAAACATTCCTACGCGGATTGGGGGAACTTAATGTACCACAAGATTATGTAGGTAACAGGAATCGATGGTTGTGGATACAAAGACATTTAAAAGAAGGTCACACTGGTGATGAGTTTCATACACATCATGCAACTCCTAGCAGTGGCAAGTCAAGAAAACGTTCAGTTGATATTTTCACACCTCAAAGTTTTCCTAAAACCAGAAAATCTATTTTGAAAGGATGGTCCCCACTTACATAAAATTTGACAAACTTCTAACTGAAATTTACTACAATCCAAAAGAAGTTGGTGGTTTCAGTGGAGCAAATCAACTTGTTAAAAATGCGAAAGAAACAAATAACAAAATTAAACTTTCAGATGTTAAAAAATGGTTACAATGGCAAAAAACATACACTTTGCACAAACCAATTGTTCGGAAATTTCGCAGACGTAAAACTATTGTTGCAGGAATTGATATTCAGTGGCAAGCTGATTTGGCAGATTTGCAAACTTTGCAAAAGCACAATGACAATTACAGATATTTACTTTGTGTTATTGATGTGTTCCCAAAATTTGCATGGGTTGAAAAAATTAAAGACAAAACTGGTAAAACTTTAGTTAAAACATTTCAGAAAATTCTCAAATCATCAAAACGAAAACCTGTTTCATTTCAATCTGACAAAGGTTCAGAATTCAAAAATAAATTATTTTTACAATTTTTGAAATCTAAGAAAATTCATTTTTTCACAACAGAGAATCCAGAGACAAAAGCAAGTATAGTTGAACGTTTTCAACGGACATTGAAAACAAAGATGTGGAAATATTTTACACATAATCAAACTTTGAAATACAATGATGTTTTGCACGATTTTGTGAATTCTTACAACAAAAGTTTTCATGGAAGTATTAAGATGGCACCAGTTTTAGTAACTCGAGAAAATGAAATTGAAGTTTCCAGAAATCTTTATGGAAAGTTAAAAACGAAAAAAGATAAGATCTTGAAAGTTGGAGATTTTGTTAGAATAAATAAAACAAAGAGAACTTTTGATAAAGGATATCTTCCAAATTGGACAAAAGAAATTTTCAAAATTAGTAGAGTTTCTAAAAGTACACCATTAACTTACAAATTAGTAGATTTAGATGGTGAAAACATCGCAGGATCATTTTATGGTTAACGAAATTGAATCAGTTGTTGGTAAACGTTCAAGAAAAGTTGCTGGTAAATCAGTTAGAGAAATTAAAGTTCATTGGGCTGGTTATCCTAAAAAATTTGACAGTTGGATTCCTGCCACAAATTTGGTATAAAACTTTTAACATGTCTCAAAATGGTTCAGTTGGTCTGGATGCTCCATCACAATTTTAAATCTGTGGAGAAAAAATTGCAAAAAATCAAGTAACATATTTTACACAAATTATTATAATTGTTGGTATAATCGCTACAGCAATTGTTCATTTAAGTTAACAAAGTGAAAATAACGAACTGTGGTTAATTTTACTCAGTAGTTCTTTGGGATACATTTTACCAACACCGCGTTTGAAATATTTGAAAAATCAGTCGGCAGAAATTTTGAAAGTATGAATTCTTTCTACATTACAATTCCGAGCGACAGTTCAATGGTAATGTATCCAAACAATTCTCAATGTTGTTTTACTGTACAATTACCAAAACCAATTCAAATTGATAAAGAAAAATGGGAAGTTGCATTAGTCGAACTGATAACACCTTCAGAAACATACAATGTTACAGGGGATTCGTGTAAATTCAATTTGATTACAACTGATGCAATAATACTGTCTGTTCTTCAAAATCGTTTTGAAGAAAATATATTTACGAGAACTGATGGCGTTCGTGCAATTGAAATACAGATACGAGAAGGTTCGTAAACCTCTGCGGCAGATTTACTTGATACAATGCAAGATGTAATTGATGAAACACTTGGAGAAGCAATGCAAAACGAATACGGATTTCACATCAAGTACTCAAAAGTTACAAAACGTGTGAAACTTATTCGCAAGAGTGTAAGTATCCCAAAACTAGGAATTGAATTACCACAATGTCTTTTGCACAAGTTGGGTTACAAAACTGAAAACGCTTCTGAAGATTTTTATTCAAATAATAGATTTCCGTTTGGTGTAGATTTGTTTGTTGGTCATAATCAAATGTTTGTTTATTCTGATATTGCCGATTTCACAATTGTTGGAAATGTTGAAGTACAAATTTTACGAGTTGTTTCTTTCAGAATTAAAAGAGATATCGACGGATTACATGTAAAACATGAATTTTTAAATTTACATTATGTTCCAGTTTCAAAGTCATACTTTGACAAAATTAGTGTAAATATAAGTGGCGACACAGGAAAATCAATTCAGTTTATTGGTGGTAAGTCTTTGGCGAAGCTGCATTTCAGAAAACGAGAGGAGTTCTAAAAACTGTTCCCCGTGTATAGAGGTGTACCACGGCAATATGGTAACGGTATTGGTTCAATTTTCAAATCAGTTATGAGATCTGCTGTACCATTTCTAAAACCGATTGGTCGGACGGCTTTACAACTTGCGAAAAAACACACTTTCGGTGTTGCAGATGAAATTATTAATCAAGGTAAAAGTCCGAAAGAAGCGTTGATGTCTGAAGGTAAAAAAGCTTTAAAATCTTTTGGCACACAAGCTAAAAATCAAATTTTGAACTCGAGACAAAAACCTAGAAAAAGAGTAGCGAATTCAAAAATGAATCATTCAGCTGTCAAACGCCGAAAAAGTCAGTCGAAAAAACATCCTAGCAGTCGAGCTCTTGATATTTTTGATTAATCATGGCACAAATGGTAAATGGATCATGCGAATGCAATAAATCGGAACTTGATATAACATATGTTCCACCAACGGTGGCTACAATGTCAGAATCGCAGTGGATCGAAAATTATCCGATTGCACCGCTGAATAATTCTGCTCCGATAGAGTTTGTCATACCATCTCAAACCGAAAAGTGGACAGATATTAATCAATCTTATCTTTATGTGAAATTCAAAATTACAAAAAAAGATGGAACTAATTTGGTAGCTGGTACGGAATTAGCACCTGTTAACAATTTATTTCATAGCATGTTCAGCAGTATCGATGTTTACTTGAACAACAAATTGATAACTTCGAATTCTGACACTTACCCATACCGAGCATATTTCGAAAATCTGTTGGGATACTCTCCAGAATATAAAGATAATCAATTAGCAAATTTAGAAATGTGGTATGGCGATACAGCAGAACAATTTGAAGAGAATACCAAAGGTAGTGGCAATGCTGGATTAACTTCTAGAGAAAGTTTGATCGGTGGTAGTAAAATTGTTGAACTATGTGGACGCTTACACACTGATCTGTTTCTTCAAGAAAAATATTTACCAAATGGAATTGAAATTCGTATCAGATTAAACAGATCACCATCAAAATTTTGCCTCATTGGCGCCGAGGATGGACAAATTGTTTTCGAATCAGCAGTGTTCCATGTCAGAACAGTTAGTCTCTTTCCAGCGGTCTCAAATAAATTAAATCAAGAAATTGTCCAGTCAAAAATGAAAATACCTATCAGACGAGTAGAAATAAAAACTTTCACAATTAGTACTGGACTTAGATCAAAAATTGAAGACCACTTATTTCAAGGACAATTACCAAAGAGACTTTTTATTGCGTTGGTCGAAAATAAAGATATGAATGGAGATTTGGGTACCAATCCATTCCACTTCAAACATTTCAGTTTGAATAAATTGGAAGTTAGTCAAGACGGTCATACAATACATAACCGTCCATTTGAACCAAACTTCGCAACAAAACAATGTCTCAGATCATATTTATCTTTGTATCAATCTTTAGGAATGTTTGGTGTTAACAAATCAATTGGCATTAATTTAAAAGAATATATGAATGGTTATTCTTTGTGGGGTTTCGACTTGACACCGGACCAAGGAAGCGACGAGGGACATCTACATCCTATAAAGACAGGGAACCTGCGTTTGGAGCTTCAGTTCTTGACAGCTCTCACTACAGCCGTCAACGTTTTGGTGTATGCTGAATTTGACAGTGAAATAGAGATCACAGCTTTGCGAGAAGTGCGTACTGACTATTAGGATGGAGTTCACATCACAGCTATGGAACTACTATGAAGAATACCAATGTTCACAAAACTTTGCTCCAAGATGGAACCTGATCTTGGACACACTCAACAACGCTATGATTGAAGAACTACAAGAACTTATTCGCAAGGAAGTGTCAGCAAACTGTGAAGGATGTAAAATAGAACATCCTAGTCAACGTGAACATGTTCTGTGTTTGTTCTCTACAACTGATGATTGGACAAACCAGTTTATCGACTTAGCGCTGATTAAACTTGACATATACAATGTTATGGAAAGATGGTTCCCGAAGCTGATGGAGTTAAACCCACACTGCAAGGAGAAGTTCGAAGCATACGTCATGTGGGATCATCTGAGAAACAGTTTGGAGCTCAACCGCAAAAAATTCGACGCAGAGTGGACTCTGATGTGGTCACAGCGAGTCAAAGAGAATTACAACGATGCAGACAGCTGAACTTCAATATATTCTGGACAATTCCTGGTTGTGTAAACTTAACACACATGTTTGTGCTAGAGATCTGTTACCAGAGAAGAAACCACAGCATATTCAAGCATATATTGTGAACACGCACTCATCGGATCAGCCAGGAGACCACTGGACATTGATGTTATTCAATGGAAGATCAGCTGTATACTTCGACTCATTTGGACTACCACCACCGAGACGATATATGTTACCATTCATAAAAAGGAACTCATCAGCATGGACTATGAATACAACACGATATCAACATCGTGCAACAAATGTGTGTGGATTATATTGTATATTCGCACTCCACCACATGATGAAAGGAAAGAGGATGAAAAGATTATTCAATTCTCGGGATTTCTTCAAGAATGACAGAACAATAGTTCGATGGTTTGGAAGGCACTATGGTCGATTATACAGAAAAGCAAATTTGCTGTTGAATTAAACTTCACCAGGACATCGGCGGCTGATATACATACAACGCAAAGAAGACGACGACCAGATAACAACGAATGTGTCAACAACTCCACAAAATAGACTCTTTTGTTATTGATTCAGCGTAGGATGTTGTAGGATGTTCAATTAAGTTTCTTCAAATCTGAGACCTTGTTTTGTACATAAATTATTGTTCTTTGTTAATATTATTGATGTATAATAATATATTATTGTTCATTATTCTTGTTCTTGTTTTTGAAAAATAAATGATAAATTTCAACAAAATCGTTTTCACTGTAGGATCCCCACCAATTGATTCTGTTCGTGTCGATGTGTCATCTCTGGTCAGAATTATACAAACTTTAAATTAGTAATGAAAAAATGTCTAAGTCCATTTTCATTTTTTCGATCAGAAATGTCACATCAATGACAGGAACATCTATCCTCAGGGGGGGGAACTATGGCCCAATACCCCCCAGACATGGGCACTATGGCCCAGTACCCCCCAGACATGGGCACTATGGCCCAGTACCCCCCCAGACATGGGCACTATGGCCCAGTACCCCCCAGACATGGGCACTATGTCTGGGGGGTACTGGGCCATAGTGCCCCCCATTACTACTAACAATGATATATTGGAAAAAGTTCATCGAAAATTTATGAAGCATATTCTTAATCTCAGGCCATCTACATCCAACTTTATGCTGTATGGGGAATGTGGGAGGCTACAAATTGACGTTTATATAAACACGAGAATAATAAAAGATTGGTGTAAAATTATGAACAGTGCGGAGGTAAGATATCCCAGAATTCAACGCTAATCCCAGATATCAACGCTAATAACTTCCCTTTGTTACACAGAATCCATGATTTATTAGAACACTGTAACCAATTACATGCATGGCACATGGAGCGCATACCTGACACTGGTCAACTCGTTTCGTATATAAAGTGTAGTTTAATTTCACAATTCACAGATAACTGGGAATCTGATATGAACAACTCCAGTCGTGGTAAGATATACCAAATCTTTAAGCATGACTTAACTTTTGAAAGGTATCTAACGTTGAACGTAGTAAACCGGATTACATTATGTAAATTTAGAACCAGTAATCACTATTTACCGATTGAAACAGGACGATGTCGAAAACCTGAACAAACTGACCGACTATGTCCACTCTGCAACTCCAGAAAGATTGGAGATGAATTTCATTATCTTCTCGACTCGAATGCGAGAAACGTCACCCGATCGACGGCGATTACTATCAAAATTCAGGAACAGAAAACATAATACTATCACAATGAGTGAAATACTTAACCAGAACAATTCAACAGACATACGGAAATTGTGCGATTTTATTAAAATAATCAATCGTGAACTTATAAATTCGGTAAGCTTGGGTAGATACAGAAAAAGATAGTAAATTACACTGCATTCATACGAAGCTAATAAGAAATAACGTGCACAAACGACTAAACCAAAGTGGATACTAGTCCAAGTCTTCTTGTACTAAAACCAGCTAAGATATTGGGATGGCGATGCTGGCGTTTAGTCCAAGCCCGCTTGCATACCAATCCTACCACATGAGTTACGCCCACGATCTGTGGCGGGAATTTGTGGTGTATTTTACTCGATTTACCTAGCAAATCAATACATGATGCTATATACATCGGAAAGGCTTACATCTAATGGTCATAATGGTGTATAATAATCTAACTTTAATGTTAAATTACACATAGAATATTCCGGTTGATTGCCACAAACATCGATTTGTTTCTCTGTTTGTTTACGTTTTAACCGAAAGCCGAAGTGGTCCGAATAAGTTCGGCATAATCCGCTGTTTGTTCTGGGAATTCTACTTTCCGTTTCTATATATAGCGCGGGTTTTCCAAACAAAAATGGCGAAAACCGATCGCCCGAAAGTCCAGTTTTCTATGTGCTTTCAGAACAATTCCCGCACTAAAAACTTAATGACATAATGGAGGATCAGAACGGTAGTTTTGTTGACAATTATCGCAAGCAACTTGTCAAAATTGGAGCAAATTAGATCTCTTGTGTCTGACTTGCCATGCGTGTGGTGTGCATTTTGACATCTGTGTTGATAAAATAATCCGAGAACCGAATCACACAGTTTCGAAATATAGTTCTTCCGTTTTAGTGGGACTTTTCAAACTTAAGGTTCATTTATTTAGTGTATTACATTTATATCTCCAATGTTTAATTAATCTATTTATTATTTTATTTATTGACACACATAATTACGATTACAATGGAGAATTCATCGTAATTTGCGTTGTTGTCCAAAATCTACGGAATATTTTCAACGGAAAATGCCGAACAAAGTTCGCGAGGTCAACCGAGTTCGCATACTTTAAAAAAATTGTAAACATTGAGGTAAATGTCTCTTTTCGCATTAAATTACCGTTTTAAATTCACAACTGATGTGGGTTTCAGATAAAATAGCATGTCTTCTGCGGAAAATATCCGTTTATTGTCGCAATTGTGATATTTTATTTCATATAATTGTGGTTTTATTTGAGCGGGTCACTAACGCTTAAGCCGTGTCATAAGCGAGCATATAGGGCGGTCTTGGACTAAACGCCAGCATCGCCATCCCAATATCTTAGCTGGTTTTAGTACAAGAAGACTTGGACTAAGTGGATACATACTCTTAATTATATTACCTCCCTGGTAATATAATTGAGGACGTCTACGCACTTTGGGTTGACCAATCATATGACACCATAGTATATAGCGTCAACGGAAATCACCTATGGCAAACAGGTATATTATTTATATTGTAAATACTGTTTATATATTATAATGTATATCACTTGAATATTTGTTATGTAAGCCATGTACATAAATGTATTATATGTTATCTTAACACCTGGTCGATATGGTCGAAAAGATTAAACAAATTGAAATTCAGCTGTTGTGGACATTCGAAAAAAGCTAATATTGTGCTATCGAACCGGGCGTTATAACGCCCAAACAGACAACAAAGGCATAACAAATAAGGATCGCAGATACAAAGTCATCAAATATTTAGAAAAGTCGGGACCCGATAAAGAGCGCTCGTCGTTAGTCCATTCCTGATATGGTAAAAATAAAGAGCGTCTGTCCTACTTATGCGCGAAAAATAAAAAACAACTACTGACGGCTGTACAATTGCTATATCATGACTTGTGCGAATATATGTTTGTAGATCGATATTTTGTGTTATATCTTACTATATATATATACCTGTACTTACTTTTATCCACCTGCTAAATTAATCAATCCGGTTCATTTAAGAGATCATGTAATTGGTGCCAAATGGTTATGTACAGTAAATTCATACTTACTTTGATCATTGTCGTTGTCACCGACTTCCTCACTTCCGAAGAATTCCATTTTGAGATGATGTCTCTTTTGATTCCTGCTCGCTACAATTATGTCGTGTCTCCGATGTTAGACTCCGCAATGAGATAGCAGGCGACGCGGTCTACAGTTTCCATGGAAATAATCAATTCCAGCTTTGGATAAACACGTCTAATTAATCTTACGGTGTTGGACCAAAGAGATGTTACCACCTGGTTGGAACGTATTTGCAATCACGAACCACGCTATACGTGGAAGTATTATACTGGTATAGCGGTTTATAAGCACGAGTGCCTGTGGGGAAAACGCCACCCACGTTGCGCAAACAGTATCCAAATATAATACTATACAGTTATTATACAATGTTGTGTACAGTATGCAACATTGTATAATAATTCTTTAATTATTCTTTAATTATCCTCCGAGATCGAAGATTAACAAACACAAAATATTACATACATGTATAACATATTTACAAAGGATATCTGAAAGAGATAACACATAATAGTTTATGAGATAAGCAACGTCAGAAACGACAGTGGTACATATATACCCATATATATATAAATATATATATATAAATATATATATACACATACATATATACATATACATAGATATATATATATATATATATATATATATATATATCTATTATATATTTTGGAAGATCTGTGTGTGTGTTCGCGATGAACTCGAAAACGGCCGAGCCGATTTCGATGAAACTTGGTATGTAGGGGTATTTTCGGCCGGGAACGGGCATAGGCCTATTAATTTACCCGTGCGACGTGACATTGACATTGAAATCGGGTAATTTTGATGGGATTTTGACGAAATTTTATACATAGGGTTACTTTTGTCCACTGGGTGTTTTGGACGGGTCAAATCGTGACCCCGACCTGACCTTGACCTTCAAAATGATCAATTAAAGGTCAAATCGGGTAAAACCGGATGGATTTCGACGGGCACGTTTGTCGGGTACTTTTGTCCGGGCAGTGTTTTGGACTGGTCAAATCGTGACCCCACTTGACCTTGACCTTCAAAATGGACAATTCAAGGTCAAAGCCCGGACGAAGTCGGGTCACCTTCTAGTATATATATATATATATATATATATATACACGTACACATACACACATATACATACATACACATAGCATACACGCATACATACATACACACGTACACATACATATATATATGCTTATAGTCTCAATTGTATTGTGGGTCGTATATACGATGTAATCATTAGTCAGAGGTCAAAGGTTTGTTAAGTTCCGGTGACCTTGTATTAATTAACAGAGCGATATTAGCCGGTATCTAGATGGTAAAATTTCCAAATATTTGCTGCTAAACGTGAGAACAAGACTAATTCGTCGGTATGGAGCACATCCGGGACGTCTAACGGCGGGTGGCCGAGATAGCAACCCAATAGTTGATAAGGATCTAGGTTATCAAGAAAAACGAATGTTTCGGTGCCGAATTGGTCAATAATATCGAACCATACAATATTCCTAACATCAGCAAGAGCTATACAGTCACAAAATACATGTTGTACAATACATTCATATACAAGTCCACATTTGCGGCATTTACCGGCATAAACACGTCTAATTAATCTTACGGTTTTGGACCAAAGAGATGTTACCACCTGGTTAGAACGTATTTGCAATCACGAACCACGCTATATGTGGAAGTATTATACTGGTATAGCGGTTTATAAGCACGAGTGCCTGGGGGGAAAACGCCACTCACGTTGCGCAAAAAGTATCCAAATATAATACTATACAGTTATTATACAATGTTGTGTACAGTATGCAACATTGTATAATGAAATTGTTATTATCCCCCGCCAAATTGAAAATTTGCGGGGGATATAGGAATGGGTTCCGTCCGTCTGTCCG
Source organism: Siphonodentalium dalli (assembly GCA_032622095.1). Taxonomy (NCBI): domain Eukaryota; kingdom Metazoa; phylum Mollusca; class Scaphopoda; order Gadilida; family Siphonodentaliidae; genus Siphonodentalium; species Siphonodentalium dalli. The sequence continues at coordinate 106,706,753 of CP136062.1, forward strand.
TCCGTCCCGAATTTGTAAGAATCATAACTTGAACAAATGTCAACGGATTTCAAAGATTTGTAGTATATGAGTTCACCTGACCATTACCTAGAATGAGTTCGCAAGCCAGGTCCGGCCGGATATTTTTACCCGAGTTATTGAACTTTGTTTATTATTTTTGTCGAATTTACCAAATAGCAAATGGACGACGTCACAGGGCTCATTTCCACAAATGTCAACGGATTTCAAAGATTTTTGTTATATGAGTTCACATGACCAGTATCTAGAATGAGTTCGCAAACCAGTTCCGGCCGGATATTTTCAGCAGAGTTATTGGACTTTGTTTTTATTTTTGGTGCAAATGGACGATGTCACATGGCTAATTTCCACAAATGTCAGTGCCTAAAATGAGTTCGCAAGCCAGGCTTTTTGACAAAATCCCACCTCTTGTTTAGAACATACTGAGAATGCAAACATTATTGAGAATGCACTTCCCCAACTGCACAATTCGGCGGGGGATACCGTCGTATGCGACTGCTTGTTATCCATCATTCTGTAGGTTTATCCAAAATGACGTCACCCGGAGTTCCGATAATTTTTATAAAAGTCATTTTGGTTTCGAGTGCAATATGACTTTCTGGAGTCCAATATGACTTTCGGGGTCCAATATGACTTTTTCCCAGATTATCATGTGACGGCTTTTGGCCAATCAGAAATAGTGTTAGTTAAGGGATGGATAATAAAAGGTTATAGGCCTATGAGTCTCTCTCACTAGGAAATAGTTTTTCCATTTTGTTCACGAACTGGCGTCGGAAATGCGACATTGTTATTTTAATTAAAATATATCGCATATAATACGTTTAAAGATCCAGGGTCAAATTTGACAAAATTTCCAATGCCAATTTCAGCTCAACGTACAATCGAAAATGAGAAATTCTTAAAAATAATTCGTATGGCACATGCATCGTGCAAATCCACACCGCCAGCCATGAGTAATACTTCCAAAACGAGCACAAAAGTTCAACATTGAGAATGCTCTCTATCACATAATTAGCCCCTAAACCTTGCGTCATAGTTATGTTAGTAAGACACACGTGTATTATCGGCACGCGCAGTGACATAAGAGCTTAACGCAATAATATCGATGCAATGCCGGAACTTTGTTACTATGTTAATTAGAATATAATTATGATATTCAATTTGTGTTTTGTCATTTAGTGTTGCATGCCTGTGAGATAAACATGGGTGATAAGTGTGGTTTAACAACTTTGTCAACATGAAAAGACACATTTAAAATGGAACTATATTTATTCTTGGAAGGTGTCGTTACTTCCTCTGTGGTTGTGATAAGGAAGATCGTTTGTCATTGTAATGTGATCATGTGATCAAATGAATCTCAAATTCGTCATATTTCTATACAAATTTATTAACATCGTCCACTAAATTTGTATATAATTGCGACTTTATTATTGGGCGACCGATGCATTGACGACCTTTATTCCAAAAATATATAATTGATTAGCTGATGTCCCCATAATTCGTCCGGGCTATTTGGGGATTTCTTGCGTTGAACAATACTGAGCGAACAACGTAAAAAGTATTAGGAGAAAGAAAAAACTATTGTTCGATCGGGGCCCAGAAACATGAGCGAGGTCAAGGTCAAGGACACGGTCGCACGTGAAATTGGACCCGCCCATATTGTTCCCTGGATAAAAGTAGGCCTACATTCCAAATTTGATTCGGATCGGTCGAGGTCCAGAAACATGCCTTATATGAGCGAATATGAGCGATATCAAGGTTAAGGTCAAGGACACGGTAGCACGTGAAATTGGACCCGCTCATATTGTTCCCGGGATAAAAGTAGGCCTACATACAAAATTTGAGTCGGATCGTTGGAGCAGTTTCGAGTCTATAACAACACACATACACACAGACAGACGGAAGTTCCAAAATATATAATAGACTAGCCGATGAGCCCGACGTTGTCCGGGCTATTCAAAAACCAAATTTCAAGTCGATAGCTCTACCCAGCCCGACGTTGTCCGGGCTATTCAAAAACCAAATTCAGCTCTACCCGTTTCCGAGATCTGGTCTGCGCATGCGCGAAGCTGGCGTCGCACGGGCTCGGCGACCCGATAAAATTCGTATCCGGGGCAAGATACATTCACATAGCAAATTTCAAGTCGATAGCTCCACCCGTTTCTGAGATCTCATCTGCGCATGCGCGAAGCGGGCGCCGCACGGGCTCGCCAATACGACGTTGACGACCGCCTGGTCAAACTACACACACGTACCAAGTTTCGTCCCGATCGGTCGAGAATCGTAGATTTGTATAAATGACATACAGACATACAGACAGACAGACAGAGGTCTTCAAAATATATATGAGACTAGCCGATGACCCCGACGTTGTCCGGGCTATTCAAAAACCAAATTTCAAGTCGATAGCTCCACCCGTTTCCGAGATCTGGTCTACGCATGCACGAAGCTGGCGTCGCACGGGCTCGGTGACCCGATAAAATTCGTATCCGGGGCAAGATACATTCACATACCAAATTTCAAGTCGATAGCTCCACCCGTTTCCGAGATATCGTATGCGCATGCGCGAAGCTGGCGTCGCACGGGCTCGGCGACCCGATAAAATTCGTATCCGGGGCAAGATACATTCACATACCAAATTTCAAGTCGATAGCTCCACCCGTTTCCTAGATCTCGTCTGCGCATGCGCGAAGCTGGCGTCGCACGGGCTCGACGACCCGATAAAATTCGTATTCGGGGCAAGATACATTCACATACCAAATTTCAAGTCGATAGCTCCACCCGTTTCCGAAATCTCGTCTGCGCATGCGCTGCACGGGCGTCGCACGGGCTCACCAATACGACAACGACCACCGCCTGATCAAACTACACACACGTACCAAGTTTCGTCCCGATCGGTCGAGAATCGTAGATTTGTATTAATGACATACAGACAGACAGACATACAGACAGACAGAGGTCTTCAAAATATAAATGAGACTAGCCGATGAGCCCGACGTTGTCCGGGCTATTCAAAAACCAAATTTCAAGTCGACAGCTATTCAAAAACCAAATTTCAAGTCGATAGCTCCACCCGTTTCCGAGATCTGGTCTGCGCATGCGCGAAGCTGGCGTCGCGCGGGCTCGGCGACCCGGTAAAATTCGTATCCGGGGCAAGATACATTCACATAGCAAATTTCAAGTCGATAGCTCCACCCGTTTCCGACATATCGTCTGCGCATGCGCTGCACGGGCGTCGCACGGGGTCGCCAATACGACAACGACCGTGTCCGTGAGATTTTACCCCTAGATAGGAAGTTTGGTCTCGATCGGTGGAGAATCGTAGATTTGTATAAATGACAGACAGACAAACAGATAGATTGTATCAAAATATATAAGAGAGATATGTAAATTAGATAGATTGTATCAAAATATATAGGAGAGATATGTAAATTATCTACACACCATTACTGGTGTTTGTCAAAGTTTAGTGGGGTATATCAATACTCATTCACGATCATATCATTGAGGTCCGGAGGATGTGGGTTATCTCTCGAATACAGTTTGTGTATCAAAATATATAGGAGAGATTATTGAAAACGCTCAAATGGTGAGTTTTATTGTGTCAAATTGGACAGGACATTTTAAAATAAATTTTGTGTTTGTGGGGAATATTAATGCAAAAGTGTATTTTGTTGTTAGCAGTTTTATCATAGTTCAGAAGATGTGTTTAACGAAAGTTTAAAGACATATTATGGACTTTTTCGGGTGCGAGGAACTGAGAAGTTAGTATTCAGGCGCTATGCCAACAAGGGGAATGTACCCTTCTACTAACATTCCGAAAAGTTCCAAGAAATCGACCTCACAACTCCAGAGAAAACATTGTCTGAACCATGCTCAAATGTAAATATTTACATCTCGACTCGGGACGCAACTCTCAGCGATAAACTAACATAAATGACTTCCCCACCGAGAGTCATTGTATTTAATTAATATATAAGAATGACTGTGTTTGTTGTCAATTTGGATTAACATTTGTAAAAATAACTATTTTGAGCAAGATTATTCTCCATTTCTATTTGATCACCCTGCCGGAGTGTTTCACATCACTTTAAAGCAATAATAATTGAATGTTACATTCTTCAAATTAGCGTAGTAAAATGCGAGTTTTAAGTGGTGAAATAAGTACACATGTCTTTAACCCTTAATATACTAAATACTCATTGACGAGTAGTTCCCTTAGGAAATGTTCAAATGATATTATCTGAACAATTCCCACCAATGAATTTGATGTTAGGGATAGCTGGTATGCTGGGAATTTGGCTATGGACATATGGCCTAAAAGTGAGGCTAAGACTCATCTCAGTCCAAAGGTTTATATCAATTCTTGCAATATGGATGCTAACAATTTTCCAGCACATACCTAACATAATGTTGAGATTATTGAAGCCGTATTGAACTCAAGTAAATTGCCATTCGAGCATTTTACTAGTTCATATATCATATACGTTTTATGGCAGTTCAACTCAATTTGTATACTTTGTATACTCAATTAGTATGACATTGGTATTGCTATATAATATGCCTGATGTGGTCTTCATATGGAATAATTTCCTTCTGTCCTCATAGCTCAGTTGTGGAAACCCATCAAACATGTTTTATTGTTACAAAAAGTATGGTGCGTTTTCACCGTATGAACATGGAATAAGTGACTGGTTATAACTGGATTTGACAGTACACATAGTGCTTATCATAACCCATCTTCTACACATATGACATAGTGAATGGTAACTGTTTCATGCTGACAGAGATATAATGCATATGAATATGCATAGATCAAATAAATAATTAGTGTTATTATTAATGACAATTTGACAACCAGTTTCAGGTACTGGATTGTGCAGGAGATGGAGATCACTTGTGTTATGGCTGTAGGTGGAAACATAAAAGGTAAAAAAGAACCCACTGACAAAACTGAGAGTAACAACATAAAATATAACAACTTTACATATATTCAGATTGTAATATATGGAAATTGTCAATGAATATAATATAACCACCAGGTAAAAATGGAGCTCATTTTGTACCGTTGTAAAGACAGTGGAACACTGTTACATTAAGGTAGCTTACATTGCAAAACGTTGTAATATGTAACCGGAGACGACACATATAAGCTATCAGCTTGCTGTCGAATCCCCTCCATGCCATAACTTGTTATTATATTGTAATTACTTTATGAATTATATGGATTAATACTGTTTACACCAAATGGACGCAGGGTTTACGCCTCTTTGTCCAGATCATCTTATGTCATATCTGCAGAAAGGGGAAAGCGATCGATTCTGAACCAAAAGATGACACATACTATTTACACAAAGCATGCCGGGCAGCTGTAATATGAGATGAATATCACTATATATGTTAAAACACCGAATAACTGAGAAGACGTTACTTATCACTAACACTCTAAGCCCACACACATTATTAGAGGGCTTACACCTTCACAAAATATATGTGAATTTATGCAAGCACTACTGTTCTGTTCACAGCCGCCCTAAAACTCTAATCTGTCCACTGCAGCCATTGCCATTCGTTGAATATACACACCCTCTATACCGAACCGAAAAATATTGATTTGTGAAATGCATACAAGTACCACCGACAACATTCCTTCATTTAAGATTGTTATTTTGAGTGACCTGTTTTTCTTCTTTAAACATATTTTATTTGTGTATTAAGCATGATACAAAAGGGATCTGGGACAAGTTACAAAAACTTACTTAGCCCCTCTCCCAGTTAACAATAATTATAGATATATATTAACAAAATGGCGAAGAAAAATATCTTGGTTAGGCATTCACCGGAGGTGGCGTGACCCCCTGTTATACGAGTGAAATAAAGTAATTATACAGAACTATATCTTATTCCCATGTTTCTTTGTGCTGTTGGGCCAGTCAGATAGATTTATGTTCGATGTGTCGATTTATTACACGGAGTTGTGTATTTTTGGTTGGTCGTGATATTGGCAGTCAAAACTGTTTTAAAACTGATTTACATTATCTGCTCCATATCTATTGTGCGGTCAGCAAATGCTTCCGGATTTCACTGCTGATTATATCTTTGTCCAGTTATACATGTAGTTCATGTTAGATTTTGTCTTGGTACAATTGATTGATCCACTTCATTGTTGTTCACTTCATTCTAACATATGATGAACTTCAACGATGCAATTCTCCGCGACCAAACTGAAATTATTTTTATCACGGAGGTCGCATTTCGATTCCATCTACAAAACCAGTCGAGCACATTTAAACAAACTTCGAACAGTCCATATAAATGCGACTTGCACCTTTACATGCCTATTCACATGCAGACTATAATTTAGTCGTGTTCTGTGTTAAACTGCGTCGTCTCAAAAAAAGTCTGGCGCAATCGATTACGTGGTCAACGAACACTTAGTTCACGGAAGTAAATATACCGACAGTGCTCATTCGTCTCTTTAGTGGTATATTGGCGTTAGAGAGGATTCCGCAACTACTAAAAATTGTAATCATCGTTCCCTTATATAAAGGTTCACCGAAGCCCAAGCATATCCCGGACAGCTACAGAGAAAAATAACTCGTTTGCCGGTGATATACAAAGCATGCATTCGAGAGCATCCTCCAAAACAGATTTATAGGTGGTCTTGAGAAAACCACTAACGTGATTCAATGCGGCTTTCAGAAGAAGAAAAAAACGTCAGATGAGTGATGACATTTATTATGTAGCAATCAATAAGCTATACGCCGGTGATAACTCTCGTGGTGAATATATATGATTTCTGGACCAATGCCTCTTGGTGAAACTCGCTTCAAATGCAAAATAATACGCACAGTATCAAACATGCACTACAGCTGTATGTACGAGTCGAGTGATGCTTAATTGCACAATACCACAACAACTGGATAGTCTGCAAGGAACATGACAAGGGTATGTGACTTCCTCGTGTTCTGCCTTGTCTTTGTCAACGACTTGCTAGTTCGTCGAACGAAGACTTGTCAGTCGGTCATGTTAACTGCACTGATCCCACAACTGTTGACGATATCGCCTTGATTTCTACATCAAATGATGGTATGGATCATCTCACCAATATATGCAACACGCTCGAAATTGGCGATTTATGTTCTCTAACAAAAAAGTATTGTCGTATTCAACGAGTAATAGAACAGCAAAATAATTTGTTGCCTCGGAGACCAAACGTTCCATGAGACGACATACTAGATTTAGGGATAAAACAATGCAAGTTCAAGAACAATACTATTTGCTCGGTGTCAATTGGGGAAAGCGTCTGAGAGACAAAACGAAATTATAACGTAGGGACAAAAAAAACAAATTAAATGTCGGGCAACCAGTCTGGTTATTTGATCAACAACGGAACGTTGGTGTATGTACGAAGCTGACTTTAAGACGGAAGGGACCATTCCTTGTCACCAGACTTCAAGATGACGTGACATCCAAAAGACCACCAAGAGCACTCCAAAAGCTTTTCGTGTCATTGTGATAGACTGATGGCGTACCGGGATGTCACCTCCCGAAATGGACAAAGAATGTGCAGAAAAGGATCAACGCAATAACTCGCAACCCTGGCCAGCAGATACGACTAGATATGGCATTACCATTTTATTTCATCGATTACCATGTATCAGATCAATAATTATGCAGCATTCCGATGTCCATTTCCGTTTTACCCAAGCCCATTGTTACTCGTCTAAGTTAAGTTACAACCGTCCCTTCTTTACTTTCAAGCAATGAAAACCGTTACGTTTGGCTGCCCATTCATCGGATGTAGTGAGTAGTTGGACACAGAAGAACTTCTAAAACGTCACTTCCGGAACACACATGCACACACAAACAAATGTAAGTTGTCTGCCCATATTGTCACGAAAATCGGCGGACCGTACGACATGTTGGAACACTGTGCTAAAAAGCATCCAACGCTGATAAAGACGTTACCCCCAAATTTCTTTTCTAGGGGCAACGGGTTCTGGCTGACGACGGTCCTGACGGATTACGGCTACATCACGAAACCATCGGATAGAACATCACGATATGTGGAAGCGGCTAAGTCGACCATCAGGGCTTGGTTTAATATGCTGAGGAAGAGCAGTTCCACCTGGAACCTGGAGAACTGGGAGCGATGATAGCGGTTCACACATGCCCAACCAGAAGACCATCGCCAAACAAAGGTAGCCAGCCCTTAAACAGTCATTGGGACAGTCCAGGAGACCAAGTACTCTGATGAGGTTGTCCTCTCCCTTCCGTCCATCACGATAGGGCCGACCGGCGACCACAATCCAGAGAAAACTCTAATTATACCGAGAAAAAAAATCGACTTAGCCCCTTTAGACTCACATGCCTTGTTGGCGGACGGAAAGACGATGTACAGGGTCAACATGGCACATATACACGAATCCGATCAGGATGTCTGCTCTGATCTGCAGGATGAGTGATACGAGAGCCGTCCACCCTCCCCACCACCACGTTGACGAAGGTCACCAAGAGTAAAATATTGAGAACTGCAGCAGACACCACATTAGGCCTCACGCCCAGGTTACTGTCATCATTAGAATAATATGCACCTCTACCACCAATGAAGAGACCCAACCTACAACCGACCGCAGAACCCCACCCTCCAGCTCCGAAAAGGAACAGACAAGCAGAAACCACCTCATCACCAGTCACCACACCAGCAGCAGTTATCTCAGTAGTATTCACCATATCAGAACCACGTACCACCTCGCCATCAGTCATCATCTCAACAGCAGTTACCACCTCATCGCCAGGCAGAAATTGGTTTTCATTTATATTTATTCGTATTGTATTATTACAACGAAACAGAGGTATTGACGAATCGATTGTTGTATTAGAACACCTAATCCGGAACATCGGGTTTTACACTAAGAGACTTCTCTGGGCAGTTGTAACTACCGTAAATACTGAGACTGACCAGATAGTCATTTAAAACTCATTAAAGTTATTGAAATATTTTTGCGAACAAGCAATATTGAAATGATATACACGTATCACGCCTGCTCCTCTCACATTTGTAAATATGTACATGTTATTGTTTTTTCTTAATGTATTTATGTTAAATGTCGTATCTCAACGTCCATGTTGTTTTGTGAGTTTGGAGGATAAATTTTATTGATTGACCACTTCAGTCAACAACTCAGCAGCAGTAACCACCTCACTACAAGTCACCACTTCAGACATCACATCGGCAGCAATCACCACCTCAGACGTCCACTCACCACGAGTAATCATCTTACAACTACACCTTCCAGTTATCACATAATCAACACTCGAGATATCTACTCACCACCAGATACTATCTCAGCACAGCAACCTACACGCAATATTCAAAACCGGAAGCCAGTAGAACCATGCCACGTGTAAGTTCGCGCAGCACATATTAGAAATGTTACAGTGAATGACAGCCACGCCACCACCAGCCAGCTCACTGTCGCGTCCACGACCCCAATGATGCCTGCCCCAACGTTTCAGACAACGGAAGCTAAATATGCTCGCGACTTCCTTAATAACGGTGCATTATCCCTTTTACCACCAGCTGTCCGTGAATGGACAGGGGGACTGAGATAACAGTATAAACTTACCACCAAAGAGTTGGAATATAATGACTGGGTGTCAAAGAAAGCTGTAGTTTGAGTTCATAGCCACGTGTATGACATTTTAACACGAGACATCGGAGACTTTTCACCAGGCCGACCTTGTCGATAAATATAACATGTTGATCTTGCCAGTGACGCCACCACTGAATAAGAAGGCTGCCACCTAATTAGTAATGGCGTGATATTATTTATTCAAGACCTTGTGAGATATAGCCATGCGACTGATAAATGGAAGGGAAGCGATACATGTACTGGAACATGTGAGAAATTTCAACAACAGGGACACTGTCATCGGCAGCCTCTTCGTCAACCTGCTGGGAATAGGACTGTGACTAATTTAACCCGAAGTTAACAGGAAACCAAATTGGCAGATACATAACTTTTTATAATGTCTAATCATCCTCGACTCGTGACGACATTCACCCAACCAGCATCATGCATATCTCTCATCACATCATATCATCATATGATCCACCCAACTCATTGTCAAAATCATTCCCATCCATTATCATCTTACATCCATCCGTCATCACATCTCACTATCATCCTTCAACTCATTATCATCTTACATCCATCCGTCCAACCATCTATCGTCGCAATTCACTATCCTCAAATTTATCCTGTCATTTTAGGATTGTTTCATGTAATACTAATAATTATTGTGCATTCGTGAGTCGGTTTTATATCATTATGCACGTCATTGGTATGGTACACTTCTTCATGTCCGCCATCTATTTTTGAGCAATGCATCAGATATTAATTATTGAATGGCGTGCTCACCTATTACATTCGTTCCATTGTCATTTTATGGTGTGAAATGAATCATGCATATCGCATGACATTTCCTTAATTCGTTGTAATTTGAATGTTTTTGAGCATTTTCTTGTGTATAATTCGTGTGCTTCGTTCGGCTGCGAAATAATGTTGATATCACGTGATTTCGTCTATAATATGTTTCAATTGATGAATTTTGACTCAGTTATTCCAACTCTTGTGATTTTAAACTACAAATATTTTTATATTTTCTTACTTACATTAATTAAATAAGTATCTGGTTGGAGTTAAGGCGCTACCTTATATGCCGATTTAGGACCAAGCGATAAGATCTAGTTCCGTATGCATGGCGCTTCGTCAATGAAAAGTCTAAGGGCGCCAAATTGAACAGTAAATAGGTTCTCAACTTCAACTGGGTTATAGTATATTTATAAAAGTTAGTTATTTATCATAACTATTTAAATATTCTCTTATCACCGGTATCTATTTTGTGGTCGCGTAACTACGTTCATTCTTTTGCGCCACCATTGGTCAACGGATCCGTTCAAGCTGGTCCGATTCCTTTATATGACGTGATTGGTCACCGGAATGCCAACGGAACCGTTCAGCAATGCCATTGGTCACCTGATTTAAGGAAAGAGCCAATCGGCCATTTTCGAGGACCCCGGGGCTAGCCCCCACCCCAACCACTATCACTCTTGGTCATTAGTCATTTGTCCATGCATGAACGAAACTAGTTGAAAGTTCCGTTAGAATCCGTTCACCGGAAATTTGGACTAATAGAATCACCTGTCAAACTTGCGAATTCCGTTCAGCTGAAATTAAAGGTGACTATTAAATTTACATATCGGGGGGGGGGGGTGTTCTATGGATTTTAAAGGTGAACATGTCCATAGATTTGAGAAATCTGTTCAGCGGAAATTAAAGATGCATATTAGATTTACATAACTTGGGAAATCCGTTCAACGTAAATTTAAAGGTGCACACGTCGCACCCAGAATTGGAAAACCTCATCATTGATCGATTACTTGTTGTAAAGTCTAACCAACTGATCTATTCAATATGATATCATATAACGAATAAATCTCATCAACTGAACATGGACTCTTTATCTGGCAAATGCCCGTGGCCCATCAATTCGGCCATGGTCTTCAGCTATTGATCCGGGAAAATCGAGACCCTCGCCACACAGTCCGGTCTTTCCCTGACCCGACATGGGAGTTCATTTGGCAAGCATTGTCAGATTCTACCCACATACAGATACGTCCAGCTAGGGGCCTATACTATAGAATACAATTTTTGTAATAGCAGGCTTATTTGAGCCGTACAGAAGGTGTCGAGTACTATGGACCACTGTAATCTAACAGCGAACGCGATTTCTTGTAAATCACAAAAAGACGGCAAATCGAGTACTATCGACCACCGTTCGTTGAACGCACATCTAAACATTTGTGATTTTGTCAAGGGAAATTACTCTAATGATATATGCGAATGATATGGCAATGCCTATTTGTGTCAGTTGGTGAGTGATTTAGTTGATGGATAAAGGTACATTATGTGTGACTAGTTTCCGATACTTGGGTTATTTTGACCACAATTGCGCACGATGAAAAGTTATTTTTTCAGTATCGTGTGGAATACTTACCATTTTCAGATGTTTTATGTTACATGTTTATTAACGGTTTGTCGCAAAAGGTCGGCAAACACATCGGTTGCCGTTCAAATGGCCACATCAACTTTATATAGCAATATTACCAAGGGTGGAACCTAATTTGTCTAGCTAGCTTTGTCTGGCTGAAATATTAGTGGGAACATCTAGACCTTAATAGTTGACAAGTTTAAGGTAACATGCAGCTGGAAAAATTCAACCCATGATGAGGGTGCGATGGCTGTTATTTTCGACCTGTGTAAAGGTTGGGTGTTCATTTGGAAATTTCAATGTGGACCAACACTCCCTCGTCCAGGGTCTCCGGGGACACCAACCTCGATTTAAAAACATATATATAGCACCATCTACTTAAACTATACCTAATTCTCAGTACCTTCCATTATACCCAACTAAGCGGCTGAATTTAGGTAAACATATCACATTTGGTTATAACCAACACGCACTACTACATTGGTAAGTTAAGGGTCGGGGGACCCCGATTTTTTCAAAAAATTCACTCATGGAACATTCTGTGCGGCACTATTGACCAAATTAAATTGTTTAGACCACAAGGTGAACGCAAACGTCTTGAGCACACAAATGCCATGCAGTTCAAATATGTTACATAATGTCATGGTAAATATTTGGGGTCCACTGATTCTTAACGCAACATAGCCTGAAATTATCAGTAACTGTTTCAACACGAAATGCCACCACCCCCGATTCACCGCGTATCCGTGTACCTTCGCACAAAGATCGTTTATATATATACGTTTTGAGCCCAAGCCCGACAACTGTAACTCTTTAATTCCATTCATAATTAAAATCTAGGCCGCTGACATGGCCATCTCCTTTCAAATCCATTGAGCGTAAGCCATCTCAATGGGTTAACAATTGAGATTCCATGACCGCATTAAAAAGAACATGTACCCAGCTAATCGCACTCACCATTTTCCGCACGGATAATCGTCGTGAAAAATCAATAATGTAGCCTGTGCATTTGTAATCTAATAATGAATTTTCACAAAAATGGTATCATTGCTGTACTATAGAACCCGCTTAGCCAGTACTTTATCATTCCGTATTGCGAATTTTTACATATTACAAAGCTGTCGCGTTCGAGTACTATGAAAACATGAACAGATGAAACTTTCAGGCCCCCATTTTCTCCACCAAATGGAAAGATTTTCCGGTCAAGTGAATCCCGGTGTATAGATGGTTTGCCAAAAAGATCATATAAGTCATTACATGTCAATGTATTTTGCATATAAAGAGTTTTGGGCATATGTTGAGTTTCAATCTACAATGAAAGAAATACACTGATAGAAATACAGTCGAATACTATATAACACAAAATATGTATTACAAAATTAGTAAATCACAAATTAACGCTGATATTACAAAAATTGTATTCTATAGTATAGGCCCCAGGGCCCTATACTATAGAACACAATTATTGTAATCACAAGCTTCCGTCTGTGGGGCACACAAAATGTGTCGATTACCATAGACCCCCACTCTTATTCTAACAGTGAAAATGCGACTTCTTGTAATGCCGCGTTCACATGCATGGTGACCAATAAAATAATAGGTTTTCCACATGTGACTTGATTGACCATAGTCCAAGTCTTCTCGTACTAAAGCCGGCTAAGATATTGGGATGGAGGTGCCGGTCTTTAGTCCGAGTTCCAGGCCCATGCATTCCTATGACACGACTTAAGCGTTAGTGACCCGCTCAAATAAAACCACAATTATATGAAATAAAATATCACAATTGCGACAATAAACGGATATTTTCCGCAGAAGACATGCTATTTGATCTGAAACCCACATCAGTTGTGAATTGAAAGCGGTAATTTAATGCGAAAAGAGACATTTACCGCAATGTTTACATATTTTTAAAAGTATGCGAACTTAGTTGACCTCGCGAACTGTGTTCGGCATTTTCCGTTGAAAATATTCCGTAGATTTTCGACTGACAACGCAAATTACGATGAATTCTCAATTGTAATCGTAATTATGTGTGTCAATAAATAAAAAATAAATAGTTTAATTAAACATTGAAGATATAAATGTAATACATTAAATAAATTACGGGGAATTACAGCCCTCTCTAAGTTTAAAACAGTGTAAACACAACGAGCATTAGAATAAATAATATGGTGCTACATTTCCCACATTTGGTGGACTTCAGCGAAATTAAGATATATACTAAGCGAACAGAGCAATATACTGCTCTTGTTAAGCACACACAAAATCAAAAAAAAATTGTATAAATTTTTAACCTTAAAGAGATAGACGCAACTCGCAAAATCCACACTTTTTTGTTCTAAATCAGTCATTTGTACCCTCAAAACGATCGCAAAGCAAAGACCTAAGCAAAGCGCGAATTAAAATGTCAAGTTTGACGTCGCTCAGAAAGCGCGCCTGAAACGAAAACAGCGTCACGGTGAATCCAGCCAACTCTGGTGCGTGACGTCACTTGGGGACACATGAGACACTGGCGAATACGTCTTCTCTGCTTACAATTTGGTGCTGTTGTTTGCGGGTTTTAATCGATTTGTGCGGAGATTGTTTTGATAATCAAACTCAGTTGGCAATCACTATGGATATGACGAACAAATATGTTGTCACTGGGCGCAGCCACACAAAGAATGGCACATTTGATGTGATCAATTACCCTGAATTACCTGACAATATTAGTACCGGCATTGTCCGTCTTTCTGAGAAATATTGCGATTCTTGTGAAATAAACTATTTGTCATCCGACGGTATTTTGAAATAAAACATTTTGTATCTATAAGGAGGTCAATTGACTAGATGTTACCGCGTGACAGTTGCAAATATTTCTGGTGTGACTTTGTGCGGTATTGAAAACAAATATATTTATCTGGCTGGTCGGCTTGGAATTTGTTCTGTAAACCTTGGAACATGCAAACGTCGCAATACCGACGAATCGAATTCAATTCCAATTAAACTCGAGTTTAATTCTAAATTCGTCCGTTGAAACAAACGTAGAATTTAATTTAAGACGAATTTAAATTATGTTGTAAAAGGGCACAAAGCGTTCATGATTGAGGGGTTTCGTCAAAACGGCTGAAATAGTATACATATATATCAATGGAACGGTTATTCAATTAAAAACAATTTCTCTATATTATATAAATTCTAAAACGTAAAATTTAGTGAGAAGATATGGCATTTGACATCCAAGCGACGAAAGACCCTTGTTAATATTAGAGATTTGATTTTATATGTGGTATTTTGCTCTGAACTTGTGAAAATCTGAAAGAAATCAGGTCCAGTTTATTTTAGAAACGAGAGCGTTCTGCCTTTTTAAGTTTTTAACAATTTAACAGTCGAATTCAACGCGGCTTCTACTAGTGTAAGAAAAATTACAGATCTGAACCTGAAAATCCGATCATAGTTGGGCACGGCGTGAGAAAATTTTGAATTCTTAACATAAAAATCACAAACTCCTATAGTATTTATAGACTGGCCTAATGCAAGCTTTCCACATGTTGGAAATTTCCGACCTGACACTCCCATTAAGGTTGGAAAATTGCCAACGGATGACTAATTAGCGGTTTTTGAATGGCCACGGGGTCATGAGGGACCAAGAAACTAGCTTCCCAAGTGTTGGAAATTTCCGACTGATGGCCATTTCAGTCAAACTTTTCAACAAAAGTAGGAAATTATGCAAATGTTGGCCTAAAAATAACAAATTCTCCACAAATCAATTGTTGGAAAATCAAATTATAAGAAAAATTTCAACCTATCGCTGGTGTGAAATTTCCAACTAATAATGTTGTTTCCAGTATATGAACTTTCAAACTGTTGAAAATTTTACCAGCGACACCCCCACCCACCCACACAGTCGCCACTAATATCCAAACGTAATAACATTTTATTTAGTGCGTCTACTCGCATTTATTTTGAAACAAACGTCGCACTTTTGTCGACTCGAATTAAAATACTGCCAAATTACGTCACGTTCGTTGGGTTTTTCCAGTTTCAGTTGGAATTCCCTCATTAGCATATTATTGCGCAATTCGTTTGTATTTCTCCGATATATAAATTCGAGTCGACGGAGGTGCGACTTTTGTTTCAAACAGATCTCAGACGTATCAACACGATTCGTGTTGCCTACACGCATTCTTCGTCGGTAGTGCTTCCACTTCGCATTTATTTGAAACAAAACGTACTTTTGTCGACTCGAATTAAAAAAATTGTGAATGAGTCGGCGGTAGTGCGATGTTTGTTCTGGGGGGGGGTTACAGTTTGGAAATGTTCAACACATAATTATGAGGTGTAAACTTTAGGTACCATGCAGTAATTCAGTTGTGAAAATTATAATCTAAATGGCATTTGCCGTGACTATATAATATAGAATGGTATGTTTTACTAGTCCCAGGTATTTCGCAAACATGGCGTTTGATATGCGGAAGGTGGACACAACCCTGTCTGTGTTGGATAGACTGAATGTGCCAGGTAATATCATTAAGCGGACTAGTTGAGGTATACTTTAATGAGACTCAATAAAGCAAATTTGGTACAGTATTGTATGTGAGATCAACTATACTAATAAAACTCAAGTTGGTTTGTTTGTTTGGGCTATAGGCGACCAAGCAGCTGGACCAGTCGGATATTTCTACATTTGACCCGGGATATCTTATTAGATAGGTCTGTTGACCTCAGATGTCTTAAAAGGGCATTAATTGAACCAAATAATTAATTATATAGTTAAAATGGAAGTTGGTCGTTGGATATCATTGGTTCACAGCGCCAAATTGACACGATGAGTCTCGTGGGATAGGTCCCGTTTACATCTGACAGGCAACATAAAGGGGCACCAATAAACAAATATGGGTAATAAAGAGCGTTCCTTATCAGCTTAGACAATATGTGGGAATGTTGCTGCACATGTGTCACCTCACCTGGAGAATATCATGGGATAGGTGCCTTTGACTCATATGGGATATAAAGAGCGTTCCGTATAAGCTTATACAATATATAGTGATGGTGCATAAGGGCAGTGCATGTTAAGAGCAGATAAGCGTGTTACAAGCCAGTGTCCTGAAACTTGGAGGAATGGCAACAAAGATATCCACCAGTTGTTTGGTTCAAAAAATGTTCTCAACACGTACAAGTGCCACAAGTTGTTACTATATGACTGGCAATTACTATTTCTACAAACCGAGTTGACATTGGTGGAATAAAAGATAATATAATAAATTTTGACTAAATAACTCAGAAACTTAAATGTTTGGCATGTGGTTGGAGGATTTGTGTGGGGGTTCAGCTCGAAATTTCTATATTTGTCCCACAGGCCCACCCCATCATTTGAACCAACCCCTCCTTCCAAACTGTTGTGAAATTCCACCCTGACAAAATATTGATCGAAAGCAATAAATTAATAATAATGGATATTCTGTTTATAGTGCTTAATGACACAAGTCTATCAGCTCTTGCAGTTACAGTATTACCGAAATTATTGAGCAATGCCAAGTTTAGGCCATGGTAAATAAAATTTAAATTTAGCATCATCCAGGATTCTGAGAATTAAATGCGAAATGAGGAGATTTTTCATTATTAATTATATTCCTGATGGGTTTCTGACATTACTTACTGGTGTATATAGTACAATGTAATTATAACATAAACATTAACACCAATCTTGTTTCTATTATTTCTATGTGAATGATATATCAAACAATCAAAGCGTGCATTGTGCCAATAATATGTGAAATTCATTAATTTTAATTATAGAAAAAGAAAATGCGCGATTGATGGTAAACATAACATTAATTAACCATGACCTTAATCCTAGTAGGAACATATCAGTCAGGCATGACATTTCCTGTGGTCCATCTCTTAAGATGAAAATATGCCATGGGTACATGTAGGGGAGGGGGTGTTTGAAAATGTTTGATCCCCTCGATAACAACCCTGTTATCGCCATACAAACTGTCATGTCATAATAATACCCACACATTCGATTACAGCTGGTTGAATATATTCAAAATGTCAGATTGTCTATAATTGTCTGAAAAATTCTGATATTCTAAATTTATATAATAATATTTCAATCAAATCACTTTAAACTTGACTATATTGAAATTGAAATATATTCCAGGAATGAGCAATTACCTGAAAACTATAGAAAGTAATCATGTAATTTCCACTGATATTAAAGACATTGAATTCCTTCAAAATTTCACTGTTTTCAGGACTACCTTTTTCCAGCCTTTAAAAATATATAAAAATAAGATATTGCAACATGACAAGTGCATCATGGGTAGAAAAGTTGTGACAAAGGCTTTCATTAAATTTGATGTTTAATAAACAAACAACATCTCTCATGTCTGTCAGCCCGCCCTTAACCTGCTGTACAAACAACACTTAAGCAAACTGCTGTCTTTCCCTGTACCGGGGTACAGAATACATGATGGCATTAAACATCTACTGCAATGTCCAAGGTACGTCCCGGCACCATCGGTTGAACTGCCAGTAGAATGTATACTTCATGCATCATATAATGGACCTTCAAAGGGTGACCACATTGTTGCTGACCAGAAACCGATACAAGAATGCACCAATCTATGTCATGCAGCTGTAGTCCTTTTGATATGCTGAGCCGTCTTCTGAGCAATCCTAACACACTTAGTTGTACAGTAGGTGATTCAGCCATGCAATTTGAACAGGAACACCTGAAATTGGCAAAGATTGTAGAAAGATTAAGATCTTGCATCAATAATCCCCAGGCAGAACTGGCATAAAAGTATATTTCATGATTATAATCAGTCACTTGGACTTCCACAAATATGTTTACACGTAATATAGCTTTGAGTACATAGGGGGGGGGGGGGGGGGGCAATGAGTAAGCATGTCTTACTACAATTTCGTGAGAAAAAAAGAAATTAATATAATGTTCAAACTGACCAGTGACATGTATGTTGGACGCACATACCGGTACTTGACATAAGTTGACAATTGAAACAGAAATGTACAAAAAAAAGGCCGAGATTTTATCGCCAATTGCCAAAGAGATAATTTTTATATTTACATTTTTAGCAAAATTATGTTGTGGGTTATACAAAAAAAACAGAACACAATTATGAGACTAGTAAATATATTCTTAGCTCATGTTTGACATTGTCGGGTTGTCCCGAGTAGATCGGGTTTGGGTGGTCCCACTAACTCCCAATACTCAGTATCTCTGATAGTATCTTTTCACTACGCAATACATGTACTGTTCTTTTCTAAGGAGATGGCTCCATAGAAGCGCCTGGCTTATCATACTTACATATATATATTAACATCATTTTGTAAATTGTTGTATAAATCTGGGATACTAAATAAATAATGTTTACACCAACTCCCACTACGACCCAACAACCGTTGGATCAGGCATTTTGAAAATTTTATATTTATTTTTTTCAGGCAAACCAGGGTGGGGGGGTCGCGGAAAATTTTTACATATATAGGGCGAAAAAAATGTTTTTGCCCCCTTCGGGGACCCACCACCCCTCTACCTGCAATTTTTTTCTTTTTTTTCCGCCCAATTTTTGGGACCCACCCCCCAAAATCTTACAAAAAACATAAAATATAAACCAAATCAAAGCCTAGCCTAGCAAAGAATTGTTCCATTTCTTATTATTTAATACTATTCCCAGCATTTTAGTAAACCTCTAAACTGCTCTAAAGGGAGATAATTCTATTAGTATAAAATGTGGAAATGCTGAACGCATGCACTTAAAAACATTGGGCATAATGCCATAAAACATAATAATTACGAGGTAATACATTTCCTGATATCCTCAATAACTCCATATTCTTTTATATAACAATAGTATAAGATGTTTTAGAGTCAAGGCCCAATAGTAATACTGTAGTAATAGGGGTAGAACAAATTTCATCTGGGACCCAAGCCAAGGAAAGTCACACTCACAGCAGCTCAGTCTAAATACATGTATGTATGTCATGTTGGTTTGCAGATTGACATATACCAATATTAGCGAAAAATTTATAGTATTATTAACTTATTATCAGAGTATAAAGTTTAGTTTAAAGCCAGCAGAGATATCCAAGCCACGGTCACCTTGTACAAACCGTCTGTATACATGTAGGTTCCCCCTGTGCAATGTGGTTTACTGGACGTATCACATGGAAACCCATTATAAGAACAAGCATCCTGGATCAGACTGTTCAGTTGAGATATGTGACTCTGAGAAAGTTCGCATGAAGAGAGTTGCATAGATTACCTGTGCAGTTTGATCCAGGTTAGTATGATTTATAATTAGTTTCAAGAACAAAGTTCATATTAGTCATGTTTATATTCTAGCTTTATGTTGCATATGGAATAAGTTGAGACTTTAATACCAAAAGCTACTTTTATAGTTACATTGCTCTATCCTGCTATATCCTAAATTGAATATCAAAGCAACCAATATTAAAATGAACAAACAACTAATAATTACAATACCATATGTATTGGCAGTCAAATAACTGGAACTCCTAAGATATACTACCTTATTACATGTATATGTACAGTACCTAACTGCTTAGACTTGTGAATAATAACTGTGGTTGATTTAATATCACAAAAGGCTAAGTTTTCATATTGTTATCCAAATAGTATGAACTTTTTGTATGAGTTATTTTGTTTTATAGTTTTAAACCAGTGGAATATAGTGGAACTGTTATTTTTGTTTGTATCATCAAGTTTATCTTGATAACAAATAATATCCATTATGTGGATTAAGAACAGAAGATGGTAATCATTTCATAATTATGCTTATATAATACATCTTTCATCCGTCGAAATCTGGTACATTAATTTTGACATACATCAGCATACATACACCCCTAAATGGTAGTTAGTTCTGGTTAGTATGTTTTAAATAGCATAGTGTGTCATATGGTTGATATTAACAGATTACATGAGCACAAAAACAGTGATTTTAAGTGGAGGAAAAAATTAGCATTTTTGGTCATTTACGCATTTTTTCCGGGTGAAATGCTCCACCCACCCCCGCCGCATATATGGAATTTTTGTGCGCGACCCCCCCCCCCCCCCCCCCCCGCCCTGGGCAAACCTGAAAATTTTGTAACAGTTTAAATTGTTTAATATAACTTTAATTACTCTTCAAATATACTATAAGTTAGACAACTAGAGTCGACAGATACCGGGTAGAACAAACTGTCATAAGACATAACACCATTGATGGCAATGATGAGATCTAGATCTAGATAAAATTATTATCTTTTCCATTGACAATTCATTTTTATTTTTATTTTTTTAATCACATCAGATTTAAAAAATAAATAAAATTAAAAAAAAAAAAAATCCAGTACTCGGTTTCACTTGTTTTCAATTCCACTTCAATTAGAATACTATGATATTATTGATATGTATATCATATGCACGTCCATGTGATTTCGAAAATTTCCTTTTCCAGTTTCACTCACCGTTGTTACCAGGTCATTCTCCAGGCCAACACACCGATCTGCCATCACATTTCTTCCGTTTAGTGGTTAAACGTCGGTATTATCTTCTTAAATGTCTGTATCGAGCATATAACTGCTAACATTAGCTTCATTTAATACACTTTCTGTAACGCTGTCCTCACTACCATCGCCATCGTTGGCAAATGAAACGCTTGAACTTTTACAAAACAAATCATCAGTGCGCCATTGTTTCAATGTTGAAGGTTGTCCCCAAGTGACGTCATCGCCCAAAAGAGACTCCAAAATTTACGCTCCGGGGTAGGTTTGATGCCGGTCGATTTACGCGGCCCGGAATGACGGAACAGAATAATCGTTTACTATGGGCTTTGTTTTTCGATGTTAGAGGGTCCGGGTGAACTCGAAAAAGCATAAATGATACCAAAGTGCGGGGAGTTGCGTCTATCTCTTTAAGTTTGAAAAGTCCCACTAAAACGGAAGAACTATATTTCGAAACTGTGTGATTCGGTTCTCCGATTATTTTATCAACACAAAAGTCAAAATGCACATGGATGAAAATCACACGCATGGCAAGTCAGACACAAGAGTTCTAATTTGCTCCAATTTTGACAAGTTGCTTGCGAAAATTGTCAACAAAACTACCTTTCTGATCCTCCATTATGTCATTAAGTTTTTAGTGCGGGAATTGTTCTCAAAGCACATTGGAAACTGGACTTTGCGGCGATCGGTTTTCGCTATTTTGTTCGGAAAACCCCGCGCTATATATAGAAACGGAAACTAGAATACTCAGAACAAACACCGGACAATGTCGAAGTTCTTCGGAACCTGAGTTCGGCTTTCAGTTAAGTAAACAAACAGAAAAAACAAAGATGTTTGTGGCAATCAACCGGAATATTCTATGTGTAATTTAACATTAAAGTTAGATTATTATACACCATTCTGACCATAATATGTCACTCTTTCCGACGTATATAGCATCATGTATTGCTTTGTTAGGTAAATCGAGTAAAATACACCACATATTCCCGCCACAGATCCTGGGCGTAACTCGTGTCATAAGAAGGCTATGCGCGCGATCTCGGACTAAAGACCGGCACCTCCATCCCAATATCTTAGCCGGCTTTAGTACGAGAAGACTTGGACTAGATTGACCAATGAAAAAAAATTATTCCTCGGTGACACTCATTGATATGTTATCGCTAGTGCATGGGTGATCCGTGTTCAATTTGATTAGTGGTAATCGGTATCCTTTAAATAATCGCTCAGTGAGTACACCGCAACCGTTCGTGCATTGTGTTATATTGCGTCAATGGTTATCGTCTGTTCCAACAATTCTAGTTGTACGATGTATTTCAATTTCTAGTTGGGTTGTCATTCGGAATCGCTGGAGTATTCTATTGATAATATGTACAGAGACGTAGCTAGATGATCTCAGGTGCAGGTTTAAACTCCAAGTTGTGTAACCACAAAGGAGACCCTCTAACAACGTCCCTGCACGAATGTCATAATTGGGCAATACTCCAATACATACTTTAGGTTGTTTGCCCCGAGACAACCGCTTGATTGCCGCAGTGTGAATGCCATTCTGATCAAACCCAATCACCCATCGGTAATGCGCCCACGAGCACACGGGTATAATCTACACTATTACAATTGCACTTGACGCCTCCTGTGTACCTCCCATAACCTTGTGATTACAATTATAATGGTCCATATTATAGGCCCCAGGTGGGTCTGTCTGCTACAATAGCATCGTCAACACACGAAAATGCTACCAGTTCACAACTGTTTGTATTCTTGATGCATATTGATTAAAGAGGAGTAACTCTCTAGTTCTTTTTGAAAACTTTCCTCCCTCTGACCATCATCTCATCTTATAGATTGAAAAGGCAATGATGCTTACTATATATCGTGATGGGAGGAGGGGCCAGCTGTATATATGATTTATCGGCTGAACATTGATTGATACATCAAGGTTCACGCGCTACGCATGGGTGAAACTCTGAATATAATAAAGGGACGGGGGCTTTCTAAATATTGGTTTTCTCTGCATACCTATATTTGTGTCAGTAATAAAGTATTGACTTTGATTTTACTTTGAAAATGAAACCCCATGCACACTTTGTAGCATGTCTGTATTACTTCGATGTTCTAAATCAGTATACAACGCATGGCTTGTTACAGCATTTCATCGGTATGTACCAGTCCCGCATGTTATATTGAGATGTAGCATGTTTGGAGGCATGTTGATGGAGGATGTCCCGATTCGCGTATATATATCGTGGGCAAATCTGCGCGATACTTACAGGAGTCGGTCGTCTTTTTGTGCAGTAGCGTTATTTCTGAGTGAAATTAACCATTTGTGGGCATCCCCCATGCCACCAAAAACTGGCTACTAGTATATGATGTTGATATATGGGACATAAAAACAATAATATTTTATTGAAATTAGTTGATGCCTCGTCACTGTTTATAAAATATTAATTACAATAAACCTCATTCGTAAATTACGCCGACTCCTAAGACTATTCTAAATAATACAATTATTATGACCATAAACGCGGTGTTTTTGGAACGGATATGACCTATTTTAACCTAAAAATTATGTCCACGCATTTAGTTAGGATGGACAAGATATGTCGACAACTATAGGAAATATGGCTACCAATATGCTTCATATATACTCTGAACAAACTTGTGATAGCAATTTTACAGCTGATTTAATGTAAGTTTAACACACAAGTGAAGCAAAGGCTCTTTTTGTTTACTAGATAAGGAAATATGAACGCTCCTTATTGTTTCATGCATCGGAAAAGTCTGGATTTTTCTAAATTTTATGGCGTGAATACGTGATTCTGTGGTGTTTTTAGTGTCCACAAACACGTATTTATAGACTATTATTTTTAAATCTTTGGACCCGAACTAAGATGCAACACAGTCGAGCTTGATATCAGGTTTCAACCCGGCATGAGCTTTGATATTAGCTGCTAAAGTGGAAAAACAAAATACGCTCTTTTATACACCCGATCTTCCGTATTTCTGGTCGCCGATTGAAAGTTTAAAGGGACTCAAATTGCCTCAATGCCTTCAATGTGAGCTCATATGAAAAGTCTGTATATCAACTATCATCAACAAAGTCATGAAACAATGTTGGTGATTCTTCTTGTTATCAGTTCGCCGAATTTCAACGGATGACACAATTCAGATGGCACTAAATTCATTCCCGGATTACACCGAATCATGGAGACTAATTGTGAATCTCGACAAAAACAAAAATAACGATTTTCTGTAACCAACAGTGCAAAACTGAGTACAAATTCACGACATATGGACGAGTGTCGAAACAGTTGATATTTGCTTTAAAACTTGGGAGTTTTGTCCCCCCCAAAATGGTCGATTCTGTAAGGCGGCCGGTGCAAAGAATCAGCCAAATTAAGTTGGAACGAATGCCATGTACGCACTTCTTCATAAAATTGGAAGCTCAACATGCCATATCATCTGGCGATTAGACTTTTTGATACAATTGTTGGGCTTACCTTGATGAAGTTTGGGGGTTCGTAAATACCGATAGCACAGAAATAGATCATCGAAAATTTATCAAGCATTTATTGCCCACGTGCCTGTTATTTGATCATCAGAGCTCTTTAGTTGGAAATATTAGGGTGTAGGTATATATTTTGACACCACTTCTTCCAAATTGCGTATACTCATTTTGGCGGCCAGCTATTTTGCACGAACACCGTTGAAATCGGTTCGAGAGTTCGGACCTGATGACACGCAAATGTCTCATTTGAACTTCCAATTTAGGTATGTTCAAAATTATGTCTAGGTAAATATAATTTGGAAGGAGAGACAAGATAGGTGGATAAATATACAACACTAATGTGTAACGTTTTGCCATTGCCAATGGAGGTCACGTGACTCACGCGATAATTTCGCATATACGTATACGTACAAGGTCAAACCGTTTAGAAGTTTTGTATGCAACGTGTAGCTTACGAAACTTGTAGCGAAGAGGAATAATACAATCTTACCATATCCGGATCTAAACAAAAGCCAGGTTCTGTAAGTTTTTTGCTTTTGTTTACATAACAAAGGAAAAATATTTGACAATAACATACTGTTTGTGCCATATTTCTGATTGGTATAAGAACAAGGCCTGTCTTTATTTAACTATTATTTCTGTTTATGGCCGTTTTTGACGGAGGTGAATATTTTAACAGCATTTACGCCGCCCGTATCTTTAATGAAACAGTGACGCTAATATATGTACCGTAAGTCTAACGTTCACTTCAAACAGTGACGCTAATATATGTACCGTAAGTCTAACTTTCACTTCAAACAGTGACGCTAATATATGTACCGTAAGTCTAACGTTCATTCAAATTGAATGCTTAGCTTATAACTATCAATATGGAAGACTCAGAAGTTGTTAATAGTGAGGAACTTCGTAATGAATCTATTTTAAAAGATGTCAAAACATACTCTCATAATGTGGACAAACTGAAAGAAATCTGACAATATAATAGAATCGGAACAAAAAGATAGCGGAAAGTGTGTGACAATTGCATTGGACAATGTTAGATTTGCAAAATATACACAAGGTTTTGTGGACAGATACTGGAATAATTCGAAGAAAACGGAAAATGGTGCTTTATGAAAGGTTGTGACAGATACGAATGGTATAACGGTTGGAGACTTGATAACAATAATTAATAAAAAGCCAAAAAGAAAAGTAACAGTACACATATATAAAACGAATAACAGAGTGATGATACAAGGATCGATGTTGAGTATAGATTGGTGGCTATAGATACTGAACTCCCCGTGATTCATCATTGTGCTAACATTGAGGAATTTGTCATGAACACAGAAGGAATTGATGTATCCGTCCAACACGGCCTGTATACTTGTGATGAGCTTATGGAGTCTCAGAATTCTCACTCTACATCTGCGCTCTTGACGGAAACTCCGGTATCTCAGAAAGGTAAACTTTCGTTAAAGAAATCGCGAGGTGGTGTCAGCTTCATTACTCCAAGAGGACGTATATGTCATAAACGAATATCGTATACGGACGCTTCGGCATCATTTCGAATTAAAATGACCATTTCCGAGCTACAAACTCTCATCGAGGAAATGAAATTTCACCAATTGAGTGTAGAATCGCGGTCAATGAGAGAATAGATAAGCTGGAGACTGAAATTAGAACTTTACGTGGGCAAAATGCAATCTTGGCAGCTAAAGCAGAGGAAAAAACAATAAAGATATTAGGAGCGACAAACGATACACCAAAAGGTACAAAACGAAAATCACTCACATCGTCAAAAAAGAACACCTGTGCAGGCAAATCAACACAAACTGAAAATAATCTTCAAATTCAAACTGAAGTTCCCAAAACGCAAACTGGAAATGTTTCTAAAACTGTCAACTCAATCATAACAGTGGTACCGACTTGTCTTTCACATACAAGCTCTGTATTTCTATCTCTTCACCTATCTCTGTCTCGTATTCCTTGTGAATACACCCCTCTCATTATTATCCACATAAGCTTATTTATCATTTCAACACTTATTGTAAACTCGTCTGTACATCATAATATTAATATACCATCACTTCTTAAACCTATTGTTTCTCTAACTCGACCACTTGCCATTCGCTCGATCTTTCTTGATTTCTACAATTTTTTTACTTGTCTGAGGAGATAGCTCAACAAAAGCACATATCTGCTTGCTGCTAAATCCTCTTCCCCTTTTCTATTCTACTCATGTTTCCATCATCTAAATGTTGTTCATCATAAATGTAATATTGGGGCTAATAAATATTGTTTAAATCAACTCAATCGAGAATAATGGCACTTGTGGTCGACAGGAAGATGAAGTCACCATAAACGTTAACATTTCAAACAAATTTGATGTTTTGGATGGTCAATTTGAAGACGATGGAAATCAACGAGAAACTGATGGGTCGGGAGATGAGCAGGAGGAAGTAGAGTCTACGTTTAGTGATCTAAACTTGGCGCAGCGAGACACATATAGTAACGACACTAAGATTTTGGAATCTTCATGCTCGTGACAACCAAAGTTCATCTGTTAATTGGAGATTCGGTCCTGCGTTATCTGAATGCGAGACGATTAGCAAATCGAGACGAGTATGTGAATATAGTATCAATATGCGGTCTCAGGCTAGATGGACTTATGGATTGGATAATGAAATCGAACAGCGATGTAAATGTACATAAGGTTACGATTCATGTCGGGATAAATTCATGCCGCCATGGGGTTAGAACAGAGTCAGACAAAATTAAGTCGGTGGTCACTGCAATAAGGGACAAATTTACTTCCGCCACCGTACGCATTTCGTCAGTTTTACCGACGCCGAGCAGAGCCGGTGAAAACCGACTGATTTTCAAAACAAATGAGTGCTACAAGGAGGTGTGTTCCAATTTTGGATGTGAATTCGTCGACCATTCTCCAAAATTCGCTGAGCGTAACGGTTATGTCTCTCGGGCGTCATTTCACGATAATTGACACCCTGACGATGCTGGATTAGAGAGGTTATGGGGCTGGATTGAAATGTGGTGTTCGGCTAAGGAGTTGTCTGATGTGCATCATGTGCGGTCCTCCATTCATGTGTATGCAATCAAATTGTGTTATGTATTAGATTTTCAGAAAAACATAAATTTAAATTTAAATCATTTTATCTTCCGAAAATAAGGTATTTGTCAATATATGCATGGCATACGCTAGTCAATTGTAGAAGTGATTTTACTGTCAGAAAGGACTGTGTTAGTTCTGCTCGTCACGAATGCATGCATTATTTTTGAGAGTAATTACTTTTAATCAAAGTAAAGAGTTGCTATAAATAATCAGTTCAGGCCAGTGCTATATCCAATATAAAGAGTATTTATTTTAATTGAAAAATAATGTATGACACAATTATACTTATACAGTGTTCATCGCACGTTTGTAATTTAGTGGTGTTAGATAGATTCCTATCCATTTTCAGATGTCACATATTATTTTATATCAATCGAGCTTCCGAATTTATAATTCCGAAATTATTCATCCTCTTATTCGGTCGCTATTTCAACTTCGGCAGTAGTAACCAATATTTTTTAAATGACACAATCAAATGATACGCACCAAATGAACGAGGTGGCCTATTCCGTGTGGAATGTGCAAGGATTCAACTCGTTAGACGATTATTTCAAAAATAAGTTGACATAGTGTGACTTCTTAACACTAATTGAAACATGGCATCAAGATAAGAATGACATCGATATCCTGTTCAACTTACACGCCAAACTGGCGGGCGTGGATGTATTGCATTCTATTTTCGTAAGAAATATAAGCGCTTTGTCAAAAAAATTCAATTTATTGGGGAGTTAGCCATATTTGTGGAATTTCAGGGCGAATTATTCAAGTTGAATGGTAAATCAACAGTGTTTGCGTCT
Organism: Siphonodentalium dalli; assembly: GCA_032622095.1. Classification (NCBI taxonomy): domain Eukaryota; kingdom Metazoa; phylum Mollusca; class Scaphopoda; order Gadilida; family Siphonodentaliidae; genus Siphonodentalium; species Siphonodentalium dalli. The sequence continues at coordinate 106,735,761 of CP136062.1, forward strand.
TGCTACTTACCTCCAATAAATTCTAGTTACTGGGAATCAATAGAAATAGATGAAAATATATATAGTTGGTGAAATTGAAACGAGTCTTATTGAATATCAGAGCGAAGATCTTATTATTGTAGGGGGTGATTTGATTGCCAGAACCGGAAGTAAGCTGGACCACGTTGCGGGGGACAATGATAAACACATACCACTGCCGGAATTAAAGTGATGTGAAACACTCCGGTATGGTGATCAAACAGAAAAGGAGAATAATCTTGTTCAATGTAGTATTTTTTACAAATAGTATATCAAAATTCACAGCACACACCGTTATTCTTATATATTAATTAAATGCAGTGACTCTTGATTGCGAAATGGTTTTTGTTGGTTTATCGCCGATAGATGCCTCCCGAATCAAGTAGTACATATTTACAATTGAGTGTAGTTCTGATGATATTTTCTATGGAGTGGTACGGCCGAATTTCTTCAAATATTCGGCGATGTTAGTAGAATGTTATATTCCTTCAGTTGGCATAGCACCTGAATACTAACTTATCAGTTTCACGCACCCGAACAAGTACATAGTATGTCATTAAAACCGGTATCCGAATTTTGAACGGTCGTATCATTGGTGACAATGGCTGCGGACACACGTATCACAGTAGCGATGGCATAGTAGGTATGACAATTTATTATGGTGGAGTTTGTGACAATTGGTCGTCATAATTAATATGCCATAGCCAGCCATATTGCCCGCTGAGTTTCCGCCCAATGAGTCGACTGATCTCTACTCATTACGTTTTGCTAAATTATATTCGCTACGATATATATAATTGCACGATGGATCGTCCAGAATTGTGTTTGACCGTGGCCTGTTGGCACACATATATGCATTTGGTACTTTTTTTATTTTATATGATCTCAATGCATGCACTTATATTAATTTAATTAGTAAGAACAATCATGGCTTTTGACAGAAATGGGTTATTCATTAAGTGATCAAGTGGACTTATAATAATGATGGAGCTTATGTAGCGCGTATCCCCGCGAGGGCCCTGAGCGCTTCACATTATTACCTCAGCTGTTGAGTAATGCCATAATGGCGCTTCACAAGATTGTTCATTGGCTTACACTTACCCAATAACCAGGTCCCTATTTCTCGTCTAGGTACGACGAAGCGAGCACAGTACAAGTGACCTTGCCCAAGGGTCACAACCTGGCGCGAGATTTGAAACAGCGTGTGGCTATATATAGCACACACACCGCTTAATCTGGCCAAGCCACCGTTGTGGAGACGAGAGTCCACCGGTCGGGCGCGAACTCACGCCGGTGCAGTAACACCATTACAAGTCCGACGCTCTAACAACTTACACACTTGTGCGTTCGCATTCAAAATATAACACTGCGTATTGAGTAAATATCAACAGCGACAAGACATTCAGGTAGATACATCCTTGAGAGATCGACCGTCGCTGGTAGAGCTTGGTAGACTCATTGTGCGAATTTGCAGAGGGCGACATGGCTTGCTATGGCATATTAATTATGACGACCAATTTCATCAAACTCCACAATAATAAATTGGCACACCTACTATGCCATCGCTACTGTGATATGTGTGTCCGCAGCCAACTTAGGACATTTTACTAGTTACCAATACAATGGAGCTAGTGTGGTTGATTATATACTCGTCTCAGACAGATATATTTCTGATGTTAGTTATTTTGGTGTTAAGTTACCCTGTGAGTGTTCTGATCATTGTCAACTGGCTGCACATTTCAAATATGGCACAAAACCAATCGGCGAAAAGAAACGAAAGCACGAATTTACTAAGCAGCGATTCAAAATTAAGTGGACAGAAGAAAGCAAACAGAGGGCTATTAAACGTCCCAAATTTCAGAAGCAAATAACAGATTTTAAAATGAAATTCTATAGAAATGATGATAATGGCGTTGAGTCTGCGACCAATGATGTTATGTCTGTTACTGAAGCGATAAATTTAGACGCATGTAAGCTTATTCGAAATAATAAAATGAAAAATAAACGTAAAAGAATGTGGTTTGATGATGTAAATGTCTTTAAAATGACTTAGACAGAGCTATTCGCGTATGAGAAGTAATCCGTATGATGACAGTCTGACGGTGAAATATTTTACTTTGAAAAAAATACAAGAGGGAAGTGAAGTTTAAAGGCACCGGCGGCGTTCGTTGCAGAAATATTTATATTTGTTCAAATCGCCATCCACAGAAGAAACACCAAAATATATACAGTTCCGCTCGTATGCCAAACATAATCAGCGCGTAAACAGTATATTGTCGTCAAGACGTACGATGCTGTACGCAAACAAGAGCCTGCTCGTGTTACAGAAGTTGTGCTTCTGTTTTCATAACACAGCGCAATTCTATTGGTTAATCACACAAAATTGATATGAACGCTCTTTATTATTTCCATATCAGGAAAACAGTAACAAATAACGCTATTTATGTTACCATATCCGGATCTAAACAAAAGCCAGGTAACGTAACGTTTTTTGCTTTTGTTTACATAACAAATGGGGGAAAATTGACAATAACACACTGTTTATGCCATATTTCTGATTGGCATACGAACAAAGTCTGTCTATATCTTACTATTCCTTCTGTTTATGGCGGTTTTTGACGGAGGTGAATATTTTAACAGCATACCCACCGCCAACGCCACCCGTATCTTTAAGCGGAAACAGTATTATCAAAACTTGCATAATGAACTTGAGAAAATCGAGTGTGCTGATCCAGAAAGTTACTGGGATTTATAGGGAAATTGAAACAAAATAAAAAGCAGTTTAATGATTTAGATCCAGACAAGTCGGTTGATTTTTTCAACAAGCTTTATTCTCCAGATTCAATCATGAACACACAAGATTATGTTCCCCAAAACACCAATGCTCTAAAATATCGCATAAATAATTCCCCGTTCACCGTGGAAGAAATTATCACAGCAATCCGGGAGTTGAAAAATGGAAAGGCAAAAGGACTTGATACCGTGTCAAATGAACTTATCAAAGCAATAGGTCCGCTATTAAATGTACTCAATCCGATTAAGCACCAACCAATTACTATTTATTTGGCTTCGAGGAACCCATCCAACAAAGCTGATATCGATGTTTTCAATCTATTATTTTTCATCACCTAGAATATTTAGTGGCCCAGTAACAGTCGACGAGAAGACCAAATAGCCGATGAAGATTGATAACTCTAAAATCAAGTTGCAATTGTTGTTGGAATCTGATGATATGGGGACCATCGAATCGGATTGAGTACCTTTAATAGACGAAATACTTAAAACTATTTAATCACATACTTTCTTCGGGGTACTATCCGAATTATTGGAGTAGATCAGTGCTTAGTTTAATTTACAAGAAAGGTGATCGAAATTACCCAAATAATTATAGGGCTATTGCAGTAAGTTCAGCGGTAGGAAAATTCTTTAACAAAATTATCAATAGACGGCTTACGAAGTTTTTATTTGACAACGAAATAATAAGTGATAATCAGTTTGGTTTTTGTGAAGGAAAGAGCACAGCAGATAGCGCTTTTGTGTTGAAAACAATCGTGGATAAATACAACACTGCTAGAAAACCTCTGTACGTGGCCTTTATAGATTTCAGAAAAGTGTTTGACTCTGTTGATAGGTCGCTTTTAATTCTCAAAATGGAAAAATGAGGCATATCTGGACAAATATTTGACCTCATTAGATCAATGTATAATTCGAGTTACTATCTCATAACCAAGCCGGTTTCAGAAAGAACTATTGCACTATTGATCACATATTTTCGCTAAACTGTCTCATAGATCTTGTAAAATTACAGAAGAAAAATTTGTTCTGTGCTTTCATAGACCTTTCGAAAGCTTTCGATCGTGTATGGAGAGCGGGTTTATGGAAGAAGCTTTTCGATATTGGGATCGATGGGAAAATATTGAATGTGATAAAAAATATGTACGAAAATACTAAGTCATGTGTGACCTGGAATGGCAACAATTCTGAGCTATTCCCGTGCCAACTTGGTGTACGGCAAGGTGACATTCTCTCCCCTATTTTGTTCTCCATATTCACCAATGATTTAGAAGATTTTTTAAGTGCAAACAGGGTAAGTGGAATCGAAATTTCTAATTCTAAGACCAAATCGAGCATCAACTATCTGAAACTATTTTGTCTATTATATGCCGACGATACAGTGCTCTTGTCTGATAATGCAGATGGACTGCAAGCCATGTTAAACGATTATTCAACGTATTCTCTGACATGGAAACTAACGATTAATATTGCTAAGACCAATGTAGTAATTTTCGGTAGAAAACGGAAACATGACTACAAATTCACTTTGGATAGCCAACCTATTGAAACCTCACTTCATTACAAATACCTTGGTGTTACTTTTTCCAGCAACGGATCCTTTGTAGAAGAGAAAAAAATTAGGTGTCAACACGCCAAACGAGCAATATTTGCGTTAATTTCCAAAATGCGTAGTCTGAACCTGTCTCTTAAATGCGTGCTACATATATACGACAAAACAATTATCCCTATCCTGTTGTATGGATCAGAGGTCTGGGGTTTTGGGAATAACGCCATTATACAGCGTCTTGAACTTTGGTTCCTAAAATATATCTTCAAATTGAAAAAATCAACACCAAATGTACTAATTTATGGCGAGATAGGAATGTACCCAGTTACGACCAGAATCAAACAACGGATCTTGAATTATTGGGCCAAACTCATTAGTGGCAGCCGGGATAAGATCAACTACTTACTTTACTGGACATTTTGCAGTAGATTTGGCCCGCGGGACAAAATTATGAACAACAAGTCGTCATGGATCAACCATGTGTCAACTATTTTGAATGAGATTGGTCTACACAGTATATGGGATTCGCATTGTGTGGGTTCACTAAACTTGTTCAGTCATGCCATCACGGAACAGTTTAACGACAACTATATCCATGAATGGTTCACTACCATTCAATCGTCTGATAAATATAAATTCTATGTCGACATCAAACCTTATTTCAGACAAGAACCATATTTGGCGAAACTAAGAACATCAGAAGCAATTTTAATGCTCAAATTTCGTATTAGAAATCACCGATTACCCATTGAAACTGGTAACTGGGCTGGTCTCCCTACACATGAATGAACATGCACTTCGTGCAACAAAAACATCATCGGAGATGAATATCACGCTCTATTGGAATGCGAAGCGTATACAGACGTACGTACGTACGTACGTAAGTATATTGCGAAATATTACTGGAGTCATCCGAACACATTTAAAATGGCACAACTCTTTGACAACCACAAGGTACAAGTCATGCGAGGAATGTGTAATGTTCTTGACACAATTTATAAATGTCAGTACCGATACTGATCCAAAGCAACTTCGTTATCGGTACTCATGTATCCTATTGTTGTGTGACATACAATTACATAATTATCATACTCGTTCCAAAGTTTGAACTATTAATATACAAGTTTAATATATATTTAGGCTAAAATATCCACAAATTGTACACTCTCGCCAGTATATGAAGTACTTACTTCTGTCATGTGCTCATTTAAAAAAAATGAAATTTTAAACGATGAAATATTTACATGAATAACACGGCATACACGTATAAGAACATACCGTCCCCCATACACCAAAATATATCGATTACCTGTATAAGCTTACCAGTTTACTCGCATAAATCCTTTTTTAAGGTTCACATATAGTCTATTTATATAAACATAGCACCCAGAATAAATAGGTACACGTTTAATTTATCGGCACCCTTATCGACAAAACACGACCCTTGTTTTATTATATCCAATTCCATTGTTGTACTAATGTATACATTTGTTTTCACAGAGCTTTGCTATATGTATATTTAAATTATTTATGTATTTCGGATTGCCATATTGACGCATGCTTGATGAATTAGCGCTGGAAACCCATTCATTTCTGGAGTGGGGGACCAGCGCAATATTTTGTAAATCTTAAAATGCCATTGCATTGGAAATGAGAAATTAAATAATTGAAATTGAAATATGTTACAAAAACAAACATTAGGATTAGAGCCCCATGTCTCTTTAAAGTAGGCGTAATACAAGGGTCAACTTTATCTCCAAACCTCTTTTAAATTTTCATCGAGGATATTACGAATATATTTGACGACAATTGTGAAGCCATCACTCTTCCGAATTACAAATTAAACCATCTGCTCTTTGTTGAGATTTGGCTCTGGTGTCGTAAAGCCGGGTGGGCTTACAGAGATGTCATTTACATGAGGAATATAATTATCAGAACAAATTAGGACTAAGCGTGGAGAAAACTAAATGTGTTGTTTTCTGATCAAAGTATCTCACTAACTCTCCAGTATTCAATATAAATAGTAGTCAAATTGAGAACGTTAAAGATTATACATATCTGGGAATAACATTTTTAGATGATGTGAAGTTTTCCAAAGCACAAGAGGCTCTTTTTCAAAAAGGTCAGAAAGCTATGTACTCACTTTTGAATGCAATCAGGGCAACAGCATTTCCTTCAGTGAATTTCTTGTTGAAATTATTCGACGGATTGATCAAACCAACCATATACGGATGTATATATGGGGATGTTGCACGTCACGAAGTAACCACTGCTAACCAGTATAGTTTGAATTGCGAAAAGTTACACACTACTTATTGTAAGCATATATTAGGAGTAGGTAAGTACGCTCCATCCAAATCATGCAGTCAGAGCAGAGCTAGGTAGATATCCATGTTCCGTCGATATATTATGCAGAATGGCTAACTATGGTGCAAAATTATCAAATGTATCTAAAACAAACTAATGGCATCAGCCGTCTCTGAACATGTGATGAGGAAAGCCAAATGCAACTCTTTATTTAGACGATAAAAACGCATGTGGCTGTAAAAATATAAAGGTTCCATTAAATAAGCAAACATATAATATCATTAGAAATCTCAAGTGTAAGCTTCAGGAAGAATATGTGAAAGAATTCAAGATATCTAAATTTGATGATTCTAAACGAGATGGCCATAAAAATAATCTCACAACATATAAACAAATTATTATATATTAAATGCTGATTTAACTACAAGGCCACTCTAATTACTGGGTCAACCACAACATTCCAATTCAGAACATATAGATTGTTTAAAAATGATTATGTCTTAGAGACTTACATAATAAACACAACATCTTTAAAAGATAGGATTAGTTTTACAAAACTCCGTGTTAGTGAAAAGGGTAGACATCATCAGCCTATGATAAAGGGGGGAAGAGACTGTGCCTTAAATACAGGACCGGTTCTGATATAGAAAATGAGTATCATTTCATTATGGAATGTCCACACTATTGCGATCTCAGAGATGAACTTTTCCAAATTGTTGGTAGGTATCACAGTAATTTTACAAGTATGTAAAACGATAAGAAATTTAAGGCTTAACCAAAGCAGTCCAATATGGCCTCCATGCAGGGATATGTTTATCAAATTTTAAAATTGGTAGAAATGTATAAAAAAAATCACAAAATTCGCAGAAAACAACTAGCAATATTATCATATGTAGTAAATAACACTATACCGGTATCAGATTTTTAAAATATGTGGCACTTTCTTACCAACCGAAATCTGACTTTGTGCGCACCTACAGACATAATAGTCAGATACTTTCCATAAGAGAAAGTATATTTTGATTCAGGAGAACTCTATAAGAAACGCTTTGTTGAGAAATCCACATTTTATAATACAAAAACGTATTTAATTTCAATTTTCCTAAGTGAGGGTATGAGTTTTGACTCAACTTCAACAGAAAGTAAACAGCCATGTTTGGTACCGACTGTAGTGGCTTGTTTATACAGTAGGCCAAAATCACTCAACCGCCCAAGCATACAATTTAACATAGCCAACCTGTCCAAACCCCAATCAGGATTAATCAAGAGATTGTTCAATGAATGCCCAGCTGGCAGAAAGAAACTGAATACAGTCACAGTCAAACAGGATTTACTTTTATTTATGGAAATTGCTCAACTACAAACCCTGTGCCTGCGCACAAAGTCAGATTTCAATTGGGAAGAAAGTATCACATGTTTCCAATTTCTGTCACAGGTAAAGTGTTATTTACTGTATATAATGCATGTATAGTTGTTTTTAGCCACTTCTGTAAAGTTTGTGCCATTTTTCTTCTGTTTTTAAATTTATCCAACTTGTTCTCGGAGTCCATATTGGAGTGGTTTGGTTAAACCTTAATGTTATAATGAAAAATGATAACCCTGAAATAAGCAGCAAAATCAGCAACTTGGTCCGGCGATTCTTTGATAAGCGTTATGAATGAATATTATGCTTGCCATCACACAATAAAATACATAAGGCTAGACCACGCTAGTCATCCTATAATCCCCGCTACGGGCGTCAGTAACCCGCACATCGGGCTATACAACGATGTCCAAATTATCACCCCGCACTCATCTTGGAGCTGAAAATACACACATTAGAAAAATGGAAGCTTATTATCACAATTCATCGAGCATTTCGTCACTTTATGGAGCTATATTCGTCGAACTGTTGACATTTGGCCGAAGATTGGTTCATTATGCACCTCGTTGATCCAGACCTATGTCCGAAGAAAAACAATTAATGACAAAATTTCCATCAAAACAAACCTACCTGTATAGTCTTCACTCGTGCCCGCAACGGGGTTTACTCAATATTTGCCCGCAGCGGGTATTCTAGGATGACCAACAGCGTGTATACATGCCATGTTCACATGTAATTGTTTATTAACCGTTTATTGTTTTATTATGAATTGTATTGTTAGCATACTGCCTTTATTGTTGTTTATGAAAATAAATCGTATCGTATCGTATAGAGCGTATTTGAGTTTTCAAATAATGCTAATATGAGCTCTTTTTTCGCAATTATAAAATAAGCCCGTTTTTGTGCTTATTTTCACGAGAAGAGGCTGACCACATACGCCGTATAAATAGTTGACATTCATTTCCGAGTTATTGTTGGTCGACGTTATTTGTCTCACCCGCCCTGCTTCCCTTACTTATTGGTCCTGGTCAGCAGGTATATATGAATCTTCTGAAGGTGAACGACTCGGTAGTTTTCAGCGTTTAGCTCAGGCTAATTAATTTGTCGCCTTTGTCTCATTCTGGTGATCAAAATAAATTGCCATAAATAGTCTATACGTGTCTCGAAGAAAAGTCATTGAAAACATTAGATCATGCCATGAATCTGTACTATATAGCTACGCCCGTAGTGATCATACTCCACCAGTTCAAAACCTGTGAACCTTTCTTGTTCTGACCAGGTCTGACAGGAAACTTTATAACAAACAAGCAGGGATTATAATTATTTTTTAATACTTGTTCCTCGGTAATCTACTTCACATTAGGGGGTGGTCCCAACTCGATGTTTCATATTTTTCGCAATAGACATTGATTCATTGAATTAATTACCCGGGAGAAATTCCATAACGTAATGAAAAATAGCTCACAGTCACTTAAATCGCGTTAATTTGAACTGGAACCTTCACATACATATATATCATGCCATGAATATCTACACTAGCTAACGTCCGTAAAGATCATATTCCACCAGTAGAAAACCTGGGAACTTTTTGTATTTTGATAGGGAACCTTATAAAGTCGAAAAAATAATGCGGGGAATATATTTCTTAGTTATTATCTGTTCCTTAATAATGTACTTCGCTGTAGGTGAAGGTCCCAACTCGAAATTGCATGCTTTTTCGTGACTTTTGTTAGCCGATATCGCAATAAATATTTAATTAATTACCCAGGAGAAATTCAATAATTGTAAGAGACACGAGACACAAGGTTTTGTACGGGTGGAATATGATCTATACGGGCGTTAGCCAGAGTAGAGAATCATGGCATGATCTATCAACTACAGTGAAGTACATTATTAAGGAACAGGTAATAAGAAGAATAAGAAATAGATACCTGCACTGTTTTTTTTCAATGTTAAACACTTCCCTGTCAGAACATCAAACAGTTCCCAGGTTTTGTACTGCTGGAATATGATCTCTGTGTGATTTATCCAGAGTAGAGATTCATAGCATGATCTATGAAATCATAAAACTCATTAGCTCGGAATAAAACAAGAATTATTCGGCTTTTCGTGGACATTAAAGAGCATTTTATGTTAGTCCTATCCTGATATGGTAAATATAAAGAGCGTTCATATATGGAAAGTTAAAAACCGTTGAAAAATTTGGATTGCCTCGGTACGTTTTTGTTTACAGTGTATAATAGAGTGATAAGTATTCCGTGCTTTTATTGACATAATTATCGCCGGGGTGATAAAAGTGAGAAATTACTATGTCTAATTACGTGCAAAGAGATTCATGAACGAACCGCTTCAACGACGTATCACGCCTAAAACTACCCGCACAACAGGGATCCGGACTCAATAACGCCTCAGTAATATATGACCGGCATCAAGCCCCGTATAGAAAAGGATTAAGCGGCTATTGAGTGAGTTCACCTATGTGTGACGAAACTGTAGAATAATGGGTACTGGGACCAAACAATCATAAAATAACGTACAGCTTGAGTCATTTGAAATCGTCGCCTTGAGGCGAAATCGTGATCACCCGTTTCACTCAAATTGACTGCCATTCCCATGATTCGATACAACCGACCGGCGCGAAACCAGTCGCAATGAGCGAAGAGAGCACCAGTCTAAGCCACAGCTATTGTGCATTTGTGTACAGTTAGCATTTCTACTTTATTGGCTGACGGACATAGGCCGCCAGTTGTAAACATTCGGGCGATCTGGAGCGATTTCTATTCTCTATTTCGTTATATCTGAGATATTTCACCACACAAAGATACCACACAAAGCTAGATAGTCTTCATACACTAAAATATACTCTAATTGTTTCGATAACATCGGCACTGAGCTGGCCACAGCTTCGGAGTCGTCTGCTATTTTCTTCGAGTGTGTTATTATTCTGTGTATGGCAGGCATACAGGAACTGGGTCGGATGTATTTATTCTGTTGAAGCAAGTTCAATAGGCAACCTATATTGATATTATTATGGAGACTGCTATATTCTAGCGGGTTGCCCCAGTTCGATCTAAACCGCTGGAATCTGATCGTTTCTGTATATTTCTTCTGACTGTTCTGTGTTTTCTTTGAGCTGTGCTCGTGTCGGTTTGACGGATCCGATTCTCTCCACGATTTGATTACTCATGCACCGCTCGTTCCGCGATTCGTTCCGTTGCTCCGGTTGAATAGCACATCCACATGCTTTCTTGTCCTGTGACCCGTGGACAAATTATACGTCTTTGTTGAATGGAATGACATAGTAACAGTATCACCGACATTTTATGTGCTCGACAAACAAACTCTTCGCGCCACACCCGCATAGAGAGGTTGGAAACAAATAATTCGGATTTAACAATAATTAGTTTGGATTTAATTTCGAATAAAAAGGATTCAAAGTTCACACACGGAAATAAAGGATTTGTATTCCTTGTTGATCTAATTACATCTTTATATACTTTCGTTACATTCGATACTGTTTTGGATGATGTTGTGACAACATTTCAGTGGCTCTTAAGTGATAACACCAAGCCAAATTCGACGTCAAGATGGGAGGCCAAGGAAGAAATCAGCAAAGTCGGACTCATCATGCTGAGCCCGTCACGAGAGGAATACCCCACGATCAAGTTCACGCCCCCTCCCGTCACAGATCACACGACAGGGCGGGTACGCTCAGGGGGACAATCAACAGAAAACTCAGATCGAAGAAGCAAGACAATCCTATAAACCCTGTGATTAAATATATTCTCTTCTTCACAAACTTCATAATTCTGGTGAGTATGAGGTCCATTCACAATTTAAACTAGTCTGTGGGCCCGACTTTTCTAACAGAGCTATATATAGTCGCTCACGATTATAATATGTATGGTTCACGGACAACATTGAAAGACGTACATGTATACTAGAAACATGTACCGGTATTCGGACCACAAAGCTGGTCAGAAAAGAATGATTTGAAATATATACTGTTCGTCTGTTCCGAAGTCAGTTTTTGGACAGACATACACTAATTGGACAAGTATCCACATTCACAAGAGAGCTATTCTCGTCTGCAGGTCAACTGAAGAAAGTTTTATTGTTAACATGGAACTTTTTTTTCTCTTTTTTTTTATAATTCTTTATTGACAATATATACATGGACATATTCATATATTTAAAATACAGCATAATGGCAATAACAAAAATAATGTCCTGGTATTTTCGGAAGGGGGGGAGGGACTTTCGCTTGCAACTCACACACGCCTTACACACGTTCAAACTCGAAGACACCTCATGCGTGTTTTTTATTGCACAGACTATGTTTATGACTGGAATGTCACCATAAATCGTTTTGTATGCTTTTAAGTATACATGTAAGTTATAGTCTCCGATATGACAAAAAATGCCTCTATCCGTGCCCGAAGTTTATATACATGTAGCGTTAATTCGACATGAACATTTATAGTAGCAGCACTGGTATATGGATGTCACTACCTACTCCCCTGAATCCTGAATACCAGGTAAACCAAAAGTGGTGAATCCTGCGTACTGGTCAGATATTAAAAATGCAAGTCATAGTTATTTCACACTATAATATGATAATTTTCATACTTTTGCTTCATATCTTCCAACATATCACGTGTTTCACTTCTACTGGTGAGAATAACCCATTCATTGACAGTAAACCATTTCTATGACAACCTATGGCGTTTATACGACACGGTCGGTATGAAAGTGTAATTCATAAAACTGTGGCATTGGTCAGGCCGTAACTGTACATGTATGTATACTGTGCCACTAGTCAGGTACATGCAGGACGCCCATGTGTGACATGTTGGTCATGATTTATAAGTCGTGTACATGGACCTTTGGGAATGTACACAAACACGCTACAAACAGGACACAACTCTGGTACATGTACATCCTACATCCTGGAAATGACAGATTCTTCCACCCAAGAAAGAAGTAAAGTATATATATATAGCCTATACGCTGCATATCAGTGCACTTATCTGTTATATCCACCCATTGATGTACCAGGACATAATCGGTGTATAATGTACAACATATATACTGCCTGGGGATATATCATTGTCATATTTTGTATAGTACAATTACAGAACCACTCCCGTGTTTAATGATGCTCTATTCGATTTGACACCAAATTAGTCAAAACTGCGTAAATCCAATTTTTTCATACCAGTTAAACGTGACCATTAATTGCAAACGCCCCATTCGCAACGCACACGCTTCGTTGAATACCCGACACGAGAGCAGCCATGCAAACTAATATGACGAGGATAAACATTACATCATATAATTATCAGGAAAGCTCGTGGGTCTTTCCATTCCATGCAAAATTGGACGTGAATGTGAATTTTTGAAAATTATTTCATGGACATACATGTACAGTGTATGCCAAATATCTCACCTTGTTTGGATAATATTAAAGTTGCTCGAAAGATTACCATCCACTCACCCATACCTAGCCTGTATGGTATGTAATATGTGTCATAGGTTATGAGGGTTTATCCCAAAATGAATTTGTTTTCTTAAACTCGGTCATCATGTGATGTTTTTGACATGGTGTGTGGTCATTTGAATCTAATAATGAGTTAGTGACATTTGAGACATATTCTCAATTTTTTTTAAATGTTTATGGCTGTTATATTAAAATTGATTCTCCTTGTCCACCACACGAGTACAATGTCAAGTGGTGATTTATGATGCGTGTATTGCAATAACATGCAATGTTATGTGACTATTATTCACATAACATTGCAATGATTGCATGTTATTGCTGTAACATGGACAGCAAGTTAAATCATCTCACAATTGTCCGCACTGTAAGGTATATTATATGTTCCGAGGGGAAACCGCCTTTGTGACAGGTGATATATGAGATTCTGTCGTGAATGGCCTATGCTCGACTTCATTAATTTATAATTTAGAAGGCTCAGAGATAGCAGTTTTGTGGTGTAAAATTCGGATTTTTCCGCTGATATAAACTGGGGTCTGTGGTTTATATTTGCTGTGGGGTGACTTTCAAGTGAAATTATAGATCACGCCATGCAGCTCTACTCTTAGCTATATACGCACGTATAGATCATACAGTAATGCCCAAAGTAATTGACCACTTAACCACAGCAGAATTATGGGTAATTTTTCAGCATTTAGTCGGAAATATGGCTTGTTGCCATTCATCGGAAAGCTCTCGGCCCCATAATTCTGCTGTGGTTAAGTGGTCAATTACTTTGGGCATTACGGTACGCACGTATAGATCATATTCCACCAGTACAAAACCTTGGAACATTTTGAAGTTTTGACATGGAACCTTATAAAGTCGAAAAAATAACACAGGGAATATATCTCTTAGTTATGATCTGTTGCTTAATAATGTACTTCACTTTAGGTGAAGGTTCCAACTCGAAAAATCACGATTTAAGTGACTTTGTGAGCGATTTTGCTTTGCGTCGCTTACAATTGTGAAACTTCTCATGGGTAATTAATTCAATGTTTATTGCGATATCGGATCACAAAAGTCATAGAAAAACATGAAATTTTGAGTTGAGACCTTCACATACAGTGAAGTACAGTATTAAGGAACATATAATAACTAAGAAATATACCGGTATTCCCCGCGTAATAGCGTTGACTTTATAAGATTCCCTGTCAAAACTTCAAAAAGTTCCCAGGTTTTGTACTGGTGGAATATGATTTCAACGGGCGTTAGCCAGAGTAGAGACTCATGGCATGATCTAGTGAAATTAGATACGTATAGTATGTGCTTATTTCACTAAATCAAACTTATATATTACGACTCCGTTACTGCGCCCATTTGAAGATTTCATAATTAAACTATTACTGTCAAAACTCATTGAAATACCTGCGCTGGGCGAGTTCGTTCACTGTGAGCTGCAAGAGTTAAATCACTTTAACTCTACCAGTGGTCTTTCCCACACTAATAAAACTAGCACTGTCGTTATTAGGTCCAGCGTCTGAGACGAAGATAAATCACAAATAAATAAACGAAGTTTTAGAAAAGAGAAACCAATCGTCAACGTGGCATGCTGATCCTTATGGTTCAATCAACTTGTCTACTGCAAATAAAAATATCTTGAATTCTCACTCCACCAGTCAATGGTACAGAGAACATAATAGTAATACAGAAATACAAGGTTATAACAGAGTGAACATTAAATTGTTGAATTATTAAATTATATATCATATTCAATATAGGTCCATAATAATAGTAATACTGATGCGTATACTGTGTCGTGTATATGTGCGTGTGCATGTTGTTCATGGTTGGGTCCCTTGAAGTTTCTCGACTGCATTTGATTTTTTCAACAAGCTTTATTCTCCAGATTCAATCATGAACACACAAGATTATGTTCCCCAAAACACCAATGCTCTAAAATATCGCATAAATAATTCCCCGTTCACCGTGGAAGAAATTATCACAGCAATCCGGGAGTTGAAAAATGGAAAGGCAAAAGGACTTGATACCGTGTCAAATGAACTTATCAAAGCAATAGGTCCGCTATTAAATGTACTCAATCCGATTAAGCACCAACCAATTACTATTTATTTGGCTTCGAGGAACCCATCCAACAAAGCTGATATCGATGTTTTCAATCTATTATTTTTCATCACCTAGAATATTTAGTGGCCCAGTAACAGTCGACGAGAAGACCAAATAGCCGATGAAGATTGATAACTCTAAAATCAAGTTGCAATTGTTGTTGGAATCTGATGATATGGGGACCATCGAATCGGATTGAGTACCTTTAATAGACGAAATACTTAAAACTATTTAATCACATACTTTCTTCGGGGTACTATCCGAATTATTGGAGTAGATCAGTGCTTAGTTTAATTTACAAGAAAGGTGATCGAAATTACCCAAATAATTATAGGGCTATTGCAGTAAGTTCAGCGGTAGGAAAATTCTTTAACAAAATTATCAATAGACGGCTTACGAAGTTTTTATTTGACAACGAAATAATAAGTGATAATCAGTTTGGTTTTTGTGAAGGAAAGAGCACAGCAGATAGCGCTTTTGTGTTGAAAACAATCGTGGATAAATACAACACTGCTAGAAAACCTCTGTACGTGGCCTTTATAGATTTCAGAAAAGTGTTTGACTCTGTTGATAGGTCGCTTTTAATTCTCAAAATGGAAAAATGAGGCATATCTGGACAAATATTTGACCTCATTAGATCAATGTATAATTCGAGTTACTATCTCATAACCAAGCCGGTTTCAGAAAGAACTATTGCACTATTGATCACATATTTTCGCTAAACTGTCTCATAGATCTTGTAAAATTACAGAAGAAAAATTTGTTCTGTGCTTTCATAGACCTTTCGAAAGCTTTCGATCGTGTATGGAGAGCGGGTTTATGGAAGAAGCTTTTCGATATTGGGATCGATGGGAAAATATTGAATGTGATAAAAAATATGTACGAAAATACTAAGTCATGTGTGACCTGGAATGGCAACAATTCTGAGCTATTCCCGTGCCAACTTGGTGTACGGCAAGGTGACATTCTCTCCCCTATTTTGTTCTCCATATTCACCAATGATTTAGAAGATTTTTTAAGTGCAAACAGGGTAAGTGGAATCGAAATTTCTAATTCTAAGACCAAATCGAGCATCAACTATCTGAAACTATTTTGTCTATTATATGCCGACGATACAGTGCTCTTGTCTGATAATGCAGATGGACTGCAAGCCATGTTAAACGATTATTCAACGTATTCTCTGACATGGAAACTAACGATTAATATTGCTAAGACCAATGTAGTAATTTTCGGTAGAAAACGGAAACATGACTACAAATTCACTTTGGATAGCCAACCTATTGAAACCTCACTTCATTACAAATACCTTGGTGTTACTTTTTCCAGCAACGGATCCTTTGTAGAAGAGAAAAAAATTAGGTGTCAACACGCCAAACGAGCAATATTTGCGTTAATTTCCAAAATGCGTAGTCTGAACCTGTCTCTTAAATGCGTGCTACATATATACGACAAAACAATTATCCCTATCCTGTTGTATGGATCAGAGGTCTGGGGTTTTGGGAATAACGCCATTATACAGCGTCTTGAACTTTGGTTCCTAAAATATATCTTCAAATTGAAAAAATCAACACCAAATGTACTAATTTATGGCGAGATAGGAATGTACCCAGTTACGACCAGAATCAAACAACGGATCTTGAATTATTGGGCCAAACTCATTAGTGGCAGCCGGGATAAGATCAACTACTTACTTTACTGGACATTTTGCAGTAGATTTGGCCCGCGGGACAAAATTATGAACAACAAGTCGTCATGGATCAACCATGTGTCAACTATTTTGAATGAGATTGGTCTACACAGTATATGGGATTCGCATTGTGTGGGTTCACTAAACTTGTTCAGTCATGCCATCACGGAACAGTTTAACGACAACTATATCCATGAATGGTTCACTACCATTCAATCGTCTGATAAATATAAATTCTATGTCGACATCAAACCTTATTTCAGACAAGAACCATATTTGGCGAAACTAAGAACATCAGAAGCAATTTTAATGCTCAAATTTCGTATTAGAAATCACCGATTACCCATTGAAACTGGTAACTGGGCTGGTCTCCCTACACATGAATGAACATGCACTTCGTGCAACAAAAACATCATCGGAGATGAATATCACGCTCTATTGGAATGCGAAGCGTATACAGACGTACGTACGTACGTACGTAAGTATATTGCGAAATATTACTGGAGTCATCCGAACACATTTAAAATGGCACAACTCTTTGACAACCACAAGGTACAAGTCATGCGAGGAATGTGTAATGTTCTTGACACAATTTATAAATGTCAGTACCGATACTGATCCAAAGCAACTTCGTTATCGGTACTCATGTATCCTATTGTTGTGTGACATACAATTACATAATTATCATACTCGTTCCAAAGTTTGAACTATTAATATACAAGTTTAATATATATTTAGGCTAAAATATCCACAAATTGTACACTCTCGCCAGTATATGAAGTACTTACTTCTGTCATGTGCTCATTTAAAAAAAATGAAATTTTAAACGATGAAATATTTACATGAATAACACGGCATACACGTATAAGAACATACCGTCCCCCATACACCAAAATATATCGATTACCTGTATAAGCTTACCAGTTTACTCGCATAAATCCTTTTTTAAGGTTCACATATAGTCTATTTATATAAACATAGCACCCAGAATAAATAGGTACACGTTTAATTTATCGGCACCCTTATCGACAAAACACGACCCTTGTTTTATTATATCCAATTCCATTGTTGTACTAATGTATACATTTGTTTTCACAGAGCTTTGCTATATGTATATTTAAATTATTTATGTATTTCGGATTGCCATATTGACGCATGCTTGATGAATTAGCGCTGGAAACCCATTCATTTCTGGAGTGGGGGACCAGCGCAATATTTTGTAAATCTTAAAATGCCATTGCATTGGAAATGAGAAATTAAATAATTGAAATTGAAATATGTTACAAAAACAAACATTAGGATTAGAGCCCCATGTCTCTTTAAAGTAGGCGTAATACAAGGGTCAACTTTATCTCCAAACCTCTTTTAAATTTTCATCGAGGATATTACGAATATATTTGACGACAATTGTGAAGCCATCACTCTTCCGAATTACAAATTAAACCAT
Source organism: Siphonodentalium dalli (assembly GCA_032622095.1). Taxonomy (NCBI): domain Eukaryota; kingdom Metazoa; phylum Mollusca; class Scaphopoda; order Gadilida; family Siphonodentaliidae; genus Siphonodentalium; species Siphonodentalium dalli. The sequence continues at coordinate 106,754,528 of CP136062.1, forward strand.
CTGCTCTTTGTTGAGATTTGGCTCTGGTGTCGTAAAGCCGGGTGGGCTTACAGAGATGTCATTTACATGAGGAATATAATTATCAGAACAAATTAGGACTAAGCGTGGAGAAAACTAAATGTGTTGTTTTCTGATCAAAGTATCTCACTAACTCTCCAGTATTCAATATAAATAGTAGTCAAATTGAGAACGTTAAAGATTATACATATCTGGGAATAACATTTTTAGATGATGTGAAGTTTTCCAAAGCACAAGAGGCTCTTTTTCAAAAAGGTCAGAAAGCTATGTACTCACTTTTGAATGCAATCAGGGCAACAGCATTTCCTTCAGTGAATTTCTTGTTGAAATTATTCGACGGATTGATCAAACCAACCATATACGGATGTATATATGGGGATGTTGCACGTCACGAAGTAACCACTGCTAACCAGTATAGTTTGAATTGCGAAAAGTTACACACTACTTATTGTAAGCATATATTAGGAGTAGGTAAGTACGCTCCATCCAAATCATGCAGTCAGAGCAGAGCTAGGTAGATATCCATGTTCCGTCGATATATTATGCAGAATGGCTAACTATGGTGCAAAATTATCAAATGTATCTAAAACAAACTAATGGCATCAGCCGTCTCTGAACATGTGATGAGGAAAGCCAAATGCAACTCTTTATTTAGACGATAAAAACGCATGTGGCTGTAAAAATATAAAGGTTCCATTAAATAAGCAAACATATAATATCATTAGAAATCTCAAGTGTAAGCTTCAGGAAGAATATGTGAAAGAATTCAAGATATCTAAATTTGATGATTCTAAACGAGATGGCCATAAAAATAATCTCACAACATATAAACAAATTATTATATATTAAATGCTGATTTAACTACAAGGCCACTCTAATTACTGGGTCAACCACAACATTCCAATTCAGAACATATAGATTGTTTAAAAATGATTATGTCTTAGAGACTTACATAATAAACACAACATCTTTAAAAGATAGGATTAGTTTTACAAAACTCCGTGTTAGTGAAAAGGGTAGACATCATCAGCCTATGATAAAGGGGGGAAGAGACTGTGCCTTAAATACAGGACCGGTTCTGATATAGAAAATGAGTATCATTTCATTATGGAATGTCCACACTATTGCGATCTCAGAGATGAACTTTTCCAAATTGTTGGTAGGTATCACAGTAATTTTACAAGTATGTAAAACGATAAGAAATTTAAGGCTTAACCAAAGCAGTCCAATATGGCCTCCATGCAGGGATATGTTTATCAAATTTTAAAATTGGTAGAAATGTATAAAAAAAATCACAAAATTCGCAGAAAACAACTAGCAATATTATCATATGTAGTAAATAACACTATACCGGTATCAGATTTTTAAAATATGTGGCACTTTCTTACCAACCGAAATCTGACTTTGTGCGCACCTACAGACATAATAGTCAGATACTTTCCATAAGAGAAAGTATATTTTGATTCAGGAGAACTCTATAAGAAACGCTTTGTTGAGAAATCCACATTTTATAATACAAAAACGTATTTAATTTCAATTTTCCTAAGTGAGGGTATGAGTTTTGACTCAACTTCAACAGAAAGTAAACAGCCATGTTTGGTACCGACTGTAGTGGCTTGTTTATACAGTAGGCCAAAATCACTCAACCGCCCAAGCATACAATTTAACATAGCCAACCTGTCCAAACCCCAATCAGGATTAATCAAGAGATTGTTCAATGAATGCCCAGCTGGCAGAAAGAAACTGAATACAGTCACAGTCAAACAGGATTTACTTTTATTTATGGAAATTGCTCAACTACAAACCCTGTGCCTGCGCACAAAGTCAGATTTCAATTGGGAAGAAAGTATCACATGTTTCCAATTTCTGTCACAGGTAAAGTGTTATTTACTGTATATAATGCATGTATAGTTGTTTTTAGCCACTTCTGTAAAGTTTGTGCCATTTTTCTTCTGTTTTTAAATTTATCCAACTTGTTCTCGGAGTCCATATTGGAGTGGTTTGGTTAAACCTTAATGTTATAATGAAAAATGATAACCCTGAAATAAGCAGCAAAATCAGCAACTTGGTCCGGCGATTCTTTGATAAGCGTTATGAATGAATATTATGCTTGCCATCACACAATAAAATACATAAGGCTAGACCACGCTAGTCATCCTATAATCCCCGCTACGGGCGTCAGTAACCCGCACATCGGGCTATACAACGATGTCCAAATTATCACCCCGCACTCATCTTGGAGCTGAAAATACACACATTAGAAAAATGGAAGCTTATTATCACAATTCATCGAGCATTTCGTCACTTTATGGAGCTATATTCGTCGAACTGTTGACATTTGGCCGAAGATTGGTTCATTATGCACCTCGTTGATCCAGACCTATGTCCGAAGAAAAACAATTAATGACAAAATTTCCATCAAAACAAACCTACCTGTATAGTCTTCACTCGTGCCCGCAACGGGGTTTACTCAATATTTGCCCGCAGCGGGTATTCTAGGATGACCAACAGCGTGTATACATGCCATGTTCACATGTAATTGTTTATTAACCGTTTATTGTTTTATTATGAATTGTATTGTTAGCATACTGCCTTTATTGTTGTTTATGAAAATAAATCGTATCGTATCGTATAGAGCGTATTTGAGTTTTCAAATAATGCTAATATGAGCTCTTTTTTCGCAATTATAAAATAAGCCCGTTTTTGTGCTTATTTTCACGAGAAGAGGCTGACCACATACGCCGTATAAATAGTTGACATTCATTTCCGAGTTATTGTTGGTCGACGTTATTTGTCTCACCCGCCCTGCTTCCCTTACTTATTGGTCCTGGTCAGCAGGTATATATGAATCTTCTGAAGGTGAACGACTCGGTAGTTTTCAGCGTTTAGCTCAGGCTAATTAATTTGTCGCCTTTGTCTCATTCTGGTGATCAAAATAAATTGCCATAAATAGTCTATACGTGTCTCGAAGAAAAGTCATTGAAAACATTAGATCATGCCATGAATCTGTACTATATAGCTACGCCCGTAGTGATCATACTCCACCAGTTCAAAACCTGTGAACCTTTCTTGTTCTGACCAGGTCTGACAGGAAACTTTATAACAAACAAGCAGGGATTATAATTATTTTTTAATACTTGTTCCTCGGTAATCTACTTCACATTAGGGGGTGGTCCCAACTCGATGTTTCATATTTTTCGCAATAGACATTGATTCATTGAATTAATTACCCGGGAGAAATTCCATAACGTAATGAAAAATAGCTCACAGTCACTTAAATCGCGTTAATTTGAACTGGAACCTTCACATACATATATATCATGCCATGAATATCTACACTAGCTAACGTCCGTAAAGATCATATTCCACCAGTAGAAAACCTGGGAACTTTTTGTATTTTGATAGGGAACCTTATAAAGTCGAAAAAATAATGCGGGGAATATATTTCTTAGTTATTATCTGTTCCTTAATAATGTACTTCGCTGTAGGTGAAGGTCCCAACTCGAAATTGCATGCTTTTTCGTGACTTTTGTTAGCCGATATCGCAATAAATATTTAATTAATTACCCAGGAGAAATTCAATAATTGTAAGAGACACGAGACACAAGGTTTTGTACGGGTGGAATATGATCTATACGGGCGTTAGCCAGAGTAGAGAATCATGGCATGATCTATCAACTACAGTGAAGTACATTATTAAGGAACAGGTAATAAGAAGAATAAGAAATAGATACCTGCACTGTTTTTTTTCAATGTTAAACACTTCCCTGTCAGAACATCAAACAGTTCCCAGGTTTTGTACTGCTGGAATATGATCTCTGTGTGATTTATCCAGAGTAGAGATTCATAGCATGATCTATGAAATCATAAAACTCATTAGCTCGGAATAAAACAAGAATTATTCGGCTTTTCGTGGACATTAAAGAGCATTTTATGTTAGTCCTATCCTGATATGGTAAATATAAAGAGCGTTCATATATGGAAAGTTAAAAACCGTTGAAAAATTTGGATTGCCTCGGTACGTTTTTGTTTACAGTGTATAATAGAGTGATAAGTATTCCGTGCTTTTATTGACATAATTATCGCCGGGGTGATAAAAGTGAGAAATTACTATGTCTAATTACGTGCAAAGAGATTCATGAACGAACCGCTTCAACGACGTATCACGCCTAAAACTACCCGCACAACAGGGATCCGGACTCAATAACGCCTCAGTAATATATGACCGGCATCAAGCCCCGTATAGAAAAGGATTAAGCGGCTATTGAGTGAGTTCACCTATGTGTGACGAAACTGTAGAATAATGGGTACTGGGACCAAACAATCATAAAATAACGTACAGCTTGAGTCATTTGAAATCGTCGCCTTGAGGCGAAATCGTGATCACCCGTTTCACTCAAATTGACTGCCATTCCCATGATTCGATACAACCGACCGGCGCGAAACCAGTCGCAATGAGCGAAGAGAGCACCAGTCTAAGCCACAGCTATTGTGCATTTGTGTACAGTTAGCATTTCTACTTTATTGGCTGACGGACATAGGCCGCCAGTTGTAAACATTCGGGCGATCTGGAGCGATTTCTATTCTCTATTTCGTTATATCTGAGATATTTCACCACACAAAGATACCACACAAAGCTAGATAGTCTTCATACACTAAAATATACTCTAATTGTTTCGATAACATCGGCACTGAGCTGGCCACAGCTTCGGAGTCGTCTGCTATTTTCTTCGAGTGTGTTATTATTCTGTGTATGGCAGGCATACAGGAACTGGGTCGGATGTATTTATTCTGTTGAAGCAAGTTCAATAGGCAACCTATATTGATATTATTATGGAGACTGCTATATTCTAGCGGGTTGCCCCAGTTCGATCTAAACCGCTGGAATCTGATCGTTTCTGTATATTTCTTCTGACTGTTCTGTGTTTTCTTTGAGCTGTGCTCGTGTCGGTTTGACGGATCCGATTCTCTCCACGATTTGATTACTCATGCACCGCTCGTTCCGCGATTCGTTCCGTTGCTCCGGTTGAATAGCACATCCACATGCTTTCTTGTCCTGTGACCCGTGGACAAATTATACGTCTTTGTTGAATGGAATGACATAGTAACAGTATCACCGACATTTTATGTGCTCGACAAACAAACTCTTCGCGCCACACCCGCATAGAGAGGTTGGAAACAAATAATTCGGATTTAACAATAATTAGTTTGGATTTAATTTCGAATAAAAAGGATTCAAAGTTCACACACGGAAATAAAGGATTTGTATTCCTTGTTGATCTAATTACATCTTTATATACTTTCGTTACATTCGATACTGTTTTGGATGATGTTGTGACAACATTTCAGTGGCTCTTAAGTGATAACACCAAGCCAAATTCGACGTCAAGATGGGAGGCCAAGGAAGAAATCAGCAAAGTCGGACTCATCATGCTGAGCCCGTCACGAGAGGAATACCCCACGATCAAGTTCACGCCCCCTCCCGTCACAGATCACACGACAGGGCGGGTACGCTCAGGGGGACAATCAACAGAAAACTCAGATCGAAGAAGCAAGACAATCCTATAAACCCTGTGATTAAATATATTCTCTTCTTCACAAACTTCATAATTCTGGTGAGTATGAGGTCCATTCACAATTTAAACTAGTCTGTGGGCCCGACTTTTCTAACAGAGCTATATATAGTCGCTCACGATTATAATATGTATGGTTCACGGACAACATTGAAAGACGTACATGTATACTAGAAACATGTACCGGTATTCGGACCACAAAGCTGGTCAGAAAAGAATGATTTGAAATATATACTGTTCGTCTGTTCCGAAGTCAGTTTTTGGACAGACATACACTAATTGGACAAGTATCCACATTCACAAGAGAGCTATTCTCGTCTGCAGGTCAACTGAAGAAAGTTTTATTGTTAACATGGAACTTTTTTTTCTCTTTTTTTTTATAATTCTTTATTGACAATATATACATGGACATATTCATATATTTAAAATACAGCATAATGGCAATAACAAAAATAATGTCCTGGTATTTTCGGAAGGGGGGGAGGGACTTTCGCTTGCAACTCACACACGCCTTACACACGTTCAAACTCGAAGACACCTCATGCGTGTTTTTTATTGCACAGACTATGTTTATGACTGGAATGTCACCATAAATCGTTTTGTATGCTTTTAAGTATACATGTAAGTTATAGTCTCCGATATGACAAAAAATGCCTCTATCCGTGCCCGAAGTTTATATACATGTAGCGTTAATTCGACATGAACATTTATAGTAGCAGCACTGGTATATGGATGTCACTACCTACTCCCCTGAATCCTGAATACCAGGTAAACCAAAAGTGGTGAATCCTGCGTACTGGTCAGATATTAAAAATGCAAGTCATAGTTATTTCACACTATAATATGATAATTTTCATACTTTTGCTTCATATCTTCCAACATATCACGTGTTTCACTTCTACTGGTGAGAATAACCCATTCATTGACAGTAAACCATTTCTATGACAACCTATGGCGTTTATACGACACGGTCGGTATGAAAGTGTAATTCATAAAACTGTGGCATTGGTCAGGCCGTAACTGTACATGTATGTATACTGTGCCACTAGTCAGGTACATGCAGGACGCCCATGTGTGACATGTTGGTCATGATTTATAAGTCGTGTACATGGACCTTTGGGAATGTACACAAACACGCTACAAACAGGACACAACTCTGGTACATGTACATCCTACATCCTGGAAATGACAGATTCTTCCACCCAAGAAAGAAGTAAAGTATATATATATAGCCTATACGCTGCATATCAGTGCACTTATCTGTTATATCCACCCATTGATGTACCAGGACATAATCGGTGTATAATGTACAACATATATACTGCCTGGGGATATATCATTGTCATATTTTGTATAGTACAATTACAGAACCACTCCCGTGTTTAATGATGCTCTATTCGATTTGACACCAAATTAGTCAAAACTGCGTAAATCCAATTTTTTCATACCAGTTAAACGTGACCATTAATTGCAAACGCCCCATTCGCAACGCACACGCTTCGTTGAATACCCGACACGAGAGCAGCCATGCAAACTAATATGACGAGGATAAACATTACATCATATAATTATCAGGAAAGCTCGTGGGTCTTTCCATTCCATGCAAAATTGGACGTGAATGTGAATTTTTGAAAATTATTTCATGGACATACATGTACAGTGTATGCCAAATATCTCACCTTGTTTGGATAATATTAAAGTTGCTCGAAAGATTACCATCCACTCACCCATACCTAGCCTGTATGGTATGTAATATGTGTCATAGGTTATGAGGGTTTATCCCAAAATGAATTTGTTTTCTTAAACTCGGTCATCATGTGATGTTTTTGACATGGTGTGTGGTCATTTGAATCTAATAATGAGTTAGTGACATTTGAGACATATTCTCAATTTTTTTTAAATGTTTATGGCTGTTATATTAAAATTGATTCTCCTTGTCCACCACACGAGTACAATGTCAAGTGGTGATTTATGATGCGTGTATTGCAATAACATGCAATGTTATGTGACTATTATTCACATAACATTGCAATGATTGCATGTTATTGCTGTAACATGGACAGCAAGTTAAATCATCTCACAATTGTCCGCACTGTAAGGTATATTATATGTTCCGAGGGGAAACCGCCTTTGTGACAGGTGATATATGAGATTCTGTCGTGAATGGCCTATGCTCGACTTCATTAATTTATAATTTAGAAGGCTCAGAGATAGCAGTTTTGTGGTGTAAAATTCGGATTTTTCCGCTGATATAAACTGGGGTCTGTGGTTTATATTTGCTGTGGGGTGACTTTCAAGTGAAATTATAGATCACGCCATGCAGCTCTACTCTTAGCTATATACGCACGTATAGATCATACAGTAATGCCCAAAGTAATTGACCACTTAACCACAGCAGAATTATGGGTAATTTTTCAGCATTTAGTCGGAAATATGGCTTGTTGCCATTCATCGGAAAGCTCTCGGCCCCATAATTCTGCTGTGGTTAAGTGGTCAATTACTTTGGGCATTACGGTACGCACGTATAGATCATATTCCACCAGTACAAAACCTTGGAACATTTTGAAGTTTTGACATGGAACCTTATAAAGTCGAAAAAATAACACAGGGAATATATCTCTTAGTTATGATCTGTTGCTTAATAATGTACTTCACTTTAGGTGAAGGTTCCAACTCGAAAAATCACGATTTAAGTGACTTTGTGAGCGATTTTGCTTTGCGTCGCTTACAATTGTGAAACTTCTCATGGGTAATTAATTCAATGTTTATTGCGATATCGGATCACAAAAGTCATAGAAAAACATGAAATTTTGAGTTGAGACCTTCACATACAGTGAAGTACAGTATTAAGGAACATATAATAACTAAGAAATATACCGGTATTCCCCGCGTAATAGCGTTGACTTTATAAGATTCCCTGTCAAAACTTCAAAAAGTTCCCAGGTTTTGTACTGGTGGAATATGATTTCAACGGGCGTTAGCCAGAGTAGAGACTCATGGCATGATCTAGTGAAATTAGATACGTATAGTATGTGCTTATTTCACTAAATCAAACTTATATATTACGACTCCGTTACTGCGCCCATTTGAAGATTTCATAATTAAACTATTACTGTCAAAACTCATTGAAATACCTGCGCTGGGCGAGTTCGTTCACTGTGAGCTGCAAGAGTTAAATCACTTTAACTCTACCAGTGGTCTTTCCCACACTAATAAAACTAGCACTGTCGTTATTAGGTCCAGCGTCTGAGACGAAGATAAATCACAAATAAATAAACGAAGTTTTAGAAAAGAGAAACCAATCGTCAACGTGGCATGCTGATCCTTATGGTTCAATCAACTTGTCTACTGCAAATAAAAATATCTTGAATTCTCACTCCACCAGTCAATGGTACAGAGAACATAATAGTAATACAGAAATACAAGGTTATAACAGAGTGAACATTAAATTGTTGAATTATTAAATTATATATCATATTCAATATAGGTCCATAATAATAGTAATACTGATGCGTATACTGTGTCGTGTATATGTGCGTGTGCATGTTGTTCATGGTTGGGTCCCTTGAAGTTTCTCGACTGCATTTGTGTGGGTTTCTATATGCACTGTGGATGAAACGTGTTCTCTCATTATCGAATATTGGGTAAATGAATAAGTAATGGTATTCTTGCGCGCTATGCCAGTCCAGCGGCCAATTCGACTGGTAAAGGGAAGTTTGAAGTTCGAAACTTCGTAATTGTACAGTATGTCTTATGTCTGCACAGGTCCCCAGAACAAACATTGACCCAACCCTAATACTGGGTGGGGTTAATTTTTGTCCTGTGTGGGGGGCTGCGGTCTACTGTAATTGCACCCAAATAACACTGAGCTCACCACTCAAGTTCAAGCTTCAAGCCAATTGACAATGCACTTCATGCAATTATAATGACATATGCTCCAGTCCGGAAAACTCTCTTAACACATAAGAGTGATCAACAGATAGACATATTGAGGACAATGTGTGGTGTACCATGCAGTCACATACTATCCATTTAGGGAAGGAATGCAAACGTAATTTCTGAGGTTTTTGGTGGGGCCTGGAAGCCGAAGGGTAGTTGAACATTCGAAGATAATCACCCCAAGCTACGTTCGAGATACGAGAATAAAGATTCTTATTGGCAGCAAAGTACATGTACACCGGCTGCATAATCGCCAAGCTAATTGCTCCCGGTGTCTTCTGCGTGACGAAAAGGTAAACATACACGTGTATGGTATTGGAGATTAGCGGGCTGGTTGCTTAATCTCATCCTGGATTAGGCCAACACATGTTCTTTCGTAATACTGCTTATCTAGAAATCATGTTAAATTAAACAAATGCACGCCATGCATATCAAGGTATACCATCGATCTATATTATACGTCGATGGGTATATCGTAATATGTTACTGTGGCGTCTCGTTGTTCGTAGTCATGAATAAAGTAAAGTACATATCGGGTAATACCTGTACCAGGTGTTCAATAATATTTGCTCGTGACGACAGACATCTTTTTATACGACCATGTGATGTTTTATTGTCGAGCTCTACCCATATTTGCTTGAAGTTTATGACCGCCTCATTATTGAGACATACGCATGCTCACGCAAATAAGGTGATCGTGACGGGTTTATGTCCACCACTGCTAACCATTGGTTTAAACTTATTTATTGCAACACAGGTTACAAGGGGTTGGGGCACATGTTATAACAACTTAAAGATGCATTATCCGAATTAACGCTCCGATATTTACTATTTCTTTGGATTCGGGGGTAAAATATTTGATTCGAGTCGAGGATCCCACCCGTTAAAGCTCAGAGCGATCAGATATTGATATTTGAAGTTTGTTATTTCTCGAGATGTGTAATAATTATGTGGCCCAGAAAAACGTGGTCAAACGGTCGGTCTCGGACAAAATTGCGGATGACGATGGAAACTCTAAAATCAAGTGGTAATACGGCTAAATTTCGTGATACTTAAGTGATAATACCGCCATATTTTGTTGAACAAAATGTTGATAAATAACACGTTTTGGAAAATTTGATACCACAGTTGACAGTGGTTAGCATTATATTTTTGCAATAAATCGAATTTAATAACTAAACCGTATTTTGAGGAAATGTTGTATCTTGATTATATGGAGACCGTCTGGTCGGAATGAGTACCTTTAAGGTGGCCCATCTCCCGACAATATTTACTAACCATTCACGAGTGTTGAACTACCTGCGAACCCGTCACATACCGGTATGATATAATGTACTTATAACCCGCGGATCATCATATATGCGTATGTCGTAAATTATATTGTAGTATAAAGGACAATTCGAGTGTACTTCGCAACCCACCATAACAGGGTCTTCTTTGTTAATGCTTTCAAGTTTTAAATAATGATAAGGCATATTTTTCTTTAAAAAACTACACTTCCTGCAACGAAACTGTTTTTCCAAAGTAATCATTGGTAATGTGTTCAACGCACTCAGCAATTAGTTGGCAATAACTTGTGCCCCAATCCAATTAGCTATTTTTGCTAATAAAATATGTTTAATCTAACGCACTCAGTTGCTGCAAATCATTTTAATTTCTGGTTCAAAATAGCATTTATGTTCACTTACATTTCAAAACAACACTTCCTGGTTTTGAAACATAAAATAACTTTTCCCATCAGAAATATCCGGTATATGATTTTATAATTACAGAAATGCATTTTATTATTTTTTTAAACCGAAGCGAAGGTTTGTTTTCAAAGTAATGGGTTTCACGAAAAGCACTCAACTTGTGCGAATATTTTTAATTTCTGGCCAATACCGTGATCACTCAACGGTGTACTATATATTCAAAAACGACACTTCCTGATAAGTTGCGATTTTGAGTTCAGTCGGAATCATTTTGGCGGAGTTATTGCCATTTTTCGACATAGAATCGTACATCCTGGGATGCATCATGTCCGAACCTGTATTCTGTCATTTTCGATTTAATTTTTAAATAGAAATATGAGATTTGAAACAACCCAAGAGTATTTTATGTCATGATTGACTGCTTTTTATGTCTGATTTATTGCCATGTATATCTTCCATAAATCATTCAAATATGCCACCTTAATTCGTCGGGTGACATTTTGGTCATCGACCTTTTATTAGTAATAACTTTCCTTTCGTTTGACACCATGCACCCATGGTGAACTTAGGTGAAGTGCATGGTCCTGCTGTGATGAGTGGTCCGCTAATTTACAATGATGGGTTCTGCTGAATTGCTGTGATGGCGCATGGTGGGGCAAAATGGTAGTTAAGAAAACGCGTCGGTAGTTTTTATGAAGTTATAATTTTCGACGTGTTTGGCTAATCCGAACGATTTTAGAAAAGGCCAGTGTCCATATTCATTTTAATCATTATTGCTCTGGTGTTTGCCAAACAACAGCAATAATAAGAAGTACCGTTATTAAAATATTTTGTTGTATAATATATATGTTTTTGACTGTTTTATGCACATAATACATTTTCCTCTAATCGTTCAGATGCTGGTGCAGCATTAAATATAATGTGCCAGTGCATTCTCTTATATATGCGAGTAAACCACAGGGAGCATCGCGTATATAAGAGGGTGCACTGGCTTACAATGTCATGCTAACTATTGTTAGGCCAATGTATTATCTTATATATATACGCGAGGTTCCCTATGGGAAATTTTCATATATAAGAGAATGCATTGGCACATTGTATTCGCAAAATTTCAGGAAGCTCCAGACATGAAAGGGTTAACAGTGTTATTTTGCCCCCACCAGGATCTTAGAAATTTACTGGAACCCACTGGTCAGCAACAGTGAGTTAGCATGACCACTTAGCCATGCAGGGGTGAAATCGCGATAAATAATTGATTGTAAAATTGGAAAAGGCTAACGAGTACATTGTGTATCTCCGCACAAACGAGACTGAATACATCAACGTATAATCATTGGCCACACGTTCACCGCCATAACACTATACTATGTCATGGCACTTTATATGAAATCACCTCGTTTTATTATTATTATTATTATTTATTTATTTTATTTTTAACCCTTCCATGACTGGAGCTTCCGGAAAGTTTGCGGAAAATACATGTATGTGCCAATGCATTCTGTTATATACGCATGTCTCCCATATGGAGCCTCGCATATATAATAGAATATATTGGTCTAACAATATTTACCTTGACATTGTAAGCCATTGAATTATCTTATATATGCGAGGTTCCCTATGGGAGACTCGCACATGTAAGAGAATGCATTGGTACACCAGCAGCTCCCTTCATGAAAGGGTTAACCAGGGAAAATTGGAGAAAGCGAGCGAGTCTTTACACAAACGAGACTGAAGACATCAACGTATTATAATCATTGGCCACACGCTCACCGACTTAAAATGACTATTTCCTGGGACATTATATGAAATCACCTCGCTTTCTTTTTATTATTATTATTTATTTTATATTTAATAATCCGCCATGTTTAATTCAAATTAAAGGCACGGGCGGCGTTCGTTGCAGAAATATTTATATTTGTTCAAATCGCCATCAACAAAAGGAACACCAAAATATATACAGTTCCGCTCATATGCCAAACATAATCAGCGCGTAAACAGTATATTGCCGTCAAGACGTACGATGGTGTACGTAAACAAGAGCCTGCTCGTGTTACAGAAGTTGTGCTTCTGTTTACATAGCACAGCGCAATTATACTGGTTAATCACGCAAACATGATATGAACGCTCTTTATTATTTCCATATCAGGAAAACAGTAACAAATAACGCTCTTTATGTTACCATATCCGGATCTAAAAAAAAAGCCAGGAAACGTATCGTTTTTTGCTTTTGTTTACATAACAAAGGGGGAAAATTGACAATAACACACTGTTTATGCCATATTTATGATTGGCATGCGAACAAAGTCTGTCTATATCTTACTATTCCTTCTGTTTATGGCGGTTTTTGACGGAGGTGAATATTTTAACAGCATACCCTGCACCGCCAACGCCGCCCGTATATTTAAGACCACGTGGTTTCTGGTCGTGAATTACAATGTCTTTCGGAATGATTGATCCCCGCGGATCACGTCGTCATCACGCCTCGATTATGAACATTGACGTTATAAACCCAGCGGAGTCGCGACAGCGAATATTTTAGGTTTTTATATATCTCTCTATTGTTCACATTGTTACCAACCAGACTGTGTATTTCAATGAGTTTATTATCGACGTGATGTAGTGTGAGTCAGCACGGTACATATGTTGACGGGTGCGTGACTTAGAATAGAACACATTCGTGTAATGATGATCCCACCTTGTCGTGTTCATCGATCGTGAGATGGCTCAGTGTGAGAAGAAATATTAACTCGTAACTGATGCGTCATTTGCCCAATGCGCACCAATTGAGCCGCAATACACACAATGTCATATTAGAGCGATCCGTATAGTTTGCATGGTAATAACACGTGCGCCATTACGAAAACAGGGTTCCCACTCTTTTGAAAAGTACTTGATTATCAGATCCCTTCCTTGAAATGTGCTTCAATTTATGTTCTTCCTTGAATAGTACTTGATTTTCACCCATTACCCTTGAAAAGTGTTTGAATTTGGTAAAATTGAGCATTTTTGAACAAGGATTTCTCTCAAATCCTTATATCAATTTTATCTGTTAATTTTCTTTGAGCCGTATTTTGCGCTGTTTCTTTCAATATTATAAGAAATTTATCACTGTAGTTCGTGAAAAGTCCTTGAATGGTGCTTAAATTTGGATAGGAGAATGAATGTGAATCCTGGAAAACAGGGCAAATTGGATCAAATATCCCATATATAAGCCATCGTGAGAATTCAAGCAGCGTCATCTTACACCTTCGACTCAGGTGTGAATGCAGTTACCTCATTGTAACCTCAAACATGATAAATACCAACTTATGGGGTGAGGTTATATTTTCCAATATGAGTATTCTGGTGATTTTACGCCATTCCCGGCCATATATATAAGCAAGATAGTTTACGTTGAAATTTTGTAAACGGAATGTATCGACAACGATTTCAAACCGGAAGTAGTGGTGTCAGACCGGTTTTCCGAAGACCTATTACTACGAAGGCCCACAACTCCGAAGACCCGATTCTCCGACGGCCCACAACTCCGAAGACCCGATTCTCCGACGGCCCACAACTCCGAAGACCCGATTCTCCGACGGCCCATAACTCCGAAGATCCGATTCTGCGAAAGCCCATAACTCCGAAGGGCCGATTCTCCGAAGACCTATATCTCCGAAGACCTATAACTCCGAAGGGCCGATTCTCCGAAGACCTATAACTCCGAAGGCCCGATTCTCCGACGGCCCATAACTCCGAAGGTCCGATTCTCCGAAGGTCCGATTCTCCGAAGATTTTGTTTTATCGGGGTATTATCGTTTACTAAATAGTGTACAGTCCAGTGGCGAAGCCAAGGGGTCCCAAAATTCCCACTGCCCCCATTAAACCTCTACTTGCTATTTCAGACAATATGGGCCCCTACCAAAACATGTCCAATGTCATGTAAACGCCCGGAAATCGTTCATGGGGCATCAAAATATTCAAACTTTTCCTACTGCCCCCACCTAAATGGGAATCCTGGCCCGCCACTGACTATACACCAGATACTATAACGTTACGTTGGCCCATGAGATGCCAGAGTAAAATGTACAGGGGTGAACGGGGAAGAACTTGTCGCCCCTGTGCATGTTAGGCTACTCTGACATTCTTGCAGCGTTTCGTTATAATATACCCGGTGCACACCAGTGGCGGAGCCAGGGTTCCCATTTAGGGGTGCACATTAATTAGCATATGTGTGGGGATATGTGGGGGATATATCATGCATATGATATGCCGAAAGCATATCACGAAGGCCTGACTTGGGGAGCGCATACATGGGAGGGGTCGCCACAAATCGTTGGTCCGGGGGCTCCCCTGGGCAGGAACACTGTGAATATTTGAATGCCTAGGAGGGATTTCCTGACGTTTACATGACATTTGACATGTTTTTTGGGGGCGGTCTTCCCTAGGGCCCCATTGACCACGCCACTGGACTGTACACTATTTAATAAGCGATAAAACATGATCTTCGGAGAATCGGACCTTCGGAGAATCGGACCTTCGGAGAATCGGCCCTTCGGAGTTATAGACCTTCGGAGTTATGGGCGTTCGGAGTTATAGGCCTTCGGAGTTATGGGCTTTCGGAGTTATGAGTCTTCGGAGTTATGGGATTTCGGAGAATCGGGACTTCGGAGTTATGGGCTTTCGGAGAATCGGCGCGTCGGAGAATCTGACCTTCGGAGAATCGGACCTTCGGAGTTATGGGTCTTCGGAAAAACGCTACGTAACCATAAGTCACGAAGTAGTGACTTATATTGATTGAAGATGCGTGAAAATTAAACAAAACTTAAGTTTGACCCACCCATGCACATAAGTTGTTGCATG
This sequence comes from Siphonodentalium dalli, assembly GCA_032622095.1. Classification (NCBI taxonomy): domain Eukaryota; kingdom Metazoa; phylum Mollusca; class Scaphopoda; order Gadilida; family Siphonodentaliidae; genus Siphonodentalium; species Siphonodentalium dalli. Next base: position 106,770,591 of record CP136062.1, read on the forward strand.
CTTTAACCATTTCTGTATACATTGAATACTCACTGAAGAGTAGTTACTGTATACCTTAGGAAATGTTCAGATAATAAGTTAGGTCGTTTGTTAAATTTTACTCATCGTCTGAATAAATATCAGTTCTGGTTAAAACACAGACTAGACTGCTATAACGCTGTACTGAGTCTGGAATATTTGGGGGGGGGGGGGGGTCCATATTACCATAAGCAAGCATTATGTCAGTCTCAGCCAATCACAACTTAGTATCAACAAAACGATGTAGCCATTCGGGCGAGTGTTGGAATCTCTGTATATACAGTCGCATATTTCCACATAACTAAAAATAGCGTCAGTTTGAAGCATCGGATAATAATTATACAGGCAATATCTGTCATTGGTAAAGCTATGTATGTGCTGTGGTGTCATAGTGCATGGGTCGCATGAAAAGTTATTTATATCGACACAGAGCTATTTGGTAATTATATAGGAGACACAGGCATTTTCTCCAGACCAAGTATTGCGTTAAGCTATTCGAGTCGGGTTTACCCAGAACTTAACAAGAAAACCAATGTCATAAATGGTAACGCACTCAAGATCACATATTATATACCCATGATTGTTATTATAGAATATAAAATATATTGGTTTTGCGAATGGCCAACTCAGAATTCCCGGCGTTAAAAATAACAATAACAACCAGCAGCTTATTAAGGAACCGGCGGCCGTCTCAGACCACAACCCCCAGTGGGCTGCAGAACGAAACATGTCTATAACAGTTGAAATATAAGACTTACAAATTATCTTTTTCATATCTTTTATTTGTAATTGACATAGCTTGTCACAAACCAAAAATCAACATTATTGACATAAATAATAATGTAAAGGACAATAAACGAAATTGAAATTCCCAACTACACCTTTTACCGGACTCGGCCTCCGGTTCGCAGTTCGACTTTTAATCCTCCCAGAAAAAAAACATTATCTATCAATAAAACGCCCAGCGAACCATAGCTATCTAGAATCTCTAGGACAGTATACACGCGGCGCGCGTAATAAATATAGACTCCATCTGTACTTGTATTGTCTGTCGTTTGCTTATTTTTCCTTTAAAAAAAAACCCTCTCCAGAAGAACAATACCCACGGCAAACCATCACATGCAATGTATGTTTATACCTTGATGAGAGAATATATTTAGTATTGAAAGGGTAAAACGTGAGTCACATTGACATCAGATGAATTAATTGGGCATCGCCAGATAACCGATCTAACTGATAAATACAAAATTATTGATGTATTTCTTCCCATGATAATTTTATTACCAAAACATGAACCTATTGATGTTAAACATTTCGTCAAAAAGTCATGTTGCACTGAGAGGCTTATGCGAAACACGTTCGGCAAACCTCGTCATTCTTCATGTCGTCGACCGTTGCCGTGAGGTCAAGGTTCGAGGATTTCAGAATTGGCCCCCGCGAAGCCTCGAGGTTCGACCCGATTCGCCAATCGGACCGCCGATTCGAATCGATTTGATCCTATAGGATTCGAATATTTTCGAATCACCCTCTTCTCATTCTTGTGGGTGATAAGGGAACACGATTTTGAAGATGCCTTGTTCTGAATTTCAAATTAATATTTGTTCTCATTCACTCAAGCAAGCTCATCCATGCGAAGCAAAGAAAAATACCAAGTTCGTGCTTCCATAAATATGATATATATATATATATATATATAGAAGAGACCCCCAACGGGGATCCTTTAGCCACGTCCCAGTCTTGTACACATAGTAATACTGCGGAATTGGTCTTTATCCCATAGCTCTTGGTAACTAAATTTCCTTAGTTCACAGAAATAGTATTTTGTTACCCAGGTTCGCTGAAATTGGTATTTGATACCCAGGTTTGGCTCATGTATATATTCGATTCGATTCGCGAATCTCACCCCTGATTCGATTCGAGATTCGATTTGACTGTAAACCCACGATTCTCATGGCCCTTGTTCAGCGGAATCTGATATATACATGTCTCAATTGCACTGCTGCATGGACAGTGTAGATTTCGACTGACACCACACGTTTTCTGTCCAATCTTGGCACTGTTCCACTAAACAACCTGTACCAACGCGTATACGGTTCTAAAATTTCCAACTGGAGTCATTGTGTGATTAAAATCTGAAGAAATAAGAAAAATAAAACCGTGGCATAAAACCACGCACGCGACCCACCCAATAACTGACACCTGGTTGTCAAGGGCCAATTTTTAAAATGTATATTATTCGAGACATGGCTATTTGTATCGCGGCTTGTCTCCTGAGACGACAGGCGAGTGAAACTTGGTTCAGAATATGATCTGATTAAACACAAGAATAACAAGAAGTGAACATCATTTCCCCCTCATTTGAAAGCAGTCGTGATGATAAACCTCCATGCCAAATTGTATTGAGATTCGAATTCGATAACCCATGGCTGAGATATACGACCGGATGGACGAAAGCACTATTTCCATATAAACGAAGAAGGATAGCACTATAGACTGGAGAACGCGAACAACACCATTTGCCCCTCTTTTGACAGCAGTGAAACTCCAGTATACCAAATTTGTTTCTTCGAAAAGTGTGTGAGGGTGTGTGTGTGAGGGAGGGTGTGTGTGTTTGGGGGGGGGGGGGTGTATAAAACGAACAGAACCTCAAATTTCCCACGAAATAACGTTCCAATTTAGTTTATGGATATATTACTTACTTTGGTGACTAACTCAGTTCAACATAAAAATAGTCATAAAATATGTGAAATAATATGGAATTCCACAGAAAAGTTGAGTTTTTTTTTATCTGTTTTCAAATTGTTGACTCGATTGGTCAATAAATTCTAAATGTGTTTCTACAATAATCTTGTTTGTTTTTGTTGTGGCAAACAAAAAATGTGGTTTATTATATTGGTTGGCCTTTTATATGCTATTTCTCGCTTATATATTAACTCGGTGTCGGCTTTGCGTTTTAGCATGTGGGTGGGGACTACAGCACACGCCATAGCATAATAATAGGACGTGTGAGAAAATGTGATTGTGCCAATATATACTGTGCTGATAATGTGAACATATATAATGTTTTTCATCGACCGTGTGTAACTTTTTCTGCGATGCATGAATTGTATATGTTCACACTTCCTTGTAATCGCATATGCAATCAGCAATGTCACTCACCCACAGCGACCCAACATCTTTTTGAATGAATGAATGAATATATTTATTGTCAAACTCGCTGCAAGTTAATGCAGAACATTAGAGCAAAGACATATATACATATTTACAGGAAGGGTGAATTGTAGGATCACCTCAACAAAAATAAACAAATACATACTTTCACGTGTATATTCCCACTAGCATGTTTACATAGGTTATACATTATATCAATCTAACGTCATATACGAAGATCATATATGTAACAGTTTTATCTAATCATAAAGCCAATATTCTTACGTTATAAGTTTATACGTCTAAAATTATTAATTTTGAGACATGTTATCAATATTTTCATCCACGACGCGAAAGCCTAACTTAATGAATATACAAAGTCTTCTCAACACACTGATATTCTGAATGGTCAGTAGTCTATAAAACTTTTCTTGGCTCGGGTATTGCCAATAGTATGTGGGCAGATATTTTTCTCTCAGATCTTGTAAACGCTTGCAGAAAATAACAAAGTGGTATTCGTTGCCAACCCCATTACCACATATGTTACAGATTCGATCATTCATCTCCTCACGCTTCCATCTACCTCGCTCTATTGGTAGGTTATGGTTGCTTGTTCGGAGTTTTAACAGATATTTAGCCAATCCAAACGATATTTCAGATATATAGGAGTCAAATTTAGGCATATCCCTTATGTGACTATAAAATTCACCCCTTGATGATTTCCCCATGTCACCACGCCATTTCTGAATGTGCTGATCAATAAGAACTCTCTCAACTCGCTTGCGCTGTGCAAGTGTCAATGGGGATTGACGCAGCCAGAGATCGGCGCATCCTGTCAACTGAAGTATTGATTGGATTTCTGAAACCCAACGCAGTCGCTTACCCCTAGTTATATCGGTACCATCCACAGCAAGTGCGAGTTGGTATATCTTGTTGGCTACCGACGTTTCATCAGAAATAAGTTTTGACCAGTAAGCCAACATTCGCATTTTGGTTTTTATAACAATTGGTATGTGTCCCGTTTCTCCATATAATATATAGTTGGGGGTACTTGTTTTCAAACGCAGAATATATTTTAAAAAGTGGGAACTTATCTTTTCTAGATTACACATGTTTTCAAAGCCCCAGACTTCGCATCCATACATGCATGTTGGTTCCACAATTGACTTAAATAGATATATGAGCGTTCCCTTTGAAAGTTCCATATTACTAACTTTATATTTCAGCGCATACATAGCTTTAGTACCTATCTCCGACAGCCTCTTAATTGCTTTACAAAAACGTCCATTATAAAAAAACGTTATTCCCAAATATGAAAACGTTTCAACCACGTCAAGGTAAACGTCTTCATATTTGAAATCTGGCCATTTGCGTGGTTTCTTCTGGCAAAATATCATAACTTTAGTTTTAATTTTGTTTACTCTCAAATTCCACGCGTCTGTGTAGTCACTAAAAGCATTCAAAGCGCGTTGAAGACCCTCTGCGCTGTCTGAGAAAATTACAGTATCATCTGCGTATAACAGTACCATAATTTTTAAGTATGAACCAAATTTATCAAAAAAGGTCGAGTTCACAAGTTTCAACTCCTCTATTGCGCAGTCAGAAAAAAACGATTCGATATCATTTATAAATAGAGAAAATAAGAAAGGTGAAATGTTTTCACCTTGCCTTACCCCTGAATCACATGCAAAGAATTCTGATCTCTTATTTCCTTGTACAACACATGACTTGATGCAGCAATACATATTTCGTATCACGTTTAGCACTTTGCCATTAAGGTTATTTTGAATCATTTTTAGCCATAAACCGTTTCGCCAGACAGTGTCAAAAGCTTTCTTTAAATCAACAAAAGTGCAATATAGTTTCCTCCCACTCGATAAGTACAAGTCAATCAGTGTGTGCAAGATAAATAAATTATCCACGGTTGAGTGATTACGACGAAACCCAGCCTGGAAATCGCTAATGATATTTTCACGATCGGATATTGCATTCAGCCCACTTACGAATTATGCATTGGTATAAATGCATATGTGCGTATAAATATATTATATATATCTGCATACATGCATGTGTGTATACTCATAGATAAATGCTAACAACAGACTACTTTTCCTCTATACGGTCCAACACAAAGAGCTTTTGTTTCTGTTTTGCTAAAATGGAAGTTATGTATATATATATTCTTTTGCTCAAACAAACTTCAATGTATGCGAACTTGTCGAATATGGAACACTAATTACTAGTTAGTATGCGTCTTTATATAGGCATATGTTATCACATAATCACGATGAGCGTACGTATAGTATAGAGTGCCCTCTTCCGTGCTATATATAACGTGTATTACATTTCTGTGTGATTTAGACTTGAAGGTCGTACACACATGTTTCTTAAATTGCAACTATAAGTTTGAGGCACTAATTTCCATGGCATGTGGATTGTGCATTCTTGTATTGTCCTCGAACAGACTTGTCTTATTTGAACATCCAAACATAAGTTTGAGGGAGGGTTGCCGATCCACAGGCGTCAGATACTCTAAACAAAACGTGTCACATGCAGTCATATAATTTTTCTAGCTGAATTTTTGGCACATATATAGGTGATACTATCGCTCTTTAGTCATATACCATATAAGGCAATATTAACAATAAAAGCTCGTTATTGTTTCATGCCATTCTCAATAAGCGAGATCACTGAGTCGCGGTCGTATTGGATTCATCCAGCTCCGTTCCGTGGTTTCAGATGTTCGTCCAGTCCCTGATCCGTGGTTTTGTGTGATACATAACATTTCCATATAATGGAGCTTTTGAATATTCATAACTTCTGTATATGGAAATGCTACTCCAGAGCTTTGACCTGTAGCACTAAAACCACGGAACCTGGCCCGGTAGATCTAATATGGCACGAGTTAGTGACGGGGCGTATTATATGACTTTAATTTAATAGTCTTTTTGCGGCATATATTCATAATGTTTCGAAATATTTATGGACATATTTTGATACCCGGAACCGGTCGGATTGTGACATAAGTGAACATTAATACTAGATATAATTTTGGGTTCCGTTAGCCTATGCAGTACACGCAACAAGTAACGAGATAAATCCATTGTCATCTTACCCATGCAGGATTTACACACAAAAGACGAATAAAAAGTATGATTTAGTGTAACAATGGAAGAAATTCATGAAATAACAAATGCATTGAAATACGAGTGCTACATTAATCCATGTATAAATATAGTATAGTCAGCGGCATGTGTTTGGGTTGAATTGAAATTGTGGCAAATATTTTCAAGTGGTTATAGCGGTTTGGCAACAGAGACAGGGGGTGGGGGTTGGGGGAGGGTGTCTCACCCCCCCCCCAACTTTGGTAAAAATTTTCAACAGTTGGAAATTTCATACCTGCCAAAACATTAGTTGGAAATTTCACACCAACAATAGGTTGAAAATGTTCTTGTAGTTTGATTTTCAAACAATTTATTGGGGGAATTAATTGTTTTTGGACCACTATTTGCATATTTTCCTATCTTTGGTCAAAATTTTGGACTGAGATGGTCATCAGTTGGAAATTTTCCAACCTTGTGGGGGTGACAGGTTGGAAATTTCCAACACTTGGAAAGCTTGTGTCCTGGTCCCTCCCCCGTGGCCAGTCAAAAGCTGCTAGTTAATTTAAGAAAACAACATTGTCATACATTTGATTAACATTGTCATTGGAATTGTCATCAGTTGGAAATTTTCCAACCTAAGTGGGTGTGTCAGGTTTGAAACTTCCAACTCTAGGAAGGGTTGAGGCTAGTCTAGATGCTAGGATTTGCGATATTCTTGTTCAGATTTCAAAAATTTCCCTTAAAATATATAGGATATTAGGCCTGAGCACTGAGGTGCAAGGGGTGGGGTGCAAATGGAATTATGCAAAACTTGTGTTTGGTCTGATTCTGATTCAAGGGGGTGCAATTGGAATTTCCCAAGGTGGACACCACCCAACGGAGACCCTCTAGCCACGTCCCTGTTTGGCGAGCAACAATACTTATAGGGGTTAGGCGAGCAAAATATGAAATCAGTAGTTTGGTCGAAAAGATTGAGTGATCCTCTCCTTCGCCCCAAGTAACATTCTCTGGCGACCAAGAAGCGGTATATTTTCTCTGTGGCGTGGTATATCACATAACAATACTGCAACCTATCGGTGTGTTCATCATTTTGAAATGTCGACGTATATCAACGCTATCAAATTGTTATAATAATATGGAACGCCATACATTATGCGTCTTATACAGGCCTATTTGATCACAGGCACCTGGGGGAAATAATAAAATATCACTTGTAGTTTATAGTGGTATTTTAGTATCCCCCATGGGACCCGTGTATTTTATCACATGATCACGACGAGCGTACGTTGTATAGAGTGCCCTCTCCCGTGTTATAACGTATATCTGTATTGCATTTCGGTGGGCATTTATACTTGAAGATTGTTCACATAGGTTGCTTTAATTCAAATTGTAGATGCAACAGTTTGAGGCACTGATTTCCATGTGGATTCTGCACATGCTTCAAAATATGGTGCCGGACATTGCAGAACAGGTCCCCAGAGGGTGAACTTAGTGACGCTATATACATAGCACAGCGGGCTAGCATCACTAAACTCACCCTCTTGAGACTTCTTTCTGCTTATATGCCTCATATATCTGCTATGGGAGACCTAGACACAGATTTAAGTTCCCAGATGGTATAGCGTCACTAAATTCACCCTATGGGAATATCATTCTTAAAATATCCGGCTCCATATTTGTATGCCTAATTCTGATTTATTGTATTGTCCCCAACAGGCATGGCTCATTTGAACCTCCAAACGAAATTATGAGGGACAGATACCGATCGACAGGCTTCCCATGAACCCACATCGAAGACCATTGGTCCCTTTAACGGTCCACTTAAATTTCGAACCCCCAGATCACATTATGTAAATTATATGCCATATATAGTATACCAAGGAAAGAGGAAGCTCAATAACATTGCATTATCAACTTGTCCGGTGTAATGAACTTTGAACATATTGTTTTTGATGAGGTACCGACGTGTTTTCTGTGCTTAAAATTCCGCAAAGTCTATTATTTTCAATGTAAGGGAATAACTCAATATCTTAATTTGAATTCTGTTTCTTTCTGGGAGCGAGACGGGGGAAATGTTACTATGATTGCAGCTATTTTCTATTACTCTATGTACACCTTCTGAGACATAGACCTTCCAAATGGTGATGACTTATATTATTTTAATCATGTTTTATGTCATAGATAGTTATTGAATCCGTATATCAAGGCACTTTAAAAAAAATCGGTGACTCGAAAATTAAGCGAGCCTTAAAAGTGACATATAATCATCGGGCTTCAAATTAAACCTAGTATTTGTTTTCTTTTATCACGTTGTGAGATGTAACATTCGGACTATATATTCTTTGGATATGATCATGTAACTGATATAAATCATCGCACGAGAAAGACAAAATGTCACTTTTCTACAGCATAAAACAATAATTTTTGTTTGATTTGTCAGAATATGTAAAATAAAGAGCGTTAACATAGAAACCTGGACCGCTAATAAATGTCTTTCAATTTGGTAAGAATGTTTCAGCTTGGAGTGTGTATAACTATTTGAATTTTGTATCGACCTATTCTTTTTCCCCAGAACATGAACACAAAGCAAAATAATTGAGGTAATGCCATATGGTCATCGATAAGCACATATGACGCGTTAACTATGCCACTATAAGCCATCCAATGACCGCAAAGCTGGTTTGAATCTCGTTTCGTGCAATTTCTTATCTCGACTGTCGATTTTTATCAGAAAGGTCTAAGACTTGTTTAAGTCCTCTTGAGGCTGAGCAGTATTACTAATATAGACCCAAAGGAACACGAAAATATATTGACTGGACATATTATGGACTAGTTTTGGTTCGTGAAATTGATAAGTTAGTACTCAGCCGCTATGCTAACCTGTGACATGTAGAATTCTACTAACACCGCCGAAATTTTCAATGAGATCGACCATACGACTCTATCGAAAACATCGTTTGAACTACGCTCAATTATAAATATTTGCGATTCGGGACGCAATTATCGGCGATAAACTAACGCAAATGATTTCTCCATCGAGAGTCATTGCAATTAATTAATATTTTAGAATGACGGTGTGTGTTGTCAATTTGGATTAATATTTGTAAAAAAAATAACTACTTTGAGCAAGATTATTGTCAATTTCTATTTGACCACCCTACATACCGGAGTGTTTAACATAACTTTAATGATTCTTCAATGTTTTCGTTCCAGCTTCTTGGATCTGCAATCTTAGCCATAGGAATCTATGTGTTGGTAATTAAAGAGAAGAAAATCGGAAGTATTTTGGAATTCTTTTTCGATCCATCTGTAATACTGACTCTAGTTGGCGGCATATCTGTGCTCGTGTCGTTAGTAGGAACTATAGGACCTCTCAGAGAAAACACCTTTCTGATTACTGTCGTAAGTACAACACCGTTGTTTCATGTCGACGAAGTGAGCGATGAATACCACTTCATCATGAAATGCACTAACCTGAATCACTTGCAAATTAAATACATACCGAAACACTATTGGCACACTAAGGTTTAACCAAACCACTCCAATGTGGACTCCGGTTCAAATTTGGGTAATTTTTTAAATATAAAAAGAATGGCACAAACTTCACATCAGAAGCTAAAAACAACTATACGTATATTATATATAGTAAATAGCACTTTACATGTGACATAAATTAGAAATATGTGATACTTTCTTCCGAAATGAAATCAGACTTTGTGCGCACTGTTGTTGAGAAATTTCCACAAACAAAACTGAATCCTGCTTGGTTCTTTGTCAAGAATGCTTTGTTGAGAAATCCATACATTACAGCACAAAACATGATTTAATTCTCATGTTTTTAGCTCAGCTGAGACGAAGTCTCCGGTGGGGCTATAGTCATCACTCCTCGACCGTCGTCCGTCCGTCCGTCCGTCCATCCGTCAACAATTCTTTGAACATCTTCTCCTCTGATTCCATTGGACCGAATTGGTTCATATTTGGTGTGGATATTCCCTAGGTGACTCTCATTCAGATTTATTCAAATTAGGTCACTGTGTCAAATAGTTGCGAAGCTAGGACCATAACTTTTTTCTACCATAGTAATTCTTACAGGGACTTATTCTCGAATTTCATTGGGCCGAATGGGTTCATATTTGGTACAAAGGGTCCTTGTGGCACTGTGGTTCGGATTTGTTCAAATGAGGTCACTGTGTCAAATGTGGGCGGAGCCAGTGACATAACTAAAAAAAAAATGTCAAATTCAGATTTTGGGAATTTTCAGGGCGACCTTTCTCAATTTAACAAAATAAAATAATTATTTTTTAAACATGTTATAAAATTTGAAAATTTGAAAAAAGTGACACCATTATAACATCTGCAGAGTTATGAAAATTTACTCTTTAATGAAATTATGGAAACATTCCACCCTCCCCCACCACATGGCCCAGACCCACCCCACCCTGCCATCAACCAACATCCCTTCCAAGCCATATCACCTGCAATTTAATTAATACCTCTTCTCACCACAGAAGCACATATATCTGCAAAGACACGGGTCATTAATTTAGATTAGAATAATAGATGCCATCTGGCTGGTTTATGTAAACATATCTGTAGCAATTTAAAAAACAAACTGGTGCTCCCAAGGTTAGGTGGTGACTGATAGGTTTCCCTGACATACAATGGTGTTGTGAATGGCTTAGATTTCTTCAAGTCTGGAAATAGTGTGTCTGACATTTACAAAATGAGGTCCCCAGAGGGTGAATTTAGTTTTGCTACCCCATACAGCATGCTAGCATCATCAAATGCACCCTCCAGGGACCGAATTCTGCTTAGGCCTCATCTTCTGGGAAGTATCCTAAGTATCAAATAGAAAGTTTGTTTTAGTCACTTTTTTCCACCTGTTCAGTTTCAATGTCCCCCTAATTTTCAGAAGATAAAATGCATAATTGAGGTGCTCAATGGGTGTGTATCACCAACTTCAACTGTAGGACTTCAATCTGTTCCTAGGTTTTTATTGGCCATTGAGGCCTAATCAGATTGAGGATGAATTTAGTGATGCTAGCCTGCCTTACGGACTATTGTCATTAAATTCACCTTTTGGGGACCTAATTCTGCAAATATACTAAATTCAGGCTTGGCCATTTCATATTATTTTCTTAATCACCACTTATCCAGATGAAATCATACCACTATTCTTCAAAGAAAAATTGGGGGGTATATATTGGATTAAATCTGTCTTTTATCTGTCAGGCTTCCATCCGGTTGCCTGTTGGAATGTCTATCCATCCATCTATCAACAATTGTTTTCTTCTCCATATTTAAGACGGAATGTGTTTATATATTTCAGTGTGCATGATCCCTAGGTGTCTCACAATCAGATTTGTTCAATTAAGTTCATCAGATCAAATACATGTAGGTGCGAAGCCAGGGCCATAACTCTTTCCCTCCATAGTAATTCTTAAAACAGTTTTTTCTCAAGAACCATTGGCCTATATATCTTATATTTGGTATGGATGGGCCTTGGGTGACCGGGGTTCAAATTTGTTCAAATGGGGTCATTTTTAGGAAATGAGGTCCCCAGAGGGTGAATTCGGTGATGTTAGTCCACCTTGCTGAATACTGTCATTAAATTCACCTGCAAAGGTCAGACACACTAAATACAGACTTCCGCTGTTCCAATATTAGTTTCTTAACCACCACTTATCCAGGTGAAATCATACCCTGATTTTTCAAAGAAAAATTGGGGGGGGGGGTATTGGGGGGTATATTGATATTACTAGATGAATGGATCTCATAGATGGGGATTCACATTTGTTCTAATAGGAGCAGAGATAAGAGATTTAACTCTCCTCTATGGTGTTTGGTACTGGTATAATAATATTGATTTCTAGACAGCCTGGGTGGGGGGCAATGTTTGAGACAATGGGGGGGGGGGGAGTGTAGAGGGGTGGAGATTTGACCCCCTACTTTGATCAAAAGTTAAACAGTTAAAAATTTCATGCCTGATACTACATTAGTTGTAGATTAGATGTTCACACCAAAAATAAGTTAGAATTGTTCTCGTAGTTTGGTTTACACACATGCGTAGGTTGGTAATTTTCAAACATTTGAGAGCTTGAAGTACTGGTGCCAGTCGTACAATTCAACCTAAGAGGAACGTACAACAGGATTTTTGTGAACTTAGTATTGTGGTATGGTTGTCCTCTTTAAAATGTAAGAGGTTGGAGATTTGTCAGTGATGTGCAATTAGAAATTTCAAGGTGAAGAGCCCTGCTCATCTGAGAATATCCAGCTTTGTCCATGTTTAGAACTACTTGTCTTAAGTGATTTTGTCACGTACTGACTCTTGTAGTATTCAGAGTCCCCATCTTCTCAGTCCTTATAGTCTGGTGAGAGACCCACATTCATTGACTGTCTTGTCGAAGTGAGTGATTGAATTTTGAAATGACACAGCCAGATATCGCACAGCAGTATTTGGCAATGACTGTATCCATTCTAAGTTGGTGGGAATTCATTGAGTAATCTCTTGATTAATCCTGATTGGGATTAGGACAGGCTGGCCATGTTAAAATATAAGCTGGCTTGCTGAGGGATTCTGACCTTGCACAATTACAGTCATAATCAAATCCAGCTGTTTGCTTCCTGGTGAAGTTGAGCCACAACACATACCCTGGCTTTTTAAATTTAATACGTTTTGTTACTATTAAATGTGGATTTCTCAACAAAGCGTTTCTCATGGAGTTCTCCTGAATCCTTATGTACTTTCTTTTATGGAAATTAGCTGACTATTATGTCTATATGTGCGCGCAAAGTCAGAGTGTGGTTGGTAAGTATGTGTTATATATTTGTTAATCTGCTACCAGTATAGTGTTACTAACTACTTATGATTCATTGATTCTTGTTTTCTTTGAATTTTGTGACATTTTTGATACTTTTCTATCAATTTAAAAATTTGATAAACATATCCCTGGAGGCCATATTGGACTAGACACTACGCCGCCAAAATGTCCAGTCCTAACTGCCCATTCTGGCGGCTGATGGCCCCCATTGACCTGCTGAGTGTTATCTGAAGAAGCACAAATCACTACTAAATAAAAACAAAATATCAACAAAATAAGCCTTGATATTTTCTTATAGATATATAATAAACATGACTGGTATAAATTTATCTTTAGAAAGCATAGCATAATCCACATAATCACAATGTTTATAAATTGTTTCCTAGAATGACACACAAAAATGGTGAATCCCCACAATATTTCCAGGAAAGACACCACATGTTTTGGGAAAACCGGGCTCAACTTTTGCATTTCAAGGAAAATCCTTGGGGAAATTTCCACTTCTGACCAATGACATGGCCTGATCCTGTCCATGTGACTTCTGACCTGGTCAGCTGCTTGATTACATCACATTTATCAGCTGTGATCCCACATGCTCATCATGGCAGTCCATTTCAGGAGTTTGAAATAATGTTTTTATTTTGGATTATGCTATCCTTACAAAAGGTAAATTTATACCAGTCATGGTCATTATACGTCCATAAGAAAATATCAAGGCTTATTTTGTTGATATTTGTTGTTATTTAGGAGTAATTTTTGTTTGTTCAGATAACACTCAGCAGGTCAATGGGGGCCATCAGCCACCAGAATGGGCAGTTAGGACTGGACATTTTGGCGGCGTAGTGTCTATATTGGACTGGTTTGGTTAAACCTTAATTAACATGCACCTTGTACATATACCTCATACATCTCTTCGTAATATGTGAACTCATGTCGTATAGAGAAATAAAGCATACACACATTTTGTGGCCAAGAAACCGTCAACAAATCGTGTGTTTTTGCCATATACATGTATATTTTCACGAAATAAGTTTAGTTATTCAACAAACAAGAAAAATATCATAGATAAAAAATATCTAGTTTGATGCCAACAAAACGGGAAAGACATTTCAGTGAATTTGGCCAAAACGTTAACACTGTCGCCTATGGGAAACCATTTAGTCCAGTGACTGCGAATGCAGCTGGCTACAGCTTGCGCGCTCTAATACGACCTATTATTCTCAATGGAAGGGGAATAACTCTATCTCTTAGTTGTGAATTATGATGCACTATGTGTACATAACGGGGAGGGGAGATTAGAAATTAGAGTATGTATTGGTAATGATACAAATAGCTATACATTTTTATACACAAGTTGTCACATGTATACAACTTGAATGAGCAATATTAATTATTATGACTGGAAGGACATTAAAGACATATTATGGACTTGTTAGAGTGCGATAAACTTATAAGATAGTTCTCAGGCTCTATGCCAACCTTGGGAATGTAGCATTCTATTAACATCACGAAAATTTCAAAGAAATCGACCATACCACTCCATTGAAAACATCGTGTGAACTACGCTCAATTGTAAACATATCAACTCGGGACGCAACAATCGGAGATAAACTAACTCAAACGATTTCGCCATCTAGCGTCATTGCATTTAATTAATGTATAAGAGTGACGGTGTGTGTTGTCAATTTGGATTAATATTCGAAAAAATAACTACTTTGAGCAAGATTATTCTCAATTTCTATTTGCTCACCCTGTCGGAGTGTACGTTCACATCACTTTAACATATATCTGTAAGTAAGTGATAAAAAGAGCTCACTATTTAGATGTATATAATCAAAAAGAGATTTAACCAATAAAGTGTTAAGATGGTTAGTCGGTGGTATTAATATATTGTATTATTAATACTGGTCAGCCTCTATAATTAAATATATCATTACCACGGATAACAATGAAAGAAGGACAATAAATCCCTCTTATTTCCATAGTGGCCCCTAATACTTATGGTGGGTTTAATTACGAAGACCGCCCAGTCTTAAAAGGATACGGTCAGTTGGAGATAGACCGGAAACCAATATCAGGCACACATATATATATGTATCACATTACTATGAAGATTTGTGGACTTTTAATTAGTACAATAGTTTGACCCTAACAACATGAAAGTATCAGAATACCAGTCTAGAAGTATCAGCATAGGTTATGAGTCGTCATATATGGTATACATTTGCTATTTTATGCAGTATAGCATAATTTAAATGGTATGCATGGCTATATAATAGCTATATATAGCTATAATATATGTAAGATATGGGAGAATCAAAGTAAGCTAATAACACCAATCCAATAAGTCTAAGCTTATTGTAGACTTGTACCTATAAACAAATATCTATCCATCCCCCTGAAAGTCTGCGGGCTCGGTGATGTTTCAGCAGCTTTGTGAGTGTGGGATGGCGAGCGGCAACTTATCGCTGTGTATGAAGTATATTGCTTCATTAGTGATCACTAACTATATCGCAGAAACCACAGGCCTCCCTATGGATAACATCGAAATTTGTAAAATAACTAGTAAAAATTTGAATAATTAAAACACCCCTGCAATACAGCATTTGATTTCCATACACTCAACCTAAAAACAATATACAAGGCTAAGAACAATTTCAGTAGTATATAAAATCACATCACAGTCTCCCTCATCCACTATATTTTTTAAATAGAAATGCTAATCAATGTCTTAAAGGTGGAATAATCCTCGAAAAAAAACACTTGTGCCCCTTATCTAGATTAGTCCGTGCTTTGATTACATTGTACATTAATGTTTTCTTAATTTGAGGGTCATAGCCTCTGGCACGAAGAAATTTCCGCTACTAAATCTTGTATCATGTGTTTGTATCTGGTTAACTAAATTGAAGTCTTGTAACAAGTAAGATGGATTGGCACTTGTCCTAGCTTTATGCAGAAGTAGCAGAATTATATTTTCAACTCTATATTTTACCGGTAACCATTTTACTTCTCTAAACTATTTAACTGTAATACTGTGACGAGCTTTCAAATCTAAAATACTAAAATAAATCTAATCATTTTGTTTTGTGCTACTTGTAGTTTGTTTTTGTCCCCCGACGTTTCCATCGGAGGACTATAGAAATGACCCTCGTCCGTCCGTGCGTGCGTGCGTCCGTCCGTCCGTCCGTCCGTGCGTCCGTGCGTCCGAGATTGGGTACCTTCATGGTGTAATCAACTCCTCCTACAGTTTTAAACGTAGAGATTTGAAACTCTGGGATATTGTTCCTAACATGTTGGTGATTTGCAACATCTATATAGCTAATCAAAAATATAATTTTTTCCATATTTTTTTTTGGGGGGGGGGGGGGGGTTTCGACTTAGAAAATTTGGAACATTTTTGCCTTTTGGATGAGATTGGGTACCTTCATGGTGTAATCAACTCCTCCTACAGTTTTAAATGTAGATATTTGAAACTCTGGGATATTGTTCCTAACATGTTGGTGATTTGCAACATCTATATAGCTAATCAAAAATATAATTTTTTCCATATTTTTGGGGGGGGTTTTCGACTTAGAAAATTGGAACATTTTTGCCTTTTGGATGAGATTGGGTACCTTCATGGTGTAATCAACTCCTCCTACCGTTTTAAATGTAGAGATTTGAAACTCTGGGATATTGTTCATAACATGTTGGTGATTTGCAACATCTTTATAGCTAATAAAAAATATCATTTTTTCCATATTTTTGGGGGGTTTTCGACTTAGAAAACTTTTGCCTTTTGGATGAGATTGGGTACCTTCATGGTGTAATCAACTCCTCCTACAGTTTTAAATGTAGAGATTTGAAACTCTGGGATATTGGGATATTGTGAGTTGGTGATTTGCAAAATCTATATAGTTAATACAAAAATATCATTTTTTTCGCGTTTGCATGCGTTTGTTCATCGGGTTGTTTTGTCCAAGAAATTTTGCCAAGAAATTTTGCGGTGGTTTGCAACATCTATATACTGTATAACATTGTTGCAAATAGTATCCTTCTAACAAATCCAATCATGAAGTTTACCACTCGAATCGGGGGACATGTGGTCTGCGACCTTTTATTATAGGTCGCACCAAGACCAAAATACCATGCTAAGTTGGCATAATTCACGTGACACTGAATGAGGGCCGTTACAAGTAATTTCTTAGTGTGTCTGTTCGGAAATTCTCTTGTTCGATACAAAACAGTCAACCTGCTGTCCACTTTGTTAAGAACTGACACTGCCATGATTTCACCAGATAGAGTGTAACAGTTGTCTAGCGTGATTCACAAATATTAAACTTTTTCCACCTGTATAATAGTTTGGTCATCTAGTTTTACTGAGAAGTTGTCCTCTGCTTTCAGACGTTTCCATGTTCCAAACCTTGAATTTGTCTCTGTGTGTGACTAAATCCGTTGGGGCACATGAGAGGCCAACTCCCTCATCCGATCATCACAAAACTTCATATGGATCTTCGGGGTGACATCTAGAGGGAAGTCATCTTGGATTTTACTCTTTCTTTTAGTATTACTGCATCCTTTGGCACTCCCTATACAGCCAAAATGTTTTTATCCGATTAATCCCAAATTGTTTATGCATCTTCAGGGTAACCTCTAGTTACTTAAGCATATGACATGGTCACATTTCCAAGTTGAGCTACAGTGTCATTGGCACTTTCATTTGACATCACCGGTTGGTCGATCTCTGAATGTGTATTGTTCTATTTTCAGAACCGTTTGAACACGATATTTTCTTGTTCTATTTTCAGTATCACCGGGTAGTAACCGCAATTCTCGTCTTAGAGATCCTTGTGATAATTTTCATATTCCTGTTTTACTTTGTGCCTGACGCGCGGGTAGCGTTAAAACTATATCCTGAGGATTCGCTCAACGATGCTATTATTGTGTACAGGGATGATGCCGACATGGAAGATTTTATCAACACTGTGCAACAAATGGTAAGATAATGGCAAAGTCTAGCAAATATCTCCAACACCAAACCTGGACAACCGATAACGCTATATATGATGCTGGTGGTTCATGCATGCTGATTTAGTTTTGTTGGTTCAGCAAAGCGGTGCTAAAGAGGATACATAACGTTTTTGAGATTAATATGAAATATAAATGTATCTGAAATTAATATTTACAAGTGATCAAGCAAATTACATACAATGAACACAAATCAATTCTCGCCATTAATATCGGCATTTATTGTCATGTATTCGCTCTATACTATGGACATTCCGTGGAATTTGCGAATGAATGATACAATACTTTTTATTAGAATGTAATGATGACTATACAATACAATCTTTTGTGAATATTTCCACGAATAATGAATACTTGTTTTGTTTCATATATATGGTCTCATGTCCAATTCGATTCATGTTTCAGTTCGATTGTTGTGGTATCAGCAATGACGACGTCGGGTATAAAGCCTGGGGCCAAAATGCCTACTTCAATTGCTCCAAAGGAAATCCAAGTCAGGAAGCATGCGCTGTGCCATATTCATGCTGCATTGTCGGAGAGGCAAGTTATAGGATGTCATTTGATTCTGATAACATCATTAATTGCATAGCATTGGTTTTATGTTGATGTGATGTCCAGCACCGACTTACCGTATCAGTGGTGACTCTTAATGGGAATTTTGGGAAAGCGCACCCTGTACCCCTATATACCCCGCCCAATCAAAGGGGCCAAGAGGAAACACTGGTGAAGTGAGTTTCATCTGTCGTATAAATATATATCATTAAAATAATCATAAATGATATTAATAGGAATGCAGGGGGATAATAATAGCAATCCGGGGGGGGGGGGGGGGGTAAAAACACAGATACCCGGGAGACGGCAAGCCCAGATAAATAAATAAAAGAAAATTCTTCCTAGACTATATTTTAAGGATAAAGTGACTTCTCCTTGCCACAACAATAAGGCAAATGGAATAATAATGGAAATCTGGTTACCTTATTCTACGACTCGGAGACTGCAGAAACCAACAATATTTTATTACAGTATCCCTTTAAATGCGGAGTGTAATGTCTTGACACCAATACAAGAAGCGTAATACTATTCATTTAGTTGTTCAAAATGAATGTTTAACGATTGGTAATTCCATGCTCCCCTCCCCAGCTAAGACTCTCTAGTCACGTCCCTGTGTATACAATGACTGCAGTATGGTGATTGTGATGGCTAGCAGTTAGTTTATGACTAAATATAATCAGCGGGTTCGAGTTCGGGTTCGGGCTCATACCGAGGCCTCTTCATTATTCATGAGGCAACGCGTGTTCGATAATTGTGTGAAATTGAAGTCACAGTGAAGCGAAACGTAATGTACGAGCTAGAGAAGCTATTACAGTAAGAAGCACACGAGGCCCAAATATAATGTGCTTAATCGAACAAAATAAGATAATGTTATACTTTGCAAACTTATATTTATACCAGTTTTCAACCAAAACATCCTTCGATTTGAAACTCAAATCTTCAGTTGGAATCTTGGTGAACATCAGGGTCACCGGGAGGAACCGGGGAAAGGGGCACACCTTCAGAGAAGGGCACTTATTCAGTCAGAGTTATTGCTACAATGGATATATTTTTTATCTGTTTACAATATAATAATGCAATTATAGGTTGATGTATGATGTATTTCTTGTCAATCTATGAAAAATTATGTTCACTTTGTGACCCCCCCCCCCCCCCCCCCCACACACACACCTTGATGGAGAGCAGCTCTAGGAGGGGCGATTGTCCGTTCTATACGCCCTGCTCCTGTGCCCCATGTGAAAATGTTAGGGAAACTATCGAATATTTTGTCCCGAAAGAGGTATTAACGTGAAAATATTATGAATGCCATTGGACAGTATGCTTGGATCAATGAGTTGCTGTGTCGTGAGCCTTTGAGATAATTTTATTTTATTTTTTTCAGAATTTGTTTCAATATCCACCATTTTAAGCTCAAATTTACTTTGTAAAGTGGATATTCAGGGTGACCTCTAGATGGGAGCCATCCGAAATTCGTTAAAAAACATGGCCGCCAGCAGCCATTTTGGATTTCAAATTTGAATCCGTCGGCACACCCTGCAGTCCTCATTTTTGGAGAAATTATTTGAAATTTACAGGCATGTTTAGGATCACTTCTAGATGGAAGCTATCGAATTTTAGCAATTTCCGATAAAAAACATGGTCGGCGTTAGCCATCTTGAATTTTACTCTTTGCATGACTAAATCCTTTGGCACACCATAAAGACCACATCCCTTATCTAATCGCCACCAAACTGCATATGGATCTTTGGGGTGACCTCCAGATGGGAGACATCGATTATTTCCGAAATTCGTTAAAAACATGGCTGCCAGCTGTCATCTTGGATTTCAAATTTGAATTCGATGATCCATCGGCACAGCCCGCATTTATATGAAAATTGTTTTGAAAATTTGCAGGCATGTTTTGGATCACCTCTAGATGGGAGCCATCGAATTTGAAAAAATATTCGATGAAAAACATGGTCGCCGGCAGCCATCTTGGATTTTACTCTTTGCATGACTAAATCCTTTTGCACACCATAAGACCACATCCCTCATCAGATCATCATCAAACTGTATATGGATATTCATGGTGGCGTATAGATGGGAGCTATCGATTATTTCCGAAATTCCTTTAAAAAAACATGGCTGCCAGTGGCCATCTTGTAAACACGATCCGTTGGCACACCCTACATTCCACATCCCTCTTCCAATCGTCATCAAACTTCATATGGATCTTAAGGGTGACCTCTAGATTGCAGCCATCGATTACTTCGGAAATTCGTTATAAAACATGGCTGCAGGCTGTCATCTTGGAACTAAAATTCGAATACATCTGCACCCCAGGTATATAGCCCACATTTATTGGTGAAATGTCTGAAATGAAAATAATTTAATCTACATAATGCAAGACATTTACTGTAACTTTTTGGCTTTCCTTCTTTATCATTCTATTCATTGCACATCAAAAAATAAACTCCTTCCAAGTTGAGCTACAGTGTCATTATTTTAACTTGTGATCATGTGATTTCTGATCGTGTTGTTTACAACACGACGGTGATCTAGATTTAATAATCGCTACATTTATATAGGGTACTAGCAGGGTTACCCGGCGTTGCCCAGGTTAATGTATGCTGTGGATATTTGTTGGGACTAGAGAATGCTCTTGGTTAAAGTGTTATACGTTTTCTCATAAATTGTATATTCAAATAGCATCACAAAACATGATTATTACAGTCATGGAATATAAGTAGTGGCTCACCTTGTCAATTGTCATTCTGTTTATCGCGATTAATCCGTTCCACCAATAATGAAGTATTTATTTATGCGTATACATTAGACGCTATAATATGATATATGAACATCATAAACACATTAGTTCGATAAAAGATGATAATTGGGTTTTACATATTGAGATGTATCAATCAATCTAGTGGGTTGGACTAAGATCTCGAGGACACCTGGCTATCATATCTCCATGAAGATACACATGTTTCCAAGAAATTTCCAGGTGCTCCTCTGTTCATGTTGCTATATATTGGCTAAATATTCTTAGTTTAAACGAAATGTTGCTGCGCAAATATATCAGCTACATGTGCCAGGCATAGAGCGAGATTTTGAGTTGTTTATGTCAGTCGATGAGTCTGTTCTAAAACCCTTGTCAGATGTCAGTATTGGTAGGATCCTGAACAGTCTTGTGTTACTAACTGCCTTTTCTTGTATATCAGAAGAAACTATATTTGACTGCACACACTGACCACTATTTTTGAACAGGCATTCCATATCTCTTGACAAATTGTAACTTTTTGTGGAAACTGTATTGAATGGAACAGGCTAAATTTTGTTATTAACCGTCAGAGGTCTCTCAGTTTGCACGAATATATGTATCTCTTCAATAGAATGATCAATATACGTTTAATGCTTCTTCTAGTTATCTCTTTTTGCTAGCTCATTGTGTGAATGCCTTGATTGCCATTCTCATATAAATATTACTGTTAAGAATATATAATTGTTCAAGTGACTTATGTGGGTCACCATATGTCGGGATTGTGAAATGTGAACGCCGAACTACTTAAAATGATATGGAGATGGCCTGGTGACTGTATATAACTTATATGTGGATATCGGCGAATAGCAATCTTATCAATGTTAGTGCATATCCGCTCGCCATCCGTGACGCAAACGACACCAAATGTGATTTAATTCATGGTATATCATTAGAGAAAAACGTGTATGAATTTGGTGGAATTTGGTTTACTAAATCAATTGTTGATGCAACGCTGACTCGAAAAACGCCATATTACGAAGGTGATTATGTATTCGTTTGGTGGAAATCAGCGACAAAACTATTTCACCATATTTTTAAAATTTCCCCTCCCACCAACAGCGTCATTTTAGAAAATTTTAACCCGCACCATTATCTTCCTTGTAAAAAGTTACCCCTCTTAGAACGCCTTGGTGCCATCTCGATTGTACCGCGTGAAGTTATATATAGAACGCACACAGACAGACAAAAAGACAGACAGACAGCACGATTTTATTTTTGTATCATTTGAGAAGAACGTGTCTGAATTTGATGGTAATTGGTACTAAAAATATTTTGTATCAGTTTTGGTTACCCTCCCGTCCCTATTTCGGACTCAAGCTGCACACACTAAGATTCAGTAGAGATTAGAGATGCATATATATGAAATTGGTAAAAATTGGCGAGTATACAAATTCGTAACAAATTTAAGGTCCCCATATCTCTCACCCATGGGGCACCAATTTGGTGTATCTAAACCACACGATAAGATTCCTCGTATCACGGAGAATAATATGTATCAATCTGGTGGAAATCGGCACTAAACATATAGATATAATTTGTTGTGTCCCTCTCATCTCTATACACCACTGACTCGAATGGCCCCACTTGTGACATCCTTAAACCACACGATTACACTCCTGATATCATGGAGATGATTGTTTATAAGTTTGGTGATAATCGGCGACTAAACAATTTTTTTATCAAATTTGGTGCCAATCCCTCCCCTTTTCATCTCTCACCCAAACAGCACCACTATGGCGTCTTTAAATCACGATTAGATTCCTCGTATCATGGATAAGAACGTGTATCAATTTGGTGGAAATTGGCGCTAAAATAAATGTGCATCAATTTTGGTGACCCTGTCCCTTTCAATGCAACCCTGACTCGAATGAGGCCACATTTGTCAGATAAAAGCGACGCCATTAGACTCCTCATACCATGGGGATGATTTTGTATAAGTGTGGTGACTTATTATCAAATTTAGTGCCCACCCCTCCCAATCTCTCATCCAAAAACAACAATTTGGCGTTGTTAAATCGCACAATTAGATTCCTTGTATCATGAAGAAGAATATATATCAATTTGGTGGAAATCGGCGCTAAAATTAGTTTTATCAATTTTGGTGCCCCTCTCCCCTTCCTTTCATCCCTGACTCAAACGACGCCACTTTTGACATATTTAAACCACACCGTTGGATTCTTCATATCATGGGGATGATTATATGTAAGTTTCGTGGCAATCGGCGACAGAAAAAAAATCTGCCCCCCCCCCCCCCCCTTCCGGGCACCCCTGACGCGAACGGCGCGACTTTTGCCATATTTAAACCACGCCATTAGATTCCTCATATTATGGGGATGATTATATATAAGTTTGGTGGCAATCGGCGACAAATTTTGTTTCTGCCCCTCCCCCTGTTATGCCCCTGACAACAACGGCGTCTCTTTGGAAAATTCTAACCCCGACCATTATCTTTCTCGTAAAAAGCTACTCCTAGTAGACCCCTTTGGAATCATCTAGATGGTCCCCTGTGAATTTCTATAGAACACAGACAGACAGATAGACATTCGCAAATATAGATATAGATTATACCGTGAATTAGTTTCAATGCATGCGCTTTACATCGAGTGTTACCTCTGTCATAGGGCATGTGTCACCATTGTCACTCCCATCCCACAACGAGGAAGACACTCCAGCTGCAAGGAAATTGTGCGCATAGCATGGCTAGCATACTGACAAGATCCATCGGGGTCATCCAGCATCTATTGTTTCCGATAGGTGTTGTGGTAGGTGTCATAATCCTCAACATCATAGAGTTGCCGACTATAGTTTTTATCACAACAGTTACTGTCACTGGGAATTGGTGATGTCGAATTTCGCGGGGGATTGGGCGATGATGTCCGTTTTTTTAATTGACTCAGATGAAATGAAATCCACGTACACATATGATATATTTCAACAAATTTATTAAATAGTCAGTATATATATATATACTAGCAGGTTAGCCCGCCACCGGCGGCGTTTGTCCGAAACATGACATTTTATGACATGTTTATTTTTTAATATTAATTTAATGTTTTTTAAATGTAATATATTTTTTTCCTGAATTTTTTCCGAAACATGACATTTTATGACATGTTTATTTTTTAATATTAATTTAATGTTTTTTAAATGTAATATATTTTTTTTCTGAATTTTTTTAATTTTTTGTTTCTGGCGGAAAAATTTACCCGATGAAATCCCCCCTTCCTAGGAACGATATTGGGTTTTTCAATATTTTACCCGATTTGACCTTGAATTGATAATTTTCAAAGTCAAGGTCATGTCGGGGTCACAATATATAATTTGTGGGTACCCGTTTGAAGGTTAATACTGAACCGATGAAAAATTCCCCCGTTCCTAGGAACGACAGACATAAGAATGTTTCACACAATGCGACGTCGACGATCCCCGTGTGTTTTTACACTTATATACGAAGTTTGAGCTCACCTAGGGCGGAAAAACTTACCCGATCCGCGTTCTTAGGAACACAACACACTCCGCGTTCTTAGGAACACAACACGCTCATGTCTATACACGCCCAGACCCAGAAGAGGTATGATTTTATTTAACCTGCACGTGGCCATTGAGCAGCCCCTGACCTTACGAGATGGTCAATAGTCCCCGCAAAGTTAATCCCGTCGCGAACCCCATCCTCGCAAAGAGCGGACAGTCAATTAATCCCGGCGTGAACGCCATCACCAACGCGACGTAATTTTGTTTGGTATCATGTGTTGCGTTCTAAAAATAGGAAAGCACTTGTTCCCGTATACGTTTGCGTAAATACGAAATTGTGAGTGTTGGTTTGTAACCGGGATTTCTGAGAAGCATTATGCCTATAACTACCCCCCTAAGCCCTGACCTAAGTGTCATACATACTATAACTCTATAACGATGATGGTGTAAGAGTACTATGGCATCCAATAAATTTCCCCGCATAGGAAACCACTCAATGTTCCCGTATATATCTCTGCAGATGCTAATAACGTTGAATGGTAAACAGACGCTCTTTATAGCGATGCGTCAAAAACAAACGCTCATTAAATAATCACTTGATTAACCCACGCCGTGGTTTTGGGGTGATTTGGGAGTGGATAAAGTGTGCTCAGAGCTTCTCCAAAACGCGACAACTACGGTGTTCGTGGGTTTTTACCCTTAGATGGGAAGTTTGAACTCAATCGAGCCAGCCGTTTTCGATTCTATAAAGTACATATATATATACGGAAGTCTCAAAATATATAGTACTAGCATGTTAGCCCGCCACCGGCGGCGTTTGTCCGAAACATGACATTTTAATATTATTTTAATGTTTTTTAAATGTAATATATTTTTTCCGAAACATAACAGAAACATGACATTTGTTTAATTATTTTGTTTTTATTTATATATTTTTTAAATTTTAACATGACATATTAATATTATTTTAATGTTTTTTAAATGTAATATATTTGTTTTCTGAATTTTTTCCGAAACATAACAGAAAGATGACATTTTTTTAATTATTTTGTTTTTATTTATATATTTTGTTAATTTTAATATTAATTTAATGATTTTTTAAATTTAATTTATGTATTTTTTCTATTTTTTAATATTTAATTTTTTTTTATAATTTAATTTTGTATTTATTGTTAATTTTTTTTTGTTTCTGGCGGAAAAATCCGATGAATCCCCCTTCCTATGAACGACTTTCAATGAGTTAATTCATGGTACCCGTCCTAAACATTTCGAGCGATAACGTTTTGTTGAATCCCGTCGTGAAATCTCTCTGCATAATATTTCGAGCTATTTCGAGCGGGTCAATGAAATCCCCCTTCCTAGGAACGACTTTCAATGAGTTAATTCATGGTACCCGTCCTAAACATTTCGAGCGATAACGTTTTGTTGAATCCCGTAACGTTTTGTTCAATTGTAAACATGTCCCCCGTTCCTAGGAACGACAGGCAATCTCTCTGCATAATATTTCGAGCTATTTCGAGCGATAACGTTCACGCTTGATGTCGAATCCGGTATTGCATTGAAAACAAACGCTTCTCTCTCTGCATAATATTTCGAGCGATAACATTGCATTGAATTGCCCGTCATACAGATAAGTAGATAGCGAAAAGGACGCTCTTTATATAGACACTGCGGAAAACTAACGCTCTTTATATATCAACGCTATTAACGCCGAAGTGCCGATTGCGATATGAAATTGTGAGTGTTGGTTTGTAACCGGGATTTCTGAGAAGCATTATGCCTATAACTACCCCCTAAGCCTTGACCTAAGTGTCATACATACTATAACAATGATGTTGTAAGAGTATGGCATCCAATAAATCTCCCCGCATAGGAAATGCACTCAATTTTCCCGTATAACTCTGCAGATGCTAATAACGTTGAATGGGAAACAGACGCTCTTTATAGCGATGCGTCAAAAACAAACGCTCATTAAATAATCACTTGATTAACCCCCGCCGTGCCTTTGCGGTGATTTGGTAGTGGATAAAGGGTGCTCTGAGCTTCTCAAAAACGCGACCACGGCGGTGTCGGTGGGATTTTACACTTACATACGAAATTTGAGCTCAATCTGTACACGCGTTTTGGATTCTATGAAGTACCCACACACACACATATACACATATATATACACGGAGTTCTCAAAATATATAGTACTAGCAGGTTAGCCCGCCACTGGCGGCATTCGTCTCATGGCTTTGTTTCAGAAACATGACATTTTTTTGATGGCTTTGTTTCAGAAACATGACATTTTTTTAATTTAACCAAATTTCAAGTCGATAGCTCCACCCGTTCCGAGATCTGGTCTGCGCGTGCGCGAAGCTTGCGTCGCACGGGCTCGGCGACCCGATAAAATTCGTACCCGGGGCAAGATACATTCACATACCAAATTTCAAGTCGATAGCTCCACCGGTTTCCGAGATCTCGTCTGCGCATGCGCGAAGCTGGCGTCGCACGGACTCGGCGATCCGATAAAATTTGTATCCGGGGCAAGATACATTCACATAGCAAATTTCAAGTCGATAGCTCCACCCGTATGCGAGATAACGCATTCTTTGTTTTTCAATGAGTTAATTCATGGTACCCGTCCCCCCGTCCTAAACTTCAGAGCGGACAGTCAATTAATCCCGTCGTGAAATCCCTCTGCATAATATTTCGAGCTCTTAGATCAATTCTGCCTTTTTAGTTGCATTTCGTCCGCATCCGTATTTCGGACGCATGGGGTCAGTCGTTTAGCCACGTCCATTGGAATCCGCATCGGACGCATGGGGTATCGTTTAGCCATGTCCATTGCAATAAAGAGCGTTAATTGTTAAATCCTCCGTATAAGGTATATATAAAGAGCGTCGTTGCCTTAACCCCCCCCCCGTGGTGCCTTTGCGGTGATTTGGGAGTGGATAAAGGGTGCTCAGAGCTTCTCGAAAACACCACTACGGCGGTGTCGATGGGATTTTACACTTGCATACGAAATTTGATTACAATCTGTAAACGCGTTTTGGATTCTATGAAGTACACACACACACACACACATATATACGAAGTCTCAAAATATATAGTATAGATAGATAGACTAGAATGTGACCCGACTTCGTCCGGGCTTTGACCTTGAATTGACCATTTTGAAGGTCAATGTCAGGTGGGGTCAAACACCAACACCCCAAAAATGGTGGAAATCGGCCCAGCGGATACCGGGAAATCGGCCCAGCGGATAGCGAGATACCATATGCATCAAATTTCGTCCGTAAATATCCGCCAGTTTAACCCGATTTGATTTCCACTCAAGTATATAAACGCGCCTCATATACACACGCTCATTAATTATCAAGTTTCAACGTAAAGATAAATTACCATCGGTGCCCGAGATATCGCCAAGACGTCTGAAACAGTCAAATGCATCGGCCGGTTAAGCGTTAACGTGATCTAACGTTATGACCTCTAACGACGTCATAGAAGTTACGCATTGTTTTTATCCTGATGGAAGATAGTACCACTTCTTCTTGATAATTGAGACAGATAACTAAAACGGATACATACGCATTATATATCGTTGGAAAGGGGAAACACGAAAGATTCTCACAGTGTCATTATTATGACTGGCATTTTATTATTCGCGCTGTTTCGAATCGATGTGTAAGCACCGAACTCAAATGAAAGTCCCGTAACACAGCGTAAAACAGATTTGACCTCGGATCTGAAAATTAATATGCCTATGCCACTTCCCGACCGATAGTACCCTCACATACGAAGTTTCATCGAAATCGGGTCGGCCGTTTTCGAGTTCATCGCGAACACACACACAGACAGACAGACAGATCTTCCAAAATATATAATAGATATAACAAATACCATCAACATAACATAACATATATACATATTAAGTATGGGATGCTATTAGAAACTGAATCCATAAACTTCAGAACGTCTATTTCCCCTGCGCCGAAAACTCTCTTGAAGTGTCCGATTGAATTATCAACCTTTCGATACTTCTTCTTCCGTGGCCCAAGTTTCCCATCTGCTCTTAGCTGGATGATGGTTGCTTCGTGGAAGGCTTCCTCTTTCTTTAGGAAATCGATCATCCTGAAGATATTCGATGGGAGCAGGATATATAGCACCATCTGAAGTTATCGGTGCCAACCTTCGACGTGATTTGTTGTTCGTGGACCAATGGTGTCGTGGTGGTTCCACATTTGGCGGCCATGGCTCCCTTCTACCCACAACTATGTTATGTAGTCCGTGAACCGGGTGACATTATCGTCTAGACCAGTGTGTTACATGCAGGATAATCACCTAGAGCTTCGAACCAGGCATCACCAACCATCGCGACCGGTACCATCGGGAGGGCTAGAGCTCGTCGTATGAGGGTCTTTTGATCATTTTCTCCAGTTTTCTTCATACAGCTGTTGTATGTGGCATTTCTTTACATTTTTCAAAACTGCTTGGCCGAAATGGAAGAAGCAACGTTTCATTGTGGTTTCATTGAGTGTTTTGATACGGACTACAATACTCGCCGGCCGAGTAATTAATCCGTGTCTGCCGGATGAACAGGATAGACCCCCGATCCATCGACACCAGACCGACTACTCCTTTAATGTTTGAGTGGTGCGAAGTATGCGACCGGTAGCATCGAACTCATCTCACTGGGTTTACAATGACAACCATGAACGCTCTAATCACTTGGCCACCGAGCTCTATTGCGTTCTATAATGGCTACGTCTTGTCTTTTTTACAGGGTGATCCTGTCAACCTGCTGTGTGGCGCTGATGCCCTGTCTACAAGCCCGGTATGTGTTTCTTTTAAATAAATGTTTACAGTCTAATCTGCATGCAGTCACGCCGTGGTATAGCAATGCAAGGCGTTGTTTGTTGAATGGCGTGACGTGCCGTCGCCCAAGAACTAAACTTGCCCCCATATTGTATGGAACCATGGAATTAACGCGATTGAAACAGACACATTGAGGCCGTATACAAAATATATTTCGAAGAAATTATTTCAAGTTTGTGGTCTGCACCATTGTGTTTATATAATCATATCCAAATTGATGATCAGTCCCTATAATTACACCTCGGTGAAAACTATATCAATGTGAAAAAAAAAAATGCAATTTGCAATCGATATATTGTTGAAAATCGGGATGTTTATAATGACGTCTCGTTTTTCTGCGAATTTACGCTGAACGTTGACTTACTGCGTTAAAGTAAATTTTCTTTTTGAACTAACAACAAATTACTAATGAATGAAGTGGAGGTAATTATTCATGAGTCCGTCAGTCAAACTCACAATCATGTCTTGTCTTTATTTCCAGGCGAATCCAATTGAGGGGCGGATAAATACCAAAGGTTGTCTCAAAGGCGTCGAAGTTTTTCTACAAGACCACGCATTGGCCATTGGTGGTGGTGTCATTGGTTTCCTCATTCCTCAGGTTAGTGCTCCCATGCGTGATTATTAGTTAACCCCATAGACAATTTGTTTGCATGTGTTTCTAAACCCCGACTTTGATACAAATCTTCATCAGTTGGAAATGTCATGTCGGAAACAAAAACGGTTGGACTTTGAGCGTGGAAAATACGTTTGATTTGTGTTACTAATATTTAGTGTAAAATATATCGTTTCTAGACCAAGAATCACATGATTTTCAACTTTCAGTCAAAAATATTGAGATGTTCACAGTTTTTGACCAGGAACCAGTCTATTAAAAACAGACACAAGACATAATGTTCATTCACTGGCACTCGTATCTATTACTCATATATACTTTTACTTACACGAAACACAACATAAGATAGTTAGATTGGTCCATGTCCCAAATTGAACCAGTCAGAATTGTAGTAATTTGACAATTTTTGCACAACAAAGAAACTCTAGCTATCACTGGTGTTATTGATTGCCGTGATTGCTTGGAATCAATCGCATCTCATGCTGATTGCTGATGACTGACAAGACAAGCGACACAAAAAGGTTGCGCACATATTTATGTATTGCTATTATTATTATAATATAAATAAGACTGTAACACCTTTATAGACTTGTTATAAAACTTTATTCAACGATCTTCCTACCCTTCTGGTGTCTTTCTCAAGTGTAATGGCAGTTTGCGTACTGAAAAAAAAACGTCAATCCCGTGAGAAAGACCCATACAAGGATCGGAAGCTCGTGGAATAAATTTCACAACAAGTCTATACATGTATATATAAAAAGGTGTTACAATCTTATTTATATTATCAATTATGGAGACTTTCATTGCGTATCGTATACTTGTTATTCCCATTCAAGTATAAATAATATATGGAGTAACATAGCACATGAATGTACACCAACGTATCCCCTGCCTACATTAATCACTCGTCGGAACAACACACATTGTATACAACTCGTATATCATGCAGCAGTATCGTGTTGTCATTGTAATGATTATGTTATTAGATATTGTGTCCATCGATAATACGGTCACGTGTTGGACTGCAAATTATAAGAAAGCCACATATAAGCTCAAAGCCGAATCCACTCCCATATTATACACAAGGAACATAATAACATGTATCAACTCTATTTTATGTTCATGTTTATATAATGACTGGTAATAAATATTAATAAACCAAAATGTTTGAATGGTGAGGTAAAAAATTACTGAAGCCGCCACAATGCCTAAATTATCAGGGAAAGACCGGTACCGTATATACGCCATTATTAGTCATTTAGCCTCGAATTGGAAATGACAAACTAATTAACCATACACATTTCTCTGTCCTTGGCATATTTTCGTGAACAACATATCCTTATACGTTTATACATAGATACTTACATAATATATATACCAGTTTACTTAGAATTTCGTAAGCAACAACAATAGCATGTACAATTATTGGACTTCAGCTCTCGCTGTGTCTTCGATATCTGACTTCTAAACTTCATGGGTACGATATAACCTTTAGAAAATTAGGTTTATGGTATCAAATCGGATGAAGAACTTTAACTCTTTCGATGCCAAGCTCGCATAATTGCGAGTTACCCATGGAGTCACTGCCAAATACGCATTTATGCGAGTTCGGGGGTGCACCTGGTTTACGGATCGTAATTATGTTGTTTTGTTGCATTACAACGGGGGTTCGGTTAGAGTGCTGGTGTGCGCTGGCAATTTAGAAGAAAGGTCAGTCAAAGTCATGCTACTCCTGAAGTTCTATGAGTACAGTCCGAGCCAGATTATACCGTTGACAAATTAACTTTTGGTGGGATGCGATATATGAGTGGAAAATAAACATCATAAGTGACTTGGCGGCCTCTTTTCTGCTGATCAGTTTAGCGCCCAAAACGAGTCGCGCAAACCGACCGAAATTCTGTCGGAATGAGGTCGGTGAAAAATACGGAATAGTAGCCGGAATATGATTAACTGGTGAAGCATTAATTAATGGCATAGAACAAAAAACAAACATTTAATCATATATGAATTGAAAAAAAAATCTACCGAAAAACATAAATTAAAGCAAATCCAAGATGGCCGCCAATGTCACGTGACCCCTATGACATTGAATGGGTCTCCACGTCGGGGCAGGTGATAGGTCATGGTCATATATACCCACATGTGAAGATTCAACTAAATACACCGATAATTACCCGATAGTCATTGCATTACCCTATATACATACAATACTTGTATTTACACACATAATGCTTGGCACTGGGGAGTATGTCCGTGTGGCGGGGTGGCCGCGAAAGAGTTAAATATGAAAATGGCCACAATCAATTTCGAAATATGTCGCCCAACCAAATGGTTCATATTAACGATACGATACGATACGATTTATTTGCATAAACACCAATAAAGGCAGTATGCTAACGATACAAATAGTAATAAAACAATAAACAATTAATAAACAATTACATGTGAACATGGCATGTCTAGCTATATGTATTTTATTGTGTGATGGCAAGCATAATATTCATTCAGAGCGCTTATCAAAGAAGCGCCGGACCACGTTGCTGATTTTGCTGCTTATTTCAGGGTTATCATTTTTCATTACAAGATTAAATTTCTGATCGTTTGACATACTTGTAAAATAGCTGTGATATCTACCAACAATTTGGAAAAGTTCATTTCTGAGATCGCAATAGTGTGGACATTCCATAATGAAATGATACTCATTTTCTATATCCGAACCTGTCCTGCATTTAAGGCACAGTCTCTTCCCCTCCTTAATTATAGGCTGATGATGTCTACCTTTTTCAATAGCGAGTTTGTGATCACTAACACGGAGTTTTGTAAAACTGATCCTATCTTTTAAAGATGTTGTGTTTATTAAGTAAGTCTCTAAGATATAATCATTTTTAAACAATCTATATGTTCTGAGTTTATTTCAAATATAGCATAAAACTATTAATGACAAGACGATCAACTATGCGTTGTTGACAATATGTCTGATCCATCGAATAAACAATTGTCTTCGTTTGTGTATTTGCAAATTTGTCTCTGCGTTTAAGGCAAAGTACAATCTCAGATGGTCACTTTGTACCATAACAAACAACACTTTGTCCATTTATGAATCTTTGTTATAGTTAGTTAGATAATGCACATAAATTAAAAATGCATGTCGGACATATCATGGCATAAAGAAAATAAGTACATTTCATAAGGTATTCGCTCTGAAATTCGGAACTGACTGCCTTAGTGATTTTTCAGAAACACGGCAGCCATTTTGGACGCCATCATGTTAGCCATATACACGGACATGGTTTCAACTTAAAATTTCTTTGCAATTGAAAGGCATAGTAAGGAAGAAAGTAAGTAGGGCCAAATAAAATCCGGGGACTGTTGGTTGGGTGATGCAGATGTGTAATCACGGTGAGGAATCACGTGGTTTCGAGTTAATGAGTATCACGCATTCAACTGGACGAGGCTATCCCAAACGCAAACACAAACTAGGAAAAATGTAATAAACTAGGATATGACATATTACATAGTATTTTGGCAGCTACGTACGAGCATTTGCTATTCTATTTTTCAAACAAGCTGATACCTCATTTGTGTCCAAGCTCACAGTTGTTCTAAAATTCTGACCAAAGTTGTCAGTCGAAGGATTTTCCTAGATGTATGCATGGACTGGTGTATTATATTCATAAACCTCCGACTGGCAACTTTGGTCAGAATATTATAGAAAACTACTGAGTATTTCGAAACAAATAATTTATCAACTTGTTTTAAAAATAATCTAGCAGATGCTCGTAACAGTCAAAATTCTGCGTTTTGTGTCAGTTCCTCATATATTATGTTTATGTACGTTTGCACTCGCCTCGGCCATTTTCAATGCGTGGTACTCACCAACGACGAAACCACGTGATTCCACACCGTGATAATATCAGCTCCCTAACTAACGTGCTTCTATATTTCGTTACAGATCTTGTTCGTGTGTATTGCCTGCGCTCTGGCCGACCAGATCAATGAAGTGCGCGACGGTTGGAAATATCAGAGATCAGCGCCTCCTCGGTAGTTTAGAATTATCAGAGACGGTGAATATCTTCGTCCATACGATCAACGCGGAAATTCCAAATGGCATCAGCTGACTAATTCTTGGAAATGTATTGTGTTACATGCTATTCAGATGATAGTGAACTTTCGTATTTCGTCCCGGTAATCGGTATGCACATACATGAAGCCGGTATAATGCGATTCAATAATATATTCCGCACAGTTGATGGGCAGTGACACTACACAACATGGAACTACAATTCGTTGTAATCGGAGTGCCCACCTATCTTACATTGATTCCACACCGAGGCTGTGGGACTTCAGCTGCTCATTTCATTGCTATTGGCTATTTTCAAGAAATCCACATTAATTTATAAGCTTGTGTTTGAAATGAGAGGCTCTGGGGAGTTTCGACGCTAGATTGTATAGAGTGATTTCCCTTGATCAAGTTGGTTGAATAAAGCAGTATTCGCCTTGTCACGGGGTCGCGTCCATATTGGATCCATCCAGCCCCGTTCCGTGTTTTTTAGTGCTACAGGCCAAAGTTCTGGAGTAGCATTCCACATATGGAATTCATGAATATTCAAAAGCTCCATGGAATGCTATTCAGAACTTAGACCTGTAGCACTAATAACACGGAAAGGGGCTGGATGGATCCAATATGGCCGCGACTCAATGACAATGCATATTGGTTGAATGAAGCAGTCTTTCCATTCCACATATAACGTGATTTTCTACGTACAAATCCGTGCACCTGTTGAAATTATTGAAGTTTTCGAAATGTTATTTTATGTTCTAGTCTCACAATGTGAGAGCACGTACATGCATATTACATGTATATTCACGTGAGCGATCTTTTCTCTAGCAATATAGTAGTATTGAGAGAGAAACGATCGTGAGTTTTGACGTGGCCTATATATTGCCAGATCAAGAATATTCTCTCGGTTCTGACAGAAGTTTTGTGGCGCTGTATACCTTACTCGTATTTAAATTCGTGCATAAAACTATTTTTCGCGCGCGAATTTAGAACTGACCGAAAAATTATACGACTCATAAGTTTATACCAAACAATAAGAAGATAAGAGGGCTATTTTATAGATAGATAACAATTTTATTTACATACAGGCAACCAATCTCAACGCAATTATTCAAATTATCGTAAAACGATAAATCGTGGTTAGATCATTGATGTTGAAATTATTCTAAGAAATGCACATATATACTATATGCTGATTGTGCACGAAAGCACGTCTCCGTATTCGCAACCCTTGAGTGAGCCATGTGGTCAAACAGTCAAATAGTGAGTTATGGATTTAAAACAAAATACACACAGCCAAGATTTGATTCTATCTGAATTCATCAGCCTATGTATACGCGGTTGTAGTATTACTTATTTCAAGTTCAATTATACGATGTCCACTAATATTTATCAAATCTCAGAATGGTTATTTGTACCATAACATCTCGCATCAAAATTATGACGCAGTTGTGTTATATTCCAATTAGATATTGTTAGTGATTGTCTTTCATGTATACACACGTATCTTCAGGGATAATTAAGAACTGAAACTCTAATCAGATACACGACGTTTCCGCAAATAGTTCTGTCAGTTTTGATTTCGCGCAACAGTGTGTGCGAATTCAAAGTGCGCGAATCAAAACTGAGCGAAAAATATATAGTACTGCGCGAATTTAAATATGAGTAAGACAGTTAAAGGGTGTTGAGGCTACTTCTCGGTAGTATAATCTCGTATAAGTACATGTAGGGTGAATTGAAAGCATATTATGTCACACAAAACGTGTATATATCACTCATAGAACAAATGTGTATAAATTCTACACAATATGTGTTACATTTTATTTTAAACAAAATTGTATAGAAATGACACATGACATATATGTGTCCGTGGAATTTCATCAACGGTGAATATGTGTGTGTATCATATATAGTTATTAGGTGAGATGTGTTCTATTGGAGATACAAAACACGTAAAGGTTACAACGGAACACAGCAACTATAACATTATTTTACGCTGCGTTTGTGTCAAAACTGAATAGCACATAATTGTGTAGCACAATGTTTTAAAGCTGCTGCCAGATTTTTAATATGGTAGCTATATTACGAGGTTTGTCTCTTAAATAGAACATTGTTCTGGCCCACCCCCGTCGCTCGGGGGCACTCTGGCCCATGGGCCGGAGTGCCAGGTCCCAGAATATCTCATATACTAACTATAATATACTCACATATTCACTCGTATTCATAAAATAACCGACACATGCCATATGTCATTTCTACACAATTTTGTCTAAGATAAAATGTGACACATATTGTGTAGAATTTATACACATTTCTTCTGAGATACTGCATGATGCTCCTCGAGAATTATATCAAAACGAGATAGTCGCTTCTTATATGACACAGAAATTTAAAATAAAGGCCTACATCTATGTATACCATACCTGTAAGTCGTGCATATAGTGCGTGCCAGACTGCTTCCACAATATGAGATGTCGTCTTTTTATTCAACATTGAAGCTATTTAAAAATAAAGTTAAATGCGATACATATATAGCTAAGTTTTCCTCATAACGGCACGCGATTGGTTTGAACATATTTATTGTGAGCCACATATACATATACTAGCTGAAACAGGCTTTTTTCAGCGTCGAAGGGGCCTGTGGTCCCTGCAAATAGGTTCATATTGGACCTAAATAATTTGATTCTGGAATAAGCCCATTGTGGACTTATACACGTTATTCCGTTCGAAAGTGAAAGCACAGATATAAAGAGCGTACATCTCTCTAAAAATAGGCCCATAGCTTATTTGTTTGTTTGTTCTTTCTTTTATTTATTTAATTAAATGTTTTAGATCAAAATTTTGAAAAACTAACGTCGTTATAACCTAGTAAACGTGAAAATCGCAATATTCAGTCGTAAACAAAACAACAATCGGCAATAAATATTGTTGACTTAATATATAAACTCGAAAATGATGTCTCCCAGATAGCGATGAACATTTTAATTGTGAATATAGTACCTGCATTTGGTAGTATAACATATGTTGTGTGACGGACAAATCTCATATTGTGAAAGTTTTTATGAAGGTACAGTTTCGTATTCATGTACATGTAGAAGGAATTTCTAACTGAATGTTTGAATCCTCATTCACTGATAAATGTCACCCACTTGTGTTTACATATATATGTGTGTCTAACTGTTAATGCAAAAATCGTGGCTCAATGATTATTTTTATATCGTCCAATTGAAAAGTATATACAATGTATAATGTTAACACCATTTGTCATAGTTCAACTTATTTTAACCAGAGGATCGTGTTCAATGTCTGTTTAAAAATGTGATCACTACATTAAATGTACATGTTCTAGGTCTAATAAAAATTATATTTTAACTTGAATAAAAAAAAATACATTTGTTATTAAATAGGGAACATGCATATTCTAGATTTATCAGAAACCCAGATAATGAGAAAAAAACAGCACATGGGCCTGTAATGCACCACGTAGGCCCGTTCATATGTGGCAACTGATGTAACACGCCCTGTCACTAAGTCGCGGCCATATTGGATCCACCAAGTCCGGTTCCGTTGTTTTAGCGCTACAGGTCAAAGCTCTGGACACAGGGGCCTGTAACGCGCTCCGCTGTCCGCCCCCTTTTGCACTGCCCATATACGCCGCTCTATATACGCGCCTTCTTCGCGTTAATGGAACATTATATAGACAAGTGTAACTGTAGAAATTTAACGTTTCACCATCGCTCGGGAGTCGCACAAATTTAGCCCATTCACCCCAGTAATGATAACGATATATACACGGATGGATCGGCAAAGAATTCATCTTTCAATAAATACCACAAACTCCCATCAGAAACATTCATACACGTTACATTTGATAAAATTTTAACCACCGAATATTGTCTCCGGAGAGCGTATTTTTTTGGATTGATCCGGCTCAGACAGCAATGTCGGACATGTGTCTCTAAATTCACCACCTATACAGTTTACTATCATTAAAATCGGTCAAACGATCAACTAAATATCTGGAACTTAGTGATTTCTTGTCGGCTAATAATTTATTTACTCATACAAATCAACACATTGTCAGTAAACAATTCTAATAGAGGAGAAATCTGTCGATAATTCCAACTTTAAAAAAGATATTGTCAAGTGACACAGTTCCTAATTTTAATATTCCTTGTGACCTGACCTTTCCATGACTGACATAGTAGAAACAGCCAATCACCGCTCAGTGTTAGAATCGAGGTCCTCATTTTAATATTCATTATGATCTGACCTCGATTCTAACACTGAGCATGTGTATGTTTTGTCGGAACAGGGGCCACATTAAGTTGTTATAACTTGTGCCCCATGCAATCCCTTGTAACTTGTATTACAATACATCTGTTTAAACCACACTAGTTCATGACAATTATAATGTGTGTGGCTATCGTGTTGTTATAAATAATTTAAGTCCATTTATTGACTACAAACGGATAACAGTAATATTATTACGGTATCATACATTACTACCAATATTTCGCATGTGCGGAATGAGGCTGTTTCGTCGGGAAACAAAATTTAGTCTGCACAGTAGTGGTATTGGTGATGAAATTAATGCAAGATATTGGTATTTTCTGTATTTTTGCTGTCCAAGCCACCATACTGTCAGCCTTCTTGAATTTTGTATTAAATATAGATCGATGGATCGACGAAGTTAGTAACCAGGACGGACCTGACTCCAAGCATACAAGGGACGTAAGACGGTTGTCAATCAAGACTACGAAGTTAGGCGACGAAATATCGCCGGTTTTTGGACACGCGGGTTTCGTACTTCGGATACATCATACGATGTCAACCCAAATTTATTTTGTAAGGGGAGCGTTGATTGAATGGTGATGGTTGTACAAAGGCGATCACTAATAGTTAACAACCTTATTCTCTGCACTGGTTATATCATAATGATTATTATTTTGTTGATTAGACGGTATGTACGACGAAAGACGTAAATGCATTGTCCATTTGTCCTACAATTCGATGTACCAGCGATGGCATGTCAGTTACGCAATGTGTCGTAAACTGTCTCCCGTCTTATAACAACCCGGTATCACACCATAAAGTTTATTAATACAACGATAGTTATTCTACACCTGACGATAATAAGCAACAGAACTGTTTGTTTTTTTTGGAAAATAGCGATGACAACTAACATTATTTGATTAGTTGACGACCATGGTATCAGCGACGCGACATCGAGTCAGAGAGTGATATATTTAAAAATATATAATTTATTCAGCAAATATGTGAGCCCAGAAAATGAGGATTTAAAAACAAAATTGGCCTAAGTTTTTTTTAATTTGGCCAAAAAACATTTGGCCAATTTGTATTTTATTTGGCAACTAAAAAATTCATTTGGACACTGGCCAGAATATTTTTCGGTCCAGCGCCAACACTGACTATAATTAAAAGTAAAACATCGGTAGGAGAGGTTGGTTAAAAAAAACACCCCTTCTTATCATTAAACACCAGGCAATTTCGTTTCTTTCTATGATCAGTAAATATGTACGGATGTAGTGTAATCTGGGACTAATATAACAGTCCCAGACGTAATATAAACTTAGTTTTGGGGTTTTGGAGCGCACCTGAATGCGAGGACTGCGAACTTTAAGAAATGGGTTCTCTGTGGTTGTTTAACAGCGATACCAAATCGAGGGCATCAAACCGTTCGCACGTGAAATTGTAACTCTTGGCTCTCTAAATTATCCATATTAATGCATTTGAGACAGGCCGTCATAAACAAGCTGCAAGACAGAGTTCAGTCCCCTCGCTACGCTCTGTCTGAACGCTGCCGACATGTGTATTTTCTTATTTAAATCTAACATTTTTTTTTGAAGTGTTTTGTCAGTTACAATTCATTCTGGCATGATCTAGACAATTTTCAAATGAATATGGACAGTTAAGTTTCTCAGAATAATGCAGAATGAATTGTAACCTACGAAAGTCTCAAATAAATGTGACATTTCTTCATATTACGTGTAGGTGCGGGTTAAGTGGTTATAAGCAACTAAATACTTGAAATTATGCCCCTTGGCATTTGTGTAGGGAAACTCGAGTCAGCATAAAAAAATACCGGCGGCTGAATGGTGTATAATATCTTCGGTTGTTTAATGTGAAAGAAAAAAGAAATTCATAGGCTATGTTAATTCCTCGGCCATTTGTGTGGGATTGTTCGTCAAGCGGCTACATTGGTCGCCAAATTTGGTAGGGGTGGGGGTATTTTTTCTATATTGAAATTTTGTGCACAAAAGGGGGTAGTTGTGGAAATGCTAATTTATTTCCAGGAATAAGTATGGTGAGGCACCATTTCTTTTTTGACAACTTATGTCCGACGTGGAGTTCTACACGCAGACATATTTAAAGTTTGGCTCAGTAGGGCAATGAATCGTGGGGATGGCTTAACCCTAACACTGTCCCCTATGGGAAATATTTAGTTGATTGTAACCAAGTCCCGCGTCATGAATTGTGTTCTGTAATATTTCGACGGCAGGGATCGCACGAGAACAGTACCAATGCGTTTGAAAACATTGGGCTGGATTGAAGTTCAAAATAAAGCTCCCCCAGCGACAAAAGTCTCATAAAAGGCAAAAGTCTAAAGCATCGGAAACATGACTGTTTGAATATTTTTGTCTCTCCCGCAAGACGAAAGTCTCGCGGTATATATGCGGGATGTGTAAGACATTTTGCTAAGCACTATAATTGCGTGTATTAAAAATTCACTCATGTAAATTTGTTAAAACCACTAGGGTATTTAACCATGAACGTATATATATATATATATATATATATATATATATATATATATATATATATATATATATATATATATATATATCGCTGATTTAACCCAAGTATATTTCACCAGGGGATCATGTAAATATACCCTGGTAATCTTCTACTATATATCTTGAGAACTACGTATACGTATATATAGGTGTGTGTGTGTATATTTGTCCTCTATAGACTCGAAAACGGCTGGCTCGATTGAGCTCAAACTTCCTATATAAGGGTAAAAACACACGGGAATGGTCGTCGCGGCGTTTTGGAGAAGCTCCGACCACCCGTTCATCACTCCCAGTCACAAAAAACGGCACTGCAGAGTTAATCGCGTTGATAGTTAAAGAGCGTTCATATCCACCGTGTCGTTGATAAAGAGCGTATGTGCGTAATGTGATTCTTATGTCTGTACACGGGCGTCAGCGTCGGTATCCAGACACGAGCGTGTTGTGTGATTCTTACGTACTTATGGCTTCCTAGGAACGGGGATCGGGTCAGTTTTTTCCGCCCTAGGTGATCTTCACCTTGAAACGGGTACCCACAAATGATATTATTATAGGCCTATGTGTGTGTCCTTATAGACTCGAACCGATTGAGCTCAAACTTGCTACCTACGGGAAGTGCCATGGGCGGGTTAAATTGTGACCCCGACCTGACCTTGACTTTGAAAATGATTAATTCAAGGTGAAATCGGGTAAAACTGGCGGATTTCGACGAAATTTTACACCTAGGTGCAGCATGTACGTGTCTCGGAAGCTGTTGCAATTGCTTTTTCGAACAAATTAAGCCATGAGACGAACCACGCCAGTGGCGGGCTAACCTGCTAGTTTACAATAAATCACACTGGTTGTTTTACTCCGCTATCAACTTACAATGTCACCAAGGTTTTTCAATAATATTAACCCTGGTATTTTTCCTCCGCTACTTACAACTTGGCAATTTCAGTCTTATAATTCACCATGGTATATATGTTTACCCTTGTATTTTCACCCTAGTGACTCATACAGTGTATTTTCACCTGGTAAATTCAC
This sequence comes from Siphonodentalium dalli, assembly GCA_032622095.1. NCBI lineage: Eukaryota > Metazoa > Mollusca > Scaphopoda > Gadilida > Siphonodentaliidae > Siphonodentalium > Siphonodentalium dalli. The sequence continues at coordinate 106,812,891 of CP136062.1, forward strand.
TCGTGTGTTTTAACTCTGATGAGTTGGTATACCATAGTAGTTTTAGGTACCCTGGTATACCATAGTAGCTTTCAAGAATTTGAGAAAAATCATGGGAGATTTTATAACTGATACATGGGATTACATAAGGTGTTAAACAATGCATGACTTCGCCTATATAGTTATAACAATATTCTTGCCCCAGTTTGTTAACTTTTGAGTATGACGCCGGGTACTCCATTTTTTGCACTGATTAAATATCGAAACATGATTTTCTTCTCGCCGAAAGAGACATAACACCCCAGATGCATAATTAGTGGGTTATTATGATAACGCATAATTATATGTCAATATCATTTGCGCCAAGTCGTCTTGTTTGTATACTCTCTTGTTAGTATAATATATCTCACGGCCGGTGGAGACATTGTTCGGTAAAGATTGAGAATGTGTCAATTCAATTTAAGTCAATTCAAGTCGCTAATTAAAGGCACGGGCGACGTTCGTTGCAGAAATATTTATATTTGTTCAAACCGACATCAACAGAAGGAACACCAAAATATATACAGTTCCGCTCGTATGCCAAACATAATCAGCGCGTAAATAGTATATTGTCGCCAAGACGTACGATTGTGTACGTAAACAAGAGCCTGCTCGTGTTACAGAAGTTGTGCTTCTGTTTACATAACACAGCGCAATTCTATTGGTCATGCAATCACACAAAAATTATATAAACGCTCTTTATTATTTCCATATCAGGAAAACAGTAACAAAGAACGCTCTTTATGTATACCATGCATATCCGGATCTAAACAAAAGCCAGGTAACGTAACTTGTTTTGCTTTTGTTTACATAACAAAGTGAATTTTATTTACAATATAACACACTGTTTATGCCATATTTCTGATTGGCATACGAACAAAGTATGTCTGTATCTTATACTATTCCTTCTGTTTATGGCGGTTTTTGACGGAGGTGAATATTTTAACAGCATACCCACCGCCAACGCCGCCCGTATCTTTAAACTATACTGCATGGTGAAAAAAATGTCGAACGCGTGTGTATATCATATAACCCGAAGCAACCGCCGAAAGCGAAAATATAGGTCAAACGCACACGTAAGCTATCAGGCGAAGCAACCAATAACAAAATGAATTTTGGGCCATCAATTTTTTTGCCGAAAACCCATGGAAAACCGGGAAAATGGGCATATGGATTCCTATTGCCGGCATATTCATACCAGTTATAAAACGGGTGCGGTATGAATCACACGTGCCAGAAAGGCGGTACAGACATCATCCTCTTGTACTCTGGGTTGAAAAGTCTCTATGTGCGATGCCATAATCTATCTCTATTGCCTTCTCTATAAGGAGAGGTGAAGTGTCATATAATAAGTGACTTCACTTAGTCGCGGTGAATCCGCCATTTGGTCTCCGGAGGTCAAAGTTAACAAGTAGCATCTATTTTTAGCATACGGCTCCAGTCTGGGAATTCCCAAAATAAAATAGCAACAGGTCGTTACCGAATCGCAGGTGCGAGAACTTCATAAAACTAATTAAACACTCACCCTGGATACATACAATACGCAGGTTTCGCACAGTAGATGGATTGGATGTATCACGTATGTTTTTGAGTTATTTTTTTAACGCAAGAACTCGCTATTTATCAGTAACTTTACTTGTGGGAAGTTCGTTGACAAAACAAGGGCGTCTGAATGTCTGCATCGTCACCAGATCCTAACTCTATAGATGACATGGCCACAAAACAATTCTTAAACACGTAGTTGCACTCAGAATAAATGAAATTAAGCCATAAAATGTTGATAAAAAATTCTCCCACTCAGCTGTCGAATGTAAACAAATGGATGCTACTTCTCAACTTTGACCTTTTACCGGCTTTTACCGGTGGGTTGGATAAAAAGCTAGGAATCGGACCATATAGAACCATCGGCCATCTTGAAAATCGCGACCCAGCAAAAAGGCTTATACAATGTGCGGTAGCGCTACGCATATTATAATACATTGGACACCGGGGCATGCAGGGCGTAGCACACATGCCCCGATATATATGGGCCTATATATACTGCCCTATCTATATATTGGTGTAGTGCGACTATAGTTATTGGGCAGTATATAGTAAAGCGGGATTATTGTTGTATATTATTTACTCAGTTTAGTCAATAACTCTTTTCCCTTTATATATCCTACACTAGCAGGGTGACCCGACTTCGTTTCCCCTCTGCTTGTATGCGTCGAAAGGCGCGATTTGACCTTGAATTTACCATTTTGAAGGTCAGGGTCAGGTCGGGGTCACGATTTTGTGTGACCCGTCCGAAACACTCCGTTGAAAGGCGCGATTTGACCTTGAATTGACCATTTTGAAGGTCAAGGTCAGGTCGGGGTCACGATTTGACCCATCCAAAACACTCCCCGGACAAAAGCATCCTAGGTATCAAATTTCGTCGAAATCCCGTCGAAATGCGCGATTTGACGTTGAATTGACCATTTTGAAGGTCAAGGTCAGGTCGGGGTCACGATTTGACCCGTCCAAAACACTCCCGGACAAAAGTATCCCAAGGTTCAAATTTCGTCGAAATTGCGTCGAAAGGCGCGATTTGACCTTGAATTGACCATTTTGAAGTTCAAGGTCAGGTCGCGGTCACGATTTGACCCGTACAACTAAATTTAAAACAAGGCCGTGGTTAAAGAGCGGTATAAGCTAAAGAGCGGTATACCGCTCTTTAGTTATATTGGCCTGATACGCTAAAGAACGGTATACTGCTCTTTAGTGACAAAGCGCTATACCGCTCTTCGGGGTTGGCGCTAAAGAAGCTGAACGGTATACTGTTATTTAGTGACACACGCCAAAGAACAGTATACCTGTCATACACTCAATATTGGTACCGGTAGCCTAGCTATATACCGCTATTAACCTATATACATGGTCCTAGCTGGCGCGATAAAGAACGGTCTTACGTTATCATCCGTACTGCTCTTTTAGTGTCCGGCTATAAAGAGCGTTATACCGCTCTTTAGCCCTCATCGCTAATGAGCGGTATACCGGTACCGTTCTTTAGCCTTCAGTGATAAAGAGCGGTATACCGCTCTTTAGCCAATCCGTTAAAACAATGTGCATCTATAATAGTAGACATTTCGAGATGTTTAATCTACGTTTCAACATTATTTTTGGATCTATAAATTCAACATTGAGATGGGAGGAGATGGCATTATTATAGGTGTGTCAGAACTTCATAAGTTCATCACCCCATTAATGTCATAGTTAACGAGTAAACATTTGAAGCCGAGATTCTAATTTCATGGACACCACAAAAAATCCAGACATATCAACCATATGGATCAAATTATATCACATAATAAATTAATACCAACAGGATATATAGTCTTTGTTTGATTGGAATGTTCTTACATATATTTCATGTTATTCCCGGTAACATCTGGTCACATGTCAGTATCAATCCACCGGTACTAAATGCATAAAAATACCAGCTGACTCCCATTGGGGCAAATTAATTTAATTTATAAATTATATATTGTACATTATGTGCGTCAATATGTTTGATTGTGTATGTGTATTTATGTGTTCGGATGTTATCAAAATCAAATCAAATCAAGGAGCGTCTATACATAATATGCTTATATAGTTCTTTAAATTGTGACATTGTCCATGATCAGTGTTGATAGGATAACATTAAGTAAATAAATACAAAATCTCGAGCGTTCTGAAAAAAGAACCGTTTTTATGTCCCCATTGTTTATTTCTTTTTTGACTAGTGGTTTCACTGACGTTTCAATGGTTATAATACTTCAAATCTGCACACAAACTCCAGGCAGAGTTATCTCTCATCGCTACGCTGAGATACCACTGCCATAAGGATGGTAACTTTTTTTTACGGATGGTAACTTTTTTAACGGATACCTCTATTTTTAGACTGGGGAATCCCATTCAAAATGCCCGCGGGCTTTTCAACTCCCCGAAATAAATCAAAAGCCGTGTGTTTTGCCTGCTTGACATCAGATAAATCACGATGTTTTAAGTTGAACAAAACTAAATGTATCAAAGAAGACGTGCGACGGAAATTAACATCTTTGTTCGGGGCATCTGTTGAGAAATTACCGGCGACTGCTTCCATCTGTCAGTGTCAGAAGTGTCTCAACAGAGTGTCATCAAATTATGAATTCAAATCCAGTTTCTTGAAAAAATTGTCAGAGTATATGGAATATAAAAATATTCTCCAGTGCATCAAGTTGCCCCTTCTTAACCCACTGCCAACACTTACTTGTACCGTATAATTAATGTCAGAATGTGGTACCATGGGCATGGACTTCTTTATATTAAATTATTTGCTAAAATATTTATAGTCTTGCATGGAATTATAAGTGGGTCCCAGTTAGAGAAACTGTCTTACAAATGAATGATGAAATGATATCTACATGTACCTGTTATGCTTATTTGTTACATGATATGGACAACTGAAAATTAATGTGATAGGTACATGTAGCTGGTGTTATACATATGTAGCTTATTCATTTTTAAAAATAGGGATAGATAAATTTATAACTTGGATGTACATGTACGTGTAGATATATGCCAAAATATAAACTGTTTAAACTATAGTTTTAGCACGCAGTAGGTGCTGCCCCGTTAAATGGCTCACTCATGAACACAGTGTGATACTATAATGTCGGTCATGTTGACATATGCCCTTTAACTTTTACGTAGCTTATTTCTCTGAGTAGCCAACATATTTCCCTGAAAGTTAAATAAATTTATATTTATATCATCACAAACGATCTTCGTCAGGCTTTTTAAAGTCTTTAATTTAAGCTACCTGTATCCGGTCCTCATACACTACATAGGCCTACTTACTACAGTAAGAAATGATGTGTCATCACTCATCACTGATATGAAAATAGTGTGTTTGGCTAAATTGTCAAAGTTTAGATCCAAAAAGTTGAATGCCTGGAGTGAATGTATCTACCATGAGGTCTCAAGCAGTCTACCTCTTCGCATGCAAAATAGCCAAAATAATATTGAATGTCTCAATGACATCAGCAGCTTGAGGGTGGGAACGACCCACCATATGGTAGATATTCAACCAGGCTTTTTTTTTAAAGTTTAAACTAAATTCAACACATAAAAAGATCAGTTTTTGAATTGATGACTGATGTAAAGTACAGTACATGTACACATCAAATAGTAATAACAATTAACATTATGATCTTGTAACTAAACATGTTAGAATATTGACAGTATGTCTATGTCTACTTGATACCCCATCGCCCTCAATATGCTGAGGATTATGTGGAGGTCCAGGTGCTACCACGGCCGAGTAACTTTATAAACGTGCACACACCGAGGCGTGTACACGGGTCAGCCATTAATGTCCGCGCCCGATCGGACAGCGTATACTGAACCCACGACAACATACCTGGACAAGTGTTGTTATGGGGGGAAGTCGGCATTTTGCATTCGGATCTTTATTCAGTGATCTCGAATGAGACTTTTCAGCCTGACAAACTTGGTATCTGACTGAGTTCTGATTTTTGTCAGAATACCCTGTCCGCTAGCACGAGAGACCAGTACGCTACCTCTCGGCTACCGACTTCCCAGTAGTGCGGTATTAACTACTACGAGTACTAATATACCAATAACTTGATTTTGGAGGGCGTTATGGTTTATTAACGGCCCTCCAGAAATGATTAACAGCCCGAGGGTTCATTAAAGGCCCGAGACGAAGTCGAGGGCCTTTAATGGCCCGAGGGCTGTTAATCATTTCTGGAGGGCCGTTAATATACCAATAACTTGATTTTGGAGGGCGTTATGGTTTATTAACGGCCCTCCAGAAATGATTAACAGCCCGAGGGTTCATTAAAGGCCCGAGACGAAGTCGAGGGCCTTTAATGGCCCGAGGGCTGTTAATCATTTCTGGAGGGCCGTTAATATACCAATAACTTGATTTTGGAGGGCGTTATGGTTTATTAACGGCCCTCCAGAAATGATTAACAGCCCGAGGGTTCATTAAAGGCCCGAGACGAAGTCGAGGGCCTTTAATGGCCCGAGGGCTGTTAATCATTTCTGGAGGGCCGTTAATAAACCATAACGCCCGACAAAATCAAGTTATTACTATTATTACCACTTTCTGAAATGAAACCCAACTAGAACATAGATGAGTGAGTAGGCAACAATATGTCAAATGAAATACATGTAATAACTCTTTTTTTTTCAAAACGATCACAATTCAAACCATGTGTCGTCTGTTCGTTGTCAAACAAATTGTCACGTGACTAATTATATTATTTACCACGAAAATAGGGACATATCTAACGAAAATTCAGTCAGAAATCTAATTTATTCCATTTGTTAGGCAACACTTACTTGTTGTTGGTCTGTTATTACATCATTTACATCTACTACAGTAAAATTTCAGTTTTATTCGTAATAATATACTATAAACTTGTTTTAACAGAAATTCCGAAATCCGAAATAAGGTTGCGTTCGATTGGATTTCTAGCAAATCGCAAACCGGATGCGGGCCGTTAATATCGTTAACGGCCCGCATCCGGTTTGATGCCGGGCGTTATGGCTTTTTACCGTTCGGGTAAAATACTGTTAATCTACTAGAGAACGCCCTCTAAAGTGGTAATAATAAACCATAACGCCCGACAAAATCAAGTTATTACTATTATTACCACTTTCTGAAATGAAACCCAACTAGAACATAGATGAGTGAGTAGGCAACAATATGTCAAATGAAATACATGTAATAACTCTTTTTTTTTCAAAACGATCACAATTCAAACCATGTGTCGTCTGTTCGTTGTCAAACAAAGTGTCACGTGACTAATTATATTATTTACCACGAAAATAGGGACATATCTAACGAAAATTCAGTCAGAAATCTAATTTATTCCATTTGTTAGGCAACACTTACTTGTTGTTGGTCTGTTATTACATCATTTACATCTACTACAGTAAAATTTCAGTTTTATTCGTAATAATATACTATAAACTTGTTTTAACAGAAATTCCGAAATCCGAAATAAGGTTGCGTTCGATTGGATTTCTAGCAAATCGCAAACCGGATGCGGGCCGTTAATATCGTTAACGGCCCGCATCCGGTTTGATGCCGGGCGTTATGGCTTTTTACCGTTCGGGTAAAATACTGTTAATCTACTAGAGAACGCCCTCTAAAGTGGTAATAATAAACCATAACGCCCGACAAAATCAAGTTATTACTATTATTACCACTTTCTGAAATGAAACCCAACTAGAACATAGATGAGTGAGTAGGCAACAATATGTCAAATGAAATACATGTAATAACTCTTTTTTTTTTCAAAACGATCACAATTCAAACCATGTGTCGTCTGTTCGTTGTCAAACAAATTGTCACGTGACTAATTATATTATTTACCACGAAAATAGGGACATATCTAACGAAAATTCAGTCAGAAATCTAATTTATTCCATTTGTTAGGCAACACTTACTTGTTGTTGGTCTGTTATTACATCATTTACATCTACTACAGTAAAATTTCAGTTTTATTCGTAATAATATACTATAAACTTGTTTTAACAGAAATTCCGAAATCCGAAATAAGGTTGCGTTCGATTGGATTTCTAGCAAATCGCAAACCGGATGCGGGCCGTTAATATCGTTAACGGCCCGCATCCGGTTTGATGCCGGGCGTTATGGCTTTTTACCGTTCGGGTAAAATACTGTTAATCTACTAGAGAACGCCCTCTAAAGTGGTAATAATAGTACTTACTAGTCTATCATAAAATATGTGCACAACTGCACATGCTGTATGGGGATTAAGGACAATAACAATAGTTACAATACAATTTAGTATAACAATTTTTTTTAATTGTACATGTAATTCAAAATGTTAAAAAAATACATTTAATGATTGACTGCGTGAGATCTATGTGAAGCCAAATTGACATTTATTAAATAATTGAGCTGTTAAAACTGCTTTTATTTCGCAGTGATAACGTAGAGGGCGCTGTATGGAGTTTGATCTGCACGCACAAAAAAAAACCCGCGTATTAATTTGTATTATATTAGTTTACAAACTATTCGACAAAAAGACAATATCTGCGTACAGTTCTCATCAACTGAAATATTGGGCTGAAATAAAAGCTTTCCGGAAGAGGTCATTATTTTTTATTCAAAACATCTCCGCATGTTGAAAATATGGATCGCAAATCTCAAACTTGCGTCAATCTCAAGTTGAATCGCAACCTAATTAATTCAAAATTTGATGGATACAAGTTATCTTTAGATACTGTTCCTGTTACCAAGATCTCGCTAGACGCAGGTAATACAGTTTTCTCTCCTTTCAATGTTTAAACATCTTGAAAAATTCACGTTTTTGATTTGTTTACAATTCAGAAACTCCACGTGGAACTTTTGACGCAGTTCCTGACGTGTTCTTCCATTTTATGTTACAAAATACAACCACAGGTCACTGGGGAAAATTACTGAAAATACCAATATAGACTATACCAGTGTAAAGTTTCCAATGATCGATTTTGGCTAAAACCACACCCACTATGACTATCAAAACCTTAATAAATTCTAGAAATTGATAACTGCAGCCAAAATATCCTCAGCCTCAGCCTCAGGTGTGTCTTATTGGCAATAAAATTCCCTTTCATTTGACATTTAACTCGGTGAAAATGAATGAATAGAAGTCTATGGGAGGCCAAATTCACATTTATTTATAATTGCGCTGAAGCGCAATCCAGCTTGATTCATATCAATTGCGCTAAAGCGCAATTCAATTGCGCGTCAATTGCGCTGAAGTGCAATTATTGTTACAAGCTTACACCCCTGAATAGATAGGTTATTCCATTATCATCAATTCATATGGGATATCCACCAATTGCGCTGAAGCGCAATTCAATTGCGCTGAAGCGCAATTCAATTGCGCTGAAGTGCAATTCAAAATCAATTGCGCTGAAGCACAATTAATTTTTCACATACTACTCAAGCAATTCAATTGCGCTTCAGCGCAATTATTATTATTAAAGTTAGGTTGAATACGTGCAGGGAGAAAATTAACTGGTATCGCATCGCAATTTGCTGCCCAAATTTGGATATTAAATAGCTATGCAATTTGGTATGAATTTTATATGATTTCAGAACAATGCTATCTAATTATGTCATTATGAGGTTATTTGCTAATCAAAATTTCAAAAGTAATTGGATCCCTGAATAGGTGTGTTATTCCATTATCATAAATTCATATGGGATACTAACCAATTGCGCTTCAGACTGCTTCCTTGCCTCTTATCATGAGTATTATGAGTTAATTAAAGACAGTAAACAATCATGAGAGCACCCCTGCCTTTTACATTAAGGGCTGAGAGGATAATATCAAATGATTTATGGACTGAGTCATTTTTATATTCGTTTAAAACCACATCTCAGGAAATTCTTTAGAAGTCTTCAGTCACATACAGAAGGAATAAAGGCAAGGAGACTAAGTTTCCCCTGCCACACCACATAATAGCGTTTCCTTCAGGGCGACTCACAAAACATTTCCTTCTGTTTTAGTCGGACCGCGACTCTCGATAGCATTACCTTATGTTTTAGTCGGGGTAACTTGCGACACCGGTACCTTCTGTTTTAGTCGGGGCAACTCATGATAGCATTATAATAATCTGTATGAATCGGGCCGACTCGTGATAGCATTGCATTCTGTATTAATCAGGGGACTCACAATAGCATATTTCCTTCTGTTTTAGTCGGTGCTACTTGTGATAGCATTACATTCTCTATTAATCGTGAAGACTCGCAATAGAATTAGCTTTAGTCGGAGCTGCTCGTAATAGCATTATCTTCTGTTTTAGTTGGGCCGACTCGCGATAGCATTATCTTCTGTATTAGTCGGGGTGATTCACTTTTGGATTATCTTCTTTATTTGTTTGGGCTACTCTCGATAGGATTGATTAGTCATGGCGACTTGCAATAGCATTATGTTCTGTTTTAATCAGGGTAACTCGCGATAGCATTACCTTCTGTATTAGTTGGGGTAACTTGCGATAACGGTGTATACTTTCTGTTTTAGTCAGGGTGACTCATGATACCATTAACATCTGTATGAATCAGGGCGGCTCCTGATAGCATTGCCATTGCCTTATGTATTAGTGATCAGGGCAATTCATGATAGCATTTCCTTCTGTTTTAGTCTTTATGTTCTCTATAAATTGTGGAGACTCGCAATAGCATTACCTTCTGTATTAGTCGGGGTGACTTGCAATACCTGTACCTTCTGTTTTGTCCTGTACGAAAATTGCATTGGCTAAGCACTGTATACTATATTGGCATTATTATTTCCCGCGACGCAAATCTGAATACGCTGGTCGTGATGCTCGTCTGTTATATTTGAACAGTTTCTATATGTGGTTGTTATGGTAGCCTTTATTGTCGCGTTGGGCGACTTCTTTTTGCAAGAATACCGGCACTAATCAAAATTATTTTTCTGTGTGGGCGCTGGGTTTCCCCAGGGATAAAAATAATATCTGGAAAAAACAGTTGTTCTAAAAACTAGCACCGGAATATGGCGGAATGTAATAGATATTTTTCGATCGGGGTTAAAGTCATTAGCTTCACTCCCGGTGGGTATATATTTCATGTCAGACAGAACTGTATCCGATATACCATAAGAAAGGTCATAAAAAACTAGAAATAAAACCCCCAAGGTTGCATATTATTGATGCGGTATTCGCCCCGTATTAAATTGTTGAAAACTGCGGTCAGAGTAAGAAATCTTCTCAGATACAACCACATTTTCGGCGCGAATCATCGCGTGGAAGTCATGGAATTATATTCGGAAGAAATCGGAACCGCCCGAAAAACGACGATCGGCTGGCACGCACGGTTGACAGAACAGCCAAAACAATAGCCGGCATGTCGATAACCGAAAGTAGATTCAACAAAACACAAACTAGATAATGTCTTGATTTTTGCATGGATATCTCATGTTTTCTAATTGAAATATCGAGAATTAATTGGCAACTAACAAAGTGTACACACTGTGTATATGTTATATATGGATTGTTTGCAAATTTAGGCGTGAATTGGTATTCACAGCATGCAAAATACGATTGGCACACATCCGAACTGATCCAGGTGGTCATGCTTCTCATCGATTGAAAATAAACAAATCGGGGAATTCCTGCGTTTCTTATCAAACGTCAACATATTTGGTCGAATTTAAGATGAAGTTATCTGCAATGGCATTATTGACTTCTGTAAATGGAAATTATTAGCAATATTTGAAATGCAGAGAGTGAACCACCGATCGATCTATAAATTATTATTATAATAGCCCAATCGGGCTGAACTAGATCGATTGGTCTTCCTGGCATAGTGGTCGCTGCTGTAAGAGAGGGAACTCTAAATTTCTTAAATATTAAAATTTTGTTTGTTTTCAGATTTGTACAAGTTTATAATGAATAATACCAGTAAAAAATTATACCGTTCTCTTTCATTAGTTTCAAAATAAATGAGAATTCTTTTTAATTGGTAGAAACAGCTGGTCGAAAGAACAATTTAGAGTACTCCCCTTATCCCAGATTCACTTTATAGTAGCTAATTACACTTAAGCGTAAATTATTTACGCTTAAGCATAATTAATTACACTTAAGCGTAAATTATTTACGCTTAAGCATAATTAACTTACGATAAGCGTAATACATTTGAATTACGCTTAAGTGTAATTGGGTTCATCAGCTATCTCACCTCTATGGGAGGAAGCCAAATTAACATTTAATATATAATTGAGCTAAAGCCCCCCCCCCCCCCCCCCCCCCCCAATCAAGGAATCTCTAATTACACTTAAGTGCAACAAGAATATTCCTTATTGCGCTTAGAGATTCCTTATTGCACTTAAGTGCAATATGATATTCCTTTTTGTGCTTAAGTGCAATAAGATATTCCTTATTTTGCTAAGCACAATTAGATATTTCCTTATTGAACTTAATCGCAATTATATCTTCCCTTATTATATCGTTTAAGCTCAATTATATCGCTTAAGCTCTATTATTTATTAAATGTTAATTTGGCTCCCCATATACCTCCTGTATATTGGTATAACCTGATGTAGGTTACTGGCATTAGTAATGCGGTTGCATCCATTTCAGCGTGAGGGGAGTTCAATGAGAGTGTATATGAATTACGTTTAAGCGTACTTCAGTTACGCTTAAGCGCGGAACTCATTTACACTTAAGCATAATTAAAATGAATAATGCTTAAGCAAATACCTATTTGAACTCCAACTGATTTCCTCTGTCTGAATAAGTGAGTCCATCTCATCGTATATGGGGGAGTCTAAACCGATGTTTGATTGATGTCTTATTGCCAGAGTAAATTTGAGTTTAGAGGGAATCGCATGGGAGACAGCCTTTTCAAATATATTATTTATTAGTGTAAATCAATTGCGCTGAAATGCAAAAAATATGTGTCTAATAATATATTTGCGCTTTAGCATAAAATTGCCATAAATGTGATCTATTTTATGGGAGGCCCTTTTCACATTTATTATTTATTTACGCTTAAGCGCAAATAACCTCTATCATTTGCGCTTAAGCAAATAGATCATATTTGCGCTTAAGCGCAAATCATTTGCACTTAAGCGCAAATAAATATCAATATGCATTGATCCCCCTTGAATTAATTTTACACGGCACAGGCCTAAACACATCACTACAGTTGATATAGCCCCACCATATGAAGGAAACAATCCCCCAGAAACCCCAAGATCTGTTTTATGACCATGGAATGGAAATGATATAGATCTGTGTAGGATATGTCTCTTTTATAAAATATACTATATCTCTGGGATGGAGACACAAATTCTCGGGGACAGGGATGCTGATATTATGAAATTAGGGGTTTTCCCCTACTTCAAGTCAATGAGCACACCATATGAGGGAAGCAAACCCCAGTAACCCCTAATTCCCTATTTATGGCCATGGAAATGGTATATATCTGTGCAGGAGATAATAAAATATACATGAGCTCTGGGAGTGAGGCACCAACTATTGGGACACCAGGGACAGAGATGCTGATATGCATATGCATTTCTTTTTTCAACTTTCCAGTATGTACGGGGCTACTACTATATATATATGGGCCCATGATAATATAATATGAGATGGACTCAATCATCACATCAGAGGGATGTAAGAGAGTGTTAGGTATTTGCGCTTAAGCGCAAATAAATTGATAGACACATATTTGCGCTTAAGCGCAAATGATTTAATACACTTAAGCACAAATATTTGCGCTTAAGCGCAAATAAATAATAAATGTGAAAAGGGTCTCCCATACTATTTCCGCTAAAGCGCATATGATTTGGATTTAAGTATAAATGATTTTGCTCTTCAGTGCAAATGATTTACACTTAAGCGTAAATGATTTGCAATTAAGCAGAATCAGAATAAATGTGAAAACGGCTTCTCGTATAATCGCTTAAGCATAATTCATTTACGATTAAGTGTAATTAATCTATCAATGAAAATGAATGACCAGTGAGCTTAAGCGTAAATCAATTACGCTTAAGCGTAAATCAATTACGCTTAAGCACACTTAAATCAATTACGCTTAAGCACACTAGTCATAATTCTATTACTCATTGGAGTAATCCTTTATCTACATCATACGGTTAAGCGTTAGTGAATTACGCTTTATATGTGTGCATTACACCTGAGGCTGAGTGTAATACATTACGCTTACGTGTAATTCACTTATACGCTAAAGTGCAATTAGCTAATACATGTGAAAAAGGCCTTCCATTATAGTTATCACCTATCAGAATGAATAGTGCTAACTAAAGCTTGACAACAGAATTTGCCCTTAAAAATATTTCATGGCCAATGAGCTAACAACAAATGGTCAGTATTGGCATATTGAATACCAATTATTGTACTATTGTACAGGTATAATGTAATTAAACAGTTTTGAGTTACAAAAGTAAGACAACTCTTTCTGCACAGTACTGTGCTTGCGGCCAGATTGATGTAAAAATTCGGTCAATGCGCTTACTATTTTCTATAAATAGTAACATTTTTGAATTATTACCTCTCGATCACTGTTCGATTATAATCTTTGCCACTAACTCGACCAATGTTCTTCCGTTTGTGATTTCTATTCCTTCCCTGTCGAATTGACTACCGATTGCGATGTCAATTAGTTTTTCGCTTTAATATTCTGATGTGACGCTATTCCAGCGAACGGTCATCCTCCCTAGAAGCCATTTCTGAGAAGTGAGAACGAAACCCGATTTAATCCCAATCGAGTCGGAAGTGCTCGGGCATTTCCGTGACTGCACAAGACAACGATTCGGTTTGTTTTTTCGTGTTATTATGGCGAGATTAATCGGGACGATTGATGAAATAGAATGGCCGAATGGCCGTATAATGTGTACAAACTGACTTCAGGATGGGGGATTTCGTGTATCTGAGTTATTTTATTCACTCTTCCCACAGAATGACGCAGGGAACTCAATTGTGAGGTTCAATTTACGTTTCACATCACTTTAATGTCGTGGCATTGTCTGAAAATCTTATCAAATGAATTTTGTTGCGTAAAACTTGTGTTTATCAGCCATAGGTGTAGTATTTTTCTCCATTCCTCACAGTGGATCGTGAGACTAATAACAGGCAGTGTCATACTTTTCGTTTCGGTTTCTGTTGTACGATGTAGGTTTCGGAAATTCCGGTAATGTTGTCAGCATGTTGTCATGTCGAAATAATTGACAGATTTCTTCAGTTCTGTTCACACAAAAATTAATACAGACGTACCAGCAAACAAGATTTTTTCCATGTAAAGCGGATGATAGACTATTACTAGTAAGTTTGGGCAATAGCATACAGAGAAATAATATGTCAGGTGCCATTTTCAAATGTCAGGCACCACTCATCTGGTACCTGACATTTTGTCCTGCACTCGCAATACCGGTACCTTCTGTTTTAGTTGGGAAAATAATTGTGCTGAAGCGCAATTATTTTTCTATTGGATTTATTCGTTAATTAACTGGGGGGTTAATTTAGCCATATATGAAAAATTAATTGCGCTTCAGCGCAATTAATTATGAATTGCGCTACTCGCAATACCGGTATCATTGCGCTACTCGCAACTCGCAATTCAATTGCGCTGAAGCGCAATTCATAATTAATTGCGCCGAAGCGCAATTATTTTTCTATTGGATTTATTCATTAATTAACTGGGGGTTTAGCCATATATGAAAAATTAATTGCGCTTCTCAATTGCACTTCAGCGCAATTAATTATTAATTGCGCTTCAGCGCAATTGAATTGCGCTTCAGCTCAATTATTAATAAATGTGAATTTGGCCTCCCATAGAAGTCGAGGTATCATATTGGAAACTAGCCAAATCTAACGAAGAAATCGAGTTGTCAATCTCCCTGTCTGCTCTGTGGCCTATGATGTAGTTAATCAATATTTTCGAGCAATAATTTATCTCGAACCTGTACTTAAACGCGATGACATTACCTATAAATGCTCATATATGTCCCTCAAGGTGTGTCTGGGACTGGCAGTAAATTTTGACAGGCTTGCTGATTGCTTGACAATAATCGAGAGTAAAGTTCACAAATGTTGGCTTGAAAAAATAAATATGCATAGATATCCGATAGAGTGTTGAAGAAACAGTTGAATAATTAATTTTCTCTGTACCAAGAAGTTTATCTAATTTAAAAACAGAAGTGGACTTGAAAGTATACCCGGTAGTTAAATAATTTTCTTTGATACAATACTAAAATTCTGGGAATTCCATGTGACCTTAACTCGTGCATTCTTGTCTTACTTTCGGTTTCAATATATACTTCAAGTCGCAGTCACATCTTGTTTCTGGAACTCGTTTCATGAATAAAGTTGAAAAATTGGGCACAAACACATCGGATGAAATAAAAAAGGTACGGATTTCTTCGGAATTACTTGCGGAACATATATGAGCATAAATTTATAGGTTATGTCATTGCGTTTAAGTACACGTTTACGACAAATTATTACTCAAAAATATTGATTTTATAACTAAGTCAAAGGCCTCGGAGCAGACAGGGAGATTGACGACCCGATTTCTTCATTAGATTTGGCTAGTTTCCGATATGATATCTTGACTTCGATTCTTTCAATATCGCTGAGTTTTTGTCAAATGAAAGGGAATTTTATTGCCAATAAGACACACCTCATGATACTTGACACGTACTACTATGATACAAATGGGTAGGTGGACATAACTCCAAACTTGTGTTATCTTTATTCAATAAAAAAACATGGTATTGGTATAAAATATGATGGTACATGTGAATCTCATGTAAATGATCTTCCGTTTGGTAGCGACTGTGATTGTGACAATTCAGTGTTTACTTATTGCTTCAGTAATGTAGTGCACCAATTATATTCTACAAAACCTGTTCGGTCTGTCAAGAATCCACTTTAGACAACCAAAAGGCTAACTGAAGTTTTGCGCAGGGGGGTCCTTGTGAGTAAGGCCAGTACCCACTTCTTGGGCAAAAACATGCACTAGCATCCCCCCAGACTTACTGACCGGTGTATACAGACTGGGTATATTTTATCCTGTTTTTTTTTTGCTATATTGTACGGTAACTGTACATTTCGCTGATGTTTCTGTGATGTTTATATATAAGTGTTCATTGTATTCACAAACCCGCTTTGATCCCTGGAACATGACAAAAAGTGAGCAATTACTTGGTTTTGTTGAACTTGATGCTTGATGATTTAATAAACACTGCTAATTGTTTCAGGTATTGAAGTAGTGAAACCCACTGAAGAACAGTATTCTTACCATTTTGCTAAACTCTTCTCTAATCACAACTGTCTGTTTAGCGATCCGTGGGATGATAGGACAATCTACTTTGTTGATAAAAACAGGCGAATCAATGGACTCAAGGTTGCCACGGTGAGTATGCAAATACATGTTTAATGAGAGTAATATTATTTATGTATCAGGGCAAACAATTTCAGGTGCTTGTCAGAGTTAGGTCCACAGTTTCTCCATGCAGTGGAGTGATATCTCAGTGAAATTGACCTTCTGCTTGGTCTTTCCTCCACCAATTCATGTCTTGCATCATGCATGCAATGAAAGATACACTGTTTTTATTTTTAGCTCAGCCCTTTCTGTAAGACGGTTTGAAGCTTTTGTGATGAGCTCAGAATTTGCCGTGTGCAGAAAGATTCTTTCAGGAGTTTGCAAAGTGAAATGACAAATTTCGGCCCAGGGTTTTTGTGATAATTTATTTCATAAGTTGGCCATTAAATGCAGTAAAAGTTTAGTACACTTAGTCAAAATACGGGTCAAGTTCGAATATGGGTTTGCTCCGCCCATTTTTGCGAGAGTTATGGCCCTTTTTGTCCCCCGTAAAAAAAATATTCTTTTTTCGGGGGACTATTGTAATCAGCTACGTTCGTGAGTCCGTCTGTGTGTCTGTCCGTCCGGAGTTATAACTCCAGTAATGATCATCCGATTTGATTGAAACTTGGTATGCAGGTGTCTCAACCAAGAACACAGGTGCTCTGCAATTCTGGGTTTGATCAGATGTTCTTTTATGGAGTTATTTCCCTTTTTTCAACTTTTTGTTTACTTAGAAAATTTCTCACTTTTTAGGTTTCCGGATGATATCTCAAGTTTGGATCCTTTAATTGCAAATACCGTTTTAATGTGGATCAGTCATATCAAGATACAGGTTGAGTTCAAATTTGAGTTTGATCCGATGCATTTTCCTAGAGTTATGGACTTTTTTCGACTTATAAATTTCAATTTTCTTCTTTTTTCTTTGGTTTCCGGATGATAACTCAAGTTTGTGAGTCATTGCTATCAAAATACAGGTCAAGTTCGAATTTGAGTTTGATCTGATGATTTTTCTCAGAGTTATGGGCTTTTCGACATAGAAAATTCCATTTTTTTTGATTTTTTTTTTGGTTTCCGGATGATAACTCAAGTTTGGATTGTTTAATTGGAAATTATGTTTTTTGTGGGTTGTTCATATCAAAATACAGGTCAGTTCGAATTTGAGTTTGATCCAATGATTTTTCCCAGAGTTATGGGCCTTTCGACTGAATTTTTTTTTTTATAATTTTCTGTATGAGAGTACCTTCATGGTGTAATCAACTCCTCCTACAGTTTTGATCGTAGATATTTGAAACTTCAGAGTATTGTTACCCACATATTGCAGATGTGCAACATGTATATAGATGACGGAAAAATTATTTTTTAACGGAATTATTAACCCTTTCGACTTTTCAACATTTTTAAAAATTTCTTTAACAAAGCGGCATCGACTTGCCACGTTGTCGGGGGACACTGTGGTCGGCCGACCTTTTATTCGACTTGGAATCCTGTCAATTTCTGGTTTCCGGATGATAACTTCAGTTTGTGTGATTATATCTGAACCAAATTTGGAATGTGCGTTTATCAGCTCGAAATACAGGTCAAGTTCGAATATGGGTACAATCCGTGCTAGAGTTATGGCCTTTTTTTTACTTAGAATCCTGTCAATTTCTGGTTTCCGGATGATAACTTTAGTTTCAGAAGTTCGAATATGGGTACGATCCACCCATTTTTGTCTGGTTGCTTCGGATTTAGAGTCCTTGTTATTTTTTTCAGAAAAGCTGATGCCCCCAATGAAGCCACTTTTTCGGGGGACACTGGCCGGACGGCCTTTTATCTAATTTGCAACCAATGTACCCGACTTAACAACAGGGTACAAAAGTTGTGATTTGTTTTGGCGTACCAAAATTTGCCATATATGTTTATGTCATATCCTAGATTATTACCCTTTTCCTTGTTTCTGGCTGCGTTTTTGATCGCCTCGTCCATTTTGAGTGCGTGATACTCATCAACTCGAAACCACGTGATTCCCCACCGATTCCCCACCGTGATACTAAAAGAACTGAATTATATGGCATCACCCTTCGGTTACAAATTTAATAACACGAACCTATATGAAAATATACAGCAGTATTATACAATAGTAAATAAATATACCATATATATCGATCGCATCCCACCAATATTGAATTCGTCAACGGTATATTCTGACTTGGACTGTACTCATAGAACTTCAGGAGTAGCATGACCTTGACTGACCATTCTTCTAAATTTTCAGCATTCTATAGAAAATGACAGAACCCCTTCGCAATGCAACAAAACAATACAATTACATCCCTTATACTAGAGGTGCCACGATTATTGATTTTGATAATCGATAATTCGTCGTCAATAATCGACTATAATCGATTAATCGTACCTGATATTAGATCATATTAATAACATCAGTGGAAGTATTCCTTAATATGGCCTATTGGCTGGATGTTGGTTAACAGCTATCGCTGCCTGTTTGAGACATCGGCTGATGTAATTTTTATGTTAATAAAGTGCATCATAAACCATCGGTAATGACTAATGAGCACAATATATTCAATACATAGGCGATAACATGGTTATAATATGTGTGTTTTCGTTGGAACGAACGTAGCGATTAATTTCAGTTTTATGAATAGCCAAACATACAAACAATATAAAAGTAGGAATGCACGACGGACCGATGGTGGTTCCTAAAAAAAGGAATCTAATTTTACGGAAACTATAAGTTTCAACAAACTTCCAGAGCGTGGATAACAATCACAAAGGTTGTCCCCCGCCCGCAAATTTCAGGACTCGGAACAAGTATTTGATAATAGTCAATTTCATTCAGCAGTCACCACACGATAAGCGATAGCCTGTACTAGTAACATCTAAGTATAGTTATACAAAGTATACTTGCTGCAAATGACACCGCGGAAAACATCGCTGATTAAAATGTTGTAGGTTCCCTGGTTTCGAGAGAATGTCAAATCAACTCCCCATTTGGTCCAATGAGATTCAAGGGCGAGTGCATTCAGTTCATTGACAGTCAGCCCATTTCAAAGACATAGTGCCGCCTTTTTGGTAGAAATATACAATGACGTCGCCATATGTTCATAGCTGCAGTGCCGCCAATGTGAATAATATACAACGACCTGAAGAGTAACCATGTCGCATCATCAAATGAACTGTCGACTGTTTCAGTCTGTTTGCAACATATATTAACACGGTATTCAACAATACCCTGCATTTTCCAACGTTTTGAAATAAATAACGCAGATTAATCGACGACGGAAATGGTAATCGATTATCGGCTTTATCAACGCTTCATCGATTATACGATTAATCTTAGCACCCCTACCTTATACCAGATGCAAACCCGAATTCGCATACATGTAAATGCGTTATTGGCAGCGAAATTGGCAGTGAAAGAGTTTAGGAAAACAATTATTAGATGTCACTGTGAGTGTAAATAATCGCTTTTAATTCTCATTCCAGATTGGTCAGCTTGAATCATGTGATCATGTGTTTCAAATCCCAGATCGGGAGCAGAACATACAAGTTCCTGGACGATATGCATCATCACTCAAATTCCCATCAGAACAATTGGCTGTGCTGGCAAATGGGTGTGGTCAAATATTCTTGCTAGATACAGATGAAAGAAGCTCAAGCCATGCAGATTGGCAGGTCAGTTATGCGGTGTTGTTACTCAATGACACTCATATTCCAGGTCCCGCATCAATGCAGCTCTAATTTGCAGTAGGGCAGCATGAATTCAGAGTCAACTGATAACAAAAATTACATTGTTATTCCCCCCAAAACACCAGAGCAGCATCTGGTGTTGCACATATTTCAGTTAAAGGATTTATATGGTCTAAAAACCACCAAACGCAATTGTGATTAAAATGACCCAAGTCCCATTCCGATCGCATAATAAATAAGCCGAAAAATTAACAAATAATAACACCACCGGTTTTCGGAGATTTCAGTCACTAAACTACGATGACATCAAAATGGGCGAGCAAACTAAAAACACAGATTTGGAGCCCGAGTTTATTATGCCGACACCGATAACATAATCGTTAGTCAACCGATATTAAAATGCGGAATCGGTTTGTGTGCCCGTGGTTATATATTACTTCGCTATGCGATGTGTTATTTAATTAATCAAGATACTGTAGTTCATGAAGTCATTCTCATATAGCAGACCATATCTATATGAATGAAGTAATTAGTATCGCCTGGGATGGTTGTTTTTGCAGTCATTAATAGGTGGCATGTTTGGTATGTTGAATATATGTTACTAGCTGATGTGCCCGTCTTCGTCTGGGCTGTTTAGGGATTTATTTGTGATCACCTATATATGAGCAAGGTCAAGGATACAGTCGCACATGAAAGACAAGTTCTTAAATATATAATAGACTAGAGCTTTGATAGTTTCTTATTCACTCGGTGAATTATCATCACTCAACAACTATTCATCACTGTCAACTGGCGAAATTGTTTGCACTATAAAATGGGACCCAAAGTGAGTGGCAAGGGCAGCAGACGATTGCATCAACTTTGTGATAATAAGTGCCCAGTCATTATAAAAACACTGTGCGGAATAATGATAGCTGCAATTAGGTGTTTCATTTGTGGTTTTTGTTTAAGTGTTATTTCCAAATTCTCAATCATTCGTATATTCAAATGCCACCATGCCACATACAAATCACCTATTATGTGCTACTTCGAAAAAGACAACAAAGTTCATACGGTAATTGAGAACGGAAGAATGGACTTTCTTTATATTCAGATGTCACAATACCACATTCAAAATCACCCATATGATACCTCGAAAAAGTTTCACAACGTCCATAATTGAGAACGCTCTTTATTGACCACCGCATTTGGCCGACCGAAGTATATATGCTCTTTATAAGAGGCGATCATTGGATTTTTTCTAAGCTGACAACAAAACTTAAAAGAAATAGAATAAAAAGGAAAAAATAAAACAAATAAAAACTGAAAAACATTGCCCGGCCAAATATAGCTAGCCTACATTTTAGGAAAAAAAGTACCGTTATGCCTTTTTATGTATTGTAGTTTTGACCCTTTGCTATGTATTAGAGTTAATTTGTTTCTTATACAATATCTTGACGGGGGGGGGGGGGGGGGGGGGGGGGGGGGAGGGGGGGGGGTTTAGAAAAACGGCCCGCTGAGAGAAATCATAAACTATTCAAATGAACTGTAGTGGATTAATTCCTTCTAAATTGATAAAATATTATAGCTACGGCTTGTGATCGAACCCTCTTTTTTCAGTAATTTTTTAGTAATGTTAAATTTACTGGCAGTCGTGCTCTTCTCCACACAAAAGGCATCATGGGTGGAAGTGAAGAGGAATAATATGATGAATATAAGCCATCATGAACACTTTTTGAATCACATGTCATTGATTTTTAATTGCACTCCTCTGATGCACAACGGTATGAACATATTTCAGTAACATGTATAAATTAGCTTCTGCAAGAAGAAGAAACTAGAAGGCCCAACTATTATTTCTTGCAGAAACAACTCAATTCTGTTTCACGCTATATTCCAAGCATTTGATTATCTTATCTCATTTCACTCCACTTTTATCATTTCAAAGTACATTTTAGTCATCATTATTCGTTATATAATCTAATATTCTAGCAAATCCAGTTCATAATCAGCACATTCAACCAGTTTTATTTAATGATCACTTTTTTTATCGTCATTAGTGACCTACTTTGAAAGTTATAAAAGCAGGTGTTAGTGTAACAAGGTTATATTTTATGGAATCAATGAATACTGCATTAATTAATAATTCATTTATTATCCTCTGTTAGGAAAATAAGTTATAGAAGCAGGTGTTAGTGTAACAAGGTTATATTTTATGGAATCAATGAATACTGCATTAATTAATAATTCATTTATTATCCTCTGTTAGGAAAATAAGCAATTGACAGAATTAAGAATAGGGACTATATATTTAGGACACCAGCTATCATTTGTATTGCAATTCTAAGGGGCTCAAATACACACACACTATGTACATCGTCGATCGAATCCCCATGCCTGAAATGGCTCACAAAGATATTGAAGATAGTAGATACATCAATGAGTTTTTTATTAGTTTTATTTCTTTGTATACAATACATTAAACAACGGACATTTTTTATGAGAATATAGTACACACATTCTAGTGAGTACATGTACCTGTAGCCAAGCATAGACTTATTTTGTTGTCGCTGTTTATCAGTGTATACAGTTCTAATATGAAGATTCAGCAATATCACAATAATATTAGGTCAAACTAAGATTAAGTAAAATCGCGATACATATTGTATCGTGACCTCTATATCGCGATAAACATTGATACACCCCATACCCGTATCGTTACACCCCTACATATATGTAGCTGAACCTAAAATATACTTTCATTTTCTGTCCCAGTTGACTGCAGTTGATGGAAAAAAATAAGGATAAAATTACTTCCTAGTGACATAATCTCATGTTGACTGATTTGGTTCTCAAACTTAACCCTTTTTTTTACTAAATGGATTCTCTCATTCAGTTAAATAAGTATGCATAAGAATTATCTATTTTTCATCAAGAGTGGTGTTCATGTAATAAAAGCAGACAACAGACAGATAAAGAGATATCCAAGAGCAGAATGATTCCTATTCAATGGTGGGAAATGTTCAGATAATAAGTTCAACAAACGACCTATGGTCATTTGTTGAACAGGTCTGTTACATGTATTTGAACATTTCCTAAGGGATAACTACTCGTCAATGAGTATTTAGTATACAAGGGTTAAAGTTATTATTTTGTGCCCCTAATCTACAGGGTATGTCTTTTTAATCTATACAGAACGTTCAGCAAGATATTCTCCATCTTTAGTGCTTTCCATTAACATAATTTGCCGAGTGAAAATAGATTAAACTGCTGTCTTTCAGGTATTGTTTCGAAGTAGCATGTTGGAGACAAACCCGCCATCGGTTGTGTTTGATGCTGTGTGCTGCACTGACGGCTCCTCAACAAAAGTCCATGTTCTGCTGGCTCACGTCGAGGAGACTGAGGCAGAAACCAAGAGCAAATACTATTCTTCCTTCATCACCATTCTCAACTGGATTACACTGTCTAAAGGTAAATAAATGATACACACTTGATACATATTTCCCATGTTCGCTGGCAGTAATAAACAAATTTGCGACAGGTAATTGTCATTTTTCAATGGAGTCAAGGTGGCACACATGCCTTTTACTTAGTTTTAGCCAATCAGCTTGGCGTGTTTTATTATACAGTCAGTGGGAAATTAGTAAGGAGTGAATAAGATTTAAGGCTCACAGCTTTATCTATGGTGCCCTAAATGGAGCCATGTCCTAATTATACAGTAATGCCCTAAATAATCTACTCCTTAACCACAGCAGAATTATGGGTAACTTTTCAGGATTTACTCAGAAATATGGCTTGTTGCCATTCATCGGAAAGCTCTCAGTTCCGATGAATGGCAACAAGCCATATTTCTCACTAAATCCTGAAAAGTTACCCATAATTCTGCTGTGTATAAGGAGTTGATTATTTAGGGCATTACTGTAAACTTTCAAAAAATGTGGTACAATCAACAGAACGGTGGGTTAAAATTAAACCAAGCTGCAGCAAGAAACATTGAATTTCTAACAGAAGTACAGTAATGCCCTAAGTAATCGACTTAGAGAGCTTTCCGATGAATGGCAACAAGCCATATTTCCGACTAAATCCTGAAAATTACCCATAATTCTGCTGTGGTTATGGAGTCGATTACTTAGGGTATTACTGTAAGCCATGCAGACAACTGAAAAGCTTGCAGAAGTGTTCAAGAACATGAGTCAACATTTAATAAGTAACATCATCCTACCCCAGTGTAACCACACTCAAAGGGGGGATATACTGACATTTTTCTGTCATATAAACATGTTCTCTTTCTAAGGGTACCGATATGGACATTTCCCATGGCAAACACAGTTAGTCTAGTTTAAATACTTCATAGCAATACACACGTTTCTCGGAATCCATGCAGGTGCAACAATGTGACGTTGTCATGTTGTTTTCACAAGCCCATGTCGATTTCACTCAAATGTATTAACTCTGCACGCACAGGTAACGAGCTTTGTTGTTATAGTATATATCTTTTGTATATTCCGAAATCATCCACAATAATCGCGAATATCGCATCAGATTTCTTCCCAGATGTACCATTATCAAGCTACTGGAATGTGCCAGAGATTGGTATAAAACAAAAAATCGGAATGAGGCTCTTAGGTAGCCTCGTGTCCGTCTATCCAAATATCTGGCCCGAGGGTGAGATTTTTCCATCCCACATCTCAGGTCATGATGGATAATATTAATCTTAGTCACTGGTTGTCCAGTCTTTGGTATGGACATTCGCAATCGCAAGGCCTTCCAGAGGAGTAAAACAGTGCTGTTAGTACTTTCCATTCTAGAGTTATTCTTCTTTGTTTATCTGTAAATAATGTTTTTTTGTCTGTCCATGCATATATTTCAGTCATAGTTTATTAAAGTGAAATGTTATATTGAAGTTCACTATTGGGAGTGCTTCAGAGAAGTGACATTATTTGCGTTTTGTGTTATAGAGTTATCCCTCTTTGTAATATCTAGAAATTTGTTGTAGATTTCTTATAACCATTATAGGAATCACTGAACTAAATGGTTTCCTATAGGCGACAGTGTTAACGTTTCGACCGAATTCTCTGAATTGAAGCCTACAGGCTATTCCAGTGGTGTTTACCCAGCTAGATTGACACCAGTTGATCACGAAAATGCAAGAAAAATCATAGGTCATGTGTTTACTTTTTAGCTAAACTTTACTTTGTAAAGTTTGAGCTATTGCCATGGCTTTGTCGTCCGTGTGTGCGGGTGTGTGTGTGTGTGTACGTGATGCGTCAACAATTTCCTTTAGCACGGGCTACAGGTCGTACCTTTGTTCGGATCATTATAAAATTTGTCATAGCTGTTGACATTGACATGTAGATGAGAACGAGTCATTTTGGGGTCATTCGGGAAAAAAACATGGCCGCTAGTGGCCATCTTGGATTTCAATATTCAATCCATTAGCACGGGCTACAGGTCGTACCTTTGGTCTGATCATCATGAAATTTGTCATGGATGTTAACATTGACATGTAGATGGGAACGAGTAATTTTGGGGTCATTCGTCCAAAAAACATGGCCGCCGGCAGCCATCTTAGATTTTACTCTTTGCATGACTAAATTCTTTGGCACGGCCTACAGGTCGTACCTTTTGTCGGATCATCATAAAATTTTTCATGGTTGTTAACAATGACATGTAGATGGGAACGAGTAATTTTGGGGTCATTCAGCAAAAAAACATGGCCGCCAGCAGCAATTTTGGATTTTACTCTTTATATGACTAAATCCTTTAGCACGGGCTACAGGTCGTACCTTTAGTCTGATCATCATTGTCATGGCTGTTGAAATTGGAATGTAGATGGGAACGAGTCATTTTGGGGTCATTCGGACAAACAACATGGCTGCCAGTGGCCATCTTGGATTTCAAAATTCAATCCATTAGCACGGGCTACAGGTCGTACCTTTGGTCTGATCATCATGAAATTTGTCATGGATGTTAACATTGACATGTAGATGGGAACGAGTAATTTTGGGGTCATTCGTCCAAAAAACATGGCCGCCGGCAGCCATCTTAGATTTACTCTTTGCATGACTAAATTCTTTGGCACGGCCTACAGGTCGTACCTTTGGTTGGATCATCATGAAATGTGTCATGGATGTTAACAATGACATGCAGATGAGAACGAGTAATTTTGGGGTCATTCGGCCAAAAAACATGGTCGCCAGCAGCCATCTTGGATTTTACTCTTTGTATGACTAAATCCTTTAGCACGGGCCACAGGTCGTACTGTTCGTCTGATCATCATGAAATTTGTCATGGATGATAATATTGACATGTAGATGGGAACGAGTCATTTTGGGGTCATTCGGCCAAAAAACATGGCCGCCAGCAGCCATCTTGGATTTTACTCTTTGTATGACTAAATCCTTTAGCACGGGCTACAGGTTGTACCTTTAGTCTGATCATCATGAAATTTGTCATGGATGTTAATATTGACATGTAGATGGGAACGAGTAATTTTGGGGTTGTTTGGCCAAAAAACATGGCCGCCGGCAGCCATCTTAGATTTTACTCTTTGCATGACTAAATTCTTTGGCACGTCCTACAGGTCGTACCTTTTGTCGGATCATCATACAATTTGTCATGGATGTTAACAATGACATGTAGATGGGAACGAGTCATTTTGGGGTCATTCGGCAAAAAAACATGGCCGCCAGCAGCCATTTGGGATTTTACTTTTTGTATGACTAAATTCTTTAGCAAGGGCTACAGGTCGTACCTTTAGTCTGATCGTCATAAAATTTGTCATGGATGTTAACGATGACATGTAGATGGGAACGACTCATTTTGGGGTCATTCGGCCGAAAACATGGCCGCCAGCAGCCATCTTGGATTTTACTTTTCTCTTCATGTCTATAAACTAGTATTAGACATTCAACTTTCCACATTCCTAATCGCTCCATTGACTGTAATACATTAAATTATTCCCTTTCCAAGTTGAGCTACAGTGTCATTGACACTTTCATTTAAATAAATCCCCAAGTGTATGACAGGGCTATCGCACCGCCAAATTTGGTCTGGAAAAACCCACAACTACAGCAGCTAGTTAAATCAATTTCCCACTCACAAAAATCCATTCCCTCATTAATTCACCAGTTTAAATTATTTAGATATGATGTACAAATCAAATAAACACGATGTCATCCTTTAATAACGTGTCACATGTATCAGGTGAAGGTCATTCTTCAGTTACCTTCACCTTTAGCATTCCACGGTGTACTCGCTCCCCGACTCTGGAACACATTTAGCTCCCTGATTCCTATAAGGGCTTGCAATGAAGTGTTAGTGATGTTCATTTTCCCTTTAAAAGTTATTCTCCTTTGTTTATTGTCCCCCGAAAAAAATATTTCGGGGGACTATTAAAATAGCCGGTGTCCATCGTGTGTCCGTGCGTGCGTGCGTCCGGAAATGGTTTCCGGATGATAACTTTAGTTTCGGTTATTATATCAAAAGCAAGTTACATAGGTGAGTTTATCAGACCAAAATACAGGTCAAGTTCGAATATGGGTTTGCTCTGCCCATTTTTGCGAGAGTTATGGTCCTTTTTTTTACTTAGAATCTTGTAATTTTCTGGTTTCCGCATGATAACTTCAGTTTGTGTGATCATATCTGAACCAAATTTGGTATGTGAGTTTATCAGCCCAATTTACAGGTCAAGTACGTATATGGGTATGCTCCGCCCATTTTTGCGAGAGTTGTGTCCCTTTTTCGACTTGTTTTACTTAGAAAATTTCTCACTTTTTCGGTTTCCGGATGATATCTCAAGTTTGGATCCTTTAATTGCAAATACCGTTTTTATGTGGATCAGTCATATCAAGATACAGGTCAAGTTCGATTTTTAGTTATGGGCTTTTCGACTTTTTCTTGTAATTTTCTTCATTTTGTGCCAATTTGAGGTTATATTTTGACTTTAAGAGTTTTTTAAAGATTTGGTTATTTGTATGCATGTCAGTAATGAGACAATGCACAAGTGTCTTATCAATATAGTATACTTCTACAAAGCCTCCGCTCCAAATGAAGCCACCGGTTCGGGGGACACTGGCCGAGCGGCCTTTTATTTTATATTTGAGTTCTGTCCACCCCAAATTTTAACTTTTCCAGTGGGGGTGGGGGGGGGGGGGGATCCCAGCATAGCATGTATAGTACATTATTTTGATGATGTAGCTTGAATAAACACGAGCCTGCAAATAGTGTGTCTGTCATTTGCAGAATGAGAGAGTGATTTTAGTGACGCTATCTTGCACGGCAGGCTAGCATTACCAAATTCACCCTCTGGGAACCTCATGCTGCTTAGGCCTCAACTGATATGGGGATCAGATTGAAGTTCCCCAGTTGAAGTTGGTGCTGTTCACCAAATTAGTTAATTTGATTATAAATGCATTTTATCCTCTGCAAATTAGGGGATATAGAAACTTTCCAAAAGGGAAAAGTAACTAAAAACAATGTTAATAATTTTAGACTATAGATACTTCCCAGAAGATGAGGCCTAAGCAGACTGAGGTCCCCAGAAGGTGAATTTGGTGATGCTAGCCTGCTGTGTGGGATAGCATAACTAAATTCACCCTCTGGGGACCTCACTCTGTAGATGACAGACACACTATTTGCAGGCTTGAATAAACAAGCTTTTTGGTGGAAAATTATAGTACTCAGGGATTAAAACTGGATTATTCGGGAAAACCAATTTCATATTTTGCTCACTATAAATTTTTCTAAATAATACATTACAGAAAAATTAAGTACATGGACATGGTGCATTCTATAGTCAGTTACTTTGTGGTCAAATTTTACTGTTTAACCCTTTCTTGAATCTTGATGGGAGCTGCGCTGGTGCAACATTAAAGATCCTGTACCTTATATACATTGTCTCAAATAGGGAGCGTCGCACATATACGAGAAAGCACTGGCTTACAAGGACAAGGTAAATATTGTTAGACCAATGTGCATTGGCACAGGGTTTTTGCAAAATTTAAGGAAGCTCCAGTCATGGAAGGGTTAACATTGGCTTGAATTTTGTCTCAAATTGATGTAATAATCAACTAACAAAAATAGATTTTTGTAATCCCAAAAAGTTGCAGACATGCTGAAACAAAAATACATGGATTACCTCAAGGATTGAGACTTTAATTTGAGAGCAATAGCCATTTCATTTTCTCTATTCAGACAATGATGGAAAATGGGAGAAAACTAGAACTCGGCGGTTGGTAGGAAGAAAGCCATTTGATTATGCTGCTCTCAGAAGAAATGGCCAGGGAGTAGTTATTGCTAGCGAGAACCCATACACAATGACATATGATACCGAGCGACCAATCACCGAAGACTTGGAAACTACTGGAGAATCAGGTAACATCACAATGGGCAATATTAAAGTAATAAAGATGCATTCAGGCAGGGTTTCTGCTACAGGAGCAGCAGGTCCCTTTTTGGGTCCCTCACCAAAGTTTCCCCACCTCTGACCTCCTCTGACATATTCTGATCATTCTCCTACCCGATCCACAGATTAGTGCCTATAAACATCTGTATCTGCCACTAAATAAAACTAACAGGGAGTAATAAATGATTATTATACCCCCTTTTTTTTTTAAAGGAGGGTATACTGTTTTGCACCTGTCCGTCCGTGCGTCTGTCCGTGCATCCGTCTGATGTCTGTTCATGTCATAACTTGAACAGTAGTGCTCGGATCTCAATGAAATTAGGTATGGATGTTCACTATTATGAGGACATTAAATAGAGGGTTCCATCGTTTTGTTTGGATTTTCCATTCTAGAGTTATTCATCTTTGTTTATCTGGAAATAGTGGCTTTTTGGTCCATCTGGTGTCTGTTCATGTCGTAACTTCAACAGTTGTGCTCGGATCTCAATGAAATTTTGTATGGATGTTCACTACTATGAGGGCATTCAATAGAGGGTTCCATCGTCTTGTTCGGATTTTACATTCTAGAGTTATTCATCTTTGTTTACGTCGAAATGTTGGCTATTTGGTCTGTCTGGTGTCTGTTCATGTCGTAATTTCAACAGTTGTGCTGGGATCTCAATGAAATTTGGTATGGATGTTCACTACTATGAGGACATTAAAAAGAGGGTTCCATCGTTTTGTTCTGATTTTCCATTCTAGAGTTATACATCTTTGTTCATCTGGAAATGTTGGCTTTTTGGTTCGTCTGGTGTCTGTTCATGTCGTAACTTCAACAGTTGTACTGTGATCTCAATGGGATTTGGTATGGATGTTCACTACTATGAGAACATTCAATAAGGGGTTCTATTGTTCTGTTACGCTTTTCCATTCTAGAGTTATTCATCTTTGTTTATCTGGAAATGTTGGCTGTTTGGTCCATCCGATGTCTGTTCAGCTCATAACTTGAACAGTAATGCTCGGATCTCAATGAAATTTTGTATGGATGTTCACCACTATGCGGACATTTAATGGCACATTCAAATGTTTGTTTTGGTTTTTTGTTCTATAGTTATTCATCTTTGTTTATATGAAAATGCTGATTTCTGGGTCCATATGTCTGAGTATAGCCATCATAAGTTATAGATGTGCCCACACTAGGCGGTATGCCACGAGGGGGTATGCACCGGACGACAGTCCATCTCTTGTTTTATTTGGCTGCCAATGCTGATCAGGAAAAGAATACTTTTCGGGGCTACACACATTGACTATTAATTTTGACTTATTTAGAAAGATATATATTAAAGCAGACATTGCTAAAAGCCATGTGGTTCATTCTGCCTGGTTACATTGCATTACGTTCTCAACTAACACGGTTCTGACAGGTTCTAATTAATAATTATGTAGATGAGGTCCAGATATTAGCTACTGAAGAATGATCAGGAATATTCCATGGTATAACATGTTGTAATGAATGTAGAGAAGTTGGTCTACAAATTTTAACGATTTCCTCTACCGTTGATGGTGGCTGTTCGAAAAATTGTCAGTACACTTATTTTATACGCGAATTTAACTTGACGTTTTGTCGCACAGTTTACGGTACCTATCAATGTTTATATGCCAAATGACAACATCCTTACAATAATCTTTTGTCAAAAATAAAACACAATAATATGATTCCTTGACTTTACCTACATGTACTTATATTACTGTTGATATTCAGAACTTGGCTTAAACCAGGAAACACTGATTCAGGATTCCATACTCTTTTTACAAAACCTATTTTTATGTTTTATTTAGTTTCTAGTGTATAAAATAACATGTTTTGAATGAAAAGTGCTATTTTGTTTGATATTGAAATTTCTATGAACTTATTTCATACCATTTCAATTTTTTAGAGGGACGCCAAAAATTATTTTGTAAAATTTTTCAATAACAAAATGATATTCTTGGGTTTTATAGGTCTAGCATAGTTGTCATGTTTGGTTTTCAACATTTTATGAACAGGACAAGAAGAAACTGGAACTAACTTAGATTTGTCCTGTTTTGAAAATCCCTCAAATACATGTGTTTTAATTTCAATAAATTAGTGATGAGCATCCAACCAAGTGTTCAGAGGATGATATGTGTACCCATTGATTTTGGCTGCTTTTGTAAACACAGACACCATGTTAGCCTATTGATTTCAACATGGGCAGTATCACAGGGGGTGGTGTCGTTAAAAACAAGTAATTAATATAAATTAAAAAAATATGAATTGAAAACAAGCGTGCCACATTAACAAACGCATCCCAATTTATATTAAATGTTATTAATTGGTTGTTTCCATATTGGCCGAGTTATGAGGCCGCAATATGAAAACAACCAATTAATAAGTATTTTATTAATTAGCAACAATGTAATAATTGTTTCACAGGATGAATATATTAACATAGATATACCATTGTGTGTTTTATTAATTAACAATTATTCCAGCAATCTTTATTCTTGTGAACTTGGTGAAGAACTTGCAGCGATTTCACAGTGCTGTCAGTTTCCACTGGGAATGATATTGATACGGATACATGTAGTTCATCCACGTACATGTATATTTACTCCCAAAAACAGTGACTGTCCGTAATTCATCCAAAATCAACTGCAATCTATCTTATGTCGACCCAATATTCTTTGCCGATCGAGCTAATTACGTATGACATCAGATACGTTACCTTGACTTATTGGCTGCGTTTTCTACATATTGGCCGACTTTTTGTTACTTATTGGCTGCGTTTTCTACTTTTTGTTACGTATGACGCAGCCGATAACCTATAGCTAATTAATAAAATACGTTACAAGGGAGTTCACTATTTTGAATACCTCCTCACTTATAATATCCACAATTTACATACTCCTGAACCAATTTTTAAAACTTGAATGCCATTTGATCGAGTAAAAGCTATATTTTACAAATCTGGTACAAATTCTGTGATAAACTGTTCGACATCTTATAAAACAAATGATAAACAAAACATTCATGGAGAGCACCGGCTCGTAGCCCACGTTTTACTACAGGAGAAAAATAGACCGTCTATTTCAAACTCAATATTTATCGATAAAACACCCACCTTTTGTACAAAACTACTACTTGTATCGACAGATCTAATGTTAATCTGCTCAAATCAATCGCATACTTGAATCGAAGTCTCCACCCATTTTCAATATTTAATTAATAATTTCAAATTATTTTTGCAAAGAAAATGAACTGAATGACCTGCTAGGCGACCACACACTTAGTATTCTGATCGTTGATTGGTTAAACCGGCATCACACAGATTTTGTCTAATACGGAATCGCTTTGTAATTATACCTAAATACAGGAAAAGATTGGAGACATGGATTTATATTTTTTTTACTTATATGTTCTCTTGTTTCTCACGACGTGCCCCTGTGGGCAGTATTGTTAATATATGTCACTGCCAAGATAAATTAATTAGTATGATGGCTGGGCTGCAGGATAATAACAATGCTAGTATTCTTCAATTTCTCTGATCCTGTTGAAATTTCATCGTAGGGTTTCGGATGACACACCCCTTACCTGTACAGTTTTTGGTATCTTTCCATTGATCTGCTTAGAAAAATTTAACCCTTCCCACTCATTCCATAGACACATGCTATCAGTGTTCAAAGTACATCTATTATAACTTCAAAGCCACATAACGCTTCAACAATTATTTTCAATAAAATTCATATCATCAAGGTTGAAAAAAGACAAAATAAGTACAAATCTGACTTATAGTTTTTGCATCAGGGCTATATTGAGCTACATAAACATACACTATCTAAATAAAAAAATACTTGATCTAGTCATTCTCAAATAATATACAAGTTTATGAGTAATAATATTTTCTGTATTTATTTTGGTGTTGATCGGTTTGGAAAGTATTGACCACTTCAACCCATCCCATGTTATGCTGTATGGTACATTGATGTGGATGAATTCTAATGCCTTATAATATCTCTTCCTAATCATCTCCACATTTTGTATACTGGCGTATATTCAGTTCTAGATCACTCTTTTCCAGTCAGTATTGTTGAAGGTATGGGTTATACATCTGCCAGTCATGATCGGCCTCTCATTACATCTCCATGGTTGTGATCAACTCCAAAGTAAAGAATTACCACTTTAATACAACTATGCTCAGGTGCCTAATGATCGTGATGGCCTCATAATAGTAATGTGTGGGGATTTAGGCTGAACAATAATGATAGCAATTTCACTCTATGTCTCAATGCTAAATAATAGTGATCAATGGGAATATTCTCCGAAATTAATAATCATGCTGATACCATTATTAGGCACCTGAGAGTCTTCACAATAATTCACCTGACAGGGATCCTCAATCTTAACCAATGAGATCTCTCATCGATGATATATATTGAGTGAGGTCAATCAGAATGTATTATTTTTTTTTACAGATAGACAATCCTCGCTGGAGTATGTATGGTCACAGAATTCAGAGGAATTGTGTGTACAGTTCCTCAGGAAAAGCTCTATATCGAAGACTGATATAAGTTTCAAATTGACATCAGACCATGTCGAGTTTGGAGTGAAAAATGGCACAAATTTCTTGAGTGGGGATCTTGAGGGAACAGTTGATGTTGACTCGTCTACATGGACTATGACCGATCAGATGTGAGTGCTTTTTACAGAAGACACCACCAAGGCTAATTCTAATATTCATATTAAACCATTCAAATTTGACAGGCTAAAATTGAATTGTCTGTTTGTCACTATGTCACCTTGGACCAGTTTAGGTAAAACCATAGTAACTGATTACTGATAACAGTGGACTTATCCGTAGGTACCACCCCATTTTAAATTATAGCCAATGAGCCGATAGCTTAATCGTCGATGCAACATGTGTCTGTCCAGCGATATGGAATACACCACAAGTGACTCCCTAACAACCATTATAAGCGGTAGAGGGTTTACAAACACGAGAGCAAAATATCTGTTATTTAGTTACAAAGGTGTTGAAATGTGCATGGGGAACATGTCCGGTTGACGAATGATATCTATACAAATATCCCGGAGTGTTTTTAGTTCGGTTTCCTAAACCAAAAATTAACTATGCCAACGATCACACTCGGATCCAAATATTATTTAAGGTAAACTATTAACATAACAGATTTAAAACTAAAAAGTGGAAATATTAGTCCCGATCGATGATGCATTATGAATATTAATTGTGCCGCGAGCATTTTTTTTATGTGAAGTGTTTTTCGTTATATATGTATACATGTATTGCTGTTATAACACCGAGGTAATATTGAGTTCAAATGTCTGCTATTCACACTAACCTGTAGGATCTTCTGCGAACGTTTTACTGAATCAATTTGAGAATCTAAAGCTCCTCCATATTAATGCCACAATGTTAATGTAAATGGGGAATCAACAAATGTTTTCCAAGAGAATTACATGAAATTTTACACATTGCACGTGCTTCGTATTGTATACACGCAACCTTCACTGAACGAGTTCACTTTGTGCCATTATTGTCACATGACAACAAGTAACTGACTCCATGATAGTCGGTGTTTTCTTTAATGTACTTTATTGATGGCCAAATAGGATGTGGAATTTAAAAAGACCACTATTTGATAATCCTTTGCATCCGGTCGCAAAGTTGTCCGAACCTCTGATGTCGCCGGGGCTCATGTAGGATGCTCAAGGTACGGGAAACTGATATCGTTATATTTATTTCGACAAAAGAGGGATTATAGATTAATTACCACATGTACACCTCTGGTTGGCTTATTTCATCAAGGTGTGAACTATTAGCATAGCTTCGATATTAAATATTCTATTCGATATTGAAGTTATAATGGCTTCTGTTATACAGTTTGATTCAGTAAACATCGATCTTTGTTGGTTATCGGAAATGGCCAAACAATCACTCTTGGTTATTTGTTCAAATCTGGTTCTATTTTTGTTTATATCTAATGACAGTCACTTTTACAAGATGCATATACACACATAGGCATCTTGAAAATCGTGAAACTCAGAAAGAAGCTATATTATCGTGTTACATGGCGTTTAAAAACACAGTCCGTTCTCATCAGAAGCCATTTTAGCAATGAATATATACCGGTAGCGAGATTGAGATGGCTTGTGGTGCTTAGTAACAGCAACCATGTAGCCTATAGGTGGTCGGTACCTATGGATAGGTCCATTATGATACACTAAGATATAACCAAATGATGACACCAAAATTACTGCTGCTGTGTGGAATTTGAATATTTACTCAAGCATAACCATTCATAACGCATCTGAGGAGTCTACTTTTTAGCTCACCTGAGACGAAGTCTCCGGTGGAGCTATAGTCATCACTCCTCGTCCGTCGTCCGTCCGTCCGTCCGTCTGACCGTCCGTCCGTCCGTCCGTCCGTTCGTCAACAATCATCTTCTTCTCCAGTATCATAAGGCCAAATGAGTTCATATTTGGTGTGAATGTTCCCTGCTTGACTCAGACTCAGATTTGTTAAAATAAGGTCACTGAGTCAAATAGTTGCGAAGCTAGGGCCATAACTCTTTCCCGCCATAGTAATTCTTAAAACAACTTCTTTTCAAGAACAATCAGGCCTATTTAGCTTATATTTGGTATGGAAGGTCCTTGAGTGACTGGGGGTCAGATTTGTTCAAATGGGGTCACTGGGTCAAATAGGGGCAGAATCAGGGACATAACTCTATTCTCCCTAGTAATTATTAGAATGACTTCTTCTCCAGAATCATCAGGCCGATTTAGCTAATATTTTGTATGGTGGGTCCTTGTGTGACTGGGGTTCAGATTTGTTCAAATGGGGTCAGTGTGTCAAATAGGGGCCGTGTCAGGAACATAACTTAAAAAAAAAAAAAAAAAAAAATCACAATTCAAAATGAACCAATACAAATTTTTTTTTTTCATTTTAACCCCTGATTTTTTGTATTTTTTTAGAAACAAAACACCCCATTCCACCCCTTTCCCTCCTCACCCCTCTACACCCCTGTCCCCACTACCACCACCCCCCAATCTGCGCAGCCCTGCACCCACTGCAGTCAAGAAAAAATTAATTAGAAAAACTGACACCTTGTAACATCCATAAAGTATGGTATTAGCCCCAGACAGAAAGAGTTAATAACAGTCATCAATTCAGATGTTATCTAGCTGGTTGACAGCTAGGTGTAAACAGTCATGCTCTGTGTGTATCATTAACATATCATATCAAAACAAAATGCTGTATGTCTGACATTTGCAGAATGAGGTCCCCAGAGGGTGAATTTAGTGATGCTACTCTGCACAGTAGGCTAGCATCACCAAATACACTCTCCAGGGACCTCATTCTGCTTATGCCTCATCTTCAGGGAAGTATACAGGTCTTAAATTGACATTTCTACTTACTTTTTCCCTTCTGTTCAGTTTCTATATTCCCTAATTTGCTGTCAGAAGATAAAATTGATAATTGAAGTGCCCAATGGGTGCACATCACCAATTAACTGGACAACTTCAATCTGTTCCTATGTCTCCCATGGCAGTTGAGGCCTAAGCATAATGAGGTCCACAGAGGGTGAATTTGGTGATGCTAGCCCACCTTACAGGATTGCAGCACTAAATTCACCCTTTAGTGACCTCATTCTGCAAAAGTCAGACACTATATTCAGGCTTGGCTGTTCCACTATTATATATATTCTTAACCACCACCTATCCAGTTGTACTCATTATACCCTGATTTGCAAAGAAAACTTGGGTGGGGGGTATATTGGATTGAATTTGTCTGTCAGTATGTCCTCCCGTCCATCCCTCTGTTGGGATGTTTCCATCCGTCCATCAATTTTGTTCTTCTCCACATACATATTAAAGACCGAAATGGTTTATATAATTTGACTCACATTCAGATTTGTTCAAATGAGTTCATCAGGTCATATAGGTGAGAAGCCAGGGCCATAACTCTTTCCCTCCATAGTAATTCTTCAGAAACCATCAGGCCTATTTAGCTTTTGGTATGGAGGGTCCTTTGGTGAGTGGGGTTCAGATTTGTACACGTGAGGTCATTTTTAGGAAACTTTTGAGGAAAATCAGTTTTCTTCAACTCTTAAAATCTACCGTTTGAAATTTCTAGATGAATAGATCTCATAGATGGGGATTCACATTTGTTCAAATAAGGGCAGAGATAAGAGATTTAACTCTCAACCAGCCACCCTACCTGTATGTATGCTGTTTGATACTGGTATAATAATATATAGATTCCTATTGATTTCTAAGCTGCCTGGGTGGAGGCAATGAGGCTGTAGATTTGATTTTTCAACCAGTAACAGTCCACATTTTCCTACTTCTGGTTAAACTGTTCGACCGAAATCGCCACAAATGTTAACAGGTCTATTTTGCTGATATTTAGTATGAAGGGTTCTTTGGTGTCTGGTGTTGAAATTTATTCAGATGTGGTCACCAGGTTAAATAGGGTGGGACCAGGGACATAACTGTATGTCTCTATAGTCATTCTTAAATTGTCTTCTCAAGAGAGGTTGGACTATTTAGCTTACATATAGTATGGATGATCCTTTAGTGACTGATATTCAGATTTGTTAACATCAGGTCAACCTGTTAAGAAATGACGGGGGCTATGGGGAGTTAACAATT
Organism: Siphonodentalium dalli; assembly: GCA_032622095.1. Classification (NCBI taxonomy): domain Eukaryota; kingdom Metazoa; phylum Mollusca; class Scaphopoda; order Gadilida; family Siphonodentaliidae; genus Siphonodentalium; species Siphonodentalium dalli. The sequence goes on from CP136062.1 coordinate 106,851,543, forward strand.
TTGTGTTTAAAAAATCATTGAAATACCAAATTCATTAAAACATCTTCCTTGGAACTACCTAACTGATTAATCTGACATACATGTATGGTGTTTTGGGTCCATGGATAAATGGGCTTCAAACATGTCTAAATGGTTTTATAAAAAGGTGCTTGTGAGATTGGAAATTTCCAAAAATTGAGAAAGTTTGAGATGTCGGTTGTGAAATTCCAACCCAAGACTTGGGAGTCTGGAGCCCGGTCGGGAGGGGACTTGTTGAGCTGGAGGAGGGGGGGTGATCAGTAGTGAACAGTGGGCAATTTCATGGTGGATATTCACCTTGAAATTACCCACTGTACACTACTGAAGCCTCTCTAGCCACATATCGTGTTTAGATCTACTTTTTTCAAAGTGCTTATGAAAAGTTCTGACTATTGTGGTCTCCAGAGTCCCAGTCTCATCAGTCTTTGCAGTCTGGTGAGCGACCCCACAGTCTTTGACTGTCTTGTTTGTTCATCCACTCAGAACAGACAGAAAGAAAGACTTGTCTCCTGTTGGGATATTTTGATGTATATTCCAGTTCAATATGTCACAACCTTAAAATAGTTACATCTGGGACCAACAGACATCTTCTCCGTAAATTGTGCCACTTCTCCCTATTTTTTTCTCCCAGGGAGAAGTGACTTTTCTCTCACATTCCACTATGCATATGTCCCAATAGCATATTTAAAGTATATTTACTGATTTATATTGCTGTTCTTACTCACTATAATGGTTTTATAAATGGACTTTTTTGTTGCATAATACTTATTGGATCATAGAAAGGTGTAAATTGAACTTCAGCCATTGTTACATCTCCCTGATAACAGTCCAATTCTTCCTAATAACCAAACAGGGAGAAGTGACATCCTCTCCCTGTATGAAACCTCTAGGCTTGTTGCTGAGTTAATACATGTATGCTCAGCCAATAGAAATTTAGAGGGGTGTCCCTCACTGTTCCTGCTTTCTAGTGTGCATGGTAATTGAGGAAGATTATATGAGGGAACTGGGTGAACTGTCTCATGCTATGTATCATTTTACTAATATTTACAAACAGCCGGGAGTTTCACGCTTGATTATTTAATTTTCTTGGTTGTTTCAGAATTGAACTTTTCCTTTGTAAAGCCGGTCGAAGTACTTGGAGCTCAGTTGTGGCAGGAGATAACCGAGGTGAACTTATAGAAGACGCAAGTGATATGGAAGAAGCATATCAGCGATTGGCACATCTAACTTCTGATAAATTGGTAAGACAAAATAAGGAAATATATTTTACAATAGTTAAAACAGGTGCAGCCTTTGAAGAGAATCATTTCGAAGTGTGTGGGTGCTGAATAACTCAATGCATAACTTGGTATTGTTGTGTTATGATGTTTTCATAAAAAAAAAAATCAGATATGAAATCCCTATTTTGCTAGTGACAGAGTTTAAACTCTTATGTGTCATATCTGTGAACACGCCTGAGAACATTGTGTCGTACATTTGCAGAATGAGGTCCCCAGAGGATGAATGTACAGTGGGCTAGCATCACTAAATTCACCCTCTGGAGACCTCATTCTGCTTAGGCCTCATCTTCGCTGGAAAGTTCCTTTATTATCAAATTAACAAGTTTTTCAGTTTCTTCAGAAACTTAGGCCAAAAAAAAAAAGGGTTTTGGTTCTCGGGCAATTTTTTTTCCAAATCAATGAGGGAGGGAGGGTTTTATTTTTATTTTTTATTTTTTTTCTGAGCATAGTAAACATGGACAAAGATAGCTTCCTCTGTCTAGTAATAACCAGAAAGGTAGAGGGAACTGTTATGCATATAAACTCATTTAGTCTTATATAAAAATGACATTGTACTACCAGTGTATGACCGGGATTACCTAACAATATATAATGCCCCTGACATTAACTACTGTTATTGTTGTCTAAAAACTGATACCTCCCCATTCTAATATGTGATGTTGAATTTAGTCCTGTGCCTTTCAATTGTATAAAGTTACAATTAGTGTAAGTTGTTCACAATGACTAATTGTAAGAAGAGCATGAGGATCAGCTAATCATTTTCTTAATTGTAGTCATCTACTTCATGTTGTAAGCCTGCAAGTCACTTTTTAACACATTACATGTTAGAGCTCAATGCACACTAATATTCAACACATATCTGCTATGGACATGTTGATAAAATAAAACAAAAAGTAAGTTTTTTTGTCATAATATCAGGCATTGCAATAAAAAGGCCTAATGCGGCCCTTTTTATTCAATGCGGCAGGGCCTGAGAACCAAAACTTTTTTTTTATTGCCTTACTTTTTTAGTTAATTTCTCTATATCTTCAAATTGGCAGAAGACTCAATGCATAGTCGAGGCGCCCAATGGGTGCACATCACAATATTCACCATCTGGGAACTTAAATATGAGTCTACGTCTCCCATAGCGGATGATGCCATGCGGAGTGAGGTTGAATTTAGTGATGCTAGCCCACTGTATGGGGTAGCATCACTAAATTCACCCTTTGGGGGACCTCATTCTGCAAATGTCCGGCACCATATTCTTAGGCCTGTCTGGGAACCAAAACTCTCTTTATTATTACATGACTATATTTAGTAAACAGTATTGTATTAATTTTTGTGGCACCTTCATTATTGGTGTGATTGATTTAAGGCCTACTGGTGTATTTGTTTCATGAAGAAAAGAACATTTAGTTCCAAATTTATGATGTCATTATAAATATATATAAGGCCAAATAAATAGAAATTCTGTGTTCTCAGGCACCTCTCTCGTCACTGAAATTTTCTTTTAAAAAGCCCTGTCAAACAGCTAAGTATCATGGTAATTTTCATCATTTTGTCTTAAAAAAAAACCCTTAAATCCTGTTTAGGTCTAAGCATTCATACAACCAGAGGCTAGAACATGCAGCTAAGCTACAAAATGCCGTAATTAATCTCCCTGAGAGCTTTCCAATGAATGACAACAAGCCATATTTCCGACTAAATCCTGAAAAATTACCCATAATTCTGCTGTCTTTAACCTCTTCGCTGCTGAATGACGTTATGACGTCGTGTGCTGGGCTATTGACGTTATTGGCATTTTCCAATGGGAAAATATAGCGGGAATGTCAAAAGAACCATAAAAGTTACTCAGCTGAAAGGCTATTATCGTTCACAATCGTGGAACATCATACACTGTTTGAAACGTCGAGATACAGTTATTCCGATGCACTAATCTCTGAGTTCCATTTATGTATAATGGCCTACTTCTAGTGTGCTGAAGTAGGTCCGTAGTACCTACAGACCATATAGCACACGGCGTGCACTTTTACGTCCGTAATAGATACGGACGGCATAGCAGCGAAGAGGTTAAGGAGTCAATTATTTATGGCATTACTGTACAGTGTGATTGATATTTTCATTATTTTGTCCACAGAACCCTGATCCTGATATGACTGATCATCCATACAATGCACAGGAACTGGAAGCGTGTGACGAGTGTTCAGGGGATGCATCTATACTCCAAGTCATAGATGCAGAGGACCACAAAGTCACGCATCAAGTAAGCAGCTGATTAATACAGAGTTGATATCTCTTATAGATACAATATTAGCTCCACTGTCAGGCAATGGCTAATTTGCTCTTGAAATTATTATTCCCTTTTTAGCTCAACTTTACTTTGTAAAGTTTGAGCTATTGCCATGGCTTGGTATCCGTGTGTGTGTGTGCGCGTGTGTGTGTGTGTGATTCGTCAACAATTTCCTTTAGCACGGGCTACAGGTCGTACCTTTGGTCGGATCATTATGAAATTTGTCATGGCTGTTGACATTGACATTTTGGGATCATTCGGCAAAAAAACATGGCCGCCACCGGCCATCTTGGATTTCAAAATTCAATCCATTAGCACGGGCTACAGGTCGTAGCTTTGATTGGATCTTCATGAAATTTGTCATAGATGTTAATAATGACATGTAGATGCGAACGAGTCATTTTGGGGTCATTCGGCAAAAAAACATGGCTGCCAGCGGCCATCTTGGATTTAAAAATTCAATCCATTAGCACGGGCTACAGGTCGAACTGTTCGTCTGATTATCATGAAATTTATCATGGATGTTAACGAGTCATTTTGGGGTCGTTCGGCCAAAAAACATGTCCGCCAGCAGCCATCTTGGATTATACTCTTTGCATGACTAAATCCTTTGGCACGGGCTACATGTCCTACCTTTGGTCGGATCATTATGAAATTTGTCGTGGCAGTTGACATTGACATGTAGATGGGAACGAGTCATTTTGTGGTCATTCGGCTGCCAGCGGCCATCTTGAATTTAAAAATTCAATACTTTAGCACGGGCTACAGGTCGAACTGTTCGTCTGATTATCATGAAATTTATCATGGATGTTAATATTGACATGTAGATGGGAACGAGTCATTTTGGGGTCTTCGGCCAAAAGATATGGCCGCCAGCAGCCATCTTGGATTTTACTCTTTGCATGACTAAATCCTTTGGCACAGGCTACAGGTTGTAGCTTTGGTCAGATTATCATGAAATTTGTCATGGGTGTTAACAATGACATGTAGATTGGAATGAGTCATTTTGGGGTCATTCAGCCAAAAAATATGGCTGCCAGCAGCCATCTTGGATTTTACTCTTTGCATGACTAAATCCTTTGGCACGGGCTACAGGTCCTACCTTTGGTCAGATCATTATGAAATTTGTCACAGCTGTTGACACTGACATGTGGATGGGAAAGAGTCATTTTGGGGTCATTCGGCCAAAAACTATGGCTGCCAGCAGCCATCTTGGATTTTACTCTTTACATGACTAAATCCTTTGACACAGGCTACAGGTTGTATCTTTTGTCAGATCATCATGAAATTTGTGATGGATGTTAACAGTGTAAATGGGAACGAGTCTTTTTGGGGTCACTCGGCAAAATAACATGCGTCTTGGATTTTATTGCTCTTTGCATAACTAGGCCTTTCATCTTTCCACATTCCTAATCACTCCATTGACTGTAAAACATGAAATTATTCCCTTTCCAAGTTGAGCTACAGTGTCACTGACACTTTCATTTTTTTTAAATGGGGGTATACTGTTTTGCACCTGTCCGTCGATATGTCCATCCGTCCATGTATATGTCCGTCTATCCAATGTCTGTTCATGTCATAACTTGAACAGTAGTGCATGGATCCCAATGAAATTTGGTACGGATGTTCACTACTATGAGGACACTCCATAGAGGGTTCCATCGTCTTGTTCTGATTTTCCATTCTAGAGCTAATCATCTTTGTTTATCTGGAATGTTGGCTTTTTGGTCCATCTGATGTCTGTTCATGTCATAACTTCAACAGCAGTCCATGGATCTCAATGAAATTGTGTGTGGATGTTCACTATTATGAGTACATTCAATAGAGGAATCAATCGTTTTGTTCATGTTTTCCATTCTAGAGTTATTCATCTCTGTTTATATGGGAATGTTGGCTTTTTTGTCCGTCCGATGTCTGTCCAGGCCATAACTTGAACAGTAGTCCTTGGATCTTAATGAAATTTTGTATGGATGTTCATCACTATGAGGACATTCAATGGCATGTTCAATTGTTTTGTTTAGGTTTTTTCGTTCTATAGTTATTAACTTATTTTTTTATGAAAATGCTGATTTTTGGGTCCATTTGTCTGAGTTGATCAGTCATAGGTTATAGATATACCCACACTAGGCAGTATGCCACAAAGGGGTATGCTCCAGACAACAGTCCATCTCTTGTTTTGTCTAGAATCCTTTGGATGTGGGTTGTTTGAAGGAAATGATGTGAAAGGGGATTTTAATCTAAAACTTAACCTATGACTTGACGAGGGATGGTTTGCCAGTGGCCTTACCCCTTCCATGACTGGAGCTTCCTGAAATTTTGCGAAAGCCCTATGCCAATGCATTCTCTTATATATGTGAGTTTCCCCATAGGGAGCGTCACATATATAAGATAATACATTGGCCTTGTAAGCCAGTGCATTCTCTTATATATGCGACGCTCCCTATGGGAGACTCGCATATTAAAGAGAATGCACTTGCACATGAACTTTAATGCTGTACCATCGCAGCTCCCTTCATTAAAGGGATAAACCTCTGTAACTTTGCCGTTTATTGATGGATTTTGATAATTTATGGTATGTGAGAGTATCCGCATATGGTACAGCTGCACACAGAAAATCTGGCCTGCCCCAAATTTCTTATCAGATTTATGGCTTTATTGTCCCCTGAAAATATTTCACAGTTTTTGCTTTGTCCAGATGATAACTTGAGCAATATTCAACAGAATTTCTTGATATTTGGTACGTCATTGGTACATTTGAAAAGGCACAGGCAAAGTTCGATTGTGGTCATGGCCCGATGATTTTTTACAGTTATGCCCCTTTTTCGACTTAGAAATTGCTGTTTTCGGGTTGTCTGCATGGTAACAGCTAACTTGAACAAAATTCAATAGAATTTCCTGATATTTGGTGTGGTTTAAACTTGAGAAGACTCAGGCCAAGGTTGATTGTGGTCAGTGTCTGATGATTTTTTACAGAGTTGCGCCCCTTTTTGGACTTAGAAATCACTGTTTTTGTGTTGTCAGCATGGTAACTTGAGCGTGTGTGGCTCACCTTTGAGAACATGCAGGTCATCGTCTAGTTTTAGTTAAATTTTTCCAGAATTTGAATTCTTTGTTCTTAAAAAAAGCCAGCCTCCCAAAAAGCCACCTCGATTCGGGGGACGTTGGGTCTGCGACAATTTATTTTACTTAGAAACCGCAGGTTGTCCGGATGATAACTTGAGCACTATTCAACAGAATTTCTTTTGGAGGACCTGGGGCCTGCGATCTTTTATTCTATTCATAGCCGTTATATCCGTTAGTGTGATAACTTGAATGAATGTCAACTGATTACATTAATATTTCGTATATATATATTTCATTACAAAGTCTCGATTGAGTTTGAAAACCGTGTTTATCAAAAATAAATTACCGGAATTATGGCCTTAGTTTGTCTATTTTTAGCAATTTTATTACTGTATGCATGATAACTTCAATGGACGTCAACCGATTCCTCTTCCACAACAATATCTTTAAACAAATTCTTTTCTGACAAATTCAATCTTTTAGGCAAAACAAACTCAAAATAGAAAGCTATCTTTGATGTGCAACCCTTGTTTCCTTACTAATATTGAGTAAATCCCATTATCACATTGACAACCCTTACATGTCTGACTCACTCTGTTTCCGGCAGACAGGTTTCCTCTTTCTATGCAAAGTTGGAACATCATCCATACTAATATGAAGTACAAAGTCAACTGTCTGCAATTGCATACTTTACCCAAATTTAACTTCATCATATAATAAACATCTTTCCTATTCAAGCCAGGAGACACCATATTTGGCATTTGTCAAGGACACTTGCTCATTGTTCAAACTGCTATGAAGTATGTTAGTATGGGACATTTTTTGCAATTATACCATACTTGGTATTCGTATGAATATCTATATTATCCCCTGAAAAAAATAAAATAAAATAATATGTGGTATTTGATCACACTGGTAATGGGCACAGGTCAAGTTCAAATTTTTGTTCAGCCCGCACATTTTTACCAAGTTACTAGTAAGATCCTTGTCTACTTAGAATTTGCTGAGTATTTTAGTTTCCGGATGATAACTTTAGTTATAGTTCAGGCCTTTATATTGGTCTAATTTGGGGATATCGGACACGGCGTGCCGACCATGGTTCGTCACGTCGTGAGAATTTTTTTTAATCTAAACCCGTGAAATGCAATATCTTGGCTTCTAACAGGACATATATCTCACAATAGAATGAGATATATTTCCATCCTGTACTAGTTAAGTTTTATTACATTTCTGAAAAAAATTCATCACTTTAATAAATCCTGCCCTTTTAAATAGATATGACATATGATATATATCCAATTTTAGATTGTGTATTTTTTAATTTGGGGACATCTCTTTAATTTGGGGACATCGTTAAACGCCGTGAATTTGGGGTAATTTAAAGGCGTGTATAGTTATCCAATACTTCATATGGGTAATCGTGGTGACTAGATGAGAGCCATCAAATATTGTTGAAATAATGTTGAAAAACATGGCCACCAGCAGCCATCTTGGATTTTACTCTTTGCGATAGATGGGAGCCATCAAATTTTTGCATATTTTGTTGAAAACTATGGTAGTGATGTTCCGATAATGAAAAAGGCCATCAGACCGATTTCCGATAACTGGAGGCACAATCGGCCAATTTCCGATTCTGATGTTTATATATATTGTGAGTTTCTTCCCATAATGGACCTATTTCTTCTCATTGCACTCCCTATCCCGGTATAGTTTCAAAGCCAAATACATCAAAGAAATATATACACACTGTCGCGAAAGTATTTCCTCCGACGTCAGTTATGCATTGCCTTTGATATAGTTGTTTTGACAAAGAGATCAAAGGTGCCGACTCAGAGTAATTTATGACCGTGTGTGGAACACTTGTACGCAGTGTAAAAGTCTTGATTGAATACTTGTAAATTGCGACAATGTATGGAATGGTGATGATTATTAACTATATTTAGATTGATGGATAATAATTGCTGTCATATTTGTCTGAGATTTTCCAAATTCCCATTGGTCACACCTTTTGTCTTTTAACAACTGGGAAGGTTTTATAGTTCCACCTACTCAATTTCTGTTTCGTGAGACCGTCCCCAAGTTCAATGTGGAGCTAAGCATATTTCATTGCGTATGCTGTAACTTGTGATGAGAGTATCACTATAACAATGGCGACTTGCGGAGCGAAAAAAATAAGTGCAATTTGGGACTACTTCACCGTATTGTCCCCCACAGACAAAAAAGCTAATTATGGCCCTCCTCACGTTGGTCGTTATTGAAGACAGTTCTGATCGCGACTGTACTAATTCATTCAGTGTGTGCTTCAAATTATTGACATAGCATGTTACGTCACATGGCACATGCTCAACAGGAAACTAAAATGTAATGGGGTCAGCTGTTTAAAGCTTTCTTTGAATCTATTTCGTGTCCACGTCGGGGGGAGAGATTTCCGATGAATGGCAACAAGCCATATTTCCGACTAAATCCTGAAAAGTTACCCATAATTCTGCTGTGGTTAAGGGGTCGATTACTTAGAGCATTACTGTAGCAGCCTTTTGTTGTTAATGAACTGATTTTGACAACAAAGTGGCTTTTGGCGGGATGCTGCTGTTGGATGACAGAGGTAACCTCGAATCTGACCAAGCATCTTGAAATATTCTTTCATAATATTTTTGGTTTCATTGCACACTGGTGTGTGGTTTCTCATCTTAGTATTGGTGAAATATCATGTCTTTATTCCTCATTCACTGAAAATGTTATTTCTTTACCAAAGTTTACCACAGTGTCATTCTCGCTCTTTTCAGATGAACATAGGAAGCAACCAGTGGCTGTTTAATGTGAGCCATGATCAGAACAAATCGTCTGGTATCTGCCTCCGTCACGATGTTGATGGAATTCTATGGGAACTAAAAAATGACATAAAACCACAAGAAAATCCCTTCGAGCATCATGGAACATTTAACGCCTTTGGTTATGTGCAAGCCTCCAAACAACAAAAACGTTATTCTTCATGTTCACCCGATATGTCATATTCCGTGATCTGTGACTGTGTCAGACACATTTATATTTATCGACAGTCTGTCAACGTCATGTCTCCTCTGAAAAACAGGACAACTGGAAAGAACGTCATGGCTGTTGCAAAACAACAAGTCATATCTCTGGAATCTGTGGACGATATCATCGGTTTATCTGTGAAGAATGATCACATGTTTATAACTACTTCAAACTGTGTGCATGTTGCTAAAGTTAATATAAATGAGTCTTGAGATGGATTGTCTCTTTAAATATAAAATTTTTAGACTGTTTCCTGGGTATGAAATAATACGTATGAGTTGAAAATCCCTGCCCGGAAACGATTCTATCAATAAATATCAATTTTATTTTGACATTATTTTATTATAATGTGACAAATATAGTATCAATTAATGGGCCATATATTTGTTACTATATATAGAACTTTTAGATAGAGGCCTCCAGCGTGGTGCTCCAAATGAATGTGAACCGCATAATGTCTTCAATTGATTGTAGCTAATGTAATATTAAGTGCGAATCAAGACCTAGAGTGTAGCATATGCTTATTATCAATAATTAAAATAACTAAAAAATGCAAATATAAAAGACAGTCATGAATATCAGGGACCATTATTGAACAGCACAGAGTTTGTTTATGCCAAAAAATTCCAAATGAAATCAATATTAATTGATAGACGCATTTCCAGACATGGGTCTTTGATTCATATTTAATATTTCATACCCAGGAAACTAGTTAAATCATGTTGTGGAAGAGATAATCCATCTTTAACCCTTCAATGACTGGAGCTTCCTAAAATTTTGCGAAAAACCTGTGCCAGTGTATTCTCTTATATATGCGAGTCTCCCATAGGGAGCTTCGCATATACAAGAGAATACATTGGTCTAACAATAATTACCTTGACAGCCAGTGCATTATCTTATATATGCGAGGCTCCCTATGGGAGACTGGCATATACATGTATAAGACAATGCACTGGCACAGGGACTTTAATGCTGCACCAGCACAGCTCCCGTCATTAAAGGGTTAAAATATAATTGAAATTATATGCCACATAAAACATACATGGGATCAACAATGTTGTTTTCATTCTTAAAGGGGACCCAATCAAGTCTGCAAATAGTATGTCTCATTTGCAGAATGAGATCCCCAGAGGGTGAGTTTAGTGACACTATCCCGCACAGTGCACTAGCATCACCAAATTCACCCTCTGGGAACCTCATTCTGCATAGGCCTCAACTGCTATGGGCAGTGTTCGTGCTGGACTGAAAATCTTGTGGCCAAAAGTTAAGCCAAATGAAAATTTTATTAGCCAAATATAAAAAACTTTGGTCAAATGTTTTTGGCCAAATTAAAACACTTTGGCCAAATTAAATCCTCATTTTCACGGCGCTTCAAAATTAATGACTAAAATATATTGTTTTAAACTTTATTTGTTACTCAGAATAAAAACATAACTAAAACAACACAAAAACAACTTTAAAAACAATATTATACGAACATAGATATGCATTATATCGCACAGACAGATCAATTCATGTAAAGCATTAATACAAAATACAGCAGGATTTCACATCCGACCATATGCAAAAAAGCCCGGTGAATATCAAAGTCATAAATTTTTCATCGCAGAGACGATGGACTGTTCTGCTTTGGCTATGGTTGTTACTTGTATTTCCTTCATGTTTTTACTCTCCTTCAACATTTGTTCAGATGCACTATGGGAGTTGTTAACTGAAACGAAATTCGCAAACATGAAACTAACATTCTATATAATTATAATCACATAAATCTGCTAAACCAATTGTAATAACTCTTTATGTCGCTGACACAATGACGGTCGTTAACTATTGCTTATTATAGTAAGGTGATAACTGTTGAATATAGACCCCGAAGCCACGACAACTAGTTTTCACGGCTGGCTCAACCAATTTCGTGGCTGGTTATCTAGCTCAGTCGCGACGTTCGTGGCTGACGAAATATGGCGGCTCAGTCGGCTGAGACGCTATATATCATTCAGCGTATTTTGTTTCCGAAATTTTCCAAATCCCCGGTTATAGACACCCGCTTGTTATAGCGTTTGTGGTGAACCCGTAGAATTCCAGACCATGCGTATTCTTTTGGTGTTGGGCTTATCCATTATGGCGAAAATACACGAATGGATGCTCCCACTCAGTTATATGAAAGCATGCATTGGAATAGTCTATTCCACATTGAGAGGCCCGGGTGTTCTGATAGTATAACAAACATGCCGCTTCCATGCGAGTATGCCAATATTTGGCAATTCGGTTTAGATATTTGCGATTCGCAATACAGTTGTCCTTAACATATAAGCCCATGCACACGGCTCAGCCATTTTACAATTCCGGTGGCGGAGATTTTTTCATGCGGCTAGCGTTAGAGATAATATGGCTGGCGGCGGCGGCGTGCGATGGCGGCTTCGGGCTGTAGTTGAATATCTATTGTATTCATTCCTTTTATGATGCGAAGCCAGGTTGTTATTAGACGGGATGCAGTTTATGACACATTACATAGCTATTGAGTTATGAACTGCTTGCCTGTACATCCAATTAAGGAACAATGCATTTAGGTAACCTATTAAACTTTGTCTTGACTTTCGATGTATTCAGTGCTTTTTAATTAGCTTTCGGCTCCATGCTTTCCATCTCCATTGGGGTAAAAAAAATTGGCCAAATGAAATTTTTATTAGCCAAATTCGAAAAAGATTGGCCAATTTGGCCACCAACAGCGCGAACACTGACTATGGGAGACCTAGGATCAGATTGAAGTTGGTGATGTTCACCCATTAGTCACCTTGATATCGCATTTTATCTTCTGAAAATTAGGCGGTATAGACATTTCCCAGAAGGGAAAAAGTAACTAAAAACAATGTTAATTTCAGACTTTAGATACTTCCCAAAAGACGAGGCCTAGAATCAGCAGTGTCTGTCCATGCATCCTTTGGGGCATGCATCTGTTTAATTATCTGATTGTTTTCAAATTTAGTTTGTGGATTACCCACATAATAATACAGATCAAGTTCGTATTCGGTCTGCCCATTTTTACCACAGTTATGGTCCTTGTCAACTTATAATTTGAGAATCTGGGCCAAATTCTCATATTGGCAAGTCTGATGAATTTTGCGTGACGACTTGTAATTTGAGAATACATCCAATGAATTTTCTGACATATTTAACATAGGCATTTAATTGGAAGCAAAGTTTGATTCAATGGTTATTCCCAGAATCATATTTTTATTTCTAAAAATTCCACCAGTCGAATAAAGCCACGTTTTATCCTGGAGGACATGTGGCCTTGCAGCATTTATTGAAATTACCACAGGCGTATATTGCCACATCCTAGCAATGTTTTCAGACTTTTATGTTATTTTGCATGAACCCATTACAAAGGCCTTGAGTACCATTAAATATGTCTTAGCTCTATTTCCCTATGTTGAAAATGTTAATATGCTATCTGGGTGTCTGTCCATTATTCAAACTTTTGATTTCTGACCAACAACTTTATTCGGATCTTTAGAGATATGAAGGAAACCCATATGAAAATAAACATCATGATCAAATTTTAACTGCACATGCATGTTTTCAACCACAATTATTTAGCTTAGTTTACCCATCGATCTATATTTAATATACTTCGATGGTTTACCAAAACTCTTGTCTGTTGATATTTTGGTTTCCAGCTAATGACTTTAATTTGACCTTAGTTAAGGATTATATAAATAATATGCTGGATTTTCATCCCCGCCCGATCCTATTTTTGGTCTCCTCCTCAAATGTTTTATGTGATTAATTTTTAGGTAAACTTTTGTTCTCGTGCCTTAACCTACAAAGTACATTGCAATGACTAAGAAATCAGTCTATTCCAACCAAATTGGGCATTTTAAATCACCTTGTATTGAATAGAACTGACCATGTCCATTTTAACATATACATTGGAAGGGTCTACTATTCAAATGGAGAAGTGTTTAATATGCAAAACGAGCAGACAGACAAAAGAATAATGCAAATGCAGAAGGATTCTTGTACATTGGTGGGAAATGTTCAGCTCATAAGTTCAACAAATGGCCTATATTCGTTTGTTGAACTTATTACACGAACATTGCCTAAAGGAACTATACCCATCAATGAGTAGTACAGTAATGTCCTAAATAATCAACCCCTAAACCACAGCAGAATTATGGGCAATGTTTCAGGATTTAGTTGGAAATATGGCTTGTTGCCATTAATCGGAAAGCTCTCACAGAGCTTTCTGATGAATGGCAGCAAGCCATATTTCCGACTAAATCCTGAAAAAATTCCCATAATTCTGCTGTGGTTAAAGGGTCATATACTTCGGGCATTACTGTAATATAGAACTAGAGAACTGGTTAAGAATAAAATATAAATTTTCCAAAATAGTTGGATGAGAATCTAGTAATTTATTAGCCTAATGTCTCTAGTTAACCAAACTCATGTGTTCAGTCAGCGGTTTAATCCACCTATAATTTTAGTTTCAAATTTAGTGTATACGATGTTGATACAAAAAGTTTGTTAAATTCAAATTCAATCTCTGCACACCCATTCCATCCAAAGTTATTGCCTTGCTTCAATAATACTCAAATAATAATTGATCGATTTATGTAGCATATTATAAAGTAAATTAGTTTTAATATGCTTTACAATAATTATTACCTCGATCAAAGGGCATGTTTTACCATCGTCACATACTCCCATCCACCAACTGCAATGAATTAATTCATACATGTATATCAAGGCTGGTATGCTGACAAAATCTAAACGGCGCCACCAAGTACTCCCTTATGAAAAATGTATAGTTAAATATGACAGTGGAATATCAATCATATTCCTGTTTTTTGCAGAAACTGTGCACATACTAGTAGTGTATTTTGATCTTTATATAATAGCATGATTATACATCATGATTGGGTAATATAAATATGTCCAGTCGATGTAGCTTATTAGCATGATGGACAATGGCATATCTTATGTAATACCTCACACACAAAAATCATATGTTACAGCATTGATACTGCCAATTGACATCTGGTGATAATTTTCTGATCCTATTATCATCTGTTTTTATTTAAAAAAAAAAAATTTCACTGATTGTTTCCCAGATCGTGACCTTGCATGACATTCCCAGATCGTAACCTTGCATGACTGCTCAAAATCTCAGGATGATGTTCGTGATTTTTGTTTCATTTCTGCAGACAAACATTACAGTGCTGTTTGTGAAAATCAAAAGCTGTTAGCTTAAAGCTTCCTAGACTAAAAATTAATATAGCAAATAAATAGCACTGAATTTAGGCTGGTCAAGTTTCAGGGTGGCAAATCAGATGGGTCATCTTTAAGGTAGGTTAACTCTTTCTATACCAAATGGATTCTCCCACTCAGTTGTAAAAGGTATATTTTGGAATGGGCTATTATTTATCTTGATGGTTTTTTTTCAAAAAAAATAAGCAGACTGATAACATAAGTGCAGAAGGAGTCCCTATTTATTGGAGGGAAATGTTCAGATAATAAGTTCAACAAATGACCATGGAGCTTATTATCTGAACATTAATTTCATGCGGGAACTACTCATCAATGAGTATTTAGTATGGAAAGGATTAAGCATAACAACATTTCATCACAAGATACAACCCTGGAAATAGTGTGTCTGACATGTGCAGAATGAGGTCCCCATCTATAGTGTGAATTTAGTGACGCTATTCTGCACGGCAGGCTAGAATCACTAAATTCACCCTCTGGGAATCTCATTCTGCTGAGGCCTCAACTGATATGGGATACCTAGGATCAGATTAAAGTTCCCCAGTTGAAGTTGGTGATGTTCACCCATTATTCACCTTGATTATGCATTTTACCTTCTGTAAATTAGGGGATATAGAAACTGAAAAGTGAAAAAGTAACTAAAAACAAGGTGGTATTAGTATCGACAAACAATATATCCATTTCTATTATGTCAATATATCAGATTTTAAGAACAATCAGGATATTGAAAATAATCTGCAGTCTAATTGTCCATGCATGATTTCATCATTAAAGGCTCATTTAATTTTCGAGTCTCCGATTATTTTGTTATAGTGCGATAGTGCCTTGATATATGGTTTTAATAACAATCTATGACACAAAATATGATTAAAATACTATAATTCATAACCATTTGGAACGTCGGTGTCTCAGAAGGTGTCCATATAGTATTAGACAATAGCTGAAATCATAGAAACATTCCCCCCGTCTCAATAGCGGAATTTAAACTAATATATATATAGAGTTATCCCCCTTCCATTGAAAATAATACTCTTTGCACTACAATCCAGATGAAACTTAAGCATAAAAAACACGTTGGTATCTCAACAAATTTTTTTTCACTGTTTAATCCAACAGATAATTTGATTATACTATGTTTTGGAGCTTCTTCGTACAAATGGTATATAGCATGGAATATATTTTATATAATGTGATCTGTGGGTTCGAAAATTAAGTGGGCCTTTAATTCTGGTTCTAGTAGCCATGAAAAAAAATCCCAATAAGTCTTCTATTCAATTCTCCGATTTCTCCCTACCATTTCACTGAAACAGTTCGGAGTGTGAATGACCAAACAACAGAGATAAAGAGAGACTCCCAGAAAAGTGTTTGAGGATACAATGTGCCCAAAAGCCCTACCTACCTAACAAACATCACTCTATAAATAGATAAAAGGAAATTTAATTTTATTATTCAGCCATAGATTTATATCTCGATTTCATAACATTATGTGATTTTTCTGGTGATGTTTCCCATAAATTAATAGTTAGACTTATGAAAATTAATACAGGTTATCGTTTTAAGCTCTCTGTATCTTTAACTCCAGAAGAAATTTATCAACAGTAAGAAATTCCAAGCGTTCAGATATAAATTTCTGTAGTGATCGGTCACCAGTCTATAAAAATTTAATTTGTGCTATTTATAGAACGGGGTTTCTGCGAGGTGATGGTCATTTTGGCCGCCGACCTTGCCCTTGCTTGTCCCTTCAGTGGCTTCACAACAAATTAAATCCCATCTTCATGCTTTCTTTAATAATAACTTAAATCGCCTTCAGGCTCCAGTTATGTCGAAGAGCGATTCAAGTTTGATTCCTGCTTCTAAAAGAGAGATTTTTCTGAAACCCGTCGATATCAGTGAGGTAAGATTCCACAGAATAATTTTGGTGGAAAATTCGGTAAATTAGGTAATTCAATTCTGTGAATGAGGACAGAGTCGGTATTTGGAAATTGAACGAATGGGAGTGACATATTGAATGAACTGCAAATGCAATGATTCTATGTAGTTTTAAAATGCTACTACAGAAGAAGCAATTGTATTAGTATCATTGGTAGTAGAGCCTAGGTTACTTTGTAATTAGGCCAAGTGGTCTGTACTAATACTATTATAAGTATTAAGTATAACTATATTATTTAATTATAGTAGAATGCAGTCAGTGTACTGTAAATTGTGTTGCCTAACCTTGATGAGTGAATCACTGCAAAGTAGAAGTGCAACTGTTGTGATACTGATAGCGATACTCTGATACTCAGTCTCAGGTGCCTATTACTGTCAGCTCATATTAATTTTGGAGAAAATTCCCTTGGAACGATGATACGATCACTGTTATTTGGTATGGAAACGGGTCAGCTCGTCCCAGCACAGGGACAACTGGGTCAGGTCGTCCCGAGCCAGCTCACCCCGGCCTGGTTCGCCCCCAAAGGATAATACATGAAATGATGAAAATGTTCTAGACATAATGTTTGTTTTTTTCTTTATTTTTTTCTTCTTTTGTCTTGTTTTTTTTTTGCTGCTGTTGTTGTTTCTTTCTGGGACATAGCTGCTATCCGTTCTTGTTCAAAGGATCTTCCCGTCTAGCAACCGGAGCATGATGTGATGATATGATGTCAGATAATCATTGCAATGCTTATATAAATATATCTGAAGTTAGATCATGCCATGAATCTCTACTTTGGCTAACGTCCGTAGAGATCATATTCCACCAGTACAAAACCATGGAACTTTTTGAAGTTTTGACAGGGAACCTTATAAAGTCAAAAAAATAATGCAGGGAATATATTTCCCAACACGAAATTTCAAGATTTAAGTGAATTTGTGAGCGATTTTGCTTCAATTCGCATACAATTATGGCATTTTTCCTGTGTAATTAGTTTGATGTTTATTGTGATATCGGCTCAAAAACGTCAGAGAAAAGCATGCAATATTGAGTTGGGACATTCACCTACAGTGAAGTACATTATTAAGGAAAATTTAACAACTAAGAAATTTATTCCCTTTGTTATGCAGCCAAAAGTTTAGCCAAATGAGATATTTTTTAGGCAATGTTCCCGTGGACAAAATTAATAAAATAAAAGTTCCAAAAACCCATTTTGGTAGTGATATCAACTTTATTAATAAAACAATGAGACATATATTTAATATACAAACATAACAGACAACAATGCAAACATGGTTGACGGTTGTAATGAAAACAGTTTCATTTGGGCAATTACATGTAAACTTTGCTGTTAATTTAGCCCTAGACCATGTGACAAAAGCAGTATCAATTGAAGGCCCGTCTATGCATATTTTCATTAACTGATTCATGATTTTGACAGATAAGATATATCTAAGATTGGGCAGATGGTTATATACATGTACTATCTCAATTAAATTTTGTACCATGATGAATATTCACCATCACAAGGGCTTTCAATGAATGTTAGCAATGTTTGCTTTTTCCCTTTTAGAATTACCGGTATTCTAGCAATTTTGTTTAATTATACCCCCACTTTCGAAGAAAATGGGGGGTATACTGGATTGACTGCGTCCGTCCGTCACGCTTTCTCCCTCCGTTTGTCCATCCGTCCGTCCGTCCGACCTCATAACTCGAACAACTATGAACCGATTTCAATAATTTTTTGTATGCGATCTCCTTAGGACTGCCTCTCCGCATGATGCTAATTGTGGTTTGGTCCGACTTTTTTTTTTAAAGTTACGCTCATTTTCGACTTAGAAAATTATGTCCGACTTAATAACTTTAACAAATATGAACCGATTTCAATAATTTTTGGTATACATGCTGCTCACAATACCCTCTCTACATGATGCGGCTAGGGATTGGCTCAGACTGTTTTTCGTAATATTACACTTCATTTTCGACTTATTTTGACTTAGAAAATTCTGTCCGACTTAATAACTTTAACAAATATGAACCAATTTGAATAACTTTTTCTGTACAAGCTTCTTGTGACACCATATCGATATTATTAGTCCAAATTTTTCTTTAAAGTTAAAAATCTTTTTTGTTGGCTTTACGGATAATGCGGGTTGAATTTGCCACGGTGGGGGTATGCTAGCACTCGAGTGCACACCTCTTGTTAAATTTGGGTTCCGTGCATCGGATCCATCCCATATTTTAATTCGCAGCGTGGGGGAATGCTAGCAACCATGGTGCAACCTCTTGTTTTTAGCTCAACTTGACAAAGTAAAGTTTGCGCTATTGCCACGGGTGGCATCAGACGTCTGCATGCATGCATCTGTCCATACGTCCGTCCATCAATAATTTCTGTTAGCACACCCTACATGTCACTGTTGTCACATCTCTCATCCGATCATCACCAAACTTCCGAATCAAATCAAAGCGGGTGTCCGATGTCAGCATCGCATCCGAATCGAATCAGGACAAGCACTGGATGGAGAAAACCATTGGATATCCTTATAATTATTGCTCAGTTATATTTCATAAAAGCTGAGACTTTTTTTTATCAAATATGAAACAATGAACAGCATTTATTTCGAGAATTGTTTTGAAAATTTACAGGTATGTTTAGAATCACCTCTAGATGGTTGCTATTGAATTAGAACAATTTTCTACGTAAAACATGGCTGTCGGAAAGCGATTTACTATTTTCAGCCTACAGACCACATCCCTCGTGGCCTCGTCCGATCATCACCAAACTTCATATACATGTAGATCTTCAGGGTGGTTTCTAGATGGGAGCTTACCATTTTCTCTGAATTATGTTAAAAAACATAACAACCAGTGGCTATCTTGGATTTTTCTCTTTGTATGACTAAATCCTTCGGCACACCCTACAGCCCACCTCCCTCATCCGATCATCACCAAACTTCATATAGATCTTCGGGGTGACCTCTAGATGGTAGCCATAAATTTGTTTGAAATCACATTACACACATGGCCGCCAGCAGCCATCTTGGATTTTTAAAAATATGAATCCATCGACACAACCTGCATCCCGCATTTATTGGAGAATTGTTTTTAAAATGTACCTAGGCATGTTTAGGATCGCCTCTAGATGGGAGCTATCAAATTTGAATCCATCGGCACACCCTGCATTTTTATGCCCCGACCCTGAGGTTGGGGGCATATAGCCGAGAGCTCCATCTGTCCTTACATAGGACAGGTACGCTATAAATTATTTGTCTGTCCATCACTGCATTGTGGAGTTATTGGGTATTATGGAGTTATCTTCTTAAACAACTCTTTCATTTATTTGTTCATTGTGGGGTCAGAAAATATGTTTTTGAAAAATAACCTCACAGTGTTTGTCTGTTGATTGATTTGTCCTTTGCCATGAAAGCAGCGAAACTTCCGCCATTTTCAGACTGAATTACGATTATTTCCTCGTTATTTTTCTGTCTGTCAATCGGAGATATCATAGGTTAGGACAAAGGATACCCACATACTAAGGGTTTCGTCCATTAATTTTTACCAGAGTTACGGCCCTTGTTTGACTTGAATTTTTTTGCATTTTGTGTCCATCCGAACATACAATGTATCACCTTGTAACTCGGGTGTTTATTATCAGATTTTGTTGTCCTTTGGTATGGCGGTAGCACAGGTTTGGGGAAAGGATACCCACTTACCATGGGTTTCGTCCATTAATTCTTACCAGAGTTCTGGCTCTTGTTGGCTTGGAAATTTTGAATTTTGTGTCCGTCTGAACATATCACCTTGTAACTTTGGTGTTAATTTAAGGATTTTGAGATCCTTTGGCATGGTGATAGCACAGGTTTGGGGAATGGATACATACTACGGGTCAATTAATTTTTCCTAGAGTCGCGGCCTTTGTTTGACTTGGAAATTTGTAAATTTTATGCCTGCACAAACAAATCACCTTGTACATGTAACTCGGGCACCAGTTATCGGATTTCGTTGGCCGTTGGCATGGTGGTAAGACATGTTGGGGGAAAGGATACACACATACTACATGGTTCGCCCATTCATTTTTATGTGTACCCATACCATAGTATGGTACACATAATGCTGACGTCCGGATCAACCATCCGTTTGTCTGTCCGTCTGTCTGTCCGTAGACACTTGCTATCCGATTCGATTACTTGAATATTTTTTATCGGATCCACACATAGACATGAGCTATCCGATGCTGTAATCAAAGTATTTTGTGTCCGATTGTGTTCACATTTGATATGTAGGTTTATGATGACAAACACCTCACCTGTATTGTTTTTGGTACTGATTGGTTGATCAGTTTAGAAAATAATTAATCCTTCACACACATGCTATCCAATGCAATAAGTTGAACATATGTCTTCTGATCTGCCTCATATTTCTTACCTAGGTTTTTCTTATCATGTTCTTCATCTGTATGGTTTTTGTATTGTTTAATTAAGCCTTTTCACTCTATGAAAAGCTGCTATGACTAAAACATTTTTCAATGCAAGCTGCTATGACTCAAATATTTTTCATCTGATCAACACCAAATTTGGTACCGGTATATGAATTTATCACCCCTAAATACAGATCGAGTTCGAATATGGGTCTGATCCGATATATTTTAACAGAGTTATGGTCCTTTATAATTCAAGTAATTAATACCTGTTTGCTGCTGCCAATTTGAAGAGAACATATCACACAGACCATGTGTTATTGAAATAAGTTATTTATAGCTATGGTCATTGGATGCTATTTGCTAAGCCTGACCAGTGGTGGCTGGCAGGCCTTGTTTATCATATGTCAAATTGTGATTGATGACTCTCTGGTCCAGTTCTGTTTTCTGTGCAATATTAAGTTAACCCCTTTGTTGAAACAGGTTCATTACATTAGTTAATGTACACTCTATAAGACACCTATTCTAAAATAAATAATTGGAATAGTCCATTGTTACTTTGTAGGGATGTTTTACAGACATTGTTGTTTACAGACACTGTTGTCTTATCTTAGAACAAAATTAATCCACACATTCCTTAGTTCCATGATATGATGTCATTGAAAATGATTAACCCTCTCCACACATCATATGGTTTTGATGCTTTTCATTTGATCATTCTCCTATTCTATGTCCACTTTTGATTTGCATGGATTTTGGATTAAAATTAAACCATTCCATAGACACATATTCTGCGATAGACAGATATAATATTATCCCTTTCACTTTGAGCCAGGTTCAGTAAGGGTTTCAATAAATCACCAATTGAATATTCATCATTAGAGGCAAAGTCTTATTTTGAAATTCCTTCAATTGCATTTGGGCTCCAGGATAATATTAACGGTGCTGGTATTCTTGACACTGACTTATTGTATGGGTTTCTAAATCCAATGACATGCTTTTTATACGCCCTTTTTGAAAAAAGGTTGTATTATGTAATCAGTCTGTCCGTCCGTCTAGCCGTCTGTCTAGCTGTCCGTCGTACCGTCCGTCCGTTAACATTTTTGGTTTCCGATCGATAACTCCAGTTTGGATTATTTGATCTGAACCAAAGTTGGTATGTGTATTTCCTAGCTAAAGATACAGGCCAAGTTCGAATATGGGTTCCGTCCAATTATTTTTACATGAGTTTAATACGGCCCTTTTCGACTTAGAATTTGACCGTCTGTTAATATTTTTGGTTTCCGACCAATAACTCCAGTTTGGATTATTTGATCTGAACCAAAGTTGGTATGTGTATTTCCCAGCTAAAACTACAGGCCAAGTTCGAATATGGGTTCCGCCCAATTATTTTTACATGAGTTATGGCCCTTTTTCGACTTAGAATTTGACCAATTTCATAACATTTTGGTTTCGACCGATAACTCCAGTTTTGATTATTTGATCTGAACCAAAGCTAAAACTACAGGCCAAGTTTGAATATAGGTTCTGTCTAATTATTTTCACATGAGTTACAGCCATTTTTCGACTTAGAATTTGACCGCATTTTGGCATTGAAATTAGGGGTATATCAGATATTCTTCAAATGGAAGCCCAAAGTAATATTTTATTTTGCTGTAGTACAATTCGAAATAGCTAAAGGGCGTATTTTGCCACGCCCTAGCGATGCTCTTGTTATAGACTATTTTGTGTTTATCAGTTCATTAGTTTGGGTAAGATTAACCCCATACTATCCGATTTGATAACTCAAATATTTCCATTGATTATGTTTATAGTTCTTGGCATAGTTTATGATAACACACCCCTAACCTGCATAGTGAGGGTCATTTGGTTTATTTGCTTAAAAATATTAACATCCTCCACCAATCCTGTTGACAAAATGTGATAACTAAATATTTTTCACACGGTCACTATATAAAGTGTGAATTGTTGCACTCATGAAAAGGTTGGTGTAAGGATTTATAAAAATAACTAATCGCTATCGCCAAGGTATGGGTTAAACATCTGCCGATCGTGATCGGCCTCTCGTTACCAGAGTTACAGCCCTTGTTTGACTTTGAAATGTCCATGGTATGGTGATTTCACAGCTTGTGGGGGGGGGGGGGGGGAGGATATCGACTTACTACAGGTTTTGTCCATTCATTTTCACCAGAGTTACATTCCTTGCTTTACTCAGAAATTCTGAATTTTGTGTCTATGAAAATTGAAGCTTTTATCTTGGGCATGGATCATCAGATTTAGTTATG
Source organism: Siphonodentalium dalli (assembly GCA_032622095.1). Classification (NCBI taxonomy): domain Eukaryota; kingdom Metazoa; phylum Mollusca; class Scaphopoda; order Gadilida; family Siphonodentaliidae; genus Siphonodentalium; species Siphonodentalium dalli. The sequence continues at coordinate 106,875,088 of CP136062.1, forward strand.
CTTTGGTGTTTAGGGGGAAAGGATACCCACATTTTGGATTTAGAAAAGTTTCCATCCACAAAAATATTTAATATTGCCCACTCTCTAAACTGAGCGACAGGGTTATATGGCACGCTTTTCGTTGCACTTGTTCAGTTGCCTAAGTAATAATTGAAAATACACCCATGATAATGATTTTATATTTCAGTGCAATCTTACTAACCTCAACCAAAATATAAATATATATTATTGAAACTAGGGGATTGCCCATCAAAAATGATGGGTGACAAACATAACATGCAGGAACATCGTGTGAAGAATTAGTTTAAGCTGATAATAAACGCTCTTGATTGCTAATTATTAGTGCTTTTAAGTAATTTGAGGACAACAGCACCTATCCCGGGACAATTCATGTGTCTTATTACCTCGGTACAATCTGCCCACACATTTTCTGAGCTGATAATCAGCGCTCTTTAAATATTAATCATGCAATTAATTAGTCTCCCTTTAAGTCATCTGACGTGGAAGGCACCTATAGATCTCATGACATGACATTCCCCTGGCCATGTGATCAATTTGTACCTTTTTTCCTACATATATTCTAAGCTGATAAGGAATGCTCTTTTTTGCTCATACATGTATATGCCCTTTTAAGTCGTCTGAGATAAAAAATGACTGGTGACAAACATGACATGCAGGAAAATAACATCCCCGCTGATAACAATATAAGGAAAGCTGGCAAACGGTACATGGACTCGCGGAGTTTGTCCGGAATTTATGACGGAATGCTGCTGAAACCTCATTCGTCCTTAGAGAAGGTAACACATATCAGGAAAATATCACCTCGATAACCTTTGGGAAACGCATTATATCATGGGTTGTCTTGTACCGATTGGCCTGAAATTTTGCTTTGTTGTATTCTAAATTTGGTCTCAGGACGTGTTCAAAATTTGTGCGCGATCCGACATGGGGGTGATATATTTGTTTAATTATGCCAACAAGGTGACAGATAAACACACAGACACACACACAGACACACACATGGCTTTTATATATATTATTATTTAAATATTCTATCAACTCACAGCCTGAAACAATTTATTCCATAACTTTTGTTCAACCAGTCATCCTCAGGTTTCATTTGACCTACGAAACATACTCTTTGATGACCTTAGGTGAACTGTCCTGTTGAACTCAACATGGAATGTCATGGTAGTACATGTATAACCTCATGGCGCAAAATAATATTTTTGTGCTAGTTATCTGTATGAATGAGTGGGTAGAATAGCTTCTTGGGCATATTCGACCACTATGCCATCATAAAGTATCATTAATCGTATCATAACGGCCTCATAACGCCCATAACGTGACCGGCGTCAATTTGAATGTCATTTATCGCATATTATTTCTTAACATGTATTCAGGATTCACCCCCCAAAATTAACTGGTATTCAGGATTCATCCCCCAAAATTAACTGGTATTCAGGATTCAGGGGGGAGGGGGGTGATACCCTCTTGTTTATGTTGTCACTAAAAGATAATAGACTCAGTACAGCCTACAAAGGGATTTCATCCTACAGTCAGACTAGTGAATACCATTGTCAATGAAAGGAGAATAGAGTCCATTTGTAAAGGATCACTTTGCACTTTAATGGTAGATGACGGCATAGTATGCTGGATGTCATCCAGGACAGCACCTAGGCTTGTATTCCCCAACTGGAAGTATATTTTAAACAGGGTAGTTTATATGGTAGCACATACCCTAGTTGGATTCATAAGCTAGATAATGCAGTGGTTTGTTGCAAATATTTCTTGTCAAACTAGCTCTCCAATGACCAGCCTTGATAATTATGGTTTTTATTTTGTTTAAACCACTTCTTTTTTTCTTTTTTTAAAGCATTAGATTGTATCTTTCATAGTACTATATCATACATTGGTTAAATAGGATAATAATTTCCCTCTTCAAATTGATAATTTAAATTTGAGATTTTTTAAAAATTCTTTCAGCATTATATCTCATTATTGAATGATATAATGAGATATGAGGCCTCCTTAGACCTTAATAGCCCTATTTTTAGGCCCTTATAGCTTGGAAGTTGTTTGAAGTTATCATAAATCTGACATACATGTTGGTGACTACTTTTCAGTTTTGGGGAAAATATTTACTATGGGAAAGTGAGAATATTTACCTCAAATATTTTCAGTGTTTCAGTTATATTTTAGAACTCTTCAATCTGCATCATAAATATATTTAACAGATTGGTTATTTAGAGTTGTCCTTCCTGCATTAAACTGAAAGTTCGAAGTTCTCTTCTGAGATTGCTTGTAATGTTAGTTGGTGCTGTACTATTATATTAATACTAGTACCTATTTAATGCAATGTATTCAACTTATTCATATATGCCTTGAAACAGAAGGTTTTCGAATTAGTCAATTATGTGATGCCAAATAATGGGAAATCAGCAAAAAAGTCATAATTTTGATGGTTATACATTGAGTGTATAATGAAAAGAAAATTAGGGTAGGAGGGTGGGTGGATGTTTTGGAGTATGTATGGAGACCTCAAAACAAAAACCTTATGTTTTAAGCATAAAACAACTAAATGTTTTAAGTATAAAACAACTAAAAGTAATGGTAATCATTACATTGTATGCAGGTAGTAATCATGTACTCATTACATTGTATACATGTAGTATCAGTAATCATTACATTTAATACATTACATTTAATACCGGTACATGTATTAATGGTAATCATTACATTGTCATTGTATACATGTGGTAATGATAATCATTACATTGTATACATGTACATGTAGTAACGGTAATACACATCTTCTCATTTTAAAAGTAATGGTAATAGTAATGGTAATGCTTTACTTTGCAAAGTAATGGGTCCTTCCCTGGTAAATATGTCAGGGAGAGCAGGTAGCCACCATTCTCTATGTCAGGGAGGGCAGGTAGTCACCATTCTTTATGTCAGAGAGGGCAGGTAGCAACCATTCTTTGTCATGGAGGGCAGGTAGTCACCATTCTTTATGTCAGGGAGGGCAGGTAGCGACCATTCTTTATGTCAGAGAGGGCAGGTAGTCACCATTCTTTGTCAGGGAGGGCAGGTAGCCACCATTCTTTATGTCAGGGAGGGCAGGTAGTCACCATTCTCTATGTCAGGGAGGGCAGGTAGCCACCATTCTTTGTCAGGGAGGGCAGGTAGCCACCATAATTCTTTTGTCAGAGAGGGCAGGTAGTCACCATTCTTTATGTCAGAGAGGGCAGGTAGTCACCATTCTTTATGTCAGGGAGGGCTACCATTCTTTATGTCAGAGAGGGCAGGTAGTCACCGTTCTTTATGTCAGGGAGGGCAGGTAGTCACCGTTCTTTATGTCATGGAGGGCAGGTATCCGCCATTTTTTATGTCAGGGAGGGCAGGTAGCCACCATAATTCTTTTGTCAGAGAGGGCAGGTAGCCACCATTCTTTATATCAGAGAGGGCAGGTAGCCACCATTCTTTATGTCAGGGAGGGCAGGTAGTCACCATTCTTTATGTCAGGGAGGGCAGGTAGCCACCATTCTTTATGTCAGAGAGGGCAGGTAGCCACCATTCTTTATGTCAGAGAGGGCAGGTAACCACCATTCTTTATGTCAGGGAGGGCAGGTAACCACCATTCTTTATGTCAGAGAGGGCAGGTAGCCACCATTCTTTATGTCAGAGAGGGCAGGTAGCCACCATTCTTTATGTCAGAGAGGGCAGGTAGCCACCATTCTTTATGTCAGAGAGGGCAGGTAGCCACCATTCTTTATGTCAGAGAGGGCAGGTAGCCACCATTCTTTATATCAGAGAGGGCAGGTAGCCACCATTCTTTATGTCAGAGAGGGCAGGTAGCCACCATTCTTTATATCAGAGAGGGCAGGTAGCGACCATTCTTTATATCAGGGAGGGCAGGTAGCCACCATTCTATATGTCAGGGAGGGCAGGTAGTCACCATTCTTTATGTCAGGGAGGGCAGGTAGTCACCATTCTTTGTCAGGGAGGGCAGGTACCACCATTCTATATGTCAGGGAGGGCAGGTAGCCACCATTCTTTATGTCAGGGAGGGCAGGTAGCCACCATTCTTTATGTCAGAGAGGGCAGGTAGCCACCATTCTCTATGTCAGGGAGGGCATGTAGCCACCATTCTTTATGTCAGAGAGGGCAGGTAGCCACCATTCTTTATATCAGAGAGGGCATGTAGCCACCATTCTTTATGTCAGGGAGGGCAGGTAGCCACCATTCTTTGTCAGGGAGGGCAGGTACCACCATTCTATATGTCAGGGAGGGCAGGTAGCCACCATTCTCTATGTCAGGGAGGGCAGGTAGCCACCATTCTTTATGTCAGGGAGGGCAGGTAGTCACCATTCGTTATGCCAGGGAGGGCAGGTAGCGACCATTCTTTATGTCAGGGAGGGCAGGTAGCCACCATTCTTTATGTCAGGGAGGGCAGGTAGTCACCATTCTTTATGTCAGGGAGGGCAGGTAGCGACCATTCTTTATGTCAGAGAGGGCAGGTAGTCACCATTCTTTATGTCAGAGAGGGCATGTAGCCACCATTCTTTATGTCAGGGAGGGCAGGTAGCGACCATTCTTTATGTCAGAGAGGGCAGGTAGTCACCATTCTTTATGTCAGAGAGGGCAGGTAGCGACCATTCTTTATGTCAGAGAGGGCAGGTAGCCACCATTCTTTATGTCAGAGAGGGCAGGTAGTCACCATTCTTTATGTCAGGGAGGGCATGTAGCCACCATTCTTTATGTCAGGGAGGGCAGGTAGCCACCATTCTTTATGTCAGGGAGGGCAGGTAGTCACCATTCTTTATGTCAGAGAGGGCAGGTAGTCACCATTCTTTATGTCAGGGAGGGCATGTAGCCACCATTCTTTATGTCAGGGAGGGCAGGTAGCCACCATTCTTTAGGGCAGGTAGCCACCATTCTTTATGTCAGGGAGGGCAGGTAGCCACCATTCTTTATGTCAGGGAGGGCAGGTAGTCACCATTCTTTATGTCAGGGAGGGCAGGTAGCGACCATTCTTTATGTCAGAGAGGGCAGGTAGCCACCATTCTTTATGTCAGAGAGGGCATGTAGCCACCATTCTTTATGTCAGGGAGGGCAGGTAGCCACCATTCTTTATGTCAGGGATGGCAGGTAGTCACCATTCTTTATGTCAGGGAGGGCAGGTAGTCACTAGTGCTGAAACGGATATCCGGATAACCGGTTGGTAACCGGCTACCGCCGGCAACTGGTTGAACTACGATCAACCGGTTAACCGCTATGTAATACACACATGCAATGCCACTGATAAAAACTATCGTGTTCAGGTCCTTCAGATCAAAAGTCTTCAATGAATGGTAGATTACATAGTCTGGCATTGGCGGCTAAACATCAAAGATGCATGACTTCATCTTTGATATTCCGATGTCCGGTAAAACACGTGCACTGACGCCACCTGGTCATCGGCAAAGATCAATACAATCGTTTTCACTGCAGTACGGCGTGATCATTTGACTTCTACTCTCCGACTCACTACTTGCAGACAGTATCATGGATATCCAAGAAATGAGTAAATCAGATGCCTGTGCACATTTCAAAGAGAAATTGGCAGAATGCAAACTCTGAGAACCAACCCTATTTACATACGCTCGGTCTATACTTCTAACATTACTGAGTTTGAGTAATCTCAGTCGATGAAGTTCAAATGAACTCGAATCACTTAAGTGGTGTTCTCGTGCAGTCGGACTTATTTGCATCCTACTAATGACTATAAATTCTCAGCATTTGATTGTCTTATAACAGAAAACACTGTTTTCAGCTGATTTTTTTATTTTCATTTGTTAACTACATAAAGTTCACAATCTTCATAATTGTGTTTATCGATGTCAGTCATGATCCTATCAATCTCAAATTGCCAAAGAACACCCAGCAGTTAGAATACCTGAGTCACATGACCTAATAATCGGCCAGTCCCGCAAACGCTATAATGGCAATAAAAAAAACACTGCTGATATTTGCATGTACAAACATGTATATAGGTCACACAATATTCTTCCCAAGACGAGAACGATAACAAGTCAGGTAGCAGTCGCAACTGCAGTACAAACAGGTCAAGCATGACACGTCTATTTATAAAAACTGAGTTTTAGTTCACTGTGTCATCTGCCAAGTTGTCAACACGTGGCTTTGTGACGTTCGTGTTTGGTGATTTACATTCGTTTAATAGAAGCTATGTCTGTGTAAACATTACGCGAGTTTTCCATACAGTTAATAAATCAAATTATACTGATATATTGGTACATATTATGGTGTAAATAATCAGTTTAAAGTCACAGGTTGAAAATAGCGGATAACCGGTTATGATCCGGTTACACGTCGCGGTTAACCGGCTACAAAAATAGGTCAACCGTTTCAGCACTAGTAGTCACCATTCTTTATGTCAGGGAGGGCAGGTAGCGACCATTCTTTATGTCAGAGAGGGCAGGTAGCCACCATTCTTTATGTCAGAGAGGGCATGTAGCCACCATTATTTATGTCAGGGAGGGCAGGTAGCCACCATTCTTTATGTCAGGGAGGGCAGGTAGTCACCATTATTTATGTCAGGGAGGGCAGGTAGCGACCATTCTTTATGTCAGAGAGGGCAGGTAGTCACCATTCTTTATGTCAGAGAGGGCATGTAGCCACCATTCTTTATGTCAGGGAGGGCAGGTAGCGACCATTCGTTATGTCAGAGAGGGCAGGTAGTCACCATTCTTTATGTCAGAGAGGGCAGGTAGCGACCATTCTTTATGTCAGAGAGGGCAGGTAGCCACCATTCTTTATGTCAGAGAGGGCAGGTAGTCACCATTCTTTATGTCAGGGAGGGCATGTAGCCACCATTCTTTATGTCAGGGAGGGCAGGTAGCCACCATTCTTTATGTCAGGGAGGGCAGGTAGTCACCATTCTTTATGTCAGAGAGGGCAGGTAGTCACCATTCTTTATGTCAGGGAGGGCATGTAGCCACCATTCTTTATGTCAGGGAGGGCAGGTAGCCACCATTCTTTATGTCAGGGAGGGCAGGTAGCCACCATTCTTTATGTCAGGGAGGGCAGGTAGCCACCATTCTTTATGTCAGGGAGGGCAGGTAGTCACCATTCTTTATGTCAGGGAGGGCAGGTAGCGACCATTCTTTATGTCAGAGAGGGCAGGTAGCCACCATTCTTTATGTCAGAGAGGGCAGGTAGCCACCATTCTTTATGTCAGAGAGGGCATGTAGCCACCATTCTTTATGTCAGGGAGGGCAGGTAGCCACCATTCTTTATGTCAGGGAGGGCAGGTAACCACCATTCTTTATGTCAGGGAGGGCAGGTAACCACCATTCTTTATGTCAGAGAGGGCAGGTAGCCACCATTCTTTATGTCAGAGAGGGCATGTAGCCACCATTCTTTATGTCAGGGAGGGCAGGTAGCCACCATTCTTTATGTCAGGGAGGGCAGGTAACCACCATTCTTTATGTCAGGGAGGGCAGGTAGTCACCATTCTTTATGTCAGGGAGGGCAGGTAGCCACCATTCTTTATGTCAGGGAGGGCAGGTAGTCACCATTCTTTATGTCAGGGAGGGCAGGTAGCCACCATTCTTTATGTCAGGGAGGGCAGGTAGCCACCATTCTTTATGTCAGGGAGGGCAGGTAGCCACCATTATTTATGTCAGGGAGGGCAGGTAGCCACCATTCTTTATGTCAGGGAGGGCAGGTAGCCACCATTCTTTATGTCAGGGAGGGCAGTTAGCGACCATTCTTTATGTCAGGGAGGGCAGGTAGCGACCATTCTTTATGTCAGAGAGGGCAGGTAGCCACCATTCTTTATGTCAGGGAGGGCAGGTAGCCACCATTCTTTATGTCAGGGAGGGCAGGTAGCGACCATTCTTTATGTCAGAGAGGGCAGGTAGCCACCATTCTTTATGTCAGGGAGGGCAGGTAGCCACCATTCTTTATGTCAGGGAGGGCAGTTAGCGACCATTCTTTATGTCAGGGAGGGCAGGTAGCCACCATTCTTTATGTCAGGGAGGGCATGTAGCCACCATTCTTTATGTCAGAGAGGGCATGTAGCCACCATTCTTTATGTCAGGGAGGGCAGGTAGCGACCATTCTTTATGTCAGAGAGGGCAGGTAGTCACCATTCTTTATGTCAGGGAGGGCAGGTAGTCACCATTCTTTATGTCAGGGAGGGCAGGTAGTCACCATTCTTTATGTCAGGGAGGGCAGGTAGTCACCATTCTTTATGTCAGGGAGGGCAGGTAGTCACCATTCTTTATGTCAGGGAGGGCAGGTAGTCACCATTCTTTATGTCAGGGAGGGCAGGTAGCCACCATTCTATATGTCAGGGAGGGCAGGTAGCCACCATTCTTTATGTCAGGGAGGGCAGGTAGTCACCATTCTTTATGTCAGGGAGGGCAGGTAGCCACCATTCTTTATGTCAGGGAGGGCAGGTAGCGACCATTCTTTATGTCAGGGAGGGCAGGTAGTCACCATTCTTTATGTCAGAGAGGGCAGGTAGCCACCATTCTTTATGTCAGGGAGGGCATGTTGTCACCATGCTTTATGTCAGGGAGGGCAGGTAGTCACCATTCTTTATGTCAGGGAGGGCAGGTAGCCACCATTCTTTATGTCAGGGAGGGCAGGTAGCGACCATTCTTTATGTCAGAGAGGGCAGGTAGCCACCATTCTTTATGTCAGGGAGGGCAGGTAGTCACCATTCTTTATGTCAGAGAGGGCAGGTAGTCACCATTCTTTATGTCAGGGAGGGCAGGTAGTCACCATTCTTTATGTCAGGGAGGGCAGGTAGCCACCATTCTTTATGTCAGGGAGGGCAGGTAGCGACCATTCTTTATGTCAGAGAGGGCAGGTAGCCACCATTCTTTATGTCAGAGAGGGCAGGTAGTCACCATTCTTTATGTCAGGGAGGGCATGTAGCCACCATTCTTTATGTCAGGGAGGGCAGGTAGCCACCATTCTTTATGTCAGGGAGGGCAGGTAGCCACCATTCTTTATGTCAGGGAGGGCAGGTAGCCACCATTCTTTATGTCAGGGAGGGCAGGTAGCCACCATTCTTTATGTCAGGGAGGGCAGGTAGCCACCATTCTTTATGTCAGGGAGGGCAGGTAGTCACCATTCTTTATGTCAGAGAGGGCAGGTAGCCACCATTCTTTATGTCAGGGAGGGCAGGTAGCCACCATTCTTTATGTCAGGGAGGGCAGGTAGCCACCATTCTTTATGTCAGGGAGGGCAGGTAGCCACCATTCTTTATGTCAGGGAGGGCAGGTAGCTACCATTCTCTATGCCAGGGAGGGCAGGTAGTCACCATTCTTTATGTCAGGGAGGGCAGGTAGCCACCATTCTTTATGTCAGAGAGGGCAGGTAGCCACCATTCTTTATGTCAGAGAGGGCAGGTAGCCACCATTCTTTATGTCAGGGAGGGCAGGTAGCCACCATTCTTTATGTCAGGGAGGGCAGGTAGCCACCATTCTTTATGTCAGGGAGGGCAGGTAGCTACCATTCTCTATGCCAGGGAGGGCAGGTAGTCACCATTCTTTATGTCAGGGAGGGCATGTAGCCACCATTCTTTATGTCAGGGAGGGCAGGTAGCCACCATTCTTTATGTCAGAGAGGGCAGGTAGCCACCATTCTTTATGTCAGAGAGGGCAGGTAGCCACCATTCTATATGTCAGGGAGGGCAGGTAGCCACCATTCTTTATGTCAGAGAGGGCAGGTAGCCACCATTCTTTATGTCAGGGAGGGCAGGTAGCCACCATTCTTTATGTCAGAGAGGGCAGGTAGCCACCATTCTTTATGTCAGAGAGGGCAGGTAGCCACCATTCTTTATGTCAGAGAGGGCAGGTAGCCACCATTCTTTATGTCAGAGAGGGCAGGTAGCCACCATTCTTTATGTCAGAGAGGGCAGGTAGCCACCATTCTTTATGTCAGGGAGGGCAGGTAGCCACCATTCTTTATGTCAGGGAGGGCAGGTAGCCACCATTCTATATGTCAGGGAGGGCAGGTAGCCACCATTCTTTATGTCAGAGAGGGCAGGTAGCCACCATTCTATATGTCAGGGAGGGCAGGTAGCCACCATTCTTTATGTCAGGGAGGGCAGGTAGCCACCATTCTTTATGTCAGGGAGGGCAGGTAGCCACCATTCTTTATGTCAGGGAGGGCAGGTAGCCACCATTCTTTATGTCAGGGAGGGCAGGTAGTCACCATTCTTTATGTCAGGGAGGGCAGGTAGCCACCATTCTTTATGTCAGGGAGGGCAGGTAGCCACCATTCTTTATGTCAGGGAGGGCAGGTAGTCACCATTCTTTATGTCAGGGAGGGCAGGTAGCCACCATTCTTTGTCAGGGAGGGCAGGTAGTCACCATTCTTTATGTCAGAGAGGGCAGGTAGCCACCATTCTTTATGTCAGAGAGGGCAGGTAGCCACCATTCTTTATGTCAGAGAGGGCAGGTAGCCACCATTCTTTATGTCAGGGAGGGCAGGTAGCCACCATTCTTTATGTCAGGGAGGGCAGGTAGCCACCATTCTATATGTCAGGGAGGGCAGGTAGCCACCATTCTTTATGTCAGAGAGGGCAGGTAGCCACCATTCTATATGTCAGGGAGGGCAGGTAGCCACCATTCTTTATGTCAGGGAGGGCAGGTAGCCACCATTCTTTATGTCAGGGAGGGCAGGTAGTCACCATTCTTTATGTCAGGGAGGGCAGGTAGCCACCATTCTTTATGTCAGGGAGGGCAGGTAGCCACCATTCTTTATGTCAGGGAGGGCAGGTAGTCACCATTCTTTATGTCAGGGAGGGCAGGTAGCCACCATTCTTTGTCAGGGAGGGCAGGTAGCCACCATTCTTTGTCAGGGAGGGCAGTTAGCGACCATTCTTTATATCAGAGAGGGCAGGTAGCCACCATTCTTTATGTCAGGGAGGGCAGGTAGCCACCATTATCTATGTCAGGGAGGGCAGGTAGTCACCATTCTTTATGTCAGGGAGGGCAGGTAGCCACCATTCTTTATGTCAGGGAGGGCAGGTAGTCACCATTCTTTATGTCAGGGAGGGCAGGTAGCCACCATTCTTTATGTCAGGGAGGGCAGGTAGCCACCATTCTTTATGTCAGGGAGGGCAGGTAGTCACCATTCTTTATGTCAGGGAGGGCATGTAGCCACCATTCTATATGTCAGGGAGGGCAGGTAGTCACCATTCTTTATGTCAGGGAGGGCAGGTAGCCACCATTCTTTGTCAGGGAGGGCAGGTAGTCACCATTCTTTGTCAGGGAGGGCAGGTAGTCACCATTCTTTATGTCAGGGAGGGCAGGTAGCCACCATTCTTTATGTCAGGGAGGGCATGTAGCCACCATTCTATATGTCAGGGAGGGCAGGTAGCCACCATTCTTTATGTCAGGGAGGGCAGGTAGCCACCATTCTTTGTCAGGGAGGGCAGGTAGCCACCATTCTTTGTCAGGGAGGGCAGGTAGTCACCATTCTTTATGTCAGGGAGGGCAGGTAGCCACCATTCTTTGTCAGGGAGGGCAGTTAGCGACCATTCTTTGTCAGGGAGGGCAGGTAGCCACCATTCTTTGTCAGGGAGGGCAGGTAGCCACCATTCTTTATATCAGAGAGGGCAGGTAGCCACCATTCTTTGTCAGGGAGGGCAGGTAGCCACCATTCTTTATGTCAGGGAGGGCAGGTAGTCACCATTCTTTATGTCAAGGAGGGCAGGTAGCCACCATTCTTTGTCAGGGAGGGCAGGTAGCCACCATTCTTTATGTCAGGGAGGGCAGGTAGTCACCATTCTTTATGTCAGGGAGGGCAGGTAGCCACCATTCTTTGTCAGGGAGGGCAGGTAGCCACCATAATTCTTTTGTCAGGGAGGGCAGGTAGCCACCATTCTTTATGCCAGGGAGGGCAGGTAGCCACCATTCTTTGTCAGGGAGGGCAGGTAGCCACCATTCTTTATGTCAGGGAGGGCAGGTAGCCACCATTCTTTATGTCAAGGAGGGCAGGTAGCCACCATTCTTTATGTCAGGGAGGGCAGGTAGCCACCATTCTTTATGTCAGGGAGGGCAGGTAGCCACCATTCTTTATGTCAGAGAGGGCAGGTAGCCACCATTATTTATGTCAGGGAGGGCAGGTAGCCACCATTCTTTATATCAGAGAGGGCAGGTAGCCACCATTATTTATGTCAGGGAGGGCAGGTAGCCACCATTCTTTATGACCAGGGGGCCTCGCTTTTTTGATTATTTCTTTTTCACATAACTTTGATCATACAATGATTAAATTAAATATTATTATGAAATATAAATCATAACACGAAATTTGTATGTGTTCTCTGGGTTTCTGCTATCTTTTATTTTCCTACTCTTTATGACTATATCAGAAACTGCCTATACAGCAGAGTGCTCTACCTATCATTAGCTTATGTCAGCTTCCGGTGGGTAAGACATGGTACCTCTAATTGTGGACTCTTCTGCTATAGGGCATCCCCCCTTTACTCACATAATGTGGGTCACACAAAGCCACCATTATTTATGTCAGGGAGGGCATGTAGCCACCATTCTTTATGTCAGAGAGGGCAGGTAGCCACCATTCTTTATATCAGAGAGGGCAGGTAGCCACCATTCTTTGTCAGGGAGGGCAGGTACCACCATTCTATATGTCAGGGAGGGCAGGTAGCCACCATTCTCTATGTCAGGGAGGGCAGGTAGCCACCATTCTTTATGTCAGGGAGGGCAGGTAGTCACCATTCGTTATGCCAGGGAGGGCAGGTAGCGACCATTCTTTATGTCAGGGAGGGCAGTTAGCGACCATTCTTTATGTCAGGGAGGGCAGTTAGCGACCATTCTTTATGTCAGGGAGGGCAGGTAGCGACCATTCTTTATGTCAGAGAGGGCAGGTAGCCACCATTCTTTGTCAGGGAGGGCAGGTACCACCATTCTATATGTCAGGGAGGGCAGGTAGCCACCATTCTCTATATCAGGGAGGGCAGGTAGCCACCATTATCTATGTCAGGGAGGGCAGGTAGCCACCATTCTTTATGTCAGGGAGGGCAGGTAGCCACCATTCTCTATATCAGGGAGGGCAGGTAGCCACCATTATCTATGTCAGGGAGGGCAGGTAGTCACCATTCTTTATGTCAGAGAGGGCAGGTAACCACCATTCTTTATGTCAGAGAGGGCAGGTAGCCACCATTCTATATGTCAAGGAGGGCAGGTAGCCACCATTCTTTATGTCAGGGAGGGCAGGTAACCACCATTCTTTATGTCAGGGAGGGCAGGTAGCCACCATTCTTTATGTCAGGGAGGGCAGGTAGTCACCATTCTTTATGTCAGGGAGGGCAGGTAGCCACCATTCTTTATGTCAGGGAGGGCAGGTAGCCACCATTCTTTATGTCAGGGAGGGCAGGTAGCCACCATTCTTTATGTCAGGGAGGGCAGGTAACCACCATTCTTTATGTCAGGGAGGGCAGGTAGCCACCATTCTTTATGTCAGGGAGGGCAGGTAGCCACCATTCTTTATGTCAGGGAGGGCAGGTAGCCACCATTCTTTATGTCAGAGGGCAGGTAGCCACCATTCTTTATGTCAGGGAGGGCAGGTAGCCACCATTCTTTATGTCAGGGAGGGCAGGTAGCCACCATTCTTTATGTCAGGGAGGGCAGGTAGTCACCATTCTTTATGTCAGGGAGGGCAGGTAGTCACCATTCTTTATGTCAGGGAGGGCATGTAGCCACCATTCTTTATGTCAGAGGGCAGGTAGCCACCATTCTTTATGTCAGGGAGGGCAGGTAGCCACCATTCTTTATGTCAGGGAGGGCAGGTAGCCACCATTCTTTATGTCAGGGAGGGCAGGTAGCCACCATTCTTTATGTCAGGGAGGGCAGGTAGCCACCATTCTTTATGTCAGGGAGGGCAGGTAGCCACCATTCTTTATGTCAGGGAGGGCAGGTAGCCACCATTCTTTATGTCAGGGAGGGCAGGTAGTCACCATTCTGTATGTCAGGGAGGGCAGGTAGCCACCATTCTTTATGTCAGGGAGGGCAGGTAGTCACCATTCTTTATGTCAGGGAGGGCAGGTAGCCACCATTCTTTATGTCAGGGAGGGCAGGTAGTCACCATTCTTTATGTCAGGGAGGGCAGGTAGCCACCATTCTTTATGTCAGGGAGGGCATGTAGCCACCATTCTATATGTCAGGGAGGGCAGGTAGTCACCATTCTTTATGTCAGGGAGGGCAGGTAGTCACCATTCTTTATGTCAGAGAGGGCAGGTAGTCACCATTTTTTATGTCAGGGAGGGCAGGTAGTCACCATTCTTTATGTCAGGGAGGGCAGGTAGTCACCATTCTTTATGTCAGGGAGGGCATGGTGTCACCATTCTTTATGTCAGGGAGTGCATGTTGTCACCATGCTTTATCATGGAATTTATGTCATCCCAGTCTCCAAGATAACTCAGTATTGTAAAATTAATTATGTATTATGTAATTATGTATGCTTTACCCTTTACCAACCCATGGATAAATATTCATAGCCATATTGTAGTAATATGAGTCATATACAGAAAGAATATTATATTATAGACAATTTTTGTTCTTATACCAATCATAAATATTGCGTAAATTATATGTTAGTAGTACTATACAAACACTGATATCCCGACAAGCGCTAAAATTACAAGGCGACTTAAATTTCGCCTCAGAGCTAAACTAGGGCGACTTCCGCTGGCCTAGGGCAAGAACTTCGCCTTTGTCGCCTTGTAAAATGAGCCCTGGTTAGTACTCTGTGTAATGTAAACAAACACCATGTTATGTAAACAAATAGTAGGTAAACAGTATGTGATAAACAAAACACTCAATGCTGGATATAGTCCCCTACTATTTTAAAGTGAACTTTGGTTAGAAATGCCACCAAGTTGTTTACAAGATATGTACCAGTTAATCTTCACCTCTCAATCGAGTGTTTTGCTTATCGCTCACTCTTGCTGTATATATATACAAATGCTCGGCTCACACAAAGTGTGTATTGTGGATAATATCGCATTCATACTATCATGAACATTTCAAGGCCTGATGAAAACTGTTGATTCATTCAGTGGTTATTCAGTAGAGAAAAAGGTACACAAATGTGCATTATCATTAGGCTATGGTTAATTAAGTTTATATTTAGCGTCATCCAGGATTCTGATAATTAAATGCGAAAGGCAGTGATTATTCATTATTAATTAGTCTTGATTATTTCTGAAGTTACTTATATTGTACAATGTAATGATAATATAACAAAAAAGATTAACAACAATCTTGTTTACATTCATTTTATGTGAATGAAGCATCTTTCTATGGACTATAAAGACTACATGTTCCTATCTTAATTTTCACAAGGGACACTAATTGGAGCAATGGAATTATGCATTGTGCGGCTTTGTGCCTGTTGTGCCAAAATAGAATTGTGGCTATTGATGATAAACATAAAATGAATTAACCGTGGCCTTATATGGCCTAAAAAGAGTCGCATTGTGATAATATAATCCATATAAAAACTGATTACATATAACACATGTATCATCATGATGACGAACTTTTTAAAGATACAAAACACATAGACCTATAGGCAAAGGATTAGTTAATAATTACTGGTGTTTTCCTTGGAGAAATTGGCTTCTCATTTACCTTTTCCAAGAACTTTTAAAACTTTTTATTTTTTACAGTTCAAACAGCTGTAGAATGGATATTTAAACAACCATATCCTCCTTTCTAGATATCATGGAGTTAGCTGATTGGTTAAGATTTCCACCCACTGACACTGTGGGGGAACTACTTCTGGCGATTTGGTTCTCTACCGAGCAATATTTACATTCTCTACCGAGCAAAGTTTCCGATTCTTTGCATTTTTGCTCATTTTCGTGACATCGTCATACTCATGGCAAGTTTTCTGCCACATGTTACCTCGCATTATTACAACAGAAGGAGCAATGGACACACAAGTGACGGTTAGTAATATATGTCCCAAAATCTGGTCAGTTTATCGTCACAATTTCAAATGTTATTGGGAAATTTACTCGATATTTGTCAGTTGTGAGGAAAACTTTTCATTTCCACAACATTTTTACAAACTAATACTCATAAGAATTCGTTGTAACTTTTAAAATATGGCGCCCGTGACATCCACTGGGGGATGCTAAAAAAAATCAACTATAATTCGCATTTTTTTTTTAGAAAAGAAGCTATAATAAAACTCTGAAGGTTCTGTTGAGGACTCTGATTCTTTGCAATTTACTCGCGATGGCTCCGGTTCTCTACATATGGGCGGAGTAGATGTTACATGTCCACATCTAACGCCAAAGTCATTTTCAAACAATTATTGGGCTAAAACAAGATATTGTATTGGGTTCATATTACCTAAATATTGTTATCTGCTCACAAATATAACATCTCTTTTTCACAAAGTTACGACATGCAAACAATTACTGAGCACATATCATATTGTTATTTCTTACGGACATTATTTCTCTTCGCGCACACATACATTTGACATATCTAGTTCCTATAGTTTCTGTAATACTTGACAGGTGTAACATAAGAAGTTTCAACCAAAGGTTCATAAATTTAGCATATGTCACTGGGCTATAGTTGTTTTGTTATATTGTAAGTACAAACTGGCACAGGAATTGTGACTATTATTAGAACTGTATAACATTTTTGAAAGCAATTTTATATCATGATACTTTTAAGTGAATTGTATGTAATAGTATGCGTTTCTATTGTTAATGTTTAGGCGCAGTGAAGCAAATGTGTCTGCCAACGAGTTTAGTTTTCTTTTTGTCCCCCGATTTTTTTTGGGGAGACTATTAAAATAGACGGTGTCCGTCCATCCGTTGGTGCGGACGTCCGTCCCGTGCGTCCGTCTGAGCGGAAAGTTTCCGGATGAGAACTTTATTTGGGCTAACGGATCGAAACCAAATTTGGTATGTGAGTTTATGAGCTCGAAATATAGGTCAAGTTTGGTCCGCCCCGGCCTCTTTTTCGACTTAGAATTTTGTCGTTTTGAGGTTTCCGGATGATAACTTTAGTTTATGTGATCTGATCTGAACCAAATTTTGTATGTGATTTTATGAGCTCCAAATACAGGTCAAGTTCGAATATGGGTTCGGTCCGCCCAGTTGGCCTCTGATTGATTTAGAGAGCCGCCAGTTCTTCTAAACAATAACTTCCATCTTTTTCGTAAAATATAGACTTTCAGTTCTATCTAGCGATGACATAAACATGTGGTCATTAATATTAAGGACCATTCTAGGATGCTATACAAAGGGAGTCACTTTGTGTAAATTTTGTAATTGCAATTAAGTGTTCTTTGAACCAGCTGCATTATAGATGTGTCAATGGATCTGAATACACATGTCAATGCATATGGCTGCCGCTGATCATGTGTCAGGTTTATTACTAATAACGTAGTCATATTGGCAGAAATCAAGCTGACGGCATATACTACTTTATCTAATGGAGAGAATCGAGCTATTTGCAGAGAACCGAGCGCTCGGTAGAGAATCGGAGTCCTCAGCAGAGAATCGGAATAGGAAAATAGAAAGTCAATTTCTGTGTATTTCGGGTTAATTTTTTACCTTTTTGTTTACACAGACTGATGGCAAGTGACAATAGTTTCACGATAGCGTTATGAAACTCAGGAAACACTGTTTAATTTGTTGTTTTTTTTACGTTTTATGCTGCGATTGCTCGATAGAGAATCGGAATCGTGGCTCAAAAATGCTCACGAAACTCGGTAGAGAACCAAATCGCCAGGAGTAGTTCCCCCACAGTGCCCACTGAAAGAGAGAACAAACAGTAACATTCCTCATTGATATAAATCTTCTCTCTTATTCACTCACAGAGCTTACTCCCAAGATATAATATTATAGGATTGATCAAATGCTTTATAATGCTTAATAGTAAACCCTGTGTACCATGGGTTGTAAATTAGTTTTGGGAATATGTATTCTAATTTGTACCCAATGTACCCGACGTAACTACAGGGTACAATGTTCAGAACCAAAATCTGCCATATACATGTATGAGTAATAACGTTTGCAGGAGATGACTTCATGTAAGATAATGCTCCCTGTACTTGCAGTCAGCAATTTCCATCATTTGGGAAATAACTGCTGTCACACTGACAGGAGGTTAACTAAACTAAATACTGACTAACGTACGTTCAGATTAACCCTTCAATGACTGGAGCTTCCTGAAATTTTGCAAAAACCCTGTGCCAAAGCATTCTCTCATATATCCAAGCCTCCCACAGGGAGCCTTGCATATATAAGAGAATGTATTGGCCTAACAATATTTACGTTGACCTTGTAAGCCAGTGCATTCTCTTATATATATGAGGCTCCCTATGGGAGACTCGCATATGTAAGATAATGCACTGGCGCAGGATATTTAATGCTGTACCAGTGCAGCTCCCACCATGAAAGGGTTAATACATTCAACAAACGGCCATACATGTACATACTACATAGGTCATTTCTTTTAAAGATGCATTATTCGATTAAACACCCCTAAATTACTATTTCTTTGGCTTTGGAATCCACTCATCAAAGCTCAGAGTGTTATTTCGCGAGATATGTACTATTTCCGGCTGGCAAAAAGTTTGTCAAACCAATCAAATTGCGGATGAAGATGGATAACTCTAAAATCAAATGGTAATACGGCCAAATTTTGTGATAATCAAGTGATAATAGAGCTGTATTGCAGCCATATTTCATTGATCAACATGTTGATAAATAACACGTTTTGGGAAATTTTATACCATATTTGACAGTGGTTAGCATTATTAATTGTAATTAATAGATTCTGATAACTAAAGGATATTTTGAAGAAATGTTGTTTTTGTTGTAACTTGATAATATGGGGACCATCTGATCGGATTGAGTACCTTTAATTATCGGAACATTTCCCGTCAATGAATAGATATCCTTCTGCTCTATTATCTGTCTGTCTGTCATCTTATATTTCTTGAACATCCTTGCATGTTTGTCATAGACAGAGCTGTTAAGTTTCATGGAATGTCTGTGAGATCCCAGATTGACTCATTGACCATTCCAATGTATACATTTGCAGTTGAATGGTAGAATCCATTCAGTAAAATTTATAGGGTTAACAGTTAGTGTCAAGCAAGTGTGATAAATAGAGGATATCCACACTTTGTCAGTGGATATGGGTTATATCTCATGAGTGATGACAAAACATTGAATTTCCATGAGCGGCTTTAGCCACGAGTGGAAATTCAAATGTTTTGTCATCACGAATGAGATTTAACCCATATCCACAGAAAAAGTGTGGATATTCTGTTTATTATATACTTTAGTTACTTGCCTATGGCCCCAATGAATGTCAATACATCGTAAATTTCAAGCTGATATCACCCACTAGTGGGATATCACTTATATCTCACTGCTAAAACCTTATAATTCATGGGCAAGTATATAATAAACATGTTTATTACATGATCCTACCCTTATTCCATTTAATAAACACGTTCTATAAATTGTGATATTAAACGTTTGTTGCATAACAGGATATTGTGCCAGTTGTTCTTTGACTTCCAGTTTGTTTACATACGCTCTATGGCTCAAAATATTTTGGCTTCCACTATTTTTCCAACAATCTCTAATGAATGAAGAGTTTGAAAAGTTATTTCATCAAATTTATGTCAAAGAGTCTTTATTTATCTGGGACTATTTGTGAAACGTCATCGCAGGTCTTTTTGAAGCCGATGTTAGTTTCACATCCCATTTGTTGATTTAAGTATGTTTTAACAAGGTTTTGGATCATGTAATAAATAGCATCTACAACTCGTCCCAATTTATTGCGGATTTAATTTACTGGAATCGTTTTGTAAATTCTGCTATAAACTGGGAACTTGTTGTAGATCCTCTATTTATCATATGACTTGCACCTTTTATTAGGCTTCAGGTATTTTATAATTCCAGGTGTTAATATTATGCCCCCGACCTTCGGGGCATATAGCGAGGACTCTGTCTGTCTGTCCGAACATATCACCTTGTAACTCAGGTGTTAAAGGTACGGTTGGCCTTGGCGGTGGGTATCCTGTAAAAATATTTCCACCCGTCAAAAACCGCCACAAACAGAAAGAACATCAAAATGAGACAGACTTTGTCCGTATACAAATAAGAAATATCGCATAAACAGTATGTTATTGTCATATATTTGACTATTGTTATGTAAACAAAAGCATAAAAAGTTACTTTTCTGGTGTTTGTTTATATTATGATGGTAAACATAAAGAGCGTTCTTTGTGGGTGAATTCCTGATATGGAACTAATAAAGAGCGTTTATGCCATTTGTGTGTAATTAGCCAGTAGCATTGTGCTGTCTTCTGTAACACAATCAGGCTCTTGCTTAGGTAAAATATAGTATGTCTTTATGATAACATGCTGTTTACGCGATGGTCATGATATTTATGAACGAAACTGTATGCGTTTTAATGTTTTTCTGTTTACGGTGTTTGGAAAAATATGAATATTTTGGACAATTAAGGCCTCACGTGCCTTTAATTATCGAATTTCTTGTCCTTTGGTATAGTGATAGCACATGTTAGGTGAAATGATACCCATATACTACGGGTTTCGTCCATTAATTTTTATCAGAGTTATGGCCCTTGTTTGACTTACAAATTTTCATCCGTCTGAACATATCACCTTGTTAATTATCGGATTTCGTTGTCCTTTGTTTTGGTAGCACAGGCTGGGGGGAAGTATATCCACATATAGTCGGGGAGCCAATAAGGTCCACCTGCACCCCCCCCGATGATTACAAATAACCTTATTTTTATTGTTCCCTATGGTATCCAGATAAAGAATCCGGAATTCACCGAAAAATAAAGGTGGCCCTACTGGGTGCTAGAGCCATTTGAATCCAAGATGGCCACCATTTCCTCTAACTCCGACCAGATGTATTTAATCGTTGTAATAGATCGGTTGTTAGCAAAAGACACAGACAAAATGTATGCCATTTTGTTGGTATGATGTCCTTCTTCAAAATGACGGCAAATAATTTTGAAAAAAATTCAAAATGGCCGCCGAAAAATGACGTCATATGCACGAAAATAGGAAATTTAATTAATATTTCACCATATCTTCCATTTTTCTTCACATTAATCATTAGTAAAGTCATTAGACAGTCATCAAGCGTGATATTATAGCGTCATTTTAAGACATTTGCCATTGACGAGGGTTCAGTAATAGATACAGAAAGAGGATTTGAAAAATAGGGGTGAAATTTTCGATTTTTTTTGCAAGACGATTTTGCTGTATTTAATCGTTGTAATAGATCGGTTGTTAGCAAAAGACACAGACAAAATGTATGCCATTTTGTTGGTATGATGTCCTTCTTCCAAATGACGGCAAATAATTTCGAAAAAAATTCAAAAAGGACTCTCCGCCATCGACACCTTAGGCGTCGGGTCATCGCTTCGCGATGAATGGTTATACACCCCCAATAAAATTTGCTTACTACGCCCCTGATCTTGTAAGCTAGTACATTCTCTTACTTATATCATATGTGAGGCTCCCTTTGGGAGACTGGCATATATAAGAGAAATTGAGAATGCAGTGACACAGGATCTTAAGTTGAAGCTGCACTAGCGCAATTTCCGTCATGAAAGGGTTTATAACTGTGCACAATCTATTTCAGAATGGAAACACAAAAATTGAAAATTAATATAAGTGGAAGTTTAATGTGGAATTAACCATGTATGTTATTGATACACTTTACATGGCAAACATTTTATTTGTGATAACAATCCTCCTCAAGATTTAGTCAAATTTCTAATAACTTCAATGACTTTACTTGATCATTCTTTCTACCATTTTTGTTTATAAATTCATGAATGTTTGTTTACGCAGTTACCACAAATTCGATCTGCATGAATGCCAAGGTAGCTTTAGGACACAACTGTAGGAATTAATAAGATTATCATGAGAGTCCTTCTGGTGTCTTTGTTGTGATATTCGATAATGTTTTGGCAATTAATCATGTCAGTTAATCAACAAACTTACGTAGGTTAATCAGCATACCATGTACTGGAAGAGATTTGATCGAAACAAAGTTCCTTCAGACAATCACATGCTGATTAATTTGAACATATGATTAGGGTCTCTGGGTTACTAAGGTGATGAGATACGAAGGCATCGTACGATCATACGATGTGGTTCTATATTTGTCGGCTGACTTTATATTTGGAAAGTTCTCTTTCAAAATAGATTTCCAGGAAGATATTTTGTCTTGTGATGATATATGAGACTCTGACAATATTGCTGGCGACTTACTTTGGATATTGCTGCGTAGTTTCATGGTAATAAACAATGTGAAGTACAATTAAGTTTAACCTTGGGTTAATTGCGCGGTCAATTTTTCCTGAGACAAAATTGCTCAATGTTTTCACAATATTGTTTTGTCACCTTCACTCATTGGGCCAAAGGGCCAATTTATAGTAACAAGCTACCGGTACTACATGTACAGTAATGCCCTAAATAATCGACTCCTTAATCACAGCAGAATTATGGGTAACTTTTCAGGATTTAGTCGGAAATATGGCTTGTTGCCATTCATCGGAAAGCTCTCAGTGAGATAATTCAGTGACATAATTCTGCTGTGGTTAAGGAGTCGATTATTTATGGATTACTGTATAATGTTTTGCTATTGGTCTGACATGTGACTGGAAGGGTTGGGGGCATTGATTGAATTTCAAACTTATAGAAACGGGGTCCGTCCGTTCGTCCGTCCGTCGAGCCGTTCGTCGTTCCGTCCGTCCGTTCGTCCGTCCGTCCGTCACACTTTTGAGTACCTTCATGATGTAATCATCTCCTCCTACAGATTTCATCCCAGAGATTTGAAACTTCAGAATATTGTTGCCCATATATTGAAGATGTGCAACATGTATATAGATGACAGAAAAAATATTTTTTGACAGAGTTATTAACCCTTTTCGACTTAGAAAATTTCAACATTTTTTATAATTTTCTGTATGAGGGTACCTTCATGGTGTAATCAACTCCTACAGTTTTGATTGTAGATATTTGAAACTTCAGAGTATTGTTGTCCACATATTGGAGATGTGCAACATGTATATAGATGACAGAAAAATTATTTTTTGACAGAGTTATTAACCCTTTTCGACTTAGAAAATTTCAACATTTTTTATAATTTTCAGTATGAGGGTACCTTCATGGTGTAATCAACTCCTCCCACAGTTTTCATCCTAGAGATTTGAAACTTCAGAATATTGTTGCCCATATATTGAAGATGTGCAACATTTATATAGATGACGGAAAAATTATTTTTTGACAGAGTTATTAACCCTTTTCGACTTAGAAAATTTCAAAAAAATTTATAATTTTCTGTATGAGGGTACCTTCATGGTGTAATCAACTCCTCCTACAGTTTTGATTGTAGATATTTGAAACTTCAGAGTATTGTTGTCCACATATTGGAGATGTGCAACATGTATATAGATGACAGAAAAATTATTTTTTTACGGAGTTATTAACGCTTTTCGACTTAGAAAATTTCAAAATTTCAAAAACAATTCTTTAACAAAGCGGCATCGACTTGCCACTTTTTCGGGGGACACTGTGGTCAGCTGACCTTTTATTTTGTCAGGGATGTGGCTAGAGGATGTTATACTTGGGTGTGTTTGGCTGTCTGACCAAAATTCTCAACTTCTTCATTTGCAGCCCCCCCTCCCTTTCCTTGAGTTTGAATTTTCCAAATGATGCCTCAGACTTTCCATTTAATACTGGCATTATATATAATTAGAAGCTTCTAGCCTGACACCCAATTATGGCTTAGAAAAAATAACTATTAACCAGAAATGTTGAAATATAAATACCTGTTCACCATCAAGACACCATGTGATGTGTGAGATTTCTGGGACAAGTGTGCGGTCAAACAGTCAAGCTTTGTACCAAATTACCTTTTTCCAAAGCAAGGTAGCAACCACACCAAAATATGTGTTAGCCGGTCAGATGGTAGAAATATTACTACCGTAGGTGATATGTGATGATACCCTTCATATTTTCTGTGAACTTATAATATTTACTATGACACCCACTGGCCCGCGAGATGCCACTGCAAAGATGAAAAGCCTTTTAACTGTTTGTCTCCTGTCAATCTGTCTGTGAGTACATCAACAATTTCCTTTAGCACACCCTACATGCCACATCTCTCATATGAGTGTCACCAAACTTCATATGGATCATAGGGTTGACCTCTAGATGGGAGCCGCCAATTTTTTCAGAAATGCGTTAAAAACATGGCACCAGCAGCCATCTTTGATTTCAAATTTGAATTGATTGGCACACCCTGCAGCATGCATTTATTGGAAAATTATTTTCAAAATTTACAGGCAATGTTTTAGGATCACCTCTGGATGGGAGCTACCTAATTTTAAAGAATTTTGTTACAAAACATGGCTGCCGGTACTCTGGCTAGCCATATTGGATTTTACTTTTTGCATGACTAAATCTGACGACACACCCTACAGGCCACATCCCTCATCCAACCATCCAAACTTCATGTGGATCTCCTGGATTACCACTAAATGGAAAGCCATCGGCTTTTTATGAAATTTGTTAAAAAACATGGCCGCCAGAAGCCATCTTGGATTTCAAATTTAAATCCATTGGCACACACTTGTACCACCCACCCACTTATTGGAGAAATGTTTTGAAATTGACAGGCATGTGTTCAAGATCATTTCTAAATGGGAGCTATCAAATTTGAATGATTTTCGATAAAAAAAATAGCTGCCAGCAGCCATCTTTGATTTTACTCATCACTAAATATTTAGGCATGTCCCACAGCCAACATTTTAAATGCAATTGATCCCAAACTTCATATGGCTCTTCGGGTTGACCTCTAGTATTACTTAAACATTTAAACTCTCTGCATACCCTCTCGCTCATTGACAGTATTAAATGTATGACATCTCTCTCCATGTTGAGCTACAGTGTCATTGACACTTCCATGCTGTTGTATTCTTTAACAATGAAGTGGCACGCAATTAATGATCTCATTGAAATATTTGTTATTGCCAAGAATACTAGCCTTTACTACAATTGTGTCAAATATATCCTTGACAGAGCAGGATGTAGGTCAGGTCATACTATAAAAGCAGAGGCAATTCCATTGATTATTCAGAAACTTCCCAACACACCTTCCTTACATACCTGCTGCACATAGCACTGTTTTGACATCATTTGTTTTTGCACTGCTGAGCTGATAGAGAGGAAATATGGCTTCTACTCTTAAAGTGGATAATCAGAGTACTCAGATAACTTTGAAGGGTCGCCCTGACCTGGAATCTGTGAAACTCGGCATGTATGACATCATAAAAACTTTGGCCAGAGAACTGCCGCATATCTGTGAGGAGGCAATCGTAAGTGTTTTTAATTATTTACTTTAAACTAATTTTGTCATTCTAGAAATTGAATAATTGTTTTGAAACAAAATTATTTATAGATTTTAATAGAAAAAAGAATAATTTAAAAACTAAATTTTTTTTTATTCTTTTGATGAAATCAGACTGAAACCTAACATTCCCAAGGTATTTTGCAATAATATTTGTTTTATATCCCCTCTTTTTGCAGACGGCAAGTGCTTCAGTTCTCATACTAGTAAATATAAAAAGGCGAGTAATGATGAACGTTGCAAAACATGCCAAATAAAAATCAAGTCCATATTTATGCTCAGATGAATTAATTATACCCCCACTTTCGAAGAAAATGGGGGGTATACTGGATTGACTGCGTCTGCCCGTCACACTTTCTCCTTCCGTGTGTCCGTCTGTCCGTCCGTCCGTCCGACCTCATAACTCGAACAACTATGAACCGATTTCAGTAATTTTTTGTATGCAATCTCCTTAGGACCACCTCTCCGCATGATGCTAATTGCGGTGCGGTCCGACTTTCTTTTTTTAAGTTATGCCTTACTTTTCGACTTATTTTGACGTAGAAAATTCTGTCCGACTTAATAACTTTAACAAATATGAACCGATTTCAATATTTTTTACATAATGCAGCTCAGGGTTGGCTCGGACTGTTTTTCCTAACATTACACTTCATTTTCGACTTATTTTGACTTAGAAAGTTTTGGGATTTTTTTTGTGTGGATGCTATCAAGTTAAGATATTTTCCGGAAGTTTCCTTGAATATGGGTTCGGAACAATGATTTTTACCACAATTAAGTTGCGTTTCATTTTCTACCCTTTTTTGGGTTTCTGCAATCATTTGAACAAATATGAACCAATTTGAATATTTTTTTCTGTACAAGCTTCTTGCGAAACCATATCGATATTATTAATCCAAATTTTTCTTTAAAGTTAAAAATCTTTTTTGTTGGGTTTACGGATAATGCGGGTTGAATTTGCCACGTTGTGGGTATGCTAGCACGCGAGTGCACACCTCTTGTTATCTCAGACTCATTTACCTTATTATCCGAAAAGTTTTATGATGAACTTAACAAAAAATTTAAGAAGCAAATTTAATTTTTGAGACACTGCAAATTTTTTTGGAATCGGGTGGGATTCGAACCTCGGCCCATGACGGCGAGCGCGCCTTGCAACTGAAAGTCCAATGTCAATACCACATGGCCGCCCAGACATGTTCAAAGAGCAATGCTCGGCATGTTTTGGAGACTTATATATAACATGCTACTGTGCCATATCTGCTAGATATAAAAAATTTAAGATTTTGAAAAAAAAACTTTAATATTGTCAAAAAATGTTCTTGGATGTTCTTGAATTTTAGAAAATTTAATAATGAAAATAGGCACAGTTTTGTTTGGTAGGGCATGCTGCCATGCCCAATGGTACATCTACATGTTAAAGGTACTCAATCCGATTCGATGGTCCCCTCATCATCAGTTCCAACAACAAAATCTTTTGAAATGCCGCTTCAGTTATCATAATCGAGTAATAGCCCAAAAATAATGCTAACCACAGTCAACTATAGTGTAAAATTGCCCAAAACCTGTTATTTATCAACATTTTGTTCAACAAAATTTTGCCGGTTTGTCAAAAATATAATGATTTTAGTGTTATCTATCTTTATCTGCAATTTGGTACAAGACCGTCTTCTCGTCGACTGTTTACTGGGCCACTAAAAATTATCGATGGTGAAAAATAGTAGATGTCAAAAATCGATATCTCAGCACTCTGAGCTTTGATGGGAGGGTTCCTCGACTCAAATCAAATATTTTTTATCCCCGAAGCCATGGAAATAGTAATATGCAAGCTTTAATTCGCATTATGCATCTTTAACTTTGATTGATTTGCTTAATATATTGTTGCACTATATTTCCAATTTACCATTATGAGTAGATAATTAATTAATCAGGGTTTCTTCCCTTTGGGGTCTTGAAAGCATGAGTGGAATGTCCTTGAATCTGACTATTGACCATTAAAGGTCTGGAAAATTCTTGAATAGCCATTTATAGTGGACAATGAATAGCCTTCATGTTTTCTGATATACATGTATGCACTGCTGACTTAAACTAAACACATGGTTGAAGATCTTGAAAACAAACTTGAAAATTCTCGAAAAATATTTTTGACTTTGAAACTTGACTGTTGATTGAGGCAGGAGTTAAAATTTGCAATCTATTTTATGGAACATATGAACTATATTTCACCTCAAAAGACCATGAACTTACAGTAATATATAATTAGCACTATAGTCCCCTTTCTAACTTCTATTATTGTCATGTCAAAGTGTGACAATTAGGTGACATAGGAGACAAAGAGACATGACTGATGGGCACTTCCTCAGTCACGTACTAAAATATCATCCTCTTCATAATGACATGGTTACCTTCTGACCGTAGTATGACACAGTCATGTGACATATATCCTGATATATCAGGGATTTTTCTACAGTTTTTTGGGAAAGGGTCCAGGACTTTTCACGTTGGGAAAATTTGCACCATATAGAGGCTTATAATTGGGAATTGCTATGAGTGACAGGAATATACAGGTAGGAACATGCATTAATTATCATTGTGGTAATTAGTGTAATCCTGTGTATAATCACACATTTTAAAGCATTTCTTTATATAATAGACTGTTTTTTCCTATTTTATACCAATGGGGCAAAAGGATTTGAAACATATCTTTGCAACATCAAGGTGAAATCCTATATTTTGTTCACAAAAAACAAAGAGATTTTGTGAATTGGGAATGTTAGTGTCTCAAATCAGCAGAAATTAGAAAAAAAACTATATTTAGTATTTACTGATTATAATGGTTTTCTTACTAACTATACTGGTTTTGTAAATGTTCTCTGGTGCACGTTGCTTAATACTTATGGGATCATAGAAGGGTGAAGTTGGGGTGTAAATTGAATTTCAACCATTGTTGCTTCTCTCTTATATTACAGTTCACTTCTCCCTAATAACCAAACAGGGAAAAGTGGCTTAGAATTACCAATTTGAAACCTCCAGACTGGTTAAGTGAGCCTTTAAAGCATTGCTTTATATAATAGACTGTTTATTCCTATTTCATACAAATAAGACCAAATGACTTGAAACATATCTTTACAACATCAAGGGGAAATACAATATTTTTTGCTTATAAAAAAAACAAACAATGCCATTGATACAGCCCTTGAAAATGGCATATTTTGTTTATTGCATTGCTTTAATATTGTATGAAATTCTATTTTGGCATCTACTGCTTTTCCTACGGCATTGCCCTTGGCCTACCTATTTTTTAGTGCGAGATACTCAATTTTTTTACAAAGTTAAGTGTCATGTATATAGATTCATGTTTAGTTCACTTTAATATTTCACTAGTACAGTAGTTAATTCTGTGACAGTTGTGGCCTCCGGTGGCCTGCTTATTTCATGCTCCACTGGCAATTGTTCCATCGGAATGCCTTTGTTGAATAATAGAGAGAATGAAATCAATAAATTTATTTATCAATAAATGTAGATGCTGTTGATGGCATATTGATGAAGCATCTTGATTGGGGGGGGGTCAAGTCTGAGTTTAGTGTACCTGTCATTTGCAGAATGAGGTCCCCAGAGGGTGAATTTAGTGACGCTATCCCGCATAGTGGGCTAGCATCACTAAATTCACCCTCTGGGGACCTCATTCTGCTAAAGCCTCATCTTCTCTGGAAGGTTTCTTTGTTATCAAATATCTACAGAAACATCTTCACATACATGTAGATTCTATTTCTTTTTTAGTTTAGTTCTCTGTATCCCCAAATTGGCAGATGACACACTGCATAATCAAGGTTCCCAATGGGTGTACATCACAATATTCACCATTTGGGATCTTCAATCTGAGTCTATGTCTCCCATAGCAGATGAGGCCATGCAGAATGAAGTCCCCAGAGACTTAATTTGGTGATGCTAGCCTGCTATGCAGGAACTAAAATCACCCTCTGGGGACATGCCACCTTTAATACTGATTTCCTTAAATAATTATATTCTAATTAACATAGTAATAAAGTTCTGGCAGTGACATCAACATCATTGCACTAAGCTCTTATGTCACTGTTCGTGCTGATAATACATGTGTCTTTATAATACTAAAAAATATGAAGCCGGGTTTAGGGGCTAATAATGTGATAAAATGGTTTTCTTACTAACTATACTGGTTTTGTAAATGGGCTCTTGTGTTGCTTAATACTTATGGGATCATAGAAGGGTGAAGTTTGGGGTGTAAATTGAACTTCCGCCATTGTTACTTCTCCTTGGTAACAGTCCTTAGAACTCCCAATTTGAAACCTCTAGACTGGTTCTTGGCTTACATCATAATAAAATGGCTGCATTGTGTCCATTTTGGCAGTAATATGGCATTTTAAAGATTTGTCCTTCCTGTTCTGTATTCATGTGTGCACATCATATTTAGACTCTCAAGAGTATATATGACCAT
The DNA here is from genome assembly GCA_032622095.1 of Siphonodentalium dalli. Classification (NCBI taxonomy): domain Eukaryota; kingdom Metazoa; phylum Mollusca; class Scaphopoda; order Gadilida; family Siphonodentaliidae; genus Siphonodentalium; species Siphonodentalium dalli. The sequence goes on from CP136062.1 coordinate 106,905,052, forward strand.
GTTAGCGGTAAAATCATACAAAATTTTAGAACTCCTAGCTGATACTAGTATGAGTCTGTGTCAGGGTCACAATGGCATCGTAGAAATGATAGTTGATATCATTTTGGAAATCACAACTACTCACAATTGTAAATATTTCCTACTTAATTTGTTGATGAACTTTTCAATGATAAACAATAAACAAATGGCAATGATTCCAGTAACAAGCTTCATTGCATATAATTCATGTACCAGTATAAGAATGACAGTTCCTATACAGTAATGCCCTAAGTAATCGACCCCTTAACCACAGCGCAATTATGGGTAACTTTTCAGGATTTAGTCGGAAATATGGCTTGTTGCCATTCATCGGAAAGCTCCCCCCCCCCCCCCCCCCCCCCCCCGAGAGCTTTCCGATGAATGGCAACAAGCCATATTTCCAACTAAATCCTGAAAAGTTACCCATAATTCTGCTGTGTTTAATTTAAGGAGTCGATTACTTAGGGCATTACTGTATATAAAGCTATGAATATAACTACTGTGAGGAAGATTATTCTCTATACACATTCAATCACCCCAGAGGAGTTTGTGTTCCAAATTAGTTTTATTAAGAAGTTCATTATCCATCGGATTCCATCCCTTAACTAACACTATTTCTGATTGGGCAAAAGCTGTCACATGATATTCCGGGAAAAAGTCATATTGGACTCAATCGAGTCCAATATGACTTTTTTTTATCAGGATGCCGTGACGTCACGAAGTAACTCTATTGCCAAATGAATCAGTGAAATTGTGGTGCGCGCGCAGTACTCTGGTGGATTTAGCAGACGTTTCACTTCCACATTGAGTTTTTTTTTCACTTCTGTGTTTACTGTTCCAAATCTAGATCATGCCATGAATCTCTACTCCTGTCGGAGTCCAGCTGACGCCCGTAGAGACCATATTCCACCAGTACAAAACCCGGGAACTTTTTAAAAGTTTTGTCAGGGAACCTTGTAAAGTCGAAAAAATAACGCGGGGAATGTACTTCTTTGTTCATATCTGTTGCTTAATGATTTATTCATCGGTACGTGAAGTTCCCAGCTTGAGATTACATTATTTACGTGACTTTTGAGACCCGATTCCGTGATAAATATTTATTTTATTCCCTGTCGCCAAATTCAGGCTGTAAGCGGCCGCACGCGGAAGCAATTCTGATTGGTCGATGACCGAAACTTAAGTCCGAAAGTATAACTTCCCGCCACCGAACCGGTTTCAAAACTGGTCAAGCTCCCCCTGCGTAACACTCACGTTGGATTATAATACACACTATAATATCTACTGTATGTTGCCATTGATTTGGAATAAAACATTGTTTCAGGCATGAATCGTTTGTATCTGTCTCCGTTGTGAAGAAACTTGTATCCTATGGCCCCGCGGTGTCCCCGATAACAGACAACCATCGCATTGGATTGTGTGAGTGAGTGTTACGCAGGGGGAGCTTGACACAGAATTGCTTTCGCTTTATGTCGCTTACGACAATAATTTTCGTGACAGGGAATAAAATAAATATTTATCGCGGAATCGGGTCTCAAAGGTCACGTAAATAATATAATCTCGAGCTGGGAACTTCACGTACCGATTCCAAACCATGCTTTCAGATTATCATTACAGGCTTTTATAGAGAATCAGGTGCCGACAAATACAAAAAAAAACCACGAAAGTTCTATTCCCAAAATTTTGATAAACATACAGATTGATAACAAAAATGTCATTATACAATGTTAATTTTTGTGTACAGTATGTGTTTTTCTTGTACTTGTCCAGGTTGTGGTGAAAAGTCACATTGGACTCGACAGTGCGTGTCTCAAGAAAAACACATACTGTACACAACATTGTATAATAACTTTATAATATTTCACAGTAAGACATCCCAAATATCTTTAGTCGCTAACTTGACTTTGAGTAGTTTCTCAGTGTAACACACCCACAAGATATTATCTTCTCAAATAATAACAGAAGAATGACATTTTGACTGGATCAATTTGGAATTTGCTCGTGTGATGTGACGTAAATACAAAACATTCTTTGACATGAAGTGCACCTAGGAATAATGTGTCTGGCTTTTATTTTTGGATTGATGATATTTGAAGTATGAAATTTTGTGTGGTACAATAGCACTACAAGGAGATGTTTGGTCCTCAAAAGTTCAAAAGCAATCCTATTGTAACCTAGCCAAGAGGTTCTTCTTTGTAATGGCATTGGTGTATCATGCGCTACCATTGTGATATTGTAAATGTCATCACGTGCTTACATTGTGATACCTATCTTTTGCATATTTACCAAATATATGCAGCCTACATTGTATATCCTATAGTCGGGTCATGCCAAGATATTCAGTTTATATTCAATAATGGGTCAATATTTGCCACCTGTTCATCTATTTTAGTAGGTCCTTGTTGAAAAGAATGTTTTCATATTTAAACTAAAGTATTAAAGGAGAAAACTAAAACAAGATCGATTTGCTGTGAATCAGCAAAAAATAGTGATGAGTTTGTTGTCTGTGATAATGGGACCCTGCATGGTGGGGGAGGAACAAAACAACTCACACTATTGACACATAATGGTCCCATTAACCATATATAGGCCACAACAACATGTTTAAAGTGGTCTCATTGTAAAAAAAAACTCAATATGTCTACTATTGCAATAGAGATACTTCATCCATCAGTATGATAACATAAGGAATGAGTCCCATCATAAAAAAACATTGAAGTTATATATATATATCGGCTAGGAGGCTTGCATAAATTATTGTTAATTTCCTCCTACCTTTTAATTCGTATTTAAAATCTTGCCATACAATTTTTCGCACACCCATCGATGCGCGAATTTAAAACTGAGCGAAAAAATTTCAAAAATAGTACGACCCCAGTGACGACTCCTGAATTTATACCAAACTGCAGGGAAAACAAGTGGGCTATGTTGATGAGTTACATACATTATGCAATGTTATACAGTAATGCCCTTAATAATCGACTCCTTAACCACGGCAGGATTATGAGTAACTTTTCAGGATTTAGTCGGAAATATGTCTTGCTGCCATTCATCGGAAAGCTAGCTCTCAGTGAGACAATACACTTTTTGTGAGCCGAGCATTTCTTCTATACAGCATGTAAAGAACGAGCGATAAACAAAACACCCAACACCGTGACAATTTTTTTTAGGAGAGGGATTCAAGGTGATCCATTCAATACTTTAAAATCTTGAGTGGCAAGGATTAACGAGCGCTATGCCAGTATCTTGTAAACCACTTGGTGGTGATTTTAACTAATGTTCCATTAGTGGGGTATCCCCGGTGTTGAGTTTTTTTGCTTATCGCATACTCTTTACGTACCGTACTGTAACATAACATGGCTTTTGTTTACTAACACAGTGTACAAACTTGACAATAACATACTATTTACGCTATATTTATGATCAGTACCGGTATAAGAACAAAGTATGTCTATATTTTAATATTCTTTCTGTTTATGGCAGTTTATATGGATGTGTCTATTTTAACAGCAATATACCCACTGAAAAGTCCATCCGTATCTTTACAGATGACTCATTGGATTCAAGGGTCCCAATATTATGCAGTAACAACGTATCTATAACAAAAAGCCGCATTAGTTGTTGCAATTAGCTTATTACCAATAAATATTCTCAACAAATAAATGCTATTTCAGAAAGCTCCAGTCATGGAAGGGTAAAGTAATACATGTAAATGCAATCATCATATATATGGGAGTCTCCCTTTTGAGTCCACATGACATAAACAGGATATTGGCGGAGTATAAGGCTTGTTGATGAATACCCTATTGACAATACAGCATTACAACATCCTGGTACATCCAATCCCTCTCTTAAGTCTCATATCAGTGAGGTTAATTGAGTTACAGTGATGCCCTAAATAACCAACTCCTTAACCACAGCAGAATTATGGGTAACTTTTCAGGATTTAGTCGGAAATATGGCTTGTTGCCATTCATCGGAAAGCTCTCAGGGAGAGCTTTCTGATGAATGGCAACAAGTCATATTTCCGACTAAATCATGAAAAGTTACCCATAATTCTGCAGTGGTTAAGGAGTTGATTATTTAGGGCATTACTGTAACTGCACATTATCCCTTTCTACTCTAATCACATCTTTAGAACCCCCTTTTTACGTATGACATTCCATCTAAGCTAACTTTGAGTCCAAACATAATACAATATATAAGTATTATTATTATGTGTTTCAATATTGTTAAGGGAGAGGGGCAATACTCTAAAGTTGAATAACTTGTGCTCCCATCCCTTTTGATGTCAGAGAGATTCAGCTTGTAATTACTTCTGACATGTAGCTTGTAAGGTAAATGTCAGCATATGACACCAACAATTAATACGAAACAATTTTAACTCAGTCAAATGCATGCAAATTAGGGAACATCAAATTTTAACAAGACTTTGGCAGTATATTAATAAATGTTGTTACAAAAGGCATAACTCTGTAGAACAACTTTGAACTCAAAAGAGCTTGTGCATGGTAATCGGCTGAGTTATAACAGGTTATAAATTTGAAGGATCAATCAACATAGTATATTCTATTATAATTAACCCTGAGCTACATGTATCTTCCAAACAAAATAAACCATGTTTATGATTTGACATTTTCCTAAAATGGCAGTTTAATGGCTACACGTTACATGCCATAATCTACGAGAGTAATCTCTCTACTAATTAAATTAATGCAGTATATTGCTGGGGGTAACATAGCCCTGCTGGGCTGGGCTGTCTTCCCTGCTTCCCCAAAAACAAATATCACTATATAAATAATTAATCAGATTGCGTGAACATTATTCAGTTTCATATTCACATAAATACTCATCGATGAGTACTTGTAGTTCCCTTAGGAAATGTTCAGATAATAAGTTAAATTTTTTTTTCTCTCTGAATATTTCCCTCCATAATGAAAATGAATCCTTCTGAACTTTTATCATGGTTTGCCTGTCTGTGACGTCTGCTAAATTTAACAATTTTCTTGAACACCCCTACAGATGAATAATAAACCATTCCAATGTTCTTTTATAACTTGGTGGGAGAATCCATTTTGTATCGAAAGTGTTTAACCCTTTCATTACTGAATGGATACTTTCATTCAATTATAAAAGTAGACATGGGGATAACCTACTAATCATTTGGAGGGATGTTTAAATAATAAAAAGTTCTGAAAATCTGATTCCTATTCATTCATTTGTAGGGAATGTTTAGATAATAATAAGTTAAACGACCAAGTTGCACATTACATGGCAAATGAAATACGTGGCTAGAGGGTCTCTGATGGGGCCGGGTGTCCAACATGTAATTTTTCCAACAACACATGCCTAAAAACGACAAATTTCACACTAAACAAGCCTGCCAATAGTGTGTCTGTCATTTGCAGAATGAGGCCCTACAGGAGGGGGAATTTAGTGATGCTATCCCGCACAGTGGGCTAACATCAACAAATTCACCCTCTGAGGACCTCATTCTACTTAGGCCTCGTCTTCTGGGAACTATTTATAGTCTCAAATTAACATTGTTTTTAGTTATATTTTCCCTTCTTGGAAGATTCTATTTGTGAATATAATTTGCAGAAGATAAAATGCATAATCGAGGTGATTATAAATGGGTGAATATCACCAGCTTCAACTGGGGAACCAAACTCTATGCAGGATTTACCTCCCTTGATGACTCAGTAAGAACTTCAATCTGATCCTAAGTCTCCCATAGCAGTTGAGGCCTAAGCAGAATGAGGTTCCCAGAGGGTGAAGTTGGTGATGCTAGCCCACCGTGCAGGATAGCTGCACTATATTCACCCTCTGGGGACCTCATTCTACAAATGACAGACACACTATTTGCTCATCACTCATAAGCATGTATCCAGTCGGAGAAAGGTTGAATATATATCTTAAGTATATGTCCTGGTACATCCACACTCTATCTACTCTCAGTCAGGTTAAACGAGTCCAATACCCTTCTATACATTTAATAAATACCTGGTTGTACTATAAGTATATGCTTGGATCATGAACAGTGTGATACTGATAGGTTATAACTTAAGAATTTTGGCTTTTGGGAAGGTCTAGAGATATACATTTCTGTTTTAATAACTATCTTTCTTTGGTACCAAATTAGTTTAGAGCAAGGCATGCACAACCTTCAGAAGGGCAGCTTTAAATATATGCATTTGCAATTGTTCCATCTTCCAATGGTATGAGAGCATAGCTGTATGGGCCACGGGGAAGCTGTGAGTACTGCCGAAATTTTTTATTTTGAAAGCTCCAAATTTGGGGCAAATTGGAGATATTTTTAGTCAAATTCTGGCAAATTGAATGGTATTTCAAGGGGAAATTGTGGCAAATTACAGTAATTTTCACAGTTCTGCCCGAATTTTTACATATTTATGGTTAATTTGAATCTATGTTGTTATATTTCTGTGTATATGATATATTCTACAAAAACTGTGTTACAACCATGAATATGTCATGAATGTAAAAAAAATTGGGCAAAAAGTCTCAGCCCCCTAAAAATTTGGGTGTCCGTACGGCTACAGTAATGCCCTAATTAATCGACTGCTTAACCACAGCAGAATTATGGGTAACTTTTCAGGATTTAGTCGGAAATATGGCTTGTTGCCATTCATCGGAAAGCTCTCACTTATAAAACAAAAAATGTCCCCAGACCCCTGTGGTACCAACTGCAAAACCCCACTACATTTTGAGTATGCCACACACCACTTACCACCATTATGTGTCATGGTACTGTCTTATGGTACTAGTGTCTACATGTATCTTACATTTTGTAGGTGTTCATTGTTGGGAGAGAGATTGGTGTTCATCGCACCCCCTTCCCAATACTAGACAAAATTTCTACAGATATGCTTTGAGATAACAAAAGTTGAAATTATTGTAATTTCGGACTGAAAAATAGATGTAGGTTGATATTATTCTGATATTAAGTTATTCAACCATTATGTGTAGTCAGGACGTTAGACTTTAGGCCAAAAGTTTAATATTTATATTTTCCTACTTTTGATTCAAACATATAGCATGGGGGTTGTTTTTTGTTGAAATTTGAAACATATAGAACAATTTTATATTTAAAAAACTGGGAGGGTTTGCAAAAGTAATTTCCATTTACACAACACCTCATTTGATTTTGGTTTGGTTCGTATTGCATGGTGAGTGGTTATTTGGAAATTCAAATGTGGGTCCTCAGGCTAAATAAAATAATACATATGTTTAGGGTAACTGGGGAAAAAATGGGTGGGGGGCAAGTGGTAAAGTCATTTTTATTTTATTTTTTCATTTTATTTTTCTCGCTCGTCATTAGGGATTGTGTCAGAGGGTACTTGTACAGGGACTAGAAGTTACTCACTTCTTAATGCGATTTATGGAATTCAGCTGCATAAAATGACAAAATAATGACTGTTGTTAACTATCTTTAAAGCAACATCTTATTCCGGTCACGTATTTTCATATTCAAATGAGTCTGAGAAAAATTTAAAGATAAAATGGTGACGACGCAGTCCGTTTTGGGCAGAGCAGGTGGGTTAAAATACCCTAAACACAGCCTTACACAGGTATTATTTGATTTAGCCTTTCCAACAAAAACCCTCTAGCAACATCCATGATCAGAAAGTGAAATGCCAGTCTCTCATTGCATCATGAGCCCTCAGATTTCATCAGCTCTATGCTGCGCTACTATCAGCATTATAAACAATATTGATCCCTCATGAAATAGACCAACTCAAGTTATTTATAGTCTGAACCACAGTCAATATTCCCCATTACTCACTGGCTCGCATGTAGGCCTGCATTTTTGTAAATAGTTTCTAAAAACATACTTCTGAGAACTACGTGATAAGAAGCATTCTGGTTGTGCCTAGGTAATCATTTAGATGGTCACTCCGGAAATTACATGCCCTCATTTAAATAGGTATTCAAAACAATGTGTCATCCAATGACCATCCTGCTTTGACTGTCGGCTATATCCCCGAACAGTGTGTTGTGGTCATCACATTATAGTTTATGAGTGCATGGATATAACAATAACAACCTACTATTGATCTGTTTTGTTTATAAAATATATCAATTTCTGACTGTTTGGAATCCTGTGTGACTTGGATTTTATTGTGATAATATTTCAACTGTGATATGCCTGAAATGCGATTGAGCAGAAAAAAGAGCGTACCAAAAGATCCCGCAGAAAGAAAAAAATTGGTTAGTAAGAAAATGTATTTAAGTGTTAAATTTACATGCATATCCCATATATATTTATTGTAGTTTGAAAAAAATATTATCATTTTGAGGGAAGAACAGTTTTTATTTATTATTACATGCACTTCCTACTCAAAGTTGGAGAAAAAATGTCTTTCCCTTTTGTTTACAGAATCATATTATAATGTTAGTGATGTTACAATGTTGTAATACTTAATTCCATTTTTCATCTTTGAAGTTGGTTCATGAATTCTGTCAATAGTGATTCAAATTTACTTGAAGTCAGCTATAGGTAGGGTCAGTCATGCATTTTTTTTTAGAACAGTTTGTTTTTATTATTTTGACAAAAATAATTATGCATGATGTTGATCTAGAGTAATACTCAGATAATTCCCAAGACATGTGTCCTGCTGCATATACGCAGAATACAATGACAACATGCATATATTTACTATATCATTCATTTGAGCATTGATTTTCCTATAGACTCTTTAATAGATTTATTGATTTTTTAAACATCAGACTGCCTGTCTCGTGGGCTGTAGTAAATTATTTATAGGCTCCTGTAGACTTATCTATGAGAAAATAAACTTTATAATGTTTGATCAGCTAATGAAATACAAAAACAACTATTCTTAAATTAATATAGGTAATATAGGGATAATACTAGATACCGAAAATTTTCCACTGTAATAATTTGAGCCATTAGTCGTTAGTCATTAGACTCATGGCTATTCTCGTCTGCCATATGACCTTCAGCAGCCAATCAGAGTGCCTGTGAAGACACACCTTTATCCGGAAGCTTCTTGGCTGAATGCCAGAGGTCGTTTTTGTTGTACCCCCTACTCCACCATGGCTTTATGAATGGCAGTAGCTGGTAGATTTCATCATCACTTATTACTATGCCGTAGTTTTCAAATACTTTGCATAATAAATTCCTCTACAGTATGATATGTCATGCTGCACAAATTGATGTACACAATGGGTATAATATCAAGCTGTATCAACAATTATATACTCTTAACAGGTTTTATCTTGACATGCTGTGTATTATTAAGCCTATCGGCATCATTCAGTTTATATTAACCCCTTTTATAGTTGATATGAAGAATCTCTGATGGTTTTTTATCAGTCTACTATTGCTCACTGTTTTATTCTTTGATATGGAGTATTTGTTTACAATTCTTATTGAGGGGGAATATGCACGTTTTGCATTTTAAAATCCAGCCAAATATGGCAATAAATGTTCAACAGATTCTTGAAGCAGTATTGAACTCAATTAAATTGCCATTCGAGCCTTTTACTAGATCAGATCCTGTACTTTTTATGGCAGTTATTCATTTCCACTCAATTTGTATACTCGATGAGAACGCTCTTCCCAAAATTCTCTTCTAAATCTATGATTAAAGACATATTCTTGACATTTTTAATGTTATATATAGCATATGCTTGATGTGGTCTTCAGATAGCATAGATTCCTTCATGTGGTGCACTTTAACAATTAAGTCGTTTTCTGTGTAGGTCCATCTAAAAGTTCCATCTCCTGACATGGCTCAGGTGTGGAATTATAAACCCCCTCAACACAGCTTTTTTTCTTATTTGCACTGATAAGAACTTGAAAAAAATTTATCACATACAAAATGGACTTATATATTGAAAAATTAACAAATTGATTTATATTGGTGTTCTTCTAAAAACAATAAAATTATGTGAAACACTCAATAGAAAATTCCATATAAAATAATATAGTGTCCTTCTGCTTCAGGTGTCACTTATCGTTCCAAGGGTGTTATTTTATCACTAGTAACTTAACCCTTCCATGACTGGAGCTTCCTGAATTTTGCTAAAACCCTGTGCCAATGTATTCTCTGTGAATACATTGTCCTAACAATATTTTCCTTGACCTTGTTAAGTCAGTGGATTCTCTTATATATGCGAGATTCTCTATGGGAGACTCACATATATATGATAAATTGAGAATGCATTGGCACAGGATCTGCTACACCAGTGCAGCTCCCATCATGAAAGGGTTAATATTACAAGAATTTTAAAAATAAAGTTTCATAAAAATTGGCCTGGAAACCTGAATACATTTTAACTCCTGCAGAAAGTTCATGCATTGCTATAATACCAGATGCCATTTAAAAGAAGAACAATTTGTTGGATACTGTGTGCACTTATCCATTTACTATTAACCCTTTACCCAACAGAATTAACCCTTTACCCAACAGAAGGGCCCTGTGCCAATGCATTCTCTTATATATGCGAGTCGACCATAGGTCGCCTCGCATATATAAGAGAATGCATTGGCTTAACACATTACAAATTATAAAATTGTTAAAGAATGTAAGAAAAAATGGTAAAAAGTGTTATAAAAAGATTTTTTTTAGGCCAATGCATTCTCTTATATATGCGAGGCGACCTATGGTCGACTCGCATATATAAGAGAATGCATTGGCACAGGGCATAACTGTAACCATCACAATGTGGTCAATGATCCGGTTCCAATGATATCCATATTTGTATGGTTCTATTGAGACAGACCGAAGATATTTTAGGCTGTTAAAGCTTTATTTGGCCGGTTTTGGCCGGTTTGTTGGGTAAAGGGTTAACTTTCAATTCAGTGCAATTCATATTTTATTTGAATATCTGGATTTTAGTCCCTTAAATTTGGACATAACACAACATAAACTGAACAGTTGACAAAATATGAATACAATCCAGTATCGGGCCTAGTTTTTCAGGGACTTACTGTGGGTCGTTGGATACTGAAACTGACATTGTGAATTGGCCTAACAAATCCTAAACTAGATCATGCCATGAATCTCTACTCTGGCTAACGCCCGTAGAGATCATCTTCGTTGTGTTCAAAACCCGGGAACTTTTTTTAAGTTTTGACAGGGAACCGTATAAAGTCGAAAAAATAACGCGGGGAATGTATTTCTTTGTTCATACCTGTTGCTTAATGATTTATTCATCGGTACGTGACGTTCCCAGCTCGATATTTCATTGTTTAGGTGACTTTTGAGACCCGATTCCGCGATAAATATTTATTTTACTCCCTGTCATGAAAATTCAGGCCGTAAGCGGCCACATACGGAAGCAATTCTGTGTCAATTAAGCTCCCCCTGCGTAACACTCACTCACACAATCCAATGCAACGTTGTCTCTGTTATCGGGGATACAAGTTTCTTCACAACGGAGACAGATATAAACGATTCATGCATGAAACAATGTTTCATTCCAAATCAATGGCAATATAAACAGATATTATAGTGTGTATTAATCCAGTGTGAGTGTTATGCAGGGGGAGCTTTTTTTACCGGTTTTGCAACCGGTTATGTGACTGGAAATTATACTTCAGTTATACTTTCGGTCATCGACCTATCAGAATTGCTTCCGCCTGTGGCCGCTTACGGCCTGAATTTTCGTGACAGGGAGTAAAATAAATATGTATCGCGGAATCGGGTCTCAAAAGTCACCTAAACAATGAAATATCGAGATGGGAACTTCACGTACCGATGAATAAATCATTAAGCAATAGGTATGAACAAAGAAATACATTCCCCGCGTTATTTTTTCGACTTTATACGGTTCCCTGTCAAAACTTAAAAAAAGTTCCCGGGTTTTGAACACAACGAAGATGATCTCTACGGGCGTTAGCCAGAGTAGGGTTTCATGGCATGATCTAATCCTAAACTAACCCACATCCCATCTTCATATCGGTACCGGCATGTTCTGAACATAATAAATGTATAAGCTGTGCCAGTACACATAATTTATGCTTCGATCTCTGTGACTACAGTAATGCCCTAAATAATCGACTCCTTAACCACAGAAGAATTATGGGTTATTATTCAGGATTTAGACGGAAATATGGCTTGTTGGAATTCATTGGAAAGCTCTCCCTGAGTCGATTATTTCGGGAATTACTGTATGTTAATGCCAAGGATGGGTGGCTTGCTACAGGGAAGTTGCACATAGACACAGAAACATATAATAGAGCTTCCAGACAAATAACAATGTTGATAATATTTGCATATGCAATCTTTTTTTTGGTATTAATTGCCTGTTTCCTCAGCTATAGCTATTACTAATAGCCTAGTAATAGGATGAGGATCTGTTTAAGTAATCATGGAGTTAAGCCGCACTTTGGGTTGTATGGCTCATTTGCACATTGTTTTCAGTTGCCAAAAGGTTATGACGCAAATGTCACCTTGGCGTTTCTTGTCACATAGAGTTTTACTATGTTATGTGATGCACATAATGGTCGTTGTATTTATTCTTTTGAGTACTAAAGCTGTTTTGTAGTAGGTGTCTTATATGCCTTTTAATAATACTATCATCGTTTGTCTTCAGTGGAATGAATGCCATTATCTGGTGCCAAATATTTAGTATTGTCATAAATGTTCGAATACCATAAAGACCCACTTAAGTATTATAACTGTTCCCAATTGGAGATGTCTTGACTCAGGCATGTTGTTTGTCCTGTAGTCTTGTGTGTCAGGTCTTACCTCAGTTTAAGTGCTTATTTACTGAAGGGATACTCCCTGCATGAGCCCACCCGCTTTATATAAAAGCATACTTTGGAGTGATCTATTATTCAATTGGAGGGATATTAATTTGTGGGAAATATCTAGATAATAGGTTAACAAGGTCATTCGTTGAACTTATTACATGTATCTGAACATTTCCTGAATAAACTACTCATGAATGCTGGTGAATGAGTATTTAAATGGACATGGCTCGTTCGAACCCCATTCATGGCAACAAGCCCTATTTCCGACTAAATTACGAAAACTTTCCAGTAATTCTGCTATGGTTAACCCTTTCAGTGCCAGGGGCCGATCTCATCGGCCCTAGTTTAGTCTGTAAAATCGGCCCTAAAATTTTTTTGTTTTTTTTTTTGTTTAGATTTTTAACAAATTATTAAAATTGTAAAAAATAATAACAAATGATGAAAAATTGTTAGGCCAATGCATTCTCTTATATATGCGAGGCGACCTATGGTCGACTCGCATATATAAGAGAATGCATTGGGTTGATACGAAAATCGGTCCTGGCACTCAAAGGGTTAAGGAGTCAATTATTTAGAGCATTACTGTACATGGAAGATTTCTGAACAAATTAATAGATGTAGCGCTGAAAATACGTGTTTTGTTTCTTATATATTTGATAAATTTGAGATAATTTTATTTGTTCAGGTTCAGGTGTTTTAATCAGCGGTCTCATAAAAATTGCGCTTGTAGACTATGCAAAGAAAATATAGAGCTGCCTTATAATTCACTCTGAAATATTTACGATTAAAACAAAGAGAAAACAGTGCAAGAAGTTTTTAAATAGTTTAATGTTAAGATAACACAAGGTACCTTTTCCGGAAGTTGTGCATTATTTTGATTCCAGAATTGCAATGAATCCAAATGTCGCAATATTTATTCAGGACCAGAACATTGTTTATGAAGTTGTATTTTTTACACTTCATTTTGTCTTTTTGGGACATACACGGCTCATAGATAGGTAGTTCAGGTATTTATTGACCTATTCTGGTCGGGGGGTGGGGGGGGGGGTGGAAAGCAAATATAATAAGGTGTATTTTGGACTGCAAACCTCCATGTGACTTTAATAAAAAAGAAAGTGTAATTTGTTACTCAGAGAAAAAAAAATTCTACCCTCACTGAGAGCTTTCCGATTAATGGCAACAAGCCATATTTATGACTAAATCCTGAAAAATTACCCATAATTCTGCTGTGGTTAAGGAGTCAATCAATTAGGGCATTACTGTAATTGTGACATTTATAATCATATTGATGTTCTATTATAAATTCTGCTCTTTAGAAGATATTTTGGTCAACTTTGTCACAGATGACAGAGGAATATTTAGTTGGAGAAGACGAAATATTATTACTTTTGACATAAATTGTTATGTATTTCAGTTGATGTTCCAAAAATATAGTTGTTTGCCTTTGAACTGTATTTAGGACAACTTTTGTCTGCATAATGTTTCTTTGTCTGAGGTGATGATGGACCCAAATTTAGTTTGAGAAGCTGGAATATAACTTTTGACATAAATTTGCTACTTTATTATTGTTGTGTATAATCCTGTTGATGTCCCTGTTTATGTCCCAATAATGCCGTTGTCTGCACTTCTCATTGAAGATATTTCGGTCAACATAGTTGAAGAGCTGGAGTATCAATTTTGACAGAAATTTGCTATTACCGTAGTACATTAATATAGTTAGTAATCCTGCTGATGTTTCAATTACAGTTGTCTGACCTTAATTTACAGTTATTTCTGTCAACTTATGTTTTCACGATGTTTCTTTGTCCACAAATTTAGTTGGAGGGGCTGAAAGATCACTTTTGACATTTTGTTACTTAATCATGTTGATGTTCCAAAAATCCATCCCTTTGCCAAGTTTGGCCTATATTTTTGACAACCAATTTCTTCATGATGTTTCTAGGTTTTGGCAGATTAAGGACATTTATATTTCATCTACAAATTATCCATGATAACTGGGAAATATTTGACACACTTTGAACACAGATCAAACAATCTACAGATTATTGTTTTGATATGGAATGACAGTGACCTGCTATCTTGCCAAATTCTAACCTTTACAAACATTTTGTCCCAAGAATATAAGTTATTTGATATAACAGGAATATTCAATGTGTGTTCTTTATCAATCAACTTCGTATTGAATGATGTATTCAGGGTTTCATACATAAAATTACAACCAAGTCTTGAAATAGCGTGTCTGTCATTTGCAGAATGAGGTCCCCAGAGGGTGAATTTAGTGACGCTATCCCACATACATGTAGGTCGTTTGTTGAACTTATTATTTCTGAACATTTCCCGCCAATGAATATGAATCATTCTACTCTTGCATTATCTCTTTTTAGCTCAACTTACTTTTGTAAGTTTGAGCTATTGCCATGGCTTGGCGTCCGTCGTCTGTGTGTGCGTGTGTCCATCAACAATTTCCTTTGGCGCGGGCTACAGGTCGTACCTTTGGTCTGATCTTTATGAAATTTTGCATGAATGTTAACAATGACATGTAGATGGGAACGAGTGATTTTGGGGTTGTTCGGCCAAAAAACATGGCCGCCAGCAGCCATCTTGGATTTTACTCTTTGCATGACTAAATCCTTTGGCGCGGGCTACAGGTCGTACCTTTGGTCTGATCTTTATGAAATTTGTCATGAATGTTGACATTGACATGTAGATGGGAACGAGTCATTTTGGGGTCATTCGACCAAAAAACATGGCCGCTGGTGGCCATTTTGGATTTCAAAATTCAATCCATTGGCGCGGTCTACAGGTCGTACTGTTCGTCTGATCATTATGAAATTTGTCATGGATGTTAATATTGATTTTGGGGTCGTTCGGCTAAAAAACATGGCCGCTGGCAGCCATCTTGGATTTTACTCTTTGCATGACTAAATCCTTTGGCGCAGGCTACAGGTCGTAGTTTTGATCAGAACTTCATGAAATTTGTCATGGATGTTAACAATGACATGTAGATGGGAACGAGTGATTTTGGGGTTGTTCGGCCAAAAAACATGGCCGCCAGCAGCCATCATGGATTTTACTCTTTGCATGACTAAATCCTTTGGCGCGGGCTACAGGTCGTACCTATGGTCTGATCTTTATGAATTTTGTCAAGAATGTTGACATTGACAAGTAGATGGCAGCGAGTCATTTTGGGGTCATTCGGCCAAAAAACATGGCCGCTGGTGGCCATTTTGGATTTCAAAATTCAATCCATTGGCGCGGGCTACAGGTCGTGCTGTTCGTCTGATCATCATGAAATTTGTCATGGATGTTAATATTGACATGTAGATGGGAACGAGTTATTTTGGGGTCGTTCAGCCAAAAAACATGGCCGCCAGCAGCCATCTTGGATTTTACTCTTTGCATGACTAAATTCTTTGGCGCGGGCTACAGGTTGTAGCTTTGGTCAGAACTTCATGAAATTTGTCATGGATGTTAACAATGACATGTAGATGGGAACGAGTGATTTTGGGGTTGTTCGGCCAAAAAACATGGCCGCCAGCAGCCATCTTGGATTTTACTCTTTGCATGACTAAATCCTTTGGCGCGGGTTACAGGTCGTACCTTTGGTCTGACCTTTATGAAATTTGTCATGAATATTGATATTGACATGTATATGGGAAAAGTCATTTTGGGGTCATACGGCCAAAAAACATGGCCGCTGGCAGCCATCTTGGATTTTACTCTTTGCATGACTAAATCCTTTGGCGCAGGCTACAGGTCGTAGTTTTGATCAGAACTTTATGAAATTTGTCATGGATGTTAACAATGACATGTAGATGGGAACGAGTTATTTTGGGGTTGTTCGGCCAAAAAACATGGCCGCCAGCAGCCATCATGGATTTTACTCTTTGCATGACTAAATCCTTTGGCGCGGGCTACAGGTCGTACCTATGGTCTGATCTTTATGAATTTTGTCATGAATGTTGACATGTAGATGGGAACGAGTCATTTTGGGGTCATTCGGCCAAAAAACATGGCCGCTGGTGGCCATTTTGGATTTCAAAATTCAATCCATTGGCGCGGGCTACAGGTCGTGCTGTTCGTCTGATCATCATGAAATTTGTCATGGATGTTAATATTGACATGTAGATGGGAACGAGTGATTTTGGGGTCGTTCAGCCAAACAACATGGCCGCCACAGCCATCTTGGATTTTACTCTTTGCATGACTAAATTCTTTGGCGCGGGCTACAGGTTGTAGCTTTGGTCAGAACTTCATGACATTGTTAAGGATGTTAACAATGACATGTAGATGGGAACGAGTGATTTTGGGGTCGTTCAGCCAAGAAACATGGCCGCCAGCAGCCATCTTGGATTTTACTCTTTCAATGACTAAATCCTTTGGCGCAGGTTACAGGTCGTACCTTTGGTCTGACCTTTTATGAAATTTGTCATGAATATTGATATTGACATGTATATGGGAACGAGTCATTTTGGGGTCATACGGCCAAAAAACATGGCCACTGGCAGCCATCTTGGATTTCAAAATTCAATCCATTGGCACGGGCTACAGGTCGTACTGTTTGTCTG
Organism: Siphonodentalium dalli; assembly: GCA_032622095.1. Taxonomy (NCBI): domain Eukaryota; kingdom Metazoa; phylum Mollusca; class Scaphopoda; order Gadilida; family Siphonodentaliidae; genus Siphonodentalium; species Siphonodentalium dalli. Next base: position 106,922,380 of record CP136062.1, read on the forward strand.
ATCATCATGATATTTATCATGGATGTTAATATTAACATGTAGATGGGAACGAGTCATTTTGGGGTCGTTTGGCTAAAAAACATGTCCGCCAGCAGCCATATTGGATTTTACTCTTTGCATGAATAAATCCTTTGGTGCGGGCTACAGGTCGTAGCTTTGGTCGGAACTTCAAGAAATTTGTCATGTATGTTAACAATGACATGGAGATGGGAAACGAGTCATTTTGGGGTCGTTCAGCCGAAAAACATGGTCGCCAGCAGCCATCTTGGATTTTACTCTTTGCATGACTAAATCCATTGGCACAGGCTACAGGTCATACCTTTGATCAGATTATTATGAGATTTGTAAAGGCTGTAGATGGGAACAAGTCATTTTGGGGTAATTCGGAAAAAAACATGGCTGCCGGTGGCCATTTTAGAATTTACTCTTTGCATCAATAAATCCTTTGGCACACCATAATCACCACATCCCTGATCCGATCATTATGAAACCTGTTCTGAATGTTGATATTGACATGTACATCTAGTCTTACTTAGACATTTCAATTGGCACTTTTCCTATTCCTCCATTTACTGTCAACCATTAAATATTCCCCTACCTAAGTTGAGCTACAGTGTCATTGACACTTTCATTTATGTCTGTCATCTTATTTTATTACCTGAGCAACCCTATAAATGAATAATAGATGGTTCCACTATATACTGTTATAACTGAATGGAGAGAATCCATTCTGTATAAAAGGGTTAAGCGTTAAGCATGTGATCATAATTAGCTACACACCTGCTAGTTACAGACATTTTTGAGAGTATAGAGTTCTTATTATGAACTACAGTAATGCCCTAAGTAATCGACTCCATAACCACAGCAAAATTATGGGTAACTTTTCATGATTTAGTCGGAAATATGGCTTGTTGCCATTCATCAGAAAGCTCTCACCGAGAGCTTTCCGATGAATGGAAACAAGCCATATTTCCGACTAAATCCTGAAAAGTTACCCATAATTTTGCTGTGGTTATGGAGTGGATTACTTAGGGCATTACTGTAGATCATGTCATGAATCTCTACTCCAGCTACAAAGAGATCATACTCCACCAGTACAAAACCCAGGAACTGTTTGATGTTTTGACAGGGAAGTTTATAACACAGAAAAAACATTGCAGGTAACATATTTCTTAGTTATTACCTGTTCCTTAATAATGTAGTTCACTGTCGGTGAAGGACCCAACTCGAAGTTGCACGATTTATTAAAGTGACTTTGCGAGTGATTTTGCTTTGCATCGCTTATAATCATGGAATTTCTCCCTGGTAATTAATTCAATCTTTATTGCGATATCGGCCCAAAAAAGGGATGAATCTTGAGCTGGAACCACCCGGACAGTGAAGTAGATTATTGAGGAACAAATATTAACGAAGAAATATATTCTTTGCCTTGTTTGTTCAATGTTATAAAGTTCCCTGTCAGAATGTGTCAGAACACCAAAAAGTTCAAAAGTTTTGTCCTGGTGGAATACATCTCTAAGGGCATATACAGTAATGCTCTAAGTAATCGACTTCTTAACCACAGCAGAATTATGGGTAACTTTTCAGGATTTAGTCGGAAATATGGCTTGTTGCCATTCATCGGAAAGCTCTCGGGGAGAGCTTTCCGATGAATGGCAACAAGCCGTATTTCCGACTAAATCCTGAAAAGTTACCCATAATTCTGCTGTGGTTATGGAGTTGATTAATTTGAGCATTACTGTAGCTTGAGTAGAGTCACTGTAGAGATCCACAGCATGATCTAATTATGAACCATCCACCTAATGTCCTAATCTAACCTTGGAGGAATGTTATCCAGCTGATATACATGGGGTAATTAAGAGTTTCTTCACATAAGTGTTACATTTCCCATCAATGGGTCTTGGAATTCACCAATTGACGTCAACACCATCGTTAATCATAAAAAAGGGACAATAGACAGAAGTATTGCATATCTTCTCAACAATGATTCAGCACTATAATATGTCTGCCGAGCTTTAGATGTTATTGCCAGTACCCCTATTAGACATTACTGTCCAATAGAAGATGATTGAAGATAAATAGTTTGGCATAATCTTCGGAAATAATAATCGACAAGGTCGTGGAAGTCTGCCTGCCTAGTTGGATATCATCCAATATCGCTAATAGGTTCTATGATAGAAATGTGCCTGGTCTTTTGATTGCAAACACACGTACCCTTAATCAGTGGATTAAGGGGAAAGTTCGACTGCACTTTTTATGCACAATGATGCTGTATTTGCGCCCACCTTGTCGTAGATTAGTCCCTTTCATACTATTTTTAGCCAAATATTCTTAAATAGATATTCTCAAAATAAGTTTCCCAGCTTCCACTGCGGGCATGGTACTGTTTTATAGGGTTGTGGTGTCCACCATGTTGAATGATGAATGTTAATCAGGTCCGACACTTTCCCCAATTGCTGTATATACTACTAGTATGTCAATCGGTGTATTTACCTATATGGGCCTATATTATTGCTATGGCTAAAGTATTTAGTGTGAGATGTATTGTGCAATATATTGCACAAATTGGGTCTCAAAGTGATTTCAAAAGTTATGGTGGTGAGAAACACGCTATGTAAAAGAGGCCCTAGGGTATAATTTGTACATTGTTATGCCATATAAATATTTCATGTGCATAACCAAGAACTCAGTGATGAACATATGAAACCAAACAACAATCAGTTCGTCCTTAACTTTTGTCCACAACTCAATTGGAAAATGGTGTGAAGTTAGTCTTCTGAATCTTTAAATTAATTAGATATTGGCCTAATCATGTTTTATCGCATACATTTTGGCTTTAACCCTTTGAGTGCCAGGTCGATTTTGTATCAACCCATATACCCTGTGCAAATGCATTCTCTTATATATGCGAGTCGACCAGGCCTAACAATTTTTTTTTTTTTTACAATTTTTAACAATTTTAATAATTTATTCTTATATTCTTTAACAGAATTATTTTGTAGGTTTAGGGCCGATGAGATCGGCCCCTGGCACTCAAAGGGTTAACATATACAAATTATTTTCAAAGGGCAATAAATTGGCTTTGCCGCATAAAGGTTTGTCTTTTCCGGATGTGCTTTGTGTATATAAACTACGACTATATACGTGCAGTATGCACTAAGTCTAGAACTAGATGACGTATTGTGAACTTTCATGGTTCCTGCAAATATCTGATTAATCTGAGATGATATGTATAGCGTCTATAAATTTTATAGGCTGATAGAGGTATATATACGCTGATTGGCATATGGGTCATTTCACAATCAAGTTGAGCACTTTTTCTCACCAACTGACAAACCACAAATCAGTTTTTTCAAAATAATTTGTTCATATTCAATTTTTCATACTCATAAGTCATAGTTGATGAAAAATATGCCATATTACCCTCTCTAGAATCAAATTCTGTATTTTATGGCATGCAAATGGTTGAGTAGGGACGATTTCTGAACCCATGACTCTAGATTAAGCAGATCTACACACTATAGCTGTCAGTGGCTGCATGATGTAAAGTTGGAAAATGGTCTGAGTAAAATACATGAAATAGCCATTTCATTGCAATATCAGCCATCCAACAAATGTTCTTAAATAAATTTTGTCACCAATTAAAAAAAACTGTACCTCCAAAATTACCCAATTTTCAAACAGTTGTTCCCAATGTCAAAATATTTCCAAGTTACTTTGATTGATTTTATATTATACAAGTCAACTGGAGCACATACAGTAAATATGTACTTGATTTCCTTCAATATTCTTGAAATCTTTATTTTTAACCCAATTATATGCATGCATGTGTTTCGGAGTGGACATTTTGCATTATTGTTGAATTTAAGTGGCTAGGGAGCTCCATGATCCTTTATGGTGAGTAAAGATGTAGTGAATGTGTGAATACCCCCACTACCTGGATACAGATGTAGTAACGGTATAGATTTTCTTAATAAATTTCATGATGCAAAGCATGTTTCAGAGTGTACGTACGTGTTTCGGAGTGGACATTTTGTTTGACATATTAGTTCCATGCATGGACTAAAACATACATTGGGAAAGATCTAAATTATTGTCGCATTTTTATCAGCAAGAAGCGTTAATCTTTGCTATATTAAGACAATTATTGTCCACATGAACAGTATATATCATACACAACTGTACCCCGTTTCGGAGTGGACATCATACAAAGCTAATTTTTTACATTAATTGTTTCTACAATCAAACAAGTGTTACTCGATTATTAATTGGTTATTTTTGACACCATTTTCTGCAGTTGAATCAGTTGGTGATTTCTAGTATGGAAAGCAACACAATATTTTTAAATTCACAGTGCATAATTTCTTGATCTCATATGTGAGTTCTGCATTGCAAATTTTGAGAAAGCAATTTTACTGGATTTTGGTGTTTGACAGGGCAAAAGACATTCATGTTCTATTTATTATCTATAACATGACCATTTAAATGTTCAGCTAAATGTACACATCGGTAAGACGACAGTAGCTGTCCTATAAATATACAGGCATGGCAACAACTTTCATTAGAGTGAGAAAACTTAAATGCTCAACCTGATTGTGAAATGACCCATATATACAGCAATTGTGGAAAGCTGAGTGCCGGACCTGTTAATATGGGTACACATTAATACTATGTCATTCTGAACACAGTGGTTACTAAGAATTCTTCGACAAGGTGAAGATGCCTGTCAACGATCGATACCTTTGACTTCATGTGATGCAGTTCCAATGTTTGCTCTTTGCTTCCGAATCTTCATCATAAGAATAAGTTATTTAATAAGTTCAACCAACTGAACACAGATCATTCTCATATAAACATGATGGTCCTTGCATATGAAAGGAGTGGTATTGGGCTTAATATTCCAGAAGAAACCACACTTGTGCACTTTTTTTTACAATGTATATGCATAGACAAACCTGTCATGCACTGATACAATAGAGCTGCCATGTTAAAATGCAGTGAACAAGGACATTTGCATACCGGTACATTGTGGCTGGGTTGATGACTTAAAAATGCCTAATGTTCTCAATATGTAGCTATTGTGCATCCTGTGTAATGACAAAGGTGTGCGACAAGAACCCATGAGAACCAAATTCTCCCTCAAATCATAACTGAGTCACATTAAATAATTATGTGATGATACAGTATCTAGCCTTTTATACCTAGTCAAAAAAAAACCTCCCGCCCCCTCCTGAAAAAAAGTGTGATTGATAAGCAACAATTCAATTTTGAAAGGCCTATAAACACTCTTATTTTGTTTATATACCATATGATGGAAAGATGTGTCAAGAATAGTAGGCAACTACATTAATGCCCTAAATAATCGACTCCTTAACCTTAAAAGCTCTCAGTAAGAGTCATTCATTGAAAGCTCTCAGTGAGAGCTTTCCGATGAATGGCAACAAGCCATATTTCTGACTAAATCCTGAAAAGTTACCCATAATTCTGCTGTGCTTAACCCTTTGAACCCGACTGGCCGGTATTCCGGCCAGAACGTAATTGCATATATACGCGACTGGCCGGTTTTCCGGCCATGACGTAATCTCGTTCTACCGTCGGCGTCGCAGTGTTGCACTTTATTTTTTATATTTCGATAAATACTCAATGTTAAGAAAAATAAAAAAGTGTTGCATAAAATTAATATTATAACTGTTTTAGCTGCCCAAAAATGATCGAGGTTGTGTTTGGCATAACGAAGTATAAGCCGATTAAAAACCGGATACAGTCTCCATTTTATCACATTTCTGCAATTACACCGCCGCCATATTGCTTCTCGCGACCTCTCGTTTCGCGTTAGGTCATACCGCTTATATGGCTCATAAGAGATCTAAAAATATATATTTATAAGTAGAAACTTTAGTGACGTATTCTTGTGGTATTTGTAACTCCCAATGTGTGAAGAAATTCCTGCTAAATTATATAATTCACGCTAATGATTGTCGGATGTAAACACATGTCATACAAGTTTTGTTCAAGAATATACAAACTTCTGAGTTCATTAAATCATAACTTTTTTGTGCAAAGGTACACGTTATATAGATTTACACGAGAATAAAGTTCAGAATCTTGTCTTTAAGATGGCATAAGCCAATATACTGCACAATGCCGCGCATTTTAGTTATTGGTGGGGTATTCAGAGAACACCCAGAGTTTGTTTTGGCTAAAACCCATATGACGTCATGTATTTACGTTGGGATTGTGACGTTACGTAACATTTTTTGGCAGTTTCTATAATAAATCTAATAAGTTTTCAATTTTTTATAACTTTTTCTGGATTTAAGATATTGAAATAGATTGTGATGTGCTGAATTCAGAATTTAATAATCTTTCCAATGGTGTAAACAATATGGTAGAAGAGAATGCATACATGTACATACCATACGCCTGAACACAGTCTACAATAAGTCAAAATACCCCTGGGAGCCCAGGGTCAGGGCGTCGATCGTTGTGGGGAGCCAGGGTTCAAAGGGTTAAGGAGTTGATTATTTAGGGCATTACTGTATTTACATACATTTACATGTTTATATACTAATCTCTGAGGCATCAGCATTTTATTGGTCATATGTTGCGTATTATATACTTTGTGCTCTGAAATTGAATTCATCTTTCTACACTTAATTGGCACAGCTGTGTTTGAACATTTGGAGTTTGTTCATTGATTTTCACAATACTGTACTTCCAGGCAGTGTATATTGTATATGGGAAACACATGTGTCTCATGAATGTTATATATGGAAGGACAGATGGCTCATAATATTTTATTGATATCAGTGTGGGTGTATATATAGGTCTATTAGGTCATTATTGCCAATGAACTGTAATATTCCATGATGACCTGATTGAAATAGCCACTGTCCACTTGCAATTTTTTTACATTCTACTCACACCTGAGAATATGGTGCTGGTCATTTGCAGAATCAGGTCCCCAGAGGGTGAATGTAGTGATGCTAGCTTGCACCATATTCTCAGACGTGCATACAATGTACACAACATTCGATGTAACAGCAGTAGACGGTGGCTATGTCATTTAGTCCATAATGGAAAATTCCAGTTTGCTGGCAATAATGACATAAATTAGACCTATATATACAACAAATTCATCCTCTGGGGACCTCATTGAGCTTAGCCTCATCTGCTGTTGGAGACCAGACACAGATTTATGTTCTCAGATGGTAAAGCTGGTGATGTGCAGCCATTGGGCTCTTCAATCATGCAATGTGTCATCTGCCAATTTGGGGATATAGAGAAACTAAACTAAAAAAGAATCTTTGTGAAGAAGTTTCTAAAGAAATTAAAATACTTGTTAATTTGATAATAAAGATAATTTCCAGAGAAGATGAGGCCTAAGCAGAATGAGGTCCCCAAAGGGTGAATTTAGTGATGCTAGCCCACTGTGGGAGGTAGTGCCAATAAATTCACCCTCAGGGGACCTCAATCTGCAAATGTTCGGCGCCATATTTTGAGGTCTGTGCCACTAGCCCACAGTAAATAAACTTTATGACTGATTGTGTACATGGTATTATAATTTACAACATGTTCCAAGAAAATAAGGGGGTTTTCATTGATATACTGAGATGCATGCACTGCCAGACAATATTAACAGCTCGTCTAGCTGATTGCAGTACAAAAGTCAGACCTGTACAACCAACTATGAAATAGGGGGCAGTTTGGTGTTGAAAAGATACTATTTTCCCCGAGAAATGTTATGCTTGCAACAATTGAAAATAATACGCTGAGATCGTTCTGAAAACTTTTCCAACCAACAAGCCAAATTTTCGACTGAATTCACCAAAATGGGCATCAGTTGGAAAATTTTCAACCATAGGGTGGGAGTGTTAGAGGTTGTAATTTTCCAACAGATATGGAAATCTTTATGTACCAGTTAGAAAATTCCAACCCATGGGAGCATGGGGGTGCAAATGAAGTCGAAAATGTTCTTGTTTCAATGGGGGTGGGCGCAGATGGAAATTAGACAAAACCCCCAAACAAAGACCCCCCTTGCCATGTCTCTGCTGGTAATTAAGCTGAGGCCTGCTTTCAACAACAAATGGTAACTAGGCTATATGTATTGCATCATCACAACATTGCTGGATCTGGAGATCACAGGGTACAGAACTCTAATATAAACAAACTCCAGTATCTATGTTCTTAGTGGAAATTAAGCACCCTACTGGTAAGGATTTATATGTCAAGTTCACAAACTTCACTTATCGTTAATTGCTAATGAAAACAAAACAAGAATAGCCCTGATCAATGAATTCGCGATTGTACTCATATTTGGCGATTTGCCAGTTGATATCGATTGCCCTTCTGTATGCCATTCATCAACATTGATTTGGAGAATACTACCCAATAAATTACATACAATTTAATTGGGATTATTCAATAGCAGATGCTTCGGTCGATGAACTACTTTAAGCATTGTGCCGATGTAGGTGTGACATTAGTAAACACTCTCATGGTTTTAAGTGTGTAATACTCCCACAATGGACTTCTTGAGAAACAATTCAGAACTTCTATGATTGGATAAAGTTTTCAAAAAATGTTTTTGCTTTTGTGATATTTCAATGACACCTGGATTTCTCAAATGAATTGCTTTTCATTCGGGCAGGTGTACTCCACACATATAGTGCCTTTAGTCGATACGCAGGTGCATTAGGCTTATGGATTCTATTAGTGTTGATGATGTAGGAGACCGGATTCATATAACAGACAAAATGGTAATTGCTGTGATAAGCTGATATACAAGATGTTTCTGAAGCTGGAGTTACATGTATTCAAGTTATTTTCTTTTTTCTATATCTTTATATTATTGTGTGAATGTATAGAGTGGTATGGACCAAATGTGTTCCCTGAATCCAACTGATCAGTCTCAGATACACACAAAAACATGCGAAAACTTCTCAAAGCTCCTTAAGTGCTACGCATATTTACTGCACAGGAGATCCGCTGTTAGTGACATCTTGGTCCACAACTTTTACATCTATCTGGGCTGACAGTGGTGCCACCATATGGGGCGCATATTGAGAATGACACAGAATTTTTAAACTCTGTTCAATCCTATGGTTCATTGACAGATTCAGCTAAATCCCGGCAATTTTTCGTTAGCGTGGAAGGTCAGGGTTATACTAGTGAATACATTTTCTAAAACATTTGAGAGAGCAAAAGCAAAAACCATATTGAAATAAATCGGTAAATTTTGGTAAATGGTATGATCTGGGAGAACCAACTGACATCGGGCAGGTCATCGATCTATATTAAATACTCCTGCTTTGTGTGGACGCACACATATGTTGTCCGTTGTATGTTTTACGATGAGAAACAAACATATTCCCATATTATATACGTGGAAATGTCTTCCCATTCAGTCCGCTTTGGTGATACCTTCGGGTTTGGTGATACCATGCAGGTACATGGGGGTGTTGAAGCATAGTTACGTATTATATCACCAGGCCACCATATTTGCCATATTAGGAAGTCACTCTCCTGGTTCTAAATGTGTAAATACTCCCACAATGAACTTCTGAGAAACTTTTCGGAACTTCTGTGATTGGATGAAGTTTTCAAAAATGTTTTTGCTTTTGTGATATTTCAATGACACCTGGATTTCTCAAATGAATTGCCTTCAATCGGGCAGGTATACTCCACACATATAGTGCCATAGTCTATAGGTGGGTGAGGCTTACAGATATAACAGACAAAATGGTTATTGCCTTGGTAAGCTAGTGCACAAGAATTTTCTGAAGCCATACAGAGTTACTTGTATGCAAGTAATTTTCTTATTACTATATATCTATATTTTTGTGTGAATGTATAGAATTTGTTTAACCTAAATTTGTGAAATAACTCACTGTTAAACTGTTAATCGTTATACCAAAATATGTTTTACTATCCAATATCTCTATTGATAACACAAATTTCAAATTCACATAAATGTACACTACATTTTGATAATCTTGGGTGGTGTCAGCTTGGTTAATGTCTTTATTTTTTACATAAAAATGTTGTAATGAATGATCTTTATGGATGCATGCTTTATGAGACAAAGGACCCTATTCTTTCCTTAATATTGCAATATTTCTATCATTTTGAGAAGTCTTTTCACGTGTAGCATATAAATTCTGTATCTAAGAATAATAGAAATCTAAAGAACTGCATGTATTTGAGTGCAGAAATGTGACGAAATCATGTAGTTTGTTTACACAGAGGCTTGGAGTATATACATGTATTCCACTTTAACATATTTTAGTATTAATACTGGCATCTCAGAACGACTCGCTTGGGTTGCTAATTTACATATAATAACTATCACCGGACTGCCATATTTGTCATATTAGGAAGTCAGTGTCTCTCCAATTAGTGTGTTTTGTGAATTATTGTATCAATTAAAATTTTGGCCATTCTACTAGTATATTTAATCATCAATTAGGTATCTCCAGTGCTTATCACAAACAGTTTGTTAATATATCTTGTTATGTAATGTCGCATCTCCGTTCTTTAGAAAACTTTCATCACTTATCTGTTGGCTTACAATTTATTAGTTTCAATTGTCATATTAATTTAATAAAACCTTTTAAATATGTCAGCATGTATTAATTGCTTGGCCTGTAGGCTTATCTTGTTTATTAATCTTAATTGCTTTATTCAATCAGTCAGAACTTTCTAATTTAATTAGCATGTTTCTAACGTCACCTTTGCTCATTGGTTAATTCAGCTTGGAAGTTCTCACCTCCAGTTTTATATATAAATATCCTTCAATTGTAAATTAGAAAAAAATAATCAATTCTAAACTAGTCATTACATTGTTTCACACCATTAGAATTACCATTGGACACATCAAGCTAACGTTATAAGGAATTCCTGTTATATGTTATGTTGATACACATCTCCAGATTTCAGCAACAACATATACAATTTATTGCCCATGTTATAACCATGACATTGGAGTTTTCATTTGATATGCCCCAAATTCTGTGACCTAGAGTTTACTGAGTTCATTGGCAGCCTAATTTGATCTCAAATCATAAAGTCATGGATGATGAACTATAGATAATATCTGATAGTCAGTTCCATGCATGATGTCCCTTTTATAATATAAGAATTTCATTCAAATATTCAATAGATGGTTAACACATACCCCTCAGAGCTTTCGTCTCGGATATTGATAATGTTGCAGATTCAGAAAAAGGTGGGTAATGGCATGATACAAACTTTTTGAAATCAACAACCAGTTGATTGTGGTGCTACAGAAACCGTTTTGAATTTGAAGTCAGCCTTTAATCGATAGCAAGTGCCTATGCATGTTATGCCTGATGTACATTGGACTATTTTGTCTGCAGAATAAAATTCCCTTTATAACACTACAACAGAAACATGTGCAGACAACCAGTGCACATGTATTCCTAGAGTGTTGTACATGGAATGGAAATTAACCTCTTCTGTACCCGGTACTAAATTACCATTGACAAGTAGTTATCCCTCAGGAAATGTTCAGATAATAAATTCAACAAACTACAGTTTTTTTGTTGAATTGTTTAATTTAATATTATCTAAACATTGCCCTCAATAAATAGGACTCCTTTCTGAATTTTTTGTTTGTATGTCTTCTGCTTATATTACCTGATGTACATCCCTGCAAATCAATGATAGACCATTCCGATGTACACTATTTAACTGACTGGGAGAATCCATTTAGTATAGAAAGAGTTAAAGCAGGTGCCAAATTATTCCAGACACTGAATAGAATATAATTGGTTTGCACTTTTATGTCTGACTTGAATGAGGTGTGGCAGGGGGTCCTCGGTTTCTGAGACTCATATGCTATGCATTCTTATATTCACAGGTAGAAAATGTTGTTCGTCCATTCATCATCTCAGACGAGAGCTATGCCAAAGTTATGGATATTATGCTGGAAAACTTCAACCGCGGTCTTGGAAAGGAAACACACGACTCAGCCAGGGTGAAGATGTTCCAAACATATGTCCGTAGCGTTCCAGACGGCTCAGGTAAGCTATCGGTGCCAGTGGTTTCATACATTGGTTGGAAAACTGTTGTATTATGTAACCATTCTGTCCGACCATCAACATTTTTGGTTTCCAAAGATTAATACCCATTATTAGCTCAACTTTACTTTGTAAAGTTTGAGCTATTGCCATGGCTTGGTATCTGTCGTGCGTGTGTGCGTGATTCGTCAACAATTTCCTTTAGCACGGGCTAGAGTTCGTACCTTTGGTCCGATTATTATGAAATTTGTCATGGATGTTGACATTGACATGTAGATGGGAACGAGTCATTTTGGGGTCATTCGGAAGAAAAACATGGCCGCCAGTGGCCATCTTGGATTTCAAAATTCAATCCATTAGCACGGTCTACAGGCCGTACTGTTGGTCTTATTGTCATGAAATTTGTCATGGACGTAAATATTGACATGTAGATGGGACCGAGTCATTTTTGGGTCATTCGGCCAAAAAACATGACCGCCAGCTGCCATCTTGGATTTTACTCTTTGTATCACTAAATCCTTTAGCACGGGCTACAGGTCGTACCTTTGGTCTGATCATCATGAAATTTGTCATGGCTGTTGAAATTGGAATGTAGATGGGAACGAGTCATTTTGGGGTCATTAGGACAAAAAACATGGCCGCCAGCGGCCATCTTTGATTTCAAAATTTAATCCATTAGCACGGGCCACAGGTCGTACTCTTCGCCTGATCATCATTAAATTTGTCATGGATGTTAATATTGACATGTAGATGGGAACAAGTAATTTTGGGGTCATTCGGCCAAAAAACATGGCCGCCAGCAGCCATCTTGGATTTTACTCTTTGTAATACTAAATTCTTTAGCACGGGCTACAGGTCGTACCTTTAGTCTGATCATCATAAAATTTGTCATGGATGTTAACAATGACATGTAGATGGGAACGAGTTATTTTGGGGTCATTCGTCCAAAAAACATGGCCACCAGCAGCCATCTTGGAATTTACTCTTTGTATGACTAAATCCTTTAGCACGGGCTACAGGTGGTACCTTTAGTCTGATCATCATAAAATTTGTCATGAATGTTAATAATGACATGTAGATGAGAACGAGTCATTTTGGGGTCATTCGGCCAAAAAACATGGCCGCCAGCAGCCATCTTGGATTTTACTCTTTGTATGACTAAATTCTTTAGCACAGGCTACAGGTCGTACCTTTAGTCTGATCATCATGAAATTTGGCTTGGATGTTAACAATGACATGTAGATGGGAACGAGTCATTTTGGGGTCATTCGGAAAAAAAACATGGCCGCCAGTGGCCCTCTTGGATTTCAAAATTCAATCCATTAGCATGGGCTACAGGTCGTACTGTTCATCTGATCATCATGACATTTGTCGTGGGTGTTAATATGGACTTGTAGATGGGAACGAGTAATTTTGGGGTCATTCGGCCAAAAAACATGGCCGCTGGCAGCCATCTTAGATTTTACTCTTTGTATGACTAAATCCTTTAGCACGGGCTACAGGTCGTAACCTTTAGTCTGATCATCATAAAATTTGTCATGGCTGTTGAAATTGACATGTAGATGGGAACGAGTCATTTTGGGGTTTTTCGGCATTAAAACATGGCTGCCAGCGGCCATTTTGGATTCTACTCTTTGCATGACTAAAGCTATCAAATGTTTTTGAATTGTTGGAAAACATAGCCGCCAGAAACCATCTTAGATTTTACTTTTATATACATGTATATATATATATCTTTTCATGTTGATAAACTAGTATTAGACATTCAACTTTCCACATTCCTAATCACTCCATCGACAGTAACACATTAAATTATTCCCTTTCCAAGTTGAGCTACAGTGTCATTGACACTTTCATTCAATCAACACAAAACTTTGTCTGGTTTTTCAACATATTTCAATAATGAAAACAACATCACTACTATTCAATTGGGATCTGTCAACAGGGCGAGGGCTGGGAGGGTTGCAGCCCCCCCCCTCCTCCTCAAATTTGAGCAATTTTCGTGCAAATTAGAGATATTTTTGATAAAATTTGGGCCATTTTCGGGCTAATTGAATGGTATTTCAGGCGAAATTGTAGCAAATTACTGTATTTTTTACATTTCTGCCCGAATTATACATATTATAGGTTAATTTAAATATATTTTGTGGTATTTATGTGTATATACAAGGTATATTCTGCAAAACCTGTGTTTACAACCATGAATATATCATGTAAAAAATTTATGCAAAAAGGCTCAGCCCCCTAAAAAATAGGGCATAGGGAGACTCGCATATATAAGAGAATACATTGGCATAACAATATTTACCTTGACTTTGTAAGCCAGTGCATTCTCTTAAATATATGCAAGGCTCCCTATGCTCCCTATGGGAGACTCACATATATAAGAGAATGCACTGGCACAGGATCTTAATGCTGCCCCAGTGCAGCTCATGTCATGAAAGGGTTAAATAGTGCTGAATGGTATACTTGCCATGAACAAGGGTAACTGGTTACTTTTAACTAGATGATATGACATTCAGAATAATTTAATTATTATTACATCAGTACTTTAAATAAGAATATCCTGATGTTTATTTGCAAATATATTCACCCACGGGACTGACCTTGTATATGAGATACCGACCCGACAAAGTGTTAAACAGAAATTATTCTATCACATAATTATCCCCTAAACCCTGCCTCATATTTTTTGTAAGACACCCATGTATTATCGGCACGCACAGTGATTAGAGCTTGGTGCAATAATTTCAATGCCGGAACTTGATAAACATGGGTGATATAAAGGGTGGTATAAAAATTTTGTCAACATGAAAAGACACATTTAAAATGGAATGATATTTTTTCTTGAAGGTGTCTTCATTTCCTCTTTGGTTGTGATAAGTAAATAAATATTTATTTGTTTTAACCCCAGCCCGTTTTTCGAGATTATTTTTCCTTGCTAAAATGTGCTTTAATATGTGATAAACTATCTCTCAAATTTGTCACAATTCTACCGGTATACAAAATGTATTAACCTCGTCCACTAATTTGATTTGAGCCTCACTAAAGCTTGGCTCAAATCAAATTTAGTGCACTCCGTTAATAAATTTTGTATAGAATTACGACTCATTAGTGATCCTCTATGTCTCACACCCATGAGTGAAGACCCTGTTTATGAAAATCCTGGCTGGCTGTTATCAATTTCTAGATAATATTAGACAGTTTTAGGAAAGTCATGCAAATATGAATCATGCACTGACTCAAATATAGCAAATGGAATTTTCCATAGGACAGTATATATATATGTTAGTTATTAAATAGTGGTTTGTTTACACAGTCATTTCTTTATGACACAGCTCATTATTAAGGCTGTCATTCACTCCGTCAATCAATTCTCTCATTGAGTTAAAAAAGTCCACATAGATGATAACTGCAGCTTTTGACTGAATACAATAATTACCATGAGTGGGTACATGCAATCAAAAAACGATTTTCCAGGAACAGCTTGCTGTAAGTGGAAAATCGGTATTTGCTTTAATCTATTGACTTCAATTTGATTGGTGGATAGGTACACAAGATAAAGCCGTTGTGTGGTCAACATCGAACCCCATAACATTTCAGGGAACCACATAGAAATTTGTCCATATCGTGTTACTGTCTCGATCAGTGATATCATATTGTCACTTTCGTCACAATGTGGAAGTAATTCACATGATATTTCTGGGAACTACACAGATTGTCATTTATATACAAAGGGTTTTCGATCAATGTCGTGAAATGTCTTGAGTTCTATTCCTATACATATGTGTTAATTTTTATTAAATGAACCCAGTTTTAGAACATGACAGCCATTTTAGTCACGGGTTCATGCAATGATGTCATATCGCATCATAAATTTACATAAAACAATTGTTCAACAAACTTCTTATCTGAACATTCCCTGAGGGAACTACTCGTCAATGAGTATTTAGTAAAGAAAGGGTTAAACCTTCATCTTTCCAATAGTAAATTCATCTTTATCTGATCTAACAAAAATATATCTGAACAAAGCTGAAAAGTCAACCAATTGAAGAACAGTGTTTGTCCGAACTTTGTTGTCATGCACTGATGTGAATTCTTACTCGCTTTCAATGCTGTCTATAACATTGATGCAGTCTAAGTGCAAGGTTGAAGGTTAGAAGCAAATCAAATTTACAATTTTCTTGCTTTATTGAACTTGTGTCTAGACTGAACAGAGGTGTAAATTCTTACTTAAACAAATCATGTGTCTGTCGCAGATTGAGTTTTGAAAATTCTTCACTATCATGCGACTTCCTCTGTCTGATACTCGTTTCTCGGTTAATATATTCAACATCACAAGATTTGTGTATGTGTTGGCAAGCTTCTCTCCAAACTTGCACAGGTTTTAACCCTTTCATGACGGGAGCCGCGCTTGTGCAGAATTAAAGACCCTGTGCCAATGCATTCTCTTATATATGTGAGAATATATAAGAGAATGCATTGGCACAAGGTTTTCGCAAAATTTCAGGAAGCTCCAGTCATGGAAGGGTTAAAGTGATGTAAAACCCTCAGGTATGGTGAGCAAATAGAAATGGAGAATAATCTTGCTCAAAGTAGTTATTTTGAACAAATATTATATCCAAATTGACAACACATGCCGTCATTCTTATATATTAATTAAATGCAGTGACTTTCGGTGGCAAAATTGTTTTTGTTAGTTTATCTCCGATAGTTGTGTCCCGAATCGAGAAGTAAATATTTACAATTGTGCATAGTTCAGACGATGTTTTCTATGGAGTGGTACGGTCGATTTGCTTGAGTTTTTCGGCGATGTTAGTAGAATGCTACATTCCTCCAGTCGACATAGCGCCTGAGTACTAACTTATCATTTTCACGCACACGAACAAGTCCGTTATATGTCTTTAACCCTTCCATGACTGGAGCTTCCTTAAAAAATGCGAAAACCCTGTGCCAATGCATTCTCTTATATATTTGAGTCTCTCATAGGGAGTCTTACATATATAAGAGAATACATTGGCCTAACAATATCTACCATGATCAGTTCACTCTCTTATATATGCGAGGCTCCCTATAGGAGACTCACTTATACAAGATAATGGACTGGCATAGGATCTTCAATGCTGCCCCAGCGCAGCTCCCGTCATGAATATGTTAAACCTTTTATTACTCTATGAATTCTCATGTTTAGTTTACTTGAATGGAAATATGCATTGCAACATGGCTGGTATATTCTGGTAATATAAGCAGGTGACAGACAGAGAAACAGAAAATATTATTTTATTGATCTCATTCATTTATTGCGATTTTCAGCTGATAAGTTCAACAAACAACCTGTTGTGGAACATACATGTACAAGCCTGCAAATTGTGTGTCTGTCATTTGCAGAATGAGGTCCCCCAGAGGGTGAATTTAGTGATGCTATCCCGCACGAATTTAGTTATGCTATACCTTGAAATAGGCCTCAACTGCTATGGGAGACCTATGATCAGATTTAATTTCCCCAGTTGAAGTTGAAATGATGTTCACCCATTAGTCGATAATGCATTTTTTCTTCTGAAAATTAGGGGGGTATAGAAACTTCCCAGAAGGGAAAAAGTAACTAAAAACAATGTTAATTTGAGACTATAGATACTTCCTAGAAGATGAGGCCTAAGCAGAATGAGGTCTCCAGGGGGTGAATTTGGTGATGCTAGCCCACTGTGTGGGATAGCATCACTAAATTCACCCACTGGGGACCTCATTCTGAAAATGACAGACACTATTTGCAGGCTTGTATTACATGAACATCCCTATTAACCTTTTCATTGTGGGAAACGTTCTGATAATAAGTTCAACAATCGGCCATTTGAACATTTCCTAAAGTTATTACTCTTCAATTGATGAGTATAGAAAGGCTTTATAATAATTGTCTTATTGAATTTATGTGTTTTTTCCATTTGTAGAATGTGGAGACTTCCTGGCCTTAGATCTCGGCGGCACCAATTTCCGAGTGCTTTTGATTAGACTGCAAGAACAAGAGGTTAAGATGGAGAGTAAGATCTACATGATACCACAGAACATCATGTTAGGATCAGGCACTCAGGTTGGTAAATGTATTAACCTCTTGGCTGATATACCGTAATGCTCTAAGTAATCGACTTCTTAACCACAGCAGAATTATGGGTAAATTATCAGGATTTAGTCGGAAATATGGCTTGTTGCCATTCATCGGAAAGCATTCCGATGAATGGCAACAAGCCATATTTCCGACTAAATCCTGAAAAGTTACCCATAATTCTGCTGTGGTTAAGAAGTCGATTACTTGGAGCATTACTGTACAGATCGGAGGTAAAATGTCATGCTGTGTGCTATATGTCTGTACTGAGTACGAACCCACTTCAGCAAACTAGCAGTCGAAAAAGGACTATCACTCCGTATTTCAGGGGGGTCCTAGACAGGAGGCAACAAAAGGGTCAGATACCACTAAATCAAATAAGTACTTTAAAATTCTTTTTCTCCAGTCCAAGTGGCAGATGTTGTTAATACTTGGTGTTGATTATTGCCACAAACCGTGGTTTCCAATTTGATCATATTCTTTTCATGGTTTATTGAATTTTAATGTGCCACAGAGTGCTTAGAGGTTTCATATTGAAGGTTATTGATTTTAGCAATCAAGCTACTTTTAAAACATTGTAATATGTGAAACCATTTTATGGAGGGCTTCTTACTGTCTTTTGTATGAACTATGGTATCTATGGCCTAAGCAGAATGAGGTCCCCAGAGGGTGACTTTAGAGATACATGTAATAGCCTGCTGCATGGGGTAGCATCACTAAATTCACCCTCTGGGGACCTCATTCCGCAAACGACCACACCATATTCTCAGGCCTGAAGCAGGCACTAATCTCTTTCTTTTATTTATTTTTCAGCTCTTCGATCATATAGCAGAATGTATTTATAAATTCATGAAGAACCATAATTTATTAGACAAAATCTTACCCCTCGGATTTACCTTTTCCTTCCCCTGCAGACAAGCAGGTCTCAACAATGCAATACTCACACAGTGGACGAAAGGATTCAAATGTGAAGGCGTCGAGGGACACAACATCGCTGAGTTACTGCACGATGCCATCAAACGAAGAGGTGTAAGTAGAATTTGTCTACAGAAATTACCCAGATTCCATTTGGTTTCTGAACAGAATAAAATTTTGTTTTAGCATAGAATATCAATATGATGATGATATTAATTAAAACATTTAAAAAAAGACAGTATTACTCAAAATAGCTATTAAAGAGTGAATAAAGTGAGTGAGTGACAAGCCTGATTATATAGTGTCTGTCTTTTGCAGAATGAGGTCCCCAGAGGGTAAATTTAGTGATGCTATCCCACATAGCGGGCTAGCATCACTAAATTCACCCTCTGGGGGACCTCATTCTGCTTAGGCCTCATCTTCTCTGGAAAGTATCTTTTTATCAAATTTCTATAGAAACTTATATTCTATTTCTTTTTATGTTTAGTTTCTTTATATAATTTCCCCAAATTGGCAGATGACACATTGCATAATCGAGGTTCCCCATGGGTGTACATCACAATATTCACCATTTGGGAACTTCAATCTGATCCTAGATCTCCCATAGCAGTTGAGACCTAAGCAGAATGAGATCCCCAGAGGGTGAATTTAGTGATACTAGCCTGCTATGCGGGATAGCGTCACTAAATTCACCTTCTGGGGGCCTCATTCTGCAAATGACAGGCCCAGGATTGCACAGTAAAAGCTGACATTAGAGCCTTATTTCCACTAAACTAAACTGACCAGAGTAAATATCAAACCGTATGCTCATACTCTGCCTTTTGCTTTCAGGATATACAAGTTGATTGCTTAGCTGTGATAAATGATACGGTTGGAGCATTGATGTCATGTGCTCACTCTGACAGGCAATGTGCAATAGGCTTGATTCTCGGTGAGTAGAGTTGCTTAGCTGTGATAACCCTTTACCCAACAGAAGGGCCCTGTGCCAATGCATTCTCTTATATATGCGAGTCGACCATAGGTCGCCTCGCATATATAAGAGAATGCATTGGCTTAACACATTAAAAATTATAAAATTGTTAAAGAATGTAAGAAAAAATGGTAAAAAGTGTTAAAAGAATTTTTTTTTTAGGCCAATGCATTCTCTTATATATGCGAGGCGACCTATGGTCGACTCGCATATATAAGAGAATGCATTGGCACAGGGCATAACTGTAACCATCACAATGTGGTCAATGAGCCGGTTCCAATGATATCCATATTTGTATGGTTTTATTGAGACAGACCCAAGATAATTTAGGCTGTTGCAGCTTTAAATGGCCGTTTTTGGCCGGTTTGTTGGGTAAAGGGTTAAATGTGCTCACTCTCACAGGCAAAGTGCAATAGGCTTGATTCTCAGTGAGTACAGTTGCTTAGCTGTGATAAATGATTGATGTCATAGAGTAGAGTTCCCGAGGCTCCCTTGATAGAATATTTACTTGTAGACAAGGTATTTTTCCCAGACCAAACTTTGGAGAGATAGTTCAATAGTTATATTGAATATTGAATATCTAGTTTGCTGTATGGTTTGGACATCATTTATTGTTGGCTTAACTTGCTGAAGCCAAGTTTAAGCTATTGCCATGGGTTGGCACCTGTTGTCCGTGATCCGTCAACAATTTCCGTCAGCACACCCTACAGTACACATCTCTGGGTGGTGTGATCCCGAGCACGATGGCCGCACATCAGTCTGGCGAATCAGTCGGCCCTCCACCTGACCCATCTCGAAACACGGACCAAGGAGTCTAACATGGGTGTCGATAATCGCTAAACCTTAAGGCGCAATGAAAGTGAAGGCAGCTCTCAGCGCTATCCGAGGTGGGATCTGCGCCTGCTTTGTGGCGCTGCACCGGCTGGTGTCGATCTCCTCCTTTCAGTGAGGCCATGCAAGAGCGAGCATGATGGGACCCGAAAGATCCCTATGGCTGAGTATGACGAAGCCAGAGGAAACTCTGGTGGAAGTCCGCAGCTATTCTGAAGTGCAAAAACTTGGGTATAGGGGCGATAGCCTAATCAAACCGTCTAGTAGCAATCTCATAATGGCCTGGCCTGAAAAATAGGAAGTAGAAATAAACGATTTGGCAACATTCATTATTATTAATAATTACCTGATTGTGTTTAATTATGGACTTTATTACACACTTGTTCCTGGAATTACAGTGTTCCTGCTGTTCTATATAAATTAAAAATCTGTACGTAACGCGCGTTGCATATGCATCCTGTTGACGTCACATGACATAAATGATGTTTGCTTCAAACATGAAATTGGAAATATAAAATAAAAGCATCAGCACACATGACAAAACAAGCACTGTCTGTGCCTGAATAAACCTTGCAAGACTTGTTTTTATTCACGGTGGCATGTAATAAACACAGAACGACACATGTGTTAATGGATTTGTCGATACGGCACTTGTGCTATCATGGAAGGATATAAAGAGAGGAGCAATAGGCTGCTCCTCTCATTCTACCCTTCCACTCTAGCACTCATGCCTTGTCAACAAAACCCACTAACACACTCGTGTTGTTCTGTGTATTCATTGGGGTGTCAACTTTGCAATTGACTTGGTTTCTTTTAAGGACTCTAAACATCATTTGATTAGATTCTTTCATCAATTGCAGGTACCGGTACAAATGCATGCTATTTTGAGAAGTTGGAGAATGTTGAATTATGGGATGAGGACATGGATGAGCCCAAAGAGGTCATCATCAATACAGAATGGGGAGCGTTCGGTGAGGATGGCGCCCTGGATTTCTTGAGAACAGAATTTGACAAGTCTGTGGACAAGCATTCCATAACTCCCGGCAGACAAGTGTGAGTATATTTGAGAGGCCTTTGGGCTTAGGCTATTTAGCATCTTGTGATGAACACTGCATTCTGTCAGGTATAGTCAGTATATCCGGGCGATGCACATTCCTTATAGCGACGTGTTCGTGTCCCTCGGTGAGGATACATTTTAAAAGTAAACAGCAGAATTTGCGGAAACAAATAAAAACTAGTAATTATGGCATAAATTTTCACCACTCGTGGTATTGTGATTTTAACCACCATTCCACTCATGGTGAAAATTTGGTACTCTCGGCTAGCATGGGTGTATTCTATATATATAACAAGAAATGTTTTTGGCAATTGGCAAGTTTTTATCAACAATGTTTAGCAATTGGCAATTTTCGAGAATTTTGACTTTGAAATGAAATGCAGCATTCTTTTTGCCTCCTTAACAACAGGTAATGTACAAGTTCAATAGTGATTTGTAGTCAATCATGTTTTCCCCAAAAAGCAAAGAGAGAAAATTACTATAGGTGTTTAAAAAAAAATTATGTATTTTTTAATGCATTGTCAAAGTTGTCTGTACTAACATTCCCTAGTGATTTTATAATACCAGTTCTTAACAAAATATTACAACTAATTTGTATCTGCATATTGTTAAGCAGATCCACATGTTCATAAGTAGCTGTGCTTCACTCTAATATAATGGGTTTTGCACTCACAAACAGCTCTTGTGTATGCTGTAATAGGATTACTTTGAGGGGTTTTCTAGGAGCAGAATTAATAAGCTTTTTTAAATTTAGATGTGTGATAATATCTATAATGATCCAAAGCCTGGCGGTGATAGGAAACAGATTGGAGTTTTTTAAATTAACAACAGTAATGCTCTAAGTAATCGACTTCTTCACCACAGCAGAATTATGGGTAACTTTTCAGGATTTAGTCGCAAATATGGCTTGTTGCCATTCATCGGAAAGCTCTCCCCGAGAGCTTTCCGATGAATGGCAACAAGTCATATTTCCAACTAAATCCTGAAAAGTTACCCATAATTCTGCTGTGGTTAAGAAGTTGATTACTTAGAGCATTACTGTATATCTAAATGTATAGGCCATTGTTGTCATTGTCTGCTGTAAATATAATGTTTTGATTGTGTCTATGCACATGGCGTGGATGAAAAATTAAAAAAAAACATAATCTAAGGCAAAACAAAGTTGATTATCTGTTTCCCAGAAACTTTTCTTTTTCAAAATGGGCAGGATGGCAGGTTGTTATATTTATTTTTTACCCGCTATACGTGTATTACCCAGCAGGCAGGTTGTTATTCCCACTTTAAACCACAAATTTCCAGCAGGAAGGTTTTTTATTCTGTTTACTCCAGAGTTATCAAAAACATTGTTGGCTGTGATAAATGACTTCTCATGATTAACCGTTAATGCAATTTTAATGTAACAGTATGTTGTACAACCCAACAACATGCAGTTTAAACAAACCAAAACATAAGCTTTAATAATGTCAGAGATAACCACGGCAACTTTCGAAAACTGACAAGTTGAAATGTGTCTAGCTAAATTTATTGTATTGTCAGTAGTTCATCCAATTTCGAGTGGCAGTATGATTTTGAATGGGCCATAAAAAGCACCCAGCAGGCCATATTTTTCTGAGGGGGCATGTGTCTGCAAAACAGAACATTATAATTTTCTTTCAGATATGAGAAAATGATCTCCGGAATGTACATGGGTGAAATCGTCCGACTTGTTCTCGAGAAACTGCGGCGGAATGGTCTTCTCTTTGCTGGCAAAGGTTCAGAAGAACTCTCCACCAGAGGTCACTTCTACACCAAATACGTATCTGAAATCGAGAGGTAAATTAGAGTTCTGGTTTCTTCTGAAGTATCAAGATACATTTTAATGATTTACAAATTTTTTTTTTACAATGATATATCAATCTGCAAATATGACAGACATTTATTGTTTGAACCTCCGTATTATGGATATAAAATTTAAAAAGAAGGATGGCACAACATAGCTATAATGATCCAAAGCCTCATTATAAATAAAATAAAATCCTCCCAATTAAAATAAAATCCTTTTCAATCCAAGTCATTGATATTGTATTGAAAAACATGCTTCTTTTTTTTTTGGTCATGCGATCTTCATCCAACCCTGAATGGAGGAACAAAAGGACCCATTTTTGTTGTCTCTGACGTAGTAATTTGTATGACTTCAGTAAGTCGTTCTGAGATATTTAGGAACCTAGATGGTCCCAGTAATTAGGCAGAAAGGTGACAAAAGCGAGAGTTAATATATATAATTTGAGACTCCAAATTACCACATGCTTTAAATCTGCACCTAGCTACTAAGACTTGATACACATAATTTGCCTTAATGCAAAGACATCATGGCAATATCGCTAACAGTTTTGAGGCTGTTCAGTCAATCCTCAGTTCAAATTTAGGACATGTACATTTAACTTTTGAAAAACAAAAACTGGTTGCCTTAGTGCAGAAACAGACTTATTGTGATTGTAGATATTCCACTGAGATACATGCTTGGGAAGGTGACACCCTTTTTCTAAAAGTGTGACATTTTGATCACTTGCAAATTTGATAGACACAGAAGTGGTCTTATATGTTTGTCCTTAATCAGCTAATTGTAGCAAAACATGGTTTGTGGTCTACAAACAAGTAAAATAAATCATGGAACATTAGCGTGACATCAGCTGTTATGTTTCATATGGTCGGTCCATGCTCACATGTAATAATATTTTTTTTTTATCCAGTGATGTCGATGATGGATTCAAGAACACAAAACAAGTATTCCTGGAGTTGGGTATTGAGGAACATTGTGAGGAGGACTGTAGAATTGTCCAGTACGTGTGCTCTCTGGTCTCAACAAGAGCTGCCTATCTCGCATCAGCAGGTCAGTTTAAATTCCAATAAAAGGCCAAGTTAAATTCACACTTTTAACATATCTCTGTGTAATGTGATTTTATATCAGATGAGTGTATTGCATAACAAAGTTCCCTCTACATTTTATGACTATTACTAGACAAGGGAATGTATCATAATCCATGCTTAAGTGTGCGCACATAAAAAATAAAATCCTCCCTCCATCACTGATCTGAACAAAAAATTGCCTGAGGAACAATGAATTTATTTTGGATGTACTAACTCATTAATATTCATCAGACTGTGACCAAAACTTGACCTCAATAATGTGATGGTTATTCCTCGTGCCAAGTTTTGTTTCGATTGGATAATTTGAACTGGAATTAACATCCGGACAAGGAACTGGATGGATTCACTGATGTGGTTGATTACAAAATCCTTTGAAAATTTCATGGGACTTTGAATTTCTGGTTAAATTAAAAAGAATGTCAGTTTAAATTTTAATAGAAGTGCGGACCATGTTAAATTCAAATTTATAGAAGAAAGGGCCATTTCAAATTTTAATAAAGTTATCATCCGGAAACCATCTGGGATGGATGCATGCACACACAGACACCGGTGATTTCTATAGTCCCTCCAAATTTTGTTTTCAGGGGTATAATTAAATTGAAAGTATAAAGTGCATGGCATCTCACCGTTTAAACTAAAGACATGCCCTGGTTGAATTTGATCAAATGTCCAAGCTATGTTAAATAGATATAAGGACAGACCCATTTGTTAACTTGCACTAACCACTATCTAAAAAAACCCTTCCATGACTGGAGCTTCCTGAAATTTTGCATTCTCTTTTATATGCAAGCCTCGCATATATAAGAGAATGCTCTGGCCTAACAATATATTTACCTTGACATTGTAAGCCAGTGCATTCTCTTATATGTGCGAGGTTGTAGCTTGTATATATATAAGAGAATGCACTGGCACAGGATCTTTAATGCTGTACCATGGTGGCTCACGTCATGAAAGGGCAATGCCACATTGTACCATCTATTTTACATCTTAAAATTGACATATTTTTTACCTTTTTTTTAGGAGAATTTTTTTTATTTTTTACTTCAATAAATTCCATTACAGGTATAGCAACATTGCTGAATAAGATGGACAAGAAGGAGGCAACAGTAGCCATCGATGGTTCATTATACCGATTTCATCCACATTTTCATGATCTCATGATGGAGAAGATAGGCCAACTCGTGAAACCTGATATTAAGGTATGCGATATTATCTGAATGCCTCAGATCAGTCTAACTAAAACTAGACCATGTTTCATTTCAATCAACTTAACCCTTTACCCAACAGTAATATGTCTAACGTCATTACCCACACCAATACTGATAGGAGAGAACGTCGTCACCCCAGCCAACATAACTTTCTGGTAACGTCAAAGTTATAGGAAAAAATGTATTATTAAATCTTATGGTGGCTCTTGTTTATCTGCAAGGATGGTTTATTTTATTTTAATTAATTGGTAACAATTGATTTTCATATTTATGAAAGTCAAGTCCCCCCCCCCCCCCCCCCCCCCCCCATTGGCAATGTGCAATTTGTTTTTATTTAATTCATACTACATCCTTAGTATGGGAAGAGCAGGTAAGATGATTTGTTTGATCATATATTCCATCTGGCGATGGAGAACAAGGAGACACTATGGAGTTGGTAGGTATCTTTCCGGATTTTTCTTGACCCTGATTCGTTGCATAGAATTAAAATCAATTTCACATTGAAATGTATCAGATTCTGAATTTTATTGCTGTCATTTCAGCTGGTAATTTCCGAAAATTTATCGTATTATTGTGTTCAATTTATCAACAGAAATATTGCAAAACAAAACAATCCGGAGATCTGGTTGTGTACGGTACTGCGTGAGACAACACAGTCGCCATAATTTCTTTACTGTTAGCAATCACTTTCAAATAAAACAAATGAGATCGTTTTGCAGTGCATTCCTTTAAATTTTCACATCTACATGTGCACCAATCACTCTAGTTCATGTCCACATGAATGCGTACCATAATTTGACATCGTTAAACAAAATTATCCCCCATTATATATTGCATATATAAATTTGCAAAACAGAAAACGTCGTCGATTGAGTTGTGTATTACGTAAGACGGCAAGGAAACACAGTTGCCGTACTTTCTTTACTGTTAGCAATCACTTACTAATAAAATAATGAGATCGTTTTACGCGTGCATTCCTTTAAATTTTCACATCTACATGTGCACCAATCACTCTAGTTCATGTCCATATGAATGCGTACCATACTTTGACATCGTTTAATAAAATTATCCCCAATATTTTATCAACAAAAACACCGCGAAGATTTTGTATGAAGTTTGACGTTGTAACCTCGATTTCCAGAATTACCTTCACTTTTCCACAATCACTAGCAAAGTGTTAACCAACTTCTATTTATTTGCATTTAATAATGTACCAACGAAATTCAATAAAATGTGGAAATGCATTGTGAAATTTATTCCAGCATTGTAAAAATCTGATTAACTGTTGTTGACACGTGATCACAGATAGTAACCAATGTAAACAAAACACAAGCCATGATCGTGAGGGTACAAAAATAAGATGCAACGTCGACGTAAATACTTGGACAATTACTCTGTGTGTCATGTATAAAAAAAGACATAAAAACAGCATTAATAGACTAAAATTTCAATTTTTTAAATCATAGGTTAGAAGTTGAAATGCTATTCAGTAACAATATAATGTTTAATATGTCGGAATTGAAATATATATCGCAAGAACTATATATTCAGCGCTGACAACAACTCCTTCTGTGTACCTCACGAACGTAATGCGTACGTACTTGACCCAGTTTATTACGATATATCTTGTCACATTTACATGCGTAGATCATGTCCATCACATATTGTCATTTGAAAAAGATTGAATGGCCATTAAGGTCGATAACAGTGCTTTTCTCTTCGTGAATATATGAGATGCCAAACTAAATAATAGTTAGCAAGACATCGTATTGAATAAGGATGACGAAATATACTAAAAATAAATCACATTGAGACACAGGCGTTACCTTGACCTTGATGTAATGATGATGCAATGTATATCACAGTTAGTGCCAAAACACAAGGTGTGTACACAGTTAAACTACCGGTAATCGATATATTGTTTGGCCTATGTTCAACTTGTAACAAAGGACATACTAATAGTGCAATTTTGTTCGATTAAATGATAAATATCTCTTGAAAAATTATTGATAACTATAAGATTGAAATTCGCGCCCAGCTTGGATGGAAGCCACGTGTTCAGAAATTGGTAAACGCGAACGCGCTGTTTGCTGGAAGCTTCTAATTAGTTCCTCGCATTGCTATTCAATACATTTTATACACTCTATAAAAAATATTATATTGTCAATATGATCATGTGAAGAATTAGGAAAAATAAAATAATAATTGGAAACAGTTTTATTTGGGAATAGGCCTACACAGCAGTAAGAACAAACACGGCGTCCTTAGTAACAAAAACTAACATCAGCATGTCGTCATGCTCTTACCGTAGCTTCGTTAGTCAAATTAATGGTAGTGATTGTTTTATATTTGGATGCATATGATATAAAAACATAAACAAGTCAAGTGAATATTTTATTGGAAAGTTCGAAAATAAATAAATGTCAGTTAGACGACCGTACACAGTTACCTGAGTACGCTGATTTCTCTAGTCGACTTCAAAAAATAGCACCGCCGCATTCCACTTTTCGTTTTATTGCGATTTTATTGACAACTATTGATTAAATTGTACAAAATCTGCCACAAAACCCCACAAAAACTTAACAATTAATAATGTAACATATATTTTATTATTTACATTAACAATGAAAGCAATTTGTTGTGTTATAATGCAATAGTTTTGTTGTAAACTATGACTGAAAAAACGCAAAACTCCGGGCTCTCTGGGGCTCTATGGACGCTACGCGGCAGGGCGCTCTAGGGCTTTATGGACGCTACACGGCAGGGCGCTCTGGGGTGTTCTGAACGCTAAAGGGTTAATGCGGTCTAGGGACTCCTTTGGTTATTATTATATCAAACGGGAGGAATCGCACCAATTAAATTCCTTATGTATTGAAGAATGCATTGCTTGACCAATCAATAGCTTCCTGCAAAACCAATAATTATTCACACAAGCCCCGCCCATTGTTGCTAAAAATAAGTATTACGGAAAGCTGAAGTGATGGGAGAAAGCGAGGCCATATCAAAACGTGGGTGGGTTTGGTGAAATTGAAATTTTCCACATTGCAATTAAGAATGTATTGAAGAAAATAGGCATTGATTAAGTGAAACGAGAACAAGAGAATATTCTACAAAGCATATTAATCCACAGAAAAGACATTTTAGCGCCTGCACATGCCGGCGAAATTAAAACGGCATGCCTTTGTGTGTGCACGTCTGTGATAACTGAAGTGGTCATGCAGTTACACTGAGAAGGGTTAAATCTAATCAATCACACAACACAATACATAGGGTTAAACAGTGTTTTCCGAGATTGCAACATTGTAATTGAAACTTCAAAGTAATAAATATGCTGATGCTGTGGTTGCACGTGCCCATAGTGCTGCTCATGACAGTGGCGGCGTCTTCGATCTCGCATTGTCTGAGCCTAGCCTTTAAGTTTTTTGAACAGTCAAATTACAATACTCATATCGACAAGAGGGAATCTAAATGATAGACTGAGTTATTATTTCATGCAAGTTCTGAATCCGGCGAAGAAACCTTTTTTCCCCGACTCCGATAATTTCGGACATTTGAAGAACCAGTGATATCATGTCACATGAATGCCTAGAGAAATGCATGGCGACACCAATGTGTTATCCACTAACTCTCCGAATTATCGACCGGAAATACCCTCTCGTTGACAATATAATTTTGTGTCAGTTTATTTTGGGTGTTACAGGGTGTAAACATCTGTTTAATACACTTTATTATACCACTCTAATGTTAAACTTTCATTTATTCTCACTATTTATCCAATGACAATGTGCAGCCCACTCAAAACTGAAAGTATATTGGGAAAGTGCTTACGAGAAAAGCGCATGCGATGTTCAAAATACGTGCGCTTATAACAGCGTGCCATGTGATTTTCCAAAATCAATGGTCTGACATCAATCAAAACAGTAAACGGTGCCATATTTAAGTTGATTGAAATGAAACATGGTCTAGTTTTAATTTAAATATTAAAGTCCCCCATATCAAATGGCATATATCCACATCGCTACCTGTGGCAGGTCGTCTGACCCAGGTTCTCAATTTATATTGCCATGGAGGCAACAAATCATTTCACCGTAGTGCTAATATGTATCAATCAACCATTTATATATGAAATCAGATAGTTGTCTGCAAATCAAACAGTGATATTGTAGTCCTAATTGTGGGAGGGGAGATCACTCCATCTACAATATACTAAATTTGGCGGTATTGATCTATAGAGTTATCAATCATGATCTGCAATCTTACCAGTATCCATCAATCTTAACTGTTGGTTACACCTTCTATATAATAGTCTGTATTTATGTACAGTATTATTTATAATGTGGTCTGAGCTATTGTTACCTATCTGTACCAGGGCTGGGGTAATCGTAATCATAATCAAAGTAATCGATGATCATCAAATAAGCCTTAGTGTTATTTTCATTGTGTTGGGTATTGAATCTAGCAGAACATGCATATAATTTATAATTGTTTCTAATGATATTTTCATAAATATTATGCTTCAGTTGCAATGCATGTAAGAAAATTAAAAATATATTTACACAAATAGGTACACATAAAACATAATATATACCCAATATACTGGTGCACAACTTCATGATGAAACCTCACCAATAGATGTAATGTAAAAAGGTTTATGTGTTTATTGCTTGCTTCTTTCTATTGTTTTAGTTGTTTCCATGTAATGTAGTGATGTTTTTATTTGATCAAATTTGATATTTTAATTTGATTTATTTCATTATTTATTCCTATATATGCGATCAAAATGGTTGGAAACTAACAATTGTAATCAGATGTAATCGAAAAGTAATCGATTACATTTACTAAAGTAATTGTAATCATAATTGATTACATTGGGAAAATGTAATCAGTAATCATAATTGTAATCATGAAAATCAAAAGTAATTGTAATCGTAATCAATTACATTGGCATGTAATCACCCCAACCCTGATCTGTACCTTATCAAACTAAAAACAAGTTAGTTTATTTATTTTCACTCTTGTTGATGAGTAATCATATATGATGTAATTTCCATGGGTGAATATATTTTTGCAATTAATCTGAGTAATATTGTAACATTGGCCTATTGTAAAAAAATAAATAATACAAACAACATTATTAAAACCACAAATCAATGTACATAATAAAAATAATATCCATCCACATGATATATAGGACAAATTCCCATTCAGGAGACAGTTTTTCAAAGTTATTGCACAGTAACATATTACCCTAGAACTACCGTAAACAACATAAATGTCGCTCTACCCGCCAAAGGATTAAAATTCTTCCTGCCCATGTTTCAATTTGTTGATTATATTCCAGCACCCGAGGTGCAACCTCTTATTTAAGATGTAATTATGTGAGACTAGACTAATGGGCAAAAATGAAATTTAATATTTATTAACAACACACTCCTGCTTAGGGTCTTGAGAAACAGTCTAACAAACAATTTATATATTAAAGTTGTGAATGAAATTTATGCTAATGATTTTTCATTGTGTATCCTTCACAGTTCAAGATCTTGTTATCTAACGACGGCAGTGGTAAAGGAGCCGCCCTTGTTGCCGCTGTTGCTGAGCGAATGCAGAAGAAAGAAGAGGTCAAATAGAGATAACGGCCTCCACAACAAAGGGGAATAATCTCATCCCAGCGCCGAGGCTCACACCCTTGAAGAGGAATGTAGAATCCTAGCACTATCAGCATCACCAAATAATCATGATTCCCATCTAATCAGGCGCAACAAACTTCAGCATTTCATAGATTCATTGGTCATTCCAGAAACTGGTTGTGTCAGCCTTTTCTTGACTGCAGTCATTTTACATGGCTGAGAATTATGCCTTCAATTTCAAACTCTTAACAAATGCTGTTATAGAAACTGATTAGATCAGTTTTGAATAAATATGCTGAACAAACAAAACATCTTTATGTTTGAGTGGTATTCAACATCATTGTTAGCCTGATTTGATGGGATAAAGTGTTTCAATACTCACATTAATACATCTCTCAACTCACGCATCCCAAACTGGCTCCAAAGATCAATACAAATTATGGCTGAGAATGACAAAAGTTCTGTGTCTTCAAACTATATTTAATCTTATTTATAGTAAATTGTTTTTAACTCTGATTTGTTACCTGATTGAAAATATAACTTCATTTTCGAATATGGAAGTCAGAAATAAAATTGAATTAACAATTTGTTGTTTCCAGAACATAATCAATAGAAATTCGGAAAATTCTTGTTAATTTTCAACTATCTTTTTTCAGTTGACTTTATCCACCTTGAAAATTTGTTTTAATATCTACAATTCCAGGTTGCTACTCTGGATTTTTCTATCATTGATCTCTTGGAGCCATATCATATCTCTTGGAATCTCATATTGTTGATCTTTGTAAATATCCTCCAATTTGATTTGAGTATTATGCACATCATCAGCGCATCACTAATTCAACCGGGGATGGACCAGTTGAGAAATGTATTAAATCATGCATGATAGTTGATTCACCATGTTATAGGGAGAGTGCTTATTACCAGTTGTTTTATGACTATTCACCAGCCGGGCTTGAAATGTTGTAAAGATCTCACCTGTCTTAGGTGGCAGGGGTTGAAATAGTTACCTGTTGCCTAAAATATATGATCTAAAACTTCTATTTTGTTTAATAACTGTGTTTAAACAGGCCCGAGCAGGGACAAAACCAGCAATTATCTACATCATCAACATGGTGTCATTTTATTTCACTTAAATATGATGATTTCTTTCTTGGCTTATGGAGATGTTCATTGTCTGATTGGCAAGAGAGATGTCTTGTTACTCTTTGTAACTCTCATCAACGTAATAAACGTAATAAGAGAAACCAAGACGAATAATTTTACCATGGTTCTCTTGGCACCTGTTCATGAAGTTGTTGATGTTCAGTAAGTCAATGCTTACAAAAATGTCAAATGGTCGTATAAGAATGTAAACTGCACCATTTAGCTAGATGATGTATATTCCCTGTCCTGAAACAAGGGCTTGAAGTTCAAATGCAGTTCAGAATTATCGTTGCTTTCAGCAGAAGCTTGAGTGTCATCTGAAGCGAAGTAACTCAGACACTAAATATGTTTCCTCCCCAATTACTGATATAATTTAATACCCTCAAAAACCATGGACTAAATGGTTCACAACATTTTTTATAGGGAATTATTAAATCAAGTCACTTAGCAAATGTATATGGCACAGCCCTGTTAATTAGAGTCTGCTATCGGCTGAGCCGAGGCAAATGACTAGGCAAAAAGAAATTTTCTTGGCTATTTTTTAGCCAAGGAAAATTTCAGAGCCTTCTGATGTTTTGTGTAAAATTTAAACAATTGTGGAGTCATTGGCTTAATGTTGCACTGTGGAGTCTGCAGACAGCAAATATTCATTGTTGCATGCCAAGGACTGAGATAACTGCACAAGGATTATCTTGATAATCATTAATTTTAAACCAGACCGAATCAAAGTTTGCCATGATAATGGAGTAAGTTCCAATTGTAAACTGAAGTTATACATGTATGTGTAGAGCACAGTAGAGTATGCAACTACAGTAATGCTCTAAATAATCGACTCCTTAACCACAGCAGAATTATGGGTAACTTTTCAGGATTTAGTCGGGAAATATGGCTTGTTGCCATTCATCGGAAAGCTCTCGGTTTTAGGGCTGAAAGCTTTCCGATGAATGGCAACAAGCCATATTTCTGACAAAATCCTGAAAAGTTACCCATAATTCTGCTGGGGTCGATTATTTAGAGCATTACTGTATGCTGATCCTAGGCTTTTTAGCCAAGGAAACATGTCTGGCTTAGGCAATTTCTGCTAATTAACATTAGCAGGGCTGTGTGGCAGGAGATTATAGTGCCATCGGTATACTGTAATTCATAGCTGTTACAATAAACTCCAAAATTTATGTGACAAATGCAGTGAATTTCAAGTCCTGAATTTTTTTTTGTTAAGTTTCATACATATCAGACTTTTCATTTTACATATATATCCATTTAAATGCTCGATTTATGCTCGGGTAATATGCCTTGTCACTGAGTTGCGGCCCCGTTCCATTTTTTAGTGCTACAGGTCAAAGTCCTGGAGTAATATAGAAATCATGAATATTCAAAAGCTCCATATATGGATTGCTACTACAGAACTAAAAAAAAACTGTAGCACTAAAAAAATGGAATGGGGCTGGATGGTTCCAATATGGTCGTGACTCGGTGACAAGGCATATTTTATTAGCACCAGTCCTACTGAGAGTATAGCACTTTTACATAGTAAGTTCCTCCAAATTTCAACCAAAAAGCTGGCAATGTGAAAAACTTACAGATAGACCGGTTTAGACACTTAATGTAGATTGTTAGAAATGTTGTCTGGCTACAGCAGTGATGCTAGTCGACTAAATTTTAATTTACAGATATACATAGATTTACAAGAATCGAAGCTGGTGTAGCTATAAAAATAACTCAATTAAATACTAAAAAATCTTTGTAATATCACAGTGACAGAACAACTAAAAACACATAATTGTATCAAAACCTGTTGAATTTACATGTATCCTGTGTCTGTTTTGAGACAAAGCAAGCAATAATGATATTGATGATTTTAACATAATAGTTCAGACTAGTCTTTCAGGTATTAAGTTAAGTAAGTAAGACGATTCAGAATTCATAGTTCATACCTGTGGTATAGTCTGCTTAGCGAATGATTTTGGGACTGATTTAGCAGATAATGAAGCCCCATTTGTACATGTGTAAATTGAGGCCTTAACAATTCACGACTTCTCGATTTGACTTATGATCATTCACCTGTCTATTCAATGTGCATCATGATGCAGATACCTGAGAGTTAAAGATTATCTCTTCATATAACAATTTTGAAATTGTTTTGTGGGTATAAATAATAAATATGAATTGAAGACCCATGTCCGGAAATGCTTCTATCAATTAATATTGATTTTATTTTGAATATTTTATCATAAAATGAGATGATTAAATGAGACACTTTATTGTTCTATTTTTGAACAGACCATCCATGGTATGACATATAGGAATAGAGATCATTAGGGTGTACCCATAGCTATGCTCCGAACATCAAATGTCCCAGATTGATTGTTTGTATTTTTTATAACATAGTTATAAATGATAATGAGTCTAATTAATGTTAATTTGTGACAAAATTACACAATAAAATTTCTGGTCTCTGTTAGCATTAACCACTATTGTTCGTTAGCTAATAACAACACGTTTTTAGACCAGAAAATATTCGAAATATAATCAATATTAATCGATAGAATCATTTCCGGACAGGGGTCTTCGATTCATATCTAATATTTTATACCTGGTAACTATATAAGTTATAACAAAGAGATAACCATCTTTAATATTTATCGTTGCGCGCCATAGATTTTCAGAGTGTGGCCTATTATATAAAGCATTTCACTGAAATTTCCAAAGTTGCCTAAATACAGAATTTGGGAGTGAAAAGGATTGTGATTCAAATCAAAAATGCTAAATTTTATTTATGTCAGACTTTCTGTGGATAATTGATAGGGCTGAGTGTGCTTTTTGTATCATGTCAACTGTTCTGTTAACGGTCAACCATTCAATCACCCAAGTTTAATCAACTGTTTCACCAGTTGTGCTTCATTTTGTTGAGCGGTTGAGTAAAAATGTCTGTAAGAGCTGGAATTGTTTGAGGTTTTTCTCACTTTTGTGAGACTGTTGATGTGATCTGTGATGTCTTTGGTGCATTTATGTTTTTTAAAACCCCTACCATTTCTGTCTGGCCACTTTTCCCTTTCTTTACTAAATGAATTCTCCCACCAGTTATAAAAGTATACATTAGAATAGTATATTGTTCCTCTAGAGGGGGGTGTTCATGAGATATAAGCAACAACAGATAATTTAAGTGCATAATTATTCCTAATTATTGGTGGCAAATGTTCAGATAATAAGTTCACATGTTGAACTTATTATCGCAGAAAGGGTGGCTGATTCGATTGGAGCAAGCACCAGTCTAATGCACAAAATTTGGAAACACCTGTTTAAGTTTCTTCTTCATGGAAGTAAAAGTATATTTTAATAACAGGCTTCCGTCTCAAAGTTGATATAATTGCTTTGTAAATTAAAATTACTATCTAGCTGTCATCTGTCGTTGTTTTTCTGACTCTCGTGTCTGTTTATTTGCGCGGACACAATGTCTCTTGTTGAATAGACTGGTTCCTGGTCCAAATTTCAAATATCTGAAAACATAGTAACCTGACCCCTCCAGCCATATTATCTGAAAATTTCCTAAGTGAACTACAGTAATGCTCTAAATAATCGATTCCTTAACCATAGCAGAATTATGGGTAATTTTTCAGGATTTAGTCGGAAATATGGCTTGTTGCCATTTATCGGAAAGCTCTCGGCGATATTTCCGACTAAATCCTGAAAAATTACCCATAATTCTGCTATGGTTAAGGAGTCGATTATTTAGAGCATTACGGTACTTGCAATTAAGTATTTAGTAAAGAAATGGATAAAACTTCACCCAGCTATTCTATTTTTGTTTTCTCCTCAAATACTTGGGTATTTTTAGCAAATACAACTTAACAAGAGATTACATTAACAAACACATGGACATCAGATCTGCTGATTTATATATGAGACACATCTATGACATGACCAAATATCCAGATAGTGGTCTGAAAATGAATATTAACCCTTTCATGACTGGAGCTTCCTGAAATTTTGCGAAAACCCTGTGCCAAGGCATTCTCTTATATATGCGAGTCTCCCATATGGAGCCTCACATATATAAGAAAATGCATTGGCCTAACAATATTTACTTTGACCTTGTAAGCCAGTGCATTCTATTATATATACGAGGCTCCCTATGGTAGACTCGCATATATAAGAGAATGCTGCACCAGCGCAGCTCCCGTCATGAAAGGGTTAGGCCTCAATCAGCTTAGAGAAATGGTTTAGGGAGATTAGCCGTCTATGTCTGTCAGGTCTAAGTCACAGGAGTTTCTTATAACAATATCTCTACTGTGGTTCTACGCATTATAATTTATATATCAGAAACATTTCATTCTTAACCCTCTCATGACGGGAGATGTGCTGGTGCAGCATTAAAGATTTATATATAAGAGAATGCACTGGCTTACAACATCAAGGTAAATATTTTTAGGTCAATGTATTTTCCTATATATGGGAGGCTCCCTATGGAAGACTCAAATATATAAGAGAATGCATTGACACATGGTTTTCACAAACATTTTAGAAAGTTTTTGTCTTGGAAAGGTTACATCCTAGTCATTTTACCCTAACCTCCGAGTCACAATTAAAGATGATATATATCGCCCTGGCAACGAGTACCACTGTTGACGTTTTCTACAGATTATAACACATCAATTCAGCTTACAACTTGCATAGTATTAAAAATGTAGTGAAATGAAGTGTCTCTAATTTTTGCATGACTCATTAAGCTTTGAAAATGTTAAAAGTTGTAATTGATATTGCAGTTTGAATAATTTGTAATTATTTATTCACTGGAATCATAAAGTAGAAAGCACCAGTAAGTTACATTGTTTTTGTAAAGGTATCCATGGCGATACTTGGCATGTGAGAAATCATTAAATTGTACCTTGATTTTGACCAACATGTTCTGTGTAATTATGGTGTCAAATCACCTAAAAATTTATGTATATGAACTTTCAGTCATAGACTGTTATTATTTATTTGCCAAATATTCCACTGTTTTAATTCTTCTGAGTCTGACTTGGTGTTTATAGAAAAGAATTAAAAAAAGAATAGGATTTAACTCCTTTCTGAAGGGAATAATATGTTAAAATGTTCCGTGAATGAATGATTAAGTTAATCAGTCAGTGCTGTTGCAATGCTCTAAGATGTATTCAGAGCTCCAGTTACAACAACAGCATACACAATTTAATTTAATCTAGACTTTTAAATACCAATCAATGTTATTTTATTATTGAAAATTAAACGTGATAATAAACGTCAGTTTAAATCATTGAAACGATATGAAAAAGAAATAAATGCAAAATTCTATATTAGAATAGAGTGTGTAGTGCCCTCCTGGTGTCACTTCATGTTCCAAATGTGCCACTTTATACACAAGAATAGGTTTCTTAAAACTGACCTCAAAGTCTAGAACCTTAAATACATTGTTAAATGTGAGTGATGAGCCAACTCTTGGAGCCATACCACCACATTGATGTATTGTCCCATACACTTGATGACCCCTTCCATGTGTTAAAGGACTCAGATTCCAGATGTATTTATAAATTGTTACCTAATCACAGATATGTAGATTGTTTTACGAGGGACCGACAGACATCATATACATGTACACATATTTATAACTTTAATGCTGAGATTGTTTGGCTTGCCTTGTGTAGGTAACAGCATTGAAAATAAAATTGTGTGACACACGCATATAGTTCTTCTTTTTGAGCCCTGTGGCAGTTTGATGCTAGGAATTACAGTGATGCCCTAAATAATTGACTCCTTAACCACAGCAGAATTATGGGTAACTGTTCAGGATTTAGTCGGAAATATGGCTTGTCTCAGTGAGAGCTTTCCGATGAATGGCAACAAGCCATATTTCCATCTAAATCCTGAAAAGTTACCCATAATTCTGCTGCAGTTATGGAGTCGATTATTTAGGGCATTACTGCAGTTATCCCATAGGAAATATTCAGATACTAAGTTCAACTTATTATCATAGTATTTCCCTCAATAAATAGGGCTCCTTCTGCACTTTTATTTACCTGTAGCCTGCTTTTATCACCTTGCATCCCTCTAAATGAAAAATAGACCATCACAATTTATACTTTTATAACTGAATACGAGCTTCCATTTAGTATAGAAAGAGTTTTATAGTAGATTGATAAATATGTTAATTACTCTTGTACAGACTTTATATGCCTCAGAAAGACTTATTTAAGTCATAGAATTTAGAAAAGTTATGTCCCATATTTTTCTTTGGTCATAATGAATATTAAAATGAGGACCTCGAGCGGTGATTGGCTGTTTCTATTATGTCAGTCATGGAAAGGTCAGGTCACAATGAATATTAAAATTAGGAACTGTGTGACTTGACAATTTTTTTTTTTAAAGTTGGAATTATCGACAGATTTCTCCTCTATTAGAATTGTTTACTGACAATGTGATTTGTATGAGTAAATAAATTATTAGCCGACAAGAAATCATTAAGTTCCAGATATTTAATTGATCCTTTGACCGATTTTTAATGATAGTAAACTGTATGGGCGGTGAATTTAGAGACACATGTCGGCCATGAATGTTTCTGATGGGAGTTTGTGGTATTTATTGAAAGATGAATTCTTTGCCAATCCATCCGTGTATATATCGTTATCATTACTGGGGTGAATGGGCTAAATTTGTGCGACTCCCGAGCGATGGTGAAACATTGAATTTCTACAGAGCCCCTTGTCTATATAATGTTCCATTAACGCGAAGAAGGCGCGTATATAGAGGCGGCGTATATGGGCAGTACAAAAGTGGGGGGGTCGGACAGCGGAGCGCGTTACAGGCCCCTGTGGCAGATGCTAATAACGTTGAATGGTAAACAAACGTTCTTTATAGCGATGCGTCAAAAACAAACGCTCATTAAATTATCACTTGATCAACCACCACAGTGCCGTTTTTTGTGACTGAGAGTGGAGAATGGGTGCTCTGGGCTTCTCCAAAAAACAAATTTCAAGTCGATAGCTCTACCCAACCCGACGTTGTCCGGGCTATTCAAAAACCAAATTTCAAGTCGATATCTCTACCCGTTTCCGAGATCTGGTCTGCGCATGCGCGAAGCTGTCGTCGCACGGGCTCGGCGACCCGATAAAATTCGTATCCGGGGCAAGATACATTCACATAGAAAATTTCAAGTCGATCGCTCCACCCGTTTCCGAGATCTGGTCTGCCAATGCGCGAAGCTGGCGTCGCACGGGCTCGGCGACCCGATAACATTCGTATCCGGGGCAAGATACATTCACATACCAAATTTCAAGTCGATAGCTCCACCCGTTTCTATATATTAGATGTTCCCGTATATCTCTCTGCAGATGCTAATAACGTTGAATGGTAAACAAACGCTCTTTATAGCGATGCGTCAAAAACAAACGCTCATTAAATTATCACTTGATTAACCACCGCAGTGCCGTTTTTGTGACTGAGAGTGGAGAACGCGTGGTCTGAGCTTCCACAAAACGCGACGCCGACGGTGTCCGTGGGATTTTGCCTTTGGATATATAGGAAGTTTGGTATCGATCGGTCAACCCGTTTTCGATTCTATTAAGGACATACAGACAGACAAACAGAGGTCTTCAAAATATATATGAGACTAGCCGACGAGCCCGACGTTGTCCGGGCTTATTCACAAACCCAAATTTCAAGTCGATAGCTCTACCCAGCCCGACGTTGTCCGGGCTATTCAAAAACCAAATTTCAAGTCGATAGCTCTACCAGTTTCTGAGATCTGGTCTGCGCATGCGCGAAGCTGGCGTCGCACGGGCTCGGCGACCCGATAAAATTCGTATCCGGGGCAAGATACATTCACATACCAAATTTCAAGTCGATAGCTCCACCCGTTTCCGAGATCTGGTCTGCGCATGCGCGAAGCTGGCGTCGCACGGGCTCGGCGACCCGATAAAATTCGAATCCGGGCCAAGATACATTCACATACCAAATTTCAAGTCGATAGCTCCACCCGTTTCTATATATTAGATGTTCCCGTATATCTCTCTGCAGATGACAATAACGTTGAATGGTAAACAAACGCTCTTTATAGCGATGCGTCAAAAACAAACGCTCATTAAATTATCACTTGATTAACCACCGCAGTGCCGTTTTTTTGTAACTGAGAGTGGAGAACGGGTGGTCTGAGCTTCTCCAAAACGCGACGCCGACGGTGTCCGTGTGATTTTACCTTTGGATAGGAAGTTTGGTCTCGATCGGTCAACCCGTTTTCGATTCTATAAAGGACATACATAGTTACATACAGACAAACAGAGGTCTTCAAAATATATATGAGACTAGCCGATGGGCCCGACGTTGGCCGGGCTATTCAAAAACCAAATTTCAAGTCGATAGCTCCAACCGTTTCCGAGATCTGGTCTGCGCATGCGCGAAGCTGGCGTCGCACGGGCTCGGCGACCCGATAAAATTCGTATCCGGGGCAAGATACATTCACATACCAAATTTCAAGCCGATAGCTCCACCCGTTTCCGAGATCTCGTCTGTGCATGCGCTGCACGGACTCGCTAATACGACGACGACCACCAGGTCAAACTACACACACGTACCAAGTTTCGTCCCGATCGGTCGAGGTGTTGGTATCTGATGCAAAAGACTAAATTGTGAGTGTTGGTTTGTAACCGGGATTTCTGAGAGGCATTATGCCTATATCCACACTAACTACCCCCCTAAGCCCTGACCTAAGTGCCATACATACTATAACAATGATGTTGTAAGAGTACTATGACATCCAATAAATCTCCCCGCATAGGAAACCACTCAAAAGTATTGTTCCCGTATATCTCTCTGCAGATACTAATAACGTTGAATGGTTAACAAACGCTCTTTATAGCGATGCGTCAAAAACAAACGCTCATTAAATTATCACTTGATTAACCACCGCAGTGCCGTTTTTTTGTGACTGAGAGTGGAGAATGGGTGCTCTGGGCTTCTCCAAAATG
This sequence comes from Siphonodentalium dalli, assembly GCA_032622095.1. NCBI lineage: Eukaryota > Metazoa > Mollusca > Scaphopoda > Gadilida > Siphonodentaliidae > Siphonodentalium > Siphonodentalium dalli. The sequence goes on from CP136062.1 coordinate 106,964,151, forward strand.
CGACGTCGACGATTCCCGTGGGATTTTACCTTTGGATAGGAAGTTTGGTCTCGATCGGTCAACCCGTTTTCGATTCTATAAAGGACATACAGACAGACAGACAGAGGTCTTCAAAATATATATGAGATATATACATTATTGGGATGCTGTTACACATTACTGCAGTTTGCAGGAAACAATGGTACTCCAATAGCAAGAAGGCTGCCAAAATGGCGATCTGAATTGGAAAAATAAACATATTTTCAGTCATATCCCCTATATTAATTTCTACTATTTTGAACTTTACTATGGTTTATGATGCAGTCAAAATGGTGGCAAATTTATAGAAAATTGTATATTTCGTCCCTATTCCTTTACATGTCGTGGCTGAATCAATAGATGCATATCTGCATTGGAGACATTATACTTGTTATTTCTCAGTCCATTACAATCCCTAATAAGATTTGATCTTGGTATAACTTTCTTGTTTCAGTACATATCGCAATGGGAAACGAACAGAACTGGTCACTATAATATGCCAAGGCGGTCAAAATGGCGCCAAATGTATAGAAAGTGTCAGATGTCTTATTTTTGCTTTCATAGTTCGGGAGCAATATGAGTGAAGTATAAATTATTCTCTGGTAACGTTTTCTCTCTGCACATTATCCATAAAAACTGTTCCACTGAGGAATACATGTGGTGACACACACTTGAACAAGTTTTTAACATTAATAGCCAAAGTGCAGTTCAAAATGCCTGAATTGTATTTAGCCCCATATGACTGAGTTATGCATTGAATGTGGTTATAAGCACCCGTGAGGCAAATACTTATTCATAGAAGTAATGCAGTGCGCGTCTGTGCTAAGGAACTAAATAACCAATAAGCTCCAAGATCACGCAAATAAACAAATTAGCATATATAGGCTCTAGATATTTTCACACGAAACTATACATTAGATACACAAATAACACAGGAACAAACATGCGTTAACAATTGATAAACAGACAGGATGACATAAAAGAACTATCACTGTAACTTTACTGTGGTTACAATTAGACACACTGTAGTCCAGGAGATATTGGTAGACCTCTGCACCCCCCCCCCCCCCAGGACTCAACTTCACCCCACTAATTTTCTTCCTTATGGTCTCCTCTAATTTTTTTCACTTGTTAACAAGAAAAAAAAGTGGCCGCAGAGACTCCAGACAAGATGGCGTCCATCATGGCGGCCATTTTTTGTATATGCACCAGGTCTCTTTGATCGCCGTTATAGTAAAGATGATGTCACATGCGGTCTTCTTTTCCGTTCGATTCGTTATGGTAATATACAACCCTTACAAATTAGCCAAAAATCCGACACAAAAATCCAATATGGCGGCCAAGATGGCCGCCGAAATGTGAAAATTTGCTATTTTTCGGACATTTCACAACCTTTCGTTTGTCTCTGTGGGAACATATTGGCACCTTGACGCGATTTTATACATTTATCGTCTAGAAGAGTCATTGGCGAACACACGGGGATCATAATATACATTCCTTTACGGATATTTTTGTCCGATATCACGTTTTCCCAAATGCCGGTATAATCCGGTCAAAGCCAAAACGACGCTAATAACGCAATGTATGTTTCGAATCAATGAGTGTCATTGCTATTATTACTCCAGCCATGATTATATATGTGCAGGAGATACTCGGGCTAGGATTCCTCTTATACCTGAGTTGAGGAATATTCACCTAAATCCAAGATGGCGGCCAAAATGGCCACCAGAAATAGAAACATCGCCGAAAATCGCTGATTTTAACATCAGTGAAAGTTATTGTCACGACAACTCCACACCTGCTTACTATTGTGAGTTGGGAACACTTAGTCGAATAACTGTCCTTATATTGCATCCAAATAAAAGTCCCCCAAATCCAAAATGGCGCCCACAATGGCGGACAAATTTTGAAAAATCACCAAAATTCCCTCATGTTCACATCATTGGGTATTATTGCCGAGAAAACTCCACACATGCTGACAGTTAAATTGTAAATACTGAGGTGAAGTAATTACCTTGCATCTGATGAAGGAAATTGTTTTCAAAATCGAAGATGGCGGCCAAAATGGCGTCCGAACTTTGAAAACAAGCTTACATTCCTTTACTTTCTTACTATGGGCGTTATTGTTACGCAATTCTACCCATATGGAACATTGATATGAAGTATTCATATGGAATATTGATATGAGGTATTCATTTGAGTTTGGCCAACTCTCACAGTCAAGATGACTGACAAGCTGGCGGTCAGAAATTGAAAAGAAGTCGAAATTGTCACATACTAATTTCAACTTTTTGTCATAATATCAATATGTATGGATTGGACGAAACGGTACATAAGCCATCTATTAGTTCAAACATAGGTCGTCGCCTTCTGGAAGGATGAAAACCCACAATAATCGCGATGTGGCATTTCGAAATCCATTCTCCACTAAGCGCCCATAATGGCCGTAACCGTATATGGGTGCGCCGAATAGTCATATTATGACTTCCAAGAATCAAAACAACAGTACCTGAGCTTATTCTGATTTGCCACATTCAGCATTATCTGGATCAGCATCCGTCTCGTCACATTAATCTATCTCGCTCACACCAACACAGTTTTCTACACTTCTTGGTAGAAGGGTCCCACTAATCGGAATGTTTCAAGCAACACATATGCCGGTGTCAAGCTCACGTGTTTGTCTCGAAAGCTGGGAATTCATATCCTTATTCTTGGCGAGCTTCATTCGTGGTAGCTTATAGTATAATTCAGATGCTACGTATGGGATCTGAGCGTCATATTGCGTGATAAACTACAAAGGTATGCGGTTGATACGTATACTAGCTTTCAGAAGGACCTCTATATCTGCGTATTATTTCAGATTTGGTTATCTAATGTGGATAACAAACTATACATCTGGTGATCTTCCCATCCAGCCACTTCTCAATATATGGTTCATCAATTCACATATTCACGTACAGACGTAGCCGGACAACTTCTGTGTATGGCTTCGAACATTGAAAGCCTAACATTTGACGGATGCCTTTCTGCTAAGGCGTAGAAGACCATAATGCATAATATACCCACACTTCTTGACCATGATCATAAGAACAGTCCTGGTGGCGTCCATCAATCGTCTCACCGTACAGATCCAAGCAGATAATGACAATACATGCGGTGCTAGTTTGTGGGCATGTGTCATGATAGTGGAAATGAAATTGGACAATGGCTGCACCACCCCTTCTTTGGGTATGTTTTAGATTCAGACATGATCTCATGTGGCTTTGCTTTCCTTGTATGCTAAGATTGTATGTTTCAATCCGCTTGGAAGCCGTTCTTAATCAACGAACCAGACGTGTACCATTGGCTACAACTATATAAGCCCCACCAGACTGGGATGTAGTCTTCAGGACGATGCATTTGATAGTTACCGATAATATGTCATACTCACGCTGGGTGGTGGTCGGTATGGTTCAAGAAAGTACAATGCCATCAACACAAGGGTGAAATGTTCAACGCGAAGAACATCTAGAGGAATGTTATTTTGATGAGATCTTGCATTCAGTTTAACCTACGTTGGGTACACCAAGTGATTTATTGGTAACATCACCATTCAAAACCATTGTCCTGCATGAGACATCTTAACTACTATATTCTAAAGTTATATAATATAAAGCTATATGATCATAAAGGTCACGTTCACCAACGTCCACATCCATTGCCATCGAGACTATACATTGCTTTTTAAACACACAGTGAAATAAATGCACCACAGTTCCTGACATTTTCTTGAATAATACCGCCCACATGCTGACAATAACCCTGAGAGATCATAACAATGCATACCTTCATCCCATAAAGACATTATCATTTAGCCCACCCGACTGGCTAGGATAGTATTATCCAGACAAAATTATACGTCTGGTCATGTTGATTCAGAACGGCCTTGAAACGGATGTGGAAATACAATCTTACCACACCAAAAATGACCAACACGCATGACATTATATATTGAAACATGCACCTGGTGTAGGGTTGTATACCGTGGCCCATTTCATTCCCACTGTCATGGCGCATGTCCACAAACTAGCACCGCGAGTATTGTTCTTCTCTGCTGGGAGCTATTCGACGAGACGACTGCGGGACGTCACAGTTTGCTTAGGATCATGGCCAAGAAGTGTGGGTAGTCGGTACATTATGGTCTTCTCCTTAGCAGATAGGCATCTGCCCAAGGGAATGAGACAGCTAGCTACCTCCGAAACACTGCCGAAGTTGTCCACGTATGCCAATACGTTCGCTAAGTTTGTGAGTTGAACCATCTATTGAGAAGTGACTAGTTAACTGGGAAGTTCGCCAGGTATACATGTCATTATCCCCACGGGGTATGAGAAAGACATACATAGAGACGACCTTCTGTAAGCTTGTATACTTATCGACCATATGCCTTTCTAGTTCAAGATGACGAACAAATCCCATATTTAGCAAGCATCAAAATTCTTAAGCCAGACACCGGGAAATTAATTGTTTGAAACGTTATGATTAAAAGGACCCTTCTCACAGGAAGTGTTGAATACTTTGTCGGTGTGAGCGACCTAGGTTTATCAGGCAAAGAAATGGAAACTGGTCCAGATCATTAAGGACGTGGCAAATCAGAATCTTTTACCAGGTAATTGTTCTAATACGGCCATTATCGGCGCGAAGTGTAAAATGGATTTCGAAATGACACATCGCTATATTAAGTGTGGGTTTTCGTACTTCCAGAAGGACACGATCAATGTTATGCGTTTTGATACGTTTTAAGTTGAACTAATATATGGTTTGTGTATAGTTTCGTCCATACATATCGATACTATGACAAAAAGTTGAAATTTGTATGTGAATATATCGATTTCTTTTCAATTTCTGGCCTCCAGTTTAGCTGCCATCTTGACCTTGAGTATCAATTGCCAAACTCAAATGAAAACTTCATACCAATATTCCATATCAACATGTGATGGTGGGTAGAATTCGCGAAACAATAACACCCATCGTAAGAAAGGAATGTAGGCGTGTTTTCAAATATCGGTCGCCATTTTGGCCGCCATCTTATATTTGGAAAACCATTTCTTGCATGGGATGTAAGGTAATTACTTCACCTCAGTATTTACAACTCAACTGTCAGCATGTGTGGAGTTTTCTCGACAATAATGCCCAATGATGTGAACATGAGGGAATTTCGGTGATTTTTCAAAATTTGTCCGCCATTGTGGGCGCCATTTTGGATTTGGGGGACTTTTATTTGGATGCAATATAAGGACAGTTATTCGACTAAGTGTTCCCAACTCACAATAGTAAGCAGGTGTGGAGTTGTCGTGACAATAACTCTCACTGATGTTAAAATCAGCGATTTTCGGCGATTTTTCTATTTCTGGTGGCCATTTTGACCGCCATCTTGGATTTAGGTGAATATTCCTCAACTCAGGTATAAGAGGAATCCTAGCCCGAGTATCTGCTGCACATATATAATCATGGCTGGAGTAATAATAGCAATAACACTCATTGATTCGAAACAGACATTGCGTTATTAGCGTCGTTTTGGCTTTGACAGGATTATACCGGCATTTGGGAGAACGTGATATCGGACAAAAATATCCGTCAAGGAATGTATATTATGATCCCTGTGTGTTCGCCAATGACTCTTCTAGACGATAAATGTATAAAATCGCGTCAAGGTGCCAATATGTTCCCACAGAGACAAACGAAAGGTTGTGAAATGTCCGAAAAATAGCAAATTTTCACATTTCGGTGGCCATCTTGGCCGCCATATTGGATTTTTGTGTCGGATTTTTGGCTAATTTGTAAGGGTTGTATATTACCATAACGAATCGAACGGAAAAGAAGACCGCATGTGACATCATCTGTACTATAACGGCGATCAAAGAGACCTGGTGCATATAAATAAAATGGCCGCCATGATGGACGCCATCTTGTCTGGAGTCTCTGCGGCCACTTTTTTTTCTTGTTAACAAGTGAATAAAATTAGAGGAGACCTTAAGGAAGAAAATTAGTGGGGTGAAGTTGAGTCCTGGGGGGGGGGGGGGGGTGCAGAGGTCTACCAATATATCTCCTGGACTACTGCTCATTATTACCGCATTGTAAATTAATTTATTTCTAAACAAATAGAACCAATTATTATGTTCAAAGTTCAACACAATCTTGCTGCGGGAATGGTGTAGTATAAGTCATGATATGATTAACCAATGAAAAGACATTAAACCACACTCAATCAATTAATTAACAGTGAAATATCCTTTTCTAGTAACATTCTTGTTTATGCTAAATATTTCGGAGAAAGCGTAAAGTAGAACCGATCGAACACATTCTTCACCAATCGGAAAATCGGTACTTTCCGTCGATTCCTCGGAATGTTTGAATATGTGAGCCGATTCGACGAGGGTGACGATTGATTCTTCACTTGAAAGCCATACACTTTGAGTTGTTGTCTTTATTCTGCACTCTATAGTCTGATTGGGCCCGATACATCCCACCAAATGCATACATTTTGTTGAATTCTGGTGAGAGTTATTTGCTTATTTAATCAGTACTCATGCGTCTATGTGGTGTACTGGATCAGAAAATATAATTTAGAATAACCATGCTATCTATAGTGGAGACTGGGTCTAACAGTGGTGATGAATTTTTCCGACAGGTCATTATAAACAATAGTTCTCAAACCCCATGGGGCGCCATCCCTGCAAATATTCGTTTTCGGAGATATCTCCTTGGATCCAAGCAGATATCTGCTCGCATTATGGAGACATCTCCTCGGTTTCAAGGAGATATCTGCTTGGGATATGGAGATATCTCCTCGGAAATATTTTCATGGAGATATCTCCTTGAAACCGAGGAGATATCTCCATAATGCGAGCAGATATCTGCTTGGATCCAAAGAGATATCTCCTTGGATCCAAGCAGATATCTGCTCGCATTATGGAGATATCTCCTTGGAATTTGTTCAAGGAGATATCTCCTTGGATCCAAGCAGATATCTGCTCGGATTATGGAGATATCAGCTTGAAAAATATTTCAAGGAGATATCTCCATATTCCGAGAAGATATCTGCTTGGATGTATTTCGAAAAAATGGAAAAAACGTATATGTACTGTGGAGAAATCATTAATATTTCATGGCCGCGATTTTCCAAGGAGATATATCCATAATCCAAGCAGATATCTGCTTGGAATATTTTCAGGAGATATCTGCTTGGAATATGGAGATATCTCCTTGGGTCCAAGGAGATATCTCGTTGAAAACTATTTCAAGGAGATATCTCCATAATCCGATCAGATATCTGCTTGGATTATGGAGATATCTCCTCGGTTTCAAGGAGATATATCGTTGGAAATATTTCAAGCAGATATCTCCTCGTAGTTGCGAGGAGATATCTCCTAGGATCCAAGTAGATATCTCCATAATCCAAGCAGATATCTCCTTGGATCCAAGGAGATATCTCCATAATGGACCATATTCCAAGCATATATATCTGCTAGGAATTGCAATTCCAAGGAGATATCTCCTCGAAACCAAGGAGATATCTCCGAATTACGAGGAGATATCTCCGAAAACGAATATTTGCAGGGATGGCGCCCCATAGTACATGCACATTCATGTTGAACTTTCAAAATTTCCAGCTTTCTCTTGGTAAAATTTATGTGTCTTTGATCTTTATCGCGATCTGTGATAACCGGACTTGCACTGCGTGTTAAACACATACCACAAAGATCATGTCCAGATATGAAAACAACGGAAGCTTTTATAGGCATCTGGATAGAGAATAACAAATTATGTCATAGAAGTGCATTCGCTCCTAAACCCAAATTATTGTTCCGGTTTTATGTTTTCACCACCACTTATCGTTGAGTATCACAGTAAACCACCCGAGTGAAGCCAGTCATTTGGTGCCAGCTTCATGTGCCCTTGTTGTAACCACAGATTGATTTAGCCGAACGATTGTCCTGGGTGTGGGGATTACTTAGAAATTTCTCAACTGCTAGTGGTCGAGATTAATCGCCACAGTGTGATTTCTATTCACCGAATAGTCCAAGTGTACACACTCCCGTGACTGAGAGCTATATATTCAACACAACTATGCTACTCTCCATCCAGCAAGTTTAGAATGAACCATATGCCACTATTTTGACCATACTTACTATGGGATCGGAACATTATAATGTGATATATTCTATGTCAATTTCTTTCAATCTGACCCTGGTTGCCAAGAGCTATATTCAAGAATATAACAAGATCCTTAAGACATTTACATATTTCAATTTCGCTGAAAATATCATTGTATTCAGGCTCTTGTTCTACTAAATTTCATAAGGTATTTAGCTTTGTGCATGTAAAACTAGGAATTGCGACATCCCCTGTTATTATCGTATTGCTCACGGAAATGCTATTGCATGAAGATGATGTTGAATAAATATTAGTTCATGAAAATGCGGATCATATGGTCAACGGTACCAGGCATATGTTGATATCTAAACTCACACATGGTTCAGCAATGCTGTCATCTAAACATATGTGAGTGGTAATTGAATGTCATGATAGCACCATTACATTGTACCGGCAGCCAACATTTATATAACATTTATTTTCCTTGCATGGTGCTGTGGTCTAATTATTTCCTTGATCTATACCACGGCAATCCAAAAATCGTATGTGTACATAGGGTCAAGCTTAACCACGTCGGTATGCAAAAATCATATTATCTTCATACATTAAGTGTGTATTCTCCACAAAGATGCGGTCACTGCACTAAATTATACAAGATTGTAACTTGAAAGAATGAAATATGACACTTGGGTCTCTTTTAGTAGAGCGTTTTTCGAATCTAGTAGAAGTTTTTCCGTATATATATGGAGGTTATAAGAAGTGCAGAAATCTTGGGGAATTAGCTTCAAAGGTACTCAATCCGATCAGATGGTCCCCATATCATCAAGATACAACAACAACAACAACAACAACATTTCTTCAAAATACCCTTTAGTTATAAGAATAGATTAATTGCAACAAAATAATGCTAACCACTGTCAACTATGGTATCAAATTTCCCCAAAAACGTGTTAATTATCAGCATTTTGTTCAACGAAATATGGCATATTATCACTTATTTTTAGAGCTATCCATCTTCATCCGCTATTTTGACCGAGGCCGTCCATTTTAGGACGTATTTCTGGGCCACAAACAATTGAAATAACAAACTTCAAAAATCGTTATCTGATCACTCTGAGCTTTGATGGATAGGTTCCTCGACTCGAATCAAACATTTTTACACCAGAAGCCAAAGAAATAGTAATTTAGGGGTGTTTAATCGGATTGAGTATATACCTTTAATGTATATCACATACACCAGAAGTCCAGCATATATATTACAAAATATTTACATGTGCAACATAGCCGCATTACAGAACCTCTCAGAAGGGCATGTCTCGATGTTGTGAGCCTTCCTTTTTTTGTTGGTATCGGGTCTATTTCTTATACCAGATCAATATCCAACCATGCATACAATTCGTGACATGAAGGTAAATAATTCATTGCACAATATTGAGCAGGTTGAAAAGTTCATTTCAAGGTAGGTATAGCGGGAATTGCTTTCGTTTAAAGTTGTATAGACGTGGACATCTGACATCTTATAATTATGTCACAGGCGACATTAAATTTTATAGCTTGAACACAAACGCTAGGTAATTTCATATTGTGCGTACAACGATTGTGAATCAGACTTATGCAAGATTTGAGACACCACTGCATGGTCAAACAGACAGCCACTGCCCGATAAAGCGTTAATAAATATTTCGTAATAAGTACTGGTCACGTGACATAGCCAGAAAAATTACTGTCTGGTTTATAATTATGCACAGTGAATTTATATCAAATTGTATAGTATCTACATGTTGGATTTTCCACGAAGTTAACGGAGATTTGAAAATTTACCAACAGTAACATAACATGGAGTCTGATTTTAGCCAGAAGCAAATGTCAAGAAAATATGCACTACTCTGTTGTCTGATGTATACTCAGAGTATTTATTCGTGTTTTGACTCGGGGTGTTGAGCGGAAAAACGTCTTACTATAATAAATCTCTGATACAGAATGCTATCAAATTAAGACTCTATATTTTACTCTATATATAGTACTCTTGTCCTCTACAATATATATCTCATACCACATGCGCACTGTAATTTCCATATTCACAGTGTCTTTTTATTGTATCTAATGTAGATTAGCCAACTACACATATCCCTCAGTCTCGACATATAAGCTCATAAGGATAATATATATAATTTTAGGCCCTAATGAGATTGCCTTTTATATGCATTCTTTCACTCGCTTAACTCCTCCAAACCTTTTCATTTTACATGAAGATATAGTCAGGAACCAAATATGAGTGTTCTGTGAAATGTCATTCTGTAAGATAAAATATTTTAGGGATTCGAAGTGCCTGAGACATAACTTAACACTGCTCCAATGATCATAAAATATGAATAATAAGAAAACAATGCACAAGTTGCCACCAGTTCAAAAATAATAAATAGAAACGGATATAGGAGATATGAGTGAAAAATATCCTATTTTTCCAATTCTGGTCGCCATTTTGGCAGCCATCTTTCTAATGAAGTACCAATTTTCCTACTACAAACGGTAGTATAATCTATAATAGCATTCGCATAATATATATGTTTCTATACGTTTGATGAGACATGATTTCCAATAAAACATATTAAACTGACTTAGTTCACATTCTAAGCTAGGCAGCCATGTTGCACGCCATCTTGGATTATAGGAAATGCTCAAGGGTGAGAACTCCAAACCCACCTAGAATTTTATGCACAAACCACCCAGAATCAGAGAAAAAATACTTTAACAGAGAATGTTTACTTCACCCCTGTTGATCCCGAACTAAAAAAAAACAAAAAGAACATACTGCAACTGGGGGAGTACTATCATGTCACGTGCGATAATGCGATGTGATTATCATTTAGCCGATACGATTGTTGGAAACAATAAGTGACAACGCTATGTCCCTCTTTCGTATACAATAGTCACCAGACCGCTCGGTATATAATATGCATACCATTATCACCCAATTCAAAGGAGTTGAAAGGATAAGTATGTCTATTTCAATTGAACATGCGTTTATTGAAATTTGAGACAGAAGCTTTGATTCTAGAACATCAATCACACAAACCTCGACCCTTGTCACATTCTTTCCAATATTATTGCATAAACATCAAATTTCTGAATAATTATATAATACTAGCTGGTGGACCCGACTTCGTCCGGGCTGTTTCCCCTCTGCTTTTCGGCGAATTGCGCGATTTGACCTTGAATTGACCATTTTGAAAGTCAAGGTCAGTTCGGGGTAACGATTTGACCCGTCCAAAAACACTCCCCGGACAAAAGTACCCGACAAAAGTACCCGTCGAAATCCGTCCGGTTTTACCCGATTTTACCTTGAATTGAACATTTTGAAGGTCAAGGTCAGGTCGGGGTCACGATTCGACCCGTCCAAAACACTCCTCGGACAAAAGTAACACTAGGTATAAAATTTCGTCGAAATCCCGTCAAAAAGATGCGGTCACTGCACTAAATTATACAAGATTGTAACTTGAAAGAATGAAATATGACACATGGGTCTCTTTTAGTAGAGCGTTTTTCGAATCTAGTAGAAGTTTTTCCGTATATATATGGAGGTTATAAGAAGTGCAGAAATCTTGGGGAATTAGCTTCAAAGGTACTCAATCCGATCAGATGGTCCCCATATCATCAAGATACAACAACAACAACAACAACAACATTTCTTCAAAATACCCTTTAGTTATAAGAATAGATTAATTGCAACAAAATAATGCTAACCACTGTCAACTATGGTATCAAATTTCCCCAAAAACGTGTTAATTATCAGCATTTTGTTCAACGAAATATGGCATATTATCACTTATTTTTAGAGCTATCCATCTTCATCCGCTATTTTGACCGAGGCCGTCCATTTTAGGACGTATTTCTGGGCCACAAACAATTGAAATAACAAACTTCAAAAATCGTTATCTGATCACTCTGAGCTTTGATGGATAGGTTCCTCGACTCGAATCAAACATTTTTACACCAGAAGCCAAAGAAATAGTAATTTAGGGGTGTTTAATCGGATTGAGTATATACCTTTAATGTATATCACATACACCAGAAGTCCAGCATATATATTACAAAATATTTACATGTGCAACATAGCCGCATTACAGAACCTCTCAGAAGGGCATGTCTCGATGTTGTGAGCCTTCCTTTTTTTGTTGGTATCGGGTCTATTTCTTATACCAGATCAATATCCAACCATGCATACAATTCGTGACATGAAGGTAAATAATTCATTGCACAATATTGAGCAGGTTGAAAAGTTCATTTCAAGGTAGGTATAGCGGGAATTGCTTTCGTTTAAAGTTGTATAGACGTGGACATCTGACATCTTATAATTATGTCACAGGCGACATTAAATTGTATAGCTTGAACACAAACGCCAGGTAATTTCATATTGTGCGTACAACGATTGTGAATCAGACTTATGCAAGATTTGAGACACCACTGCATGGTCAAACAGACAGCCACTGCCCGACAAAGCGTTAATAAATATTTCGTAATAAGTACTGGTCACGTGACATAGCCAGAAAAATTACTGTCTGGTTTATAATTATGCACAGTGAATTTATATCAAATTGTATAGTATCTACATGTTGGATTTTCCACGAAGTTAACGGAGATTTGAAAATTTACCAACAGTAACATAACATGGAGTCTGATTTTAGCCAGAAGCAAATGTCAAGAAAATATGCACTACTCTGTTGTCTGATGTATACTCAGAGTATTTATTCGTGTTTTGACTCGGGGTGTTGAGCGGAAAAACGTCTTACTATAATAAATCTCTGATACAGAATGCTATCCAAATTAAGACTCTATATTTTACTCTATATATAGTACTCTTGTCCTCTACAATATATATCTCATACCACATGCGCACTGTAATTTCCATATTCACAGTGTCTTTTTATTGTATCTAATGTAGATTAGCCAACTACACATATCCCTCAGTCTCGACATATAAGCTCATAAGGATAATATATATAATTTTAGGCCCTAATGAGATTGCCTTTTATATGCATTCTTTCACTCGCTTAACTCCTCCAAACCTTTTCATTTTACATGAAGATAAAGTCAGGAACCAAATATGAGTGTTCTGTGAAATGTCATTCTGTAAGATAAAATATTTTAGGGATTCGAAGTGCCTGAGACATAACTTAACACTGCTCCAATGATCATAAAATATGATTAATAAGAAAACAATGCACAAGTTGCCACCAGTTCAAACATAATAAATAGAAACGGATATAGGAGATATGAGTGAAAAATATCCTATTTTTCCAATTCTGGTCGCCATTTTGGCAGCCATCTTTCTAATGGAGTACCAATTTTCCTACTACAAACGGTAGTATAATCTATAATAGCATTCGCATAATATATATGTTTCTATACGTTTGATGAGACATGATTTCCAATAAAACATATTAAACTGACTTAGTTCACATTCTAAGCTAGGCAGCCATGTTGCACGCCATCTTGGATTATAGGAAATGCTCAAGGGTGAGAACTCCAAACCCACCTAGAATTTTATGCACAAACCACCCAGAATCAGAGAAAAAATACTTTAACAGAGAATGTTTACTTCACCCCTGTTGATCCCGAACTAAAAAAAAACAAAAAGAACATACTGCAACTGGGGGAGTACTATCATGTCACGTGCGATAATGCGATGTGATTATCATTTAGCCGATACGATTGTTGGAAACAATAAGTGACAACGCTATGTCCCTCTTTCGTATACAATAGTCACCAGACCGCTCGGTATATAATATGCATACCATTATCACCCAATTCAAAGGAGTTGAAAGGATAAGTATGTCTATTTCAATTGAACATGCGTTTATTGAAATTTGAGACAGAAGCTTTGATTCTAGAACATCAATCACACAAACCTCGACCCTTGTCACATTCTTTCCAATATTATTGCATAAACATCAAATTTCTGAATAATTATATAATACTAGCTGGTGGACCCGACTTCGTCCGGGCTGTTTCCCCTCTGCTTTTCGACGAATTGCGCGATTTGACCTTGAATTGACCATTTTGAAAGTCAAGGTCAGTTCGGGGTAACGATTTGACCCGTCCAAAAACACTCACCGGACAAAAGTACCCGACAAAAGTACCCGTCGAAATCCGTCCGGTTTTACCCGATTTTACCTTGAATTGACCATTTTGAAGGTCAAGGTCAGGTCGGGGTCACGATTCGACCCGTCCAAAACACTCCTCGGACAAAAGTAACACTAGGTATAAAATTTCGTCGAAATCCCGTCAAAATTCGCGATTTGACCTTGAATTGACAAATTTTGAAGGTCAAGGTCAGGTCTGAGTCACGATTTGACCCGTCCAAAACACTCCCCGGACAAAAGTACCCCTAGGTATCAAATTTCGTCGAAATCCCTCCGTTTTACCCGATTTGACCATGAATTTACCTTTTTGAATGTCACGGTCAGGTCGGGGTCACGATTTGACCCATCCAAAACTCTCCCTGGACAAAATACCCATAGGTATCAAATTTCGTCAAAATCCGTTTGGCAGTTTTCCCGGCCATAGCTAACACACAGACAGACAGACAGACAGACAGAAGTCCCAAAATATATATTAGATTTACGCTGTGCCGAATATAGGCAAACTCGTGATGCCATTATTTTCCTTTGATAGAAATGGCTCCTTTGCACCTCCAAACCACTAATAGGCCTACGTAATTTAGATGACCGCAGCGGTTGTCAGAAAATACAGAATATTTGCGACGAAATCACCAAGATCGCACTGAAAACGAGTTTCGACTATTCCTTATAACTTGCAGGCGATGTAGTTAAGCTTTGTGCAAAAATGTCCAGAGAACATAATTTAGTTAAATGACTTCAGTGAATTGTTATATATTGTTATTATATATAGTAATGTCCGTACAAAGATATTACTCATATTTATCGACTTAATTTTGATCTGTGGAACGTGAGAAAAGTGAGCATTACAGTAAATGTACAATATATTACAAGTCGGGGCTGTGAGGCGCAACACCACTAAAAACGGGCAAAATATTGGCACCATGAGATCTGACTGAATATAAACACATGTGTGAAGCTCTTTATTTGGTATAGGATCCGCCTTTCTTCTCGTTCATTGTTGCATGACTACGAGTATTGCATTTAAGTTACCCATGCAGAATCTCCAGGAACGTGCATTCGGTTACACAGTATCTCCTATGTCTAAAAAACCAAGATGATCTTTCAGATTTACGTCTTTTTGAAAGTCCCATTCAGAACAATTTCTTTATTAATGGGATTCCCTCGTAAACCGTTAGTCCCGTCGGCTATTGTCAGGGAGATCATGATTTGTATTTGTATTCTAATAGAAATCTTTCGCAAAATCACGATTACAGATATGGACAATATCCTGCCAGTATACGGCCAAAAATTCGATCTTTACGCACAGGGGTTCTTATGTGAGACAAAATATACCGAACGCAGTATAATTGTATGCGGATGTGTCAAGGACATGTCACCGGTCCTGCTTTGGGGGCGCTCTAACATTATCCGTGTGGTGTATAACACCAATAAGAACATGGGATCTGAAAGAGACATGTCACAGTTCACAGTATATTTTCATGTTGCAATGATATAATTGGTCATGTAATACCAAGCTCCTTCTCATGCTGCGACCTGATGTAGATGCATCATATCACAACCCACATGAGCCAATGCAGGACATCTAAATATTATATTAGAATTTATTTACTTATAATTACTATATACAGATGCAGAGGTTGAGGCATGTTTCGATAGATTAGATTTGGTTCATTCGGAGTTATCCATTGGTTAATGTACGGATTTCAATATGGGATGACACGTTAGATATATAATACATGTAGTTGAAATATTCAGACTGTTCTTTTCCCTCATCATGTAGGGCTAATCAGAGTAGGAGGAATTATACGTTAAGAGTATGAAACAATAAGGAGCTTGTCCTAATCTGAATAGCCCTGTGGCGACAGAACTCTGTTTTGTACTACTATTAGAGTACATGTCGG
Source organism: Siphonodentalium dalli (assembly GCA_032622095.1). Lineage (NCBI taxonomy): Eukaryota > Metazoa > Mollusca > Scaphopoda > Gadilida > Siphonodentaliidae > Siphonodentalium > Siphonodentalium dalli. Next base: position 106,980,346 of record CP136062.1, read on the forward strand.
TAACCAGGGAGGAGTACTGTTCGGTGGGGGAGGTTGGATTATGTTGCTTGTTAATGAAATATTCTTTCAGATATTTTGAGTAATTGCTATCAATTTCTATTCTGAGTTTGCAGTCAGTTGGTAGTTCATTCCACAGGCATCTGGCTCTGGTTGATATGGTATTTTTTGCTTTTTTCGTTCTTTTAAATACACAGAATAGATTTGAGTTAGCTTTGGATCGTGTATTGTAATTATGATTATCATGTAGGCTTGTAAATAGGGAAGTCAGTGATTTAGGGAGTTTCTTGTGGTGGAAATAATGTAATATTTTAAGCAGTTGCATATTTCCAATGTCTTCAAGCAGCAATAAATTGTGTTTTTTGCATATTTCCTGGGTATTTTTATTTCCATATGACAGTGTTGCAATTGCTTTGTTTTGTATTTTTTCAAGTTTTTGAAGATTTTTCACTGTTGTTGCACTCCAAATAGCATTACAATATGTGAGATATGGGATAATAAGTATCGAATAAAGTGATTTAATCGTATCCTTTGGTACAAACTCAGTAACCTTACGCACGACTCCTAGGTTTCTCGATAATTTATTGATAATTGTATCCACATGTAAATCCCATGACAAAGTTTCTTCAATATTAATTCCTAGGAATTCAGTGTTTTTAACCCTTTGGACCAGTTTATAATTAATTTTTAGCTCCGGTAGAAAATTTAACGACTTACAAAGATCTGTATTTGTGAAAAGCATATAGTTTGTTTTATCAAGATTTAAAGATAATTTGTCAGCAAGAAACCATTTGTTCATTGCCTCCATTTCTTTGTTAACATCACCATAAGCATTAATAATGTCTTTATCTGAGTAAAATGCATTTGTATCATCAGCAAATAGTATTATCTTTAATTCTTTGCACACATTTGGAAGATCATTGATGTATATAAGAAAGAGAAGATCGGGGCCAAGTATTTACCACTGTGGCACGCCACAGGTTATATTTGTTTGGCAGGAAAAGTTGCCTTCGTATTGTACAGATTGCTTTCTATTTGACATGTAGCTGCGGAACCAGTTCAGTGCAACCCCCGACAGCCATGCAGTGTTCGAGTTTATTAATCATTATATTGTGATGTATGGTGTCAAATGCCTTGGATAAATCTAAAAATACTCCAATGTTTTTTGTTTTTTTTTATTTAAAGCTTGAGTTATTTTTTCTGATAAATCAGTTAAAGCAAGAATAGTTGAGTGATTTTTTCTGAAGCCACATGGCTACTATATAGAATATTGTATTTTGTAAGGTATTTATCCATTCTGTTGTACATCGGTTTTTCAAGAATTTTTGAGAAAATGGGTAGCACAGATACTGGCCTGTAGTTACTTAAAATTGTTGGGTCTTTTAGATTTGTAGATTGGAATAACTTTAGCTACCTTCGTGAGGTCTGGGAATATGCCATTAGATAGGGAGAGATTACAGATATGTGTAATGGGTTTAATAATAAATTCGGAATAGAACATTTCAGTTCATCAATACCTGCCGCCTTTTTAGAATTGATACTTTGTAATAACTCAAGGATCTCAAATTCATCAGTTGGGTGAGTAAAAAAAGAAGAACTCTTGGGCTGATTAAGATAGTCTAAAGGATTTTCACAAGTTGTTATCTTGGCAGCAAGGTTTGGTCCAATATTCGTGAAAAAATCATTAAATTTGGCAGCAATTTCCTTCTTATCATTGATGTATTTATTATCATATAAGAACTCTGTTGTGGTGTTGTTACTCGATTTTTTGTTGAGAATGTTTTTGATTAGTTTCCATGTAGCATTAATGTTACTTTCATACTGTTGGAATTTACTATTATAAAATGCTGCTTAGAAGTTCGAATAATTGAGTTTACTTTATTTCTATACTTCTTGTATTGCTCATTATTATTTTTTGTTCCGTCTTTTATGAATATTTTATAAAGTTTATTCCTTCTTTTGATGTCCAGAGTTCAGTATACCTGTTGTTATCCATGGGTTTTGATTATTAGATATTTTGACTTTCTTCCTCTTTTTTGGGAAGTTAAGATTATAAGTGCTCATTATTTTACCATGAAATATGTTATAGGCTTCATTGCAGTCCTGGTTATAAAGTACTGTGCTCCAGTCAGCCAATGAGATATCGTTGATGAATTTGTTTTATGTTTTTCTTTGAATAGTCTCCTTGGTAAATAAAAACATCTTTGTTGGTTACTTTTTTGGCTCCATTATACACAAGAAGGTTAATGGGCAAGTGATCAGTTATGTCTTCCACAAAAATACCTGCGTAAAATGATGAAGAGAGATGACAGTTGGAGAATATGTTGTCAATGAGGGTTGCACTGAATTCTGTAATGCTGGTGGGTTTAGTTATTGTTGGCAGAAACATAAATGACTTCAATAGGTTTAAGAAGTTCTTTCCACTTGTATTATCATTATTTATGTTTATGTTGAAATCACCCATCAGGAAGCATTCTTTTTTTTCTTAATGTATTTGAGTTAGTACTGTTTCAAGTTTTTCAAGAAATGTGTCGACATCAGAATTGGGGCATCGATATATACAACCTACTAGTTGGTTCTTGTTTTTATGATCAGGGATTTCAATAAATAAGCTTTCAAAGCTTTCCGTGAATATAGATAAGTCTGTTCGAACTTGAGCTTTAAGGTTATCATTAACATATATTCCAACCCCCACACCCCTTTCTGCATGGTTACGTAGCGTTTTTCCGAAGACCCATAACTCCGAAGGTCCGATTCTCCGAAGGTCAGATTCTCCGACGCCCCGATTCTCCGAAAGCCCATAACTCCGAAGTCCCGATTCTCCGAAATCCCATAACTCCGAAGACCCATAACTCCGAAAGCCCATAACTCCGAAGGCCTATAACTCCGAACGCCCATAACTCCGAAGGTCTATAACTCCGAAGGGCCGATTCTCCGAAGGTCCGATTCTCCGAAGATAATGTTTTATCGCTTATTAAATAGTGTACAGTCCAGTGGCGGGGTCAATGGGGCCATAGGGAAGACCGCCCCCAAAAAACATGTCAAATGTCATGTAAACGTCAGGAAATCCCTCCTAGGCATTCAAATATTCACAACGTTAATTCCTGCCCAGGGGAGCCCCCGGACCAACGATTGGGGGCGACCCCTCCCATGTATGCGCTCCCCAAATCAGGCCTTCGTGATATGCTTTCGGCATATCATATGCATGATATATCCCCCACATATCCCCCACATATGCTAATTAATGTGCACCCCTAAATGGGAACCCTGGCTCCGCCACTGGTATGCACCGGGTATATTATAACGAAACGCTGCAAGAATGTCGGAGTAGCCTAACATACACAGGGGCGACAAGTTCTTCCCCGTTCACCCCTGTACATTTTACTCTGGTATACCTCATGGGCCAACGTATTTCCGGGCGTTTACATGACATTGGACATGTTTTGGTAGGGGCCCATATTGTCTGAGATAGCAAGTAGAGGTTTAATGGGGGCAGTGGGAATTTTGGGACCCCTTGGCTTCGCCACTGGACTGTACACTATTTAGTAAACGATAATACCCCGATAAAACCTTAAATCTTCGGAGAATCGGACCTTCGGAGAATCGGACCTTCGGAGTTATGGGCCGTCGGAGAATCGGGCCTTCGGAGTTATAGGTCTTCGGAGAATCGGCCCTTCGGAGATATAGGTCTTCGGAGTTATAGGTCTTCGGAGAATCGGCCCTTCGGAGTTATCCGGCTTTCGGAGAATCGGATCTTCGGAGTTATGGGCCGTCGGAGAATCGGGTCTTCGGAGTTATGGGCCGTCGGAGAATCGGGTCTTCGGAGTTGTGGGCCTTCGTAGTAATAGGTCTTCGGAAAACCGGTCTGACACCTTCTGCATTCCTATGGTTTTCATATAAACTGTAACTCCCCGCCTATTATATCAAATATATGTCTACAAGCATGAAGGAAAGTAGATAATTTATCTATATTTCTCATTATAGAGGGATACGGGCCATCAATGGGATACGGGCCAGAAATTATTTCTCAAGCTGCGTACACGTGTGGACTTGTTTAGTAAGGCCTTTGAGAGCGGCGTGTCATCCGCGATTTCTGCGTCTGACGTTGAATAAGAACAAACGTACTATCATTGATGTAGTCACGTGGGGCGAGTTGCGGACGTCGCGACGAAAGCGTCAAACGCAAGATTTGGGAACCAGACCTAATTTAACTTTTCGTAATGAATGCAGCAAGTTTACTCTGAATTTTTCCGTCATTTACGTTTATTATCGATTATGGACAGTTACGGATAGTGACTGTGATACCAGAAATGGATATATCCTGCCAAGGCTGTTCGAGTTAAAATTAATGTTTATTTTAATTTCTTATTTAAAATAAATATCGATTATGTCGATTATGGCAATGCTACATACTCGGCACAAATTACACAATAATACAAAAACACTAGCCCCGAAGTATGACGTAATTCAGCGATTTATAAGTAACTTCATGTTTTGACGCCGACAACGCAAATATCCCGCAAAACGCACCACTCGCGCTAATGGGGTCGTTGTCGTAATGTTTTATACATCTATGCACACCGTGTGCATTTATGTATACATAAATTTTGCACACCAGTCTCGCGTAGTGTCATGTGACATGGCAATCGCAACTTCTCGGATTATCGTTCTTGGGAAACGTACGGAAATCACCGAGGTTTGCCGATTGGTGACATGGGTCACTGTCGTAGTGTTTTCTACATAAATGCACACGTTTTTTTTTTTTTTGTAAGTTTATTTTCTTCCGTTCATCGACCAAACAACCATCCAGTTCTTTCCGTCCTGTTTAATACTAAGAAAAATATGCGACCGATGACCAATCTTATTGCAGTTTCGATAATTGTGATAAAAGAATGCCTTTATCAGAACTTCGGAAGAAAAATAGTTATGAATTGAAGCAGACGGCAATTATTTACGGTAATGTTTCAATCTCGCGCCGACTGAGACTGGTGGGGATTCTAGACGTTTCGTACCATGGTCGTTTCGTACCTGGACGTTTCGTACCATCTGGTCGTTTCGTACCATATTTCTTGGTCGTTTCGTACCGCATTGTTTGGTCGTTTCGTACCATGTAGAAAATCAATTGGTCGTTTCGTACCATGTAGAAAAATCAATTGGTCGTTTCGTACCATGTGTTGTACCATGTTGGGAATGGGGGGAAACAGTATTAATTTCATACTTTATTCTTTATTTTAAAATAACAATAACATATTAACATTAACAACATTATTTTACACAACGAACATGATATTTGATATTAACAATCAGCCGACTCGACATTGTCAACAACTTTTGGCGCAAACAGTTTCGAACATGCCTTCAACAGACCACTGGTGGAGATGCCGCCGTTTTCGTAGTTGCTCCACAAGCAGAATAGTTGCGCCTGGTTCTCCCGATACTGGAGTCTTTGGTACCTTTTCATCTTTTTTTCCCCAACCAACTTTACAGTCATGTCTGTCGTTGCCGATTCCTTCTTGAGCATTGGAACCAGGATATAGTACGGGACGTTTGTTGCCTTGTTTTTGTATTGGATGCGTCTGTGCCATCCCTCGGTATCGTTGTTCGTTCGGATGGAGCGCCCGTAGACGCACCACGATTCCATTGGTAGACATCGAGAGTCCAGCCACTGCGATTGCACATATTCGTATATCAACGGCATGTTGCCGATTTTGGCTGTCGGGTGATCTCGCATCCTGGCAAATGCTGGTCGGATGTGTTCGGCTGGCAGAAGTGGCAAAGCATAAAGCTTTCGCATTTGCCTACAAAAATGAAAAGAAGATATAAACATAAATAAGAAAAATTTCAGTTTGTTATATATTATTCTAATTATACCCTTATTTCTGCTAATTGAAATAATAGCATTATTCTACTTATATAAGTGAAATAAAAATAAAATCATATAAGTTATATTTTGAAAAAAATCATTTAATCATACAATTCTATTATTTTATTCATACAATTCTATTCTATGAGAACAAATATTTACCTGTGTTCGTCTCCTTTTTTGTTGTATAGTTCGATCAGGCCTTTCTTTTGAATCTGCCTGTTCACGGCCTGTGTCTGGCTTTGGCAGGTCGGCGCTGGGGTTCTTGTCGAACTCATCCCGCATTAAATCTTCAGCCAGAGTTGACGCAGGGACGAAAATCTGTTCCTTTCTGACGGCCAATTGTCGCAGACGCGCTGAAATCTCGATGCCGGTCACATTATCAGGTTGATGGTTATGGAGTTTTGGGCCTGCGGTGAAGACATCATCTTTCTCTGTGATGGTAGCTGGGCAGGCTCCAGTCTTTTGGCGATGAGAACACCACCAGAAGATGTATTCTGTAAACGCTCAGGTTAATAGGCTATCTTAAAATTTAATAATTTAATGACGCTCTCCACATTGACGACGCATTAAGTTGAGTCTTGTGCACTTTTAAATAAAGCGTTCGTGTAAACCCACCTGTGATTTAAATGCCATCAATTCGATCAAAGGGATAGAACTCTTGTTATTTGATGTTTACTGTTACGTGACTTGGCTGTCATTGAAGTTTCCTAGCTGCAGTAAAGCAGTCTATTTCCACTCGACTCTCGAGTGCTTAGATTTACTGATCATTTATTGGCATCACTGGACAATAATCAATAGATGAATAGTACGCACAACAATGGCTTCTGCTATTGACGAAAAATGCAGTCTTACCGATTCAAGAGAATCGCGATCGAGGATGGATTTAGAAAGTATTCGAATTCAGCTGAATGAAACTCTGAAATTGATGGCTAAAGAACTTCCTCACATTTGTCTGGAAACTGTCGTAAGTTTAAAATGATATGTAGAGTAGTTAAAGTTTGATCGTATGGCCTCAATTGTCACAAAACTATTATCGATGTTCCTATACTTTATAATTAAAGCAACTATAAACTATAAACTATGGACATTTTCATTATTTTGCATCCTAAAATTGTTTATTTATTTTCCACTACGGGTCACGTGGTGGCGGAATTAGTAGGTCAGGGTATGCTTTCATGAACTTGGTGTGGGAGATCATTGTACTCTCTGCGTTATCAGTGTTATCAGGCCAAGGCCGCTTATAAATGTAACTTGTAAGTGTTCACAATTTAATGTTTAAACATGTTTAATGGAAGTTAGTCAAGTGACAGTCAGATGAACATAAAAAGTTGCACTTGATTCGAAGTTGATCATCTGATAACATATTATTTTTAGAAATTAGACTCTGCACAAACAGCAGTGCTCAGTCACATCAGTGACCCTAGGCTAATGGGGGCCTTGTCATAATGTTTTATACATACACTGTAGATGCACAGGGTGTGCATTTCTGTAGGCCTATACATGTACATAAATGGGTTTATTAATTACATGTAGCTATATAGGTTATCGGCCGCAATAAGCAGAACGCTGCCCGCGTCATAAATAACAAAAAGTCGGCCAATAAGTAGAAAACACGGCCAATAAGCAATGTGGGGGGGGGCCAGAAAAAAACTGTGGGACACAACGTACCGGGGGGTTGGGGGGGGGGGGGGGGGTACCTAGGCGTAAAACAAAAATTCCTTATTCATTTAGGGGGGGGCATGGGCGTAGCCAGCATTTTTAAAAGGCGGGTTCGAATATTAACTTGTGGGGCACAGGACCGAGGTGAAAAGCTCCGACCGCGGCGCGTGTGAATGTGCAGGAGGGGTGTGACGATTATTTGTGTAATATCTGCACGTATATTAGAGAGGTAATACTGTTTTGGATTTGATATACCGATTATGTGAGAACATATGACATAGCTGTGTTTGTCTTCATACATGATCAAGTTTTATGTACTAATGTTGTCTCCATGTATGGGACCGTGACCGCGTGTAGTATCGACTCGGGTAATAAGGAACGATGACAAAACCCAACAATCCCCATATTATATTCCTTTGCGATATTATGAAGTTATTTTATGAAGGCCTACACTCAAAATTGTTATGTTATTGGCTTAAGTGGGCCATATAATATATGGAATTGAACGATAGTCAATCACTAATTGCCACCATTATCGTTAGATCTATATGCATGTAGAACATGATATGTAAAGCATGGAATGTTCTGCGTATTTATTTTCCTATACTATATACATTAACAAACTGTATTTGACTTATTCTATATACATGTAATCTATAACCCCTTACCTTCAATATATACTTTCTGTGAAATTACGCATTTAGGCTACTATCCAGAGTAACGTGCAGCTGCAAATAGTGGGCACATTCTTAAACAATATACGCTCTCTAAATTCGAATAATTATTTTCAAACCAATGTTTAGTTATCTTCATACTATCTGCGTAATACCATACAATTTCTATTCGAGAATTGTACCATACGAAAACTGAAAAGAAACCTGCAAACAGCCAATCATGCACCACCTACCACCATTCGCACGGCACAGCATCTCGATAAACAAAAACATCTACCTTACTCCTATTTAAATTCGCGGGTACTATATTTCGCTTGGTTTTGAATTCGTGCAGTTTGAATTCGCGCACCTAGGTGCGCGAATTCAAAACTGACAACAACATTTTCCTGAAAGATTTGGATTTATTATCAGAGATACTCAATTGAAATAGTTAAAGACAGCATTGGAATAAACTCGAAAGAAGTAAAACCACAGACACATACCAGTCAGTTGGCTTCAGAAAAAGCAACACTTGGCTGAGGGTTGTGTTGGCATAAATAAATCAGTCAGTTTGGTAATGGTGTCATACATGCAGCGTTGACAACAGGGGGCGTACTTTCGTGCGCCTTCGGCCTAGCACATGTATATTTCTTACAAGTATTTCAACACCGTCGATGTTACAATAATTTGTTGATTTGCATAATTATGAGTAATGATTTTTATGTTGGTCACCCGCATGTAATATATATCCGTATAAAACAGGTCTAGTTGCCTATATTCAGTCCAGCCTTCCGTAATGTATGTAACTCATCAACATAATACATCTGCTTTCCCCTGTGGTTCGCTATAAACTCAGGAGTTGTACTATTTTCGCTCAGTTTTAAATTCGCACACCGAGTGCGTGAAAAATAGCACTGCGCGAATTTAAATACGTTTAAGGTATAAGTTTTACACTGAAAATAGGTACAAAAAAATCCAACTGGGAACGCTCTTATAACCTAACACATTTGGTCGGCGAAAATTGTACGCTCTTTATAAGAGGCGATCATTGATTTTTTTTTGCCAGGCTGACAATTAAATCTAAATGAGTTAAAACTTCATCTTTCGAAAGTCGGCATATGGCTATCAAAACCTCTCATCCATGGGATCTTGTGTCCGGTTTAATTTTTGTTGTGATATGGAAAACAAACAGAGGATGGTTTTATGGTGTCAAATTTGACATTGCATCTTTAAGTTTGGCTTCTATATATATATATATATATACGCACTCACCAGTGTCTCGTTTATAATAACACCGAATTAGTGCATGTGTCCACAAGCAACAACATAAACTCGAGATAAAATTCAAAACCTTTATTTGCACTGTAGACTGCTATCGTTATATAATAAGTTTAAGTCCAATATATTATACACCGAATCTGATAATCTCGGTGATAAAATGTACGAAATTGGACAAATTGCACTTACTCGTTTGACTACGACTAATGAATTATAATACGTTTTTAATGGAATTACTTCATGCCGCCCAGTTTCTGTTAAAAATAAATATAATAGTTTTACCTAGTGAATTAATTTGCGTTTGAGTGTGTATATTTCTAAAGAACATGCTTCGACATCTTTTAATTAGTCTGAGTGCTCCAAGCATGTGAAATCTATTAATGCAAATTTTCTAATAAAATTAATGTCAGTGTAATTATACTGCCATTATAATAATAGTGAACAAAGCTCAACGCAGATGAAGGTGCAGTTTTAACATGTTCTTGACTTTTGTTAGGCAAGTCAAAATTACAATGATCGTACCTGATAAAAATCGTCCATGATTTCGTTTCCCAAAAGCAGTGGACGATAAAGAGCTTCTCAATTAGGTTTCGTTCATTACATTGGCAAGTTTGCATGGAATTGTTTTCATGCATTTTCTCAGAATATGAACGGCAACATACGTATAAATAGCATGTTTACCAAAGGTAACGACATGTGGAGTAAAATGTTGGTAGTTCCAAATGTAACGGTGCTGTTAACACATTGCTTCAAAATACCTGTATGGTTTATTCTTTCGAGATAAGTGCATGATATTTACTGGCAAATTTCGATACTAGCGGAACTATATAGGTTTTACTTCTCTTACTAGCTGTGGTATAGATGCATTTTATACACATTTATACATTCTGTTTCTGGTACATTGTATATCTTTCTGTACCGAAATTCCTGGCAAATTTGCGAGTGTATGAACGTACCCTTATGCTCGTTTGTTCTCGGTTGTTCTCGTGAAGCGTGACCACACGACCCAGGTTGTCCCATATTTTGAGTAAATATGTTTATATTATATATGGAATTGAACGACAGTCAATCATTCATTGCATATAGCCCATTATCGTTAGACCTATACGCTTGTAGAACATGATATCATAGATATGTAAAGCTTGGAATGTTCTGCGTATTTATTTTCCAATAATATATACATGAATAAACTGTATTTGACTTATTCTATATAAATGTAATCTATAACCCGCGACCTATAACAAACCAACTGGAATTTTTTATCCAAGTTGGGGAGACAAATCCCCATCGCCACGTCCCGCTAATGGACACTCGGGGTACTGAACCCTCGGACTGAGCCACACCGGAGTATCGTATCCTTGAACCATCGGACTATTGAATCCTCGGAACACTGAACCCTTTGACCATTGAAATCTGGGAGTGGATCGGTCTAGCGCTGTATGGACTGTAATCGAACCATCTGTTTCCACCCTGGCGCTATATCAGATCTATCGAAAAGTTACTGGGTATATTCAGTCCGACACAACAATGTTTTAATTAACATCCCATCCGCCAACAGTAATGTGCTCCTTATTGGTTGATATGAGTGGGACTTCCACTACAACCCTGTATTGGGGGGGATTCATGTCAAGAAACTATGTTCGAACCCTCGCAATGCAAGCATCGTCCTCGATATACCACGTGACCACTCTATATATACATGTACATGTAGTGTTGCATACACTGTGTCTGTTCGTTCATAATTGGCAATGATTGACAAGTTTGACAAGTTTGACATGCACACATTCATACAGCGTCACTTTAAATGAAACTGAACACAATGCTGTCCACTTTAGACTAGCAACGTCATATGCCGACATGCCATGGGACTATTGATTTGATTCACATTACAATCAAATTGTCGACCTGCGTATATGTGGATTTCACTGAAACATTATACGGACCTCAATTTAATGTGAAATAATCTAGTACAGGCCGATCATGCTTTTGCTGACTGTGCCCGCGTCGCCTGACTTCAAGGGTTCGACGGTTCGTTCACTCGGGCAACTTCGGGGGATCATGCACTAACTTAACGAACCACCGAAGTTGCCCAAGCCAACGACCGGTCGAACCCGGGAAGTCAGGCAACGAGGGCACCTCTGTTTTCAAGGGCGGGTTCGTCCGAACCCATCGAACCCTAGCTGGCTACGCCCATGGGGGGGGGGGGGGGGGGGGGGGGGGGGTTGCATGTAATTTTTTTCCAAATCTGTATTTTCTCTCGTTTTGTAGAATATGGATTAACGTTAATATCCAAATCATATATACATGAGGCCTAAAAAAAAATACGTTTGTTTCCGCTAACCCGACCGACCCTATTTTAAACCCCCGACCCTAAACTTTTTATTGCCATTGCAAATTTTTTTTTAATTTAGGTCCCAATTCATATCGTAACAAGATGCAAAACATTTATATATTTTATAATATTTATATATATATTGACATGTAAAGTATGTTTGGCTTTATCTAGCTTTCATCTGTGAAAACTTCAAATAATTTGAGTTCAGGTATGTTATCATTCAGCATTCAGACTTCAGTATTTCAATCAATTAACATTAATTGGAACATTAACAATTTGATCAAATCAACCTGGTTATCAAGTGGGATCTCATAATACCAAATGAAAAATTAACATAGAGATTAGTACCATATATAGTCATTACTACCTTAATACATGTACATTGTTTCTGTACTACATGTACATGTAGTATTTCTGTACTACATGTATATGTAGTATATTATGTACGGTATGTGTCTCACTTGAATTTTATAAAATAGCCTATTTATGAAATTAGAGTGATAATGGCAAGTCTCATTTCAAGCAGGATAAGCATAATCCATTGAACCAAAAGATATCTGATAATAACTTATAAGCATTTACAATCCATACATATATAAAAAGTTCAAAAGTTATGCTTGAGAAACTTGATCAAATTTACCTCTCAGTAAAATTCAAAATACTGACTCAAAGAGCCTTTATAATAGATTAGCTCTAAATGCATTGGATTTTCAAAATTTTTCCAGGGGAAGAACCCCCACCATCATCAGGGGGTCACCCTTCCCAAACATTCCTCCTCTCAGGCCTTCAGGTTATGCCTTCGGCATATCATTGCCCAAAAACAGGTGTCCCCAAACAATACCTACATCCTTCACTGAATGCGGAGGAGAAGGTGGTGTTGTGAAGCTGTCCTTAAGAGATCGGTACAAGACGGTCACTCCAATATGTGAACAGTGCAGTGGTGCTGGACTGACTCCAGTTGTCGCCAGACCATATGGGAAATATTAGGATTATCAAAGACTATATTAGTATATAGACTAGTATATGTAAATATTAAAACATATGTAAGATTAAATTGGAGTTTCTAGTTCCTCTGTCATCTGGGTTGACCTGATTGGGGCCAAGAAGTGCATAATTTGGGTTATTGACAAGTATTATACAGTTATTTTTAAAGATACTGAAAAAAAAAAAGTTATTAAAGCCTACCTACCTACCCTAATTTTTTTTAGCTCGTTAGTGGAAACAAAGGTATTATTTTTTTAGGCCTGAGTAGTACAATTAGTCGGGGAGCCAATAAGGTCCACCTGCACCCCCCGATGATTACAAATAACCTTATTTTTATTGTTCCCTATGGTATCCAAATAAAGAATCCGGATTTCACCGAAAAATAAAGGTGGCCCTACTAGGTGCTAGAGCCATTTGAATCCAAGATGGCCGCCATTTCCTCTAATTCCGACCAGCTGTATTTAATCGTTGTAATAGATCGGTTGTTAGCAAAAGACACAGACAAAATGTATGCCATTTTGTTGGTATGATGTCCTTCTTCAAATGGCGGCAAATAATTAAAAAAAAAAATTCAAATGGCCGCCGAAAAATGACGTCATATGCACGAAAATAGGAAATTTAATTAATATTTCACCATATCTTCCATTTTTCTTCACATTAATCATTATTAAATGGCAATGTTTTTGTGACAGTCATCAAGCGTGATATTATAGCGTCATTTTAAGACATTTGCCATTGACGAGGGTTCCGTAATAGATACAGAAAGAGGATTTGAAAAAGAGGGGTGAAATTTTCGATTTTTTTTGCAAGACGATTTTGATAGTCATTTTATCGACAAACCACACAGGTTGTTAATAGATTGTACAACTATGTGCTTTATTTTATTGGACGGATGTTTTACTTCAATGGGAATGAAGTTGGTGTAGAAAATTTTAAAAAATGGTAAATATTGCCCCAGTGTGTCCTGCAATGGCTTACAAGTTGTGGTTGATATATGAAATTGGCTAATCTGTATTATATACATTGAATACTAACATGTCTGATGCACCATGGATCATTGTTACTATTGTCACCACTGACATCACCAGAAATATTGGATTTTTCTCTCACAAACTTGAAATAAATATCGGCAAAAATTCACTTTTCAGGGTTGGACAATTGTTTTAAGTAAAATGCAACTATCATTGGTATCAAAGGTATTTATTGTTTTGGTCTATCTTACATTTGTCACACTACGGTGTTTATAGACCAAATTGCTCAAGATGGCTTCCAAATTGGCAACCAAATTTGTAAAAAGTAATTTTTTTACATACATGTATATCCCGAACATTATTCTCTGCGTTATCCGACAAGGTAGTAAATTGCGACTCACTTGGTTATTATACGTGTTAGTTAATTAACTGACATGTACGTTCTATTATGTTTGTCCCAGTTCCGTATGGGGCATGACAAATTCATTTAAAAGTTGCAGTATGGAATTTTGCAGAGAACCTCTTTTGTGATTCTGGCCATATTATTGAAAGGAAATGGGCAGCACTTTGAAACGGAACTGAGATGAACCATAATATGTGGCTATTCTGGTCCATTATGATAAAACATATCAACTGGATCAGGGTGGATGCCAATATGGTAGCCAGGGAGTTACTATATGATCATAGGTGAAGTGAATAGGTATACAGGCAGTTATTGTATGGTCAATGGTGAGATGAGTACATGTATGTATACAACGAGTGACTGTATGATCATAAATGTAATGAATAGCTATACAGGGAGTGACTAAATGGTCATGTGTCAGGTGTATGAGTATACCCGGTGTTCCTGTTTGGTGACTCGTGGCGGTATGTTCATGTGTAGGTTATATAAATACGGGTATACACATGTGTTGCTATATGGTCATGGGCGAGGGGTATGTGTATATATATGGCCATATATGATGTGCATATGCATACATGGAGTGAATATACTGACATGGCTGGGGAGTATTAGTACATCTTGAGTGGCTATTCTGCTATGGTGTGACAAATAGGGATACAGGGAGTGACATGGCCAAGGGTGAGGTGAATATATATACAATGATTGACCATGATCATGTATGAATGTTTTGAATAGGTACACACGGGGTGACTATATGGCCATAGGTCAGATGAAGGAGTATACCAGGTGCCATGGGTGAGGGTATGTGTGTGAAGCGAGTGGCTATATGACCATTGGTGAGGTGGATATGTATACCCGGGGTGACTCTGTGGTCATTGTTGTGGTGTTGATGTATATATTGAATGTCTATTTGACCATGTGTGTGTGGAGAATATGTATACATGGGATGACCGTATGGCCAATGGTGAGGTGAATGGGTATACAAGGAGTGACTCTATGGTTATGGGTCATGTTTAGGATTATACCCGGTGTGCTTGCATTGTGACTCATGGCTGTATGGCCATCCATGGTCATGGGTTAGGTGTACGTTTATACAGTTGGTCACTATATTGTTATGTCTGTGGTGTTTATGTATATATGGAATGACTGTGCGGTAATGGGTGGCTATCGCTTTTCACGTTTAAAGTTCCCCCATGTACACAAACACTATCAAGGTGGAGAACTCTTTGACATGACCTCTCTGTTGATTAACATATCCTTCAGTTATTGTGGAAAGCGATAGCCACCCAAATTACACATGTACATCCCACCCATGACCTCATATGTACATAAACACCACACAAATGACAATATAGGCACCCACTCTATACACGTACACCTGACCATACAGCCATATTTGGTTATACCGGTACATGCCACAAATGACGATACAGCCATGAGTCACCATGCATGGACACCAGGTATACTCCTACACCTGACCATATAGTCACTCTATGTATACATATTCACCACATTCACGATCATACACTCATTGTATACCTATTCACATCACCATGGACCATACAGCCACTACATGTATATCTATTCGCCATACCCATGACCATAGAGTCAATCCAGATATACATATACACCTCACCAATGGTGAGCCCTTCCAAATATACCAATACCCACACACACGACCACTCATAAGTTTCATACTTGCATATACACCTCGCACATGACAATTCAGCAACTCAATGTATACTCATACACGCCATCCATGATCATTCATCTACACCCTATACACTACCGATGATAATACATCCACAACATATATAAATATACGACCCACCTGTTACCAAAAGGGCACTCCCTATACAGCCACACGCTCGTCAATGACCATCCAGCTTATTCCAGGTATGCATATAACTTCAATTTTGACCGTACAGGCATACCATGTGCACCTATACCCATAACCATAAAATCACTCCCTATTTATCTACGCACTCCATCCATGATCATACAGACAGCACAAATATACATATACACCCACATGTCACAATACAGCCACACACGGTACACATATTCATCCCACCACGACCTTACAGTCACTCCATATATACATAAACAACACACGGATGACCATGTAGCTACTATCGTTATATCTATACACCACAGCAATGCCCATACGGTCACACCGGCCACACACAACAATACACCGTACAGTCACTACACTACATGTATACCGATTCACCTCACACATGCCCATACAGCCACTCCTTATATTCCTATGCATCCCACCATGGACACCCCACTCATAACCATATAGTCACTCCTTGTATACCTATTCACATCATCCATGACCATACAGTAACTCCCTGTATACCTATTCACATCACCTATGGTCATACAGTAACTCCCTGGCTGCCATCTTGGCATCCATCTTTTATCCAGTTGATCACTTTTTATCATAATGGGCCAGAATAGCCACATATCATGGTTCATCTCAGTTCCGTCTCAAAGTTCTGCCCATTTCCTTTCAATAATATGGCCAGAATCACAAAAGAGGTTCTCCGCAAAATTCCATACTGCAACATTAAAATGAATTTGTCATGCCCCATACGGAACTGGGACAAACATAATAGAACGTACTTGTCAGTTAATTAACTAACACGTATAATAACCAAGTGAGTCACAGTTTGCTACCTTGTCGGATAACGCAGATAATAATGTTCGGGATATATGTAAAAAATTAACTTTTTACAAATTTGGTTGCCATTTTGGAAGCCATCTTGAGCAATTTGGTCTATAAACACCGTAGTGTGACACATTTAAGAGACCAAAACAATAAATACCTTTGATACCAAAAATAGTTGAATTTTACTTTGAAAAATTGTCCAACCCTGAAAAGTGAATGTTTGCCGATATTTAGGTCAAATTTGTGAGATAAAAATCCAATATTTCTGGTGATGTCAGTGGTGACAATAGTAACAATGATCCATGATGCATCAGATATGTTAGTATTCAATGTATATAATACAGATTAGCCAATTTTATATATCAACCACAACTTGTAAGCCATTGCAGGACACACTGGGGCAATATTTACCATTTTTCATATTTTTGGCGGCCATTTTGGAAATTTTCTACACCAATTTCATTCCCATTGAAGTAAAACATCCGTCCAATAAAATAAAGCACATAGTTGTTGACATTCTATTAACAGCCTGTGTGGTTTGTCGATAAAATGACTATCAAAATCGTCTTGCAAAAAAAATCGAATATTTCACCCCTCTTTTTCAAATCCTCTTTCTGTATCTATTACGGAACCCTCGTCAATGGCAAATGTCTTAAAATGACTCTATAATATCACGCTTGATGACTGTCACAAAAACATTGCCATTTACTAATGATTAATGTGAAGAAAAATGGAAGATATGGTGAAATATTAATTAAATTTCCTATTTTCGTGCATATGACGTCATTTTTCGGCGGCCATTTGGAATTTTTTTTTAAATTATTTGCCGTCATTTTGAAGAAGGACATCATAACAACAAAATGGCATACATTTTGTCTGTCTTTTGCTAACAACCGATCTATTACAACGATTAAATACAGCTGGTCGGAATTAGAGGAAATGGCGGCCATCTTGGATTCAAATGGCTCTAGCACCTAGTAGGGCCACCTTTATTTTTCGGTGAAATCCGGATTCTTTATCTGGATACCATAGGGAACAATAAAAATATTTGTAATCATCGGGGGGGGGGGGGGGGGGGGGGGTGCAGGTGGACCTTATTGGCTCCCCGACTAAATCCACATAAACAATTTTGGATAACCACTGTCTTGGTTTACATGTGATATTGACCCCATTAACCCTCTTAACCCTTTACCCAACAGAAGGGCCCTGTGCCAATGCATTCTCTTATATATGCGAGTCGACCATAGGTCGCCTCGCATATATAAGAGAATGCATTGGCTTAACACATTAAACATTATAAATTTGTTAAAGATTGTAAGAAAAAATGGTAAAAAGTGTTAAAAAAAGATTTTTTTAGGCCAATGCATTCTCTTATATATGCGAGGCGACCTATGGTCGACTCGCATATATAAGATAATGCATTGGCACAGGGCATAACTGTAACTATCACAATGTGGTCAAGGAGCCGGTTCCAATGATATCCATATTTGTATCGTTCTATTGAGACAGACCGAAGATATTTTAGGCTGTTGAAGCTTTATTTGGCCGGTTTGTTGGGTAAAGGGTTAATAATGCCGACTATTGCAGCACTTGTCTATATACCAGTCGATTGCAGAATTCTACCCTGCGATCGCTTATCTGGCAAATTTTTACTGCAGAACTATCCCATGTATTAAGGGTCAGACGCACGTTTTGCCAAAATTTCCTGGTATTTCAAAATGTATTTTCTCTAAATCTATCAGGAATATCTTTGTGAAATTTTGTACAAGAGATTATTGTGGTACCATACATAAGAACCATTGGACATTTGGTTATTATAATCTCATTTACTTTACTTTTATGGCATGAAAAATCTTTAAAATTTCACTGTGTTCAGGTACCGAGAACTACTGTAAAACAGATTTTTTTCGAAAGTGCATTTCATATATGCATGATATCATATCTGAAGATCATGAGAGGAGACTTAATTTTTCTTGATTCATAAAATTAAATGACTATTTTCATTCAGAAAGACAACTACCATAAATAATTTTTTATTATTGAGAATTTTCATGCCATGCTTGTTGGTCATTGAAAAATTGGGCTCAGTTGAGTTCTGGGTCATGGGTTCATAACCAAGTTAAATCTGACCACCATATCTCTTAACACTGTGGCCTAATTTCTGTTGATTGCTCCCTGCTTGAGTGGACAGCACCACATTTGAACATTTGTTTTCATTGGGCTGGCATATTTGTGACTGCTTTATTCTTCATTATAATACACGGGGTGTGATGATATAATATGCAATTAAAAAGCTAACTCAACATTATGATACAAATGAAGCCTCCTCTCATGGAGTCAAGACAATAAGCTATTTGATGGTTGACATGTTGTTTGAAATTATAAATTTTTCTGGCAGTTCTCGGTACCTAAAAGGACAGAAACGAAACAAATATTTTCAACCTCTCAAATGTATTAAAATCCATTATTGTTATTGTCTCTTTATAATTGCTCTGATTCTATATATAATGAAAATTATCATATGTAAAATTCAAGATTTTTCACCAGATAGATC
Source organism: Siphonodentalium dalli (assembly GCA_032622095.1). Taxonomy (NCBI): domain Eukaryota; kingdom Metazoa; phylum Mollusca; class Scaphopoda; order Gadilida; family Siphonodentaliidae; genus Siphonodentalium; species Siphonodentalium dalli. The sequence continues at coordinate 106,999,723 of CP136062.1, forward strand.
CAGAGAAATTCTTTGTTGAAATTCACTTGCCATTTCTGTCTGGATTTACTGTGATTTATGCAAAACGTGCGTCTCCCCCTTAAACAATTTCTCCTCCAATGGTATCAGAAAACAGTTACCGGTATATACACATTATTGGTACAGTGAAGTGATATGGGCTGCAATATCACGCCGAGTTGACGATGTCAGATCGCCGTATCAAACGAGCTGCCGCAGGCAGCGAGTTTGATGCGGCGATCTGACACCGTCAACGAGACGTGATACTGCAGCCCATATCACTTCACTGTCCCGATAAAGCGTTTATTATATGACACATTTTTGGTTCATCCCATGTCACAAAGGGCAAAACTACTTCGTTACACCATCCCATGTCATCACCCGGGCAAAAGTAGGCCTACTCCATTGAACATTCCCAGTCATCACCCAAAACTCCCAATTCCCAACTTCCGGTGACCTAATTTCACGGGATACTGATACGGAATTCAAAGGATACTGATACGGAAATCATAGAATACCGATACGGCTCACGACCAGACAAGCGTTTTCCGACTGCTCGGAATTTATCGCCAAACAATAGTGATATTTGTAAGGGATTAGTGGTAGTCATATAATAAATGCTGGTATCTCACTCATCTCATTTGCATCTTTTTCAAAGTCGAGGTAATGACTAGTTGTCATTTTTTAAAGTGCATACAAAGCGTTGCGATCACCAATATACATGTTTGTACATGTCATGACATCACGAGGTACAAATCTGCATTCTACTGGTAGACAATGACCATTTTAGTCATAATAATCTAAACTAAGGGGGGGGGGGGGGGTCAATGGAAAAAAGCTGCAGTTTTTGCTGTTTTGGGGGGGGGGGGTACCCAAACCGAAGAAAACATTTTTTACCACCCTGTGTCTGCAGTTTTTTTCCGGCCCCCCCCCCCCCCTGCAATAAGTAACAAAAAGTCGGCCAATAAGTAGAAAACGCAGCCAATAAGTCAAGGTAACATAAATGACGTCATACGTAATTAGCTCGATCGGCAAAGAATATTGAGTCGACGGAAGATAGATTGCAGTTGATTTCGGATGAATTACGGGACAGTCACTGTTTTTGGAAGTAAACATACATGTACGTGGATGAACTACATGTATCCGTATCAATATCATTCCCAATGGAAACTGACAGTACTGTGAAATCGCTGCAAGTTCTTCACAAAGTTCACAAGAATAAAAATTGCTGGAATAATTGTTAATTTAATAAAACACAAAATGGTATATCTATGTGAATATAGTCATCCTGTGAAACAATTATTACATTGTTCCTAATTAATAAAATACTTATTAATTGGTTGTTTCCGCATTGACCGAGTTATGAGGCCTCGGTCTGTCGTATTAGCCTTCGGCCTGCGGCCTCAGGCCAATACGACAGACCTCGGCCTCATAACTCGGCCAATATGGAAACAACCAATTAATAACATATAATCTAGAGAAGTCGGCCCCGTGCGAAGTCGGCCCCTTACAAAGACGGCCCCACGCGAAGTCGGCCCCATTAATTAGAAGGGATTTAATCGGCTTAATTTCATTGAGATAGTGTTTATTTTGTCTAATTGTGAGGTCCCCAACTTAAATTTAGTTGAGTTAGTGTAGTGTTTGTGTAGGCTAATTGTGAAGTCTGCAATGTTTTCTTAGTTGTAATAACAAAAGGGTGCGTCGAAATACCAAGCTGAACCAATACTAAGCTGAAGTTTTCGCAATCACCGCAGTTTTCTATAGATTTACGCTCGCTATGTCATCAAAACTCAAATAAAATTACACCATGTTGCATTATTTTGTTTTATTTTTTCAGTATACAGCACAAAATATGCTTTGAATGTCATGTTCCGCCTTATTTTTCCTCAGCTTGGTTCTGCTTGGTTCAGCTTGGTATTTCGACGTTCCGTAACAAAATGGGCAGTCACTTACAGCGGCTCAGTTATAAAAATATGATAGTTGCATTATCATTATTATCAGTTTCATATTTCATATAATAAAATAAATAATGATTTTAAACAATGGTTCTGTTATATATGGGGCCGACTTCGCGTGGGGCCGTCTTCGTATGGGGCCGACTTCGCGCGGGGCCGACTTCTCCAGTATTCCATAAATGCACACCAGTCTCGTTTAGTGTCACGTGACAGGGATCATTGTAGTGTTTTCTACATAAATGCATAAATGATATTTTTTGTAAGTTCATTTTCTTCCGTTCATCAATCAAACTAGATCATGCCATCACTCTCTACTATGGCTAACGCCCGTAGAGATCATATTCCACCAGTACAAAACCTGGGAACTTTTTGAAGTTTAGACAGGGAACCTTATAAAGTAAAAAAAATAACACAGGGAATATATTTCTTAGTGATCATCTGTTCCTTAATAGTGTACTTCACTATATGTGAAGGTCCCAACTCGAAATTACATGTTTTTCTGTGACTTTTATGAGCCGATATCGCAATAAACATTGAATTAATTACCCAGGAAAAGTTCCATAACTTAAGTGAAAGAAACGCATAGCAAAGTCATTCACAGAGTCACTTAAATTGTGAAATTTCGAGTTGGGACCTTCACCTACAGTGAAGTAAATTATTAAGAAAGAGATACTGTAATAACAAAGAAATATATTCCCTTTGTTAATTTTTCGATTTATATATAAAGGTTCCCTGTCAAAACTTCAAAAAGTTCCTAGGTTTTGTATTGGTGGAATATGATCTCTACGTGCGTTAGCCATAGTAGAGTTTCATGGCATGATCTACGATCAAACAACCATGCAGTTCTTTTGGTCCCTGTTTAATACTAAGATCAATATGCGACTGATGATCAATTTTATTGCAGTTTCGTCATTGTCATAAAAGAATGACTTTATCAGAAATTCGGAATAAAAATAGTTATGAATTAACCCTTTGAGTGCCAGGGGCCGATCTCATCTATTAAAGAATATAAGAATAAATGATTAAAATTTATAAAAAAAAAAAAAAAAAAAAAAAAATTGTAGGCCAATGCATTCTCTTATATATGCGAGGCGACCTATGGTCGACTCGCATATATAAGAGAATGCATTGGCACAGAGTATATGGGTTGATACAAAAATCGACCTGGCACTCAAAGGGTTAGAGCAGACAGCAATTATTTACGGCAACATCTCGCGCCGACTGAGATTGGTGTGCGTTTATGTATACGGTCAGATGAACATAAAAAGTTGCACATGATCATCTGATAACATATTATTTTTAGAAATTAGACTCTGCACAAACAACAGCAGTCTCAGTCACATATCAGTGACGCTAATGGGGTCCTTGTCATAATGTTTTACACATACACGTGAACATCATGCACCAACTTCAACTGGGGAACTTCATTTTGATCCTTGGTCTCCCAAAGCAGTTGGGGCCTAAAGCAGAATGAAGTTCCCAGATAGTGAATTTGGTGATGCAGCTGATGCTAGTCCACTGTGCGGGATAGTGTTCAGCACTCTCTGGGGACCTCATTCTGCAAATGTCAGCACACTAAATCCAGGCTTGCAAAGGGCTAGTCCATAAACCTGACTGTCAGCTCTGTTACGCCAAACAAAAAAAATACCTGTGTTTAGGGTTACATGGTCCAAAATAATTAGGGTAGGTAGGTGGGGAATTTTTTTATTCTGAATTCCATTGGGTCATTGACAATTCAATCTAGAAAGCTTCACAATTCAGATTAATTGAAAGGTTCAATACTAAATATTGTTAATCTTGCATTAATAAGAGCACTGGACTAAAAAAACTTCTAAATCTTTTTTATACGAGAGATTTGAAAATGGGTAAGATACCTTTCGATGCCATTCCCACCAAGAAAAAGAAATACAGTGCAATTAAAAGTTTTGGGTAGGCACCTTTTTCTAGGGCAGGTAGGGAAACCCTAAACACAGGTATTTTTTTTTTTGGCCTTAGGATGGATAAATTTACAGCCTATCGCAAGGCAAATATCTTTTGAGAAATGGATTTGTTGACTATTATACATGTACTAGTAGCTTTATCAGCTAAAATTACTACAGGGACATCATGGAAATATATTTGATTATATGCTTGCCTATAAAATATCTGAAAATCATCATATGTATCTCTTCTTAGAGGAGCCACTATTAAACGTTTAACCCTTTGAGTGCCAGGGGCCGATCTCATCGGCCCTAAACCTACAAAATAAGTCTAAACATTAAAGAATATAAGAATAAATTATTAAAATTGTAAAAAAAATAAAAAAAATTAGGCCAATGCATTCTCTTATATATGCGAGGCGACCTATGGTCGACTCGCATATATAAGAGAATGCATTGGCACAGGGTATATGGGTTGATACTAAAATCGACCTGGCACTCAAAGGGTTAATCGATGAACCGTTGATAAAGCCGATAATCAATTACCATTTCCATCATCGATTAATCTGCGTTATTTATTTAGGATGTTGGAAAATGCCAGGTATTATTGAATACCGCGTTTGATTCCAACAACATGTATGAGTACATAGAGAATACCTACGAGTTTTGGTTGAATACCCGATTTATCTCATGAGTGGGTGCAAGGAAGCACAGAATTTCCACGAGCGGCTGCAAGCCGCGAGTGGAAATTCTGTACTTCCTTGCACCCACGAATGAGATAATCCGGGTATTCAACCAAAACCCGTAGGTTTTCTTTTTATTATATGCGCTATAAACCGCACCAAAACTGCTAATTTTGTCCTACAGTTCACTTCAAATTGTTAGAAAGCTTCGACATTTGCATTTTGTTTACATTCCATCAATTGATTTGCTCACCACTGAATGACAAATATCGAGCATAGCCGCCATAAGAAATAGTCCCCATTGTTTTATTCTGAAATGATGCGAGAAAATTAATGTATACATAATTTAGTGATAAGAATATATTAAAACAAATGAGTTAACATTATAACAATTAAATAACAGTTTATGAACCGTGAAAATCAATAATTAAAACAATAGTCCGGCTGTTATTGATACGCTTTGAAACTTAATGTGATTCGCCGCTATAAACCGGAAGTGATCTCCGAAAAAGTAATACTATTGTGTTATCCATCGAGTCGGTCAGTGTTATCCATCGAGTCGGTCCAGGCGATGGATATAACGCTCTACGCCACGAGAGTACTACTAATATACCAATAACTTGATTTTGGAGGGCGTTATGGTTTATTAACGGCCCTCCAGAAATGATTAACAGCCCGAGGGTTCATTAAAGGCCCGAGACGAAGTCGAGGGCCTTTAATGGCCCGAGGGCTGTTAATCATTTCTGGAGGGCCGTTAATAAACCATAACGCCCGACAAAATCAAGTTATTACTATTATTACCACTTTCTGAAATGAAACCCAACTAGAACATAGATGAGTGAGTAGGCAACAATATGTCAAATGAAATACATGTAATAACTCTTTTTTTCAAAACGATCACAATTCAAACCATGTGTCGTCTGTTCGTTGTCAAACAAATTGTCACGTGACTAATTATATTATTTACCACGAACATAGGGACATATCTAACGAAAATTCAGTCAGAAATCTAATTTATTCCACTTGTTAGGTAACACTTACTTGTTGTTGGTCTGTTATTACATCATTTACATCTACTACAGTAAAATTTCAGTTTTATTCGTAATAATATACTATAAACTTGTTTTAACAGAAATTCCGAAATCCGAAATAAGGTTGCGTTCGATTGGATTTCTAGCAAATCGCAAACCGGATGCGGGCCGTTAATATCGTTAACGGCCCGCATCCGGTTTGATGCCGGGCGTTATGGCTTTTTACCGTTCGGGTAAAATACTGTTAATCTACTAGAGAACGCCCTCTAAAGTGGTAATAATATATGTTGCAAACAGTCGGCAGTTCATTTGATGATGCGACATGGTTACTCTTTGGGTCATTGTATATTTTACAAATTGGCGACACTGTAACTTTGAACTTATGGCAACGTCGTCGTATATTTCTGCAAGAAAGGTGGCACTACGTCTTTGAAATGTGCCGATTGTCATAGTGTTCAATGAACTGAATGCACTCGTCCTTGATTGGACCACTGGGGAGTTGATTGACATTGTGCATATATATATATTATATAAAGTACTGTACTTTGCGGATGAAATTTGCATGTAGTGCAGACCTCTGTAATTGTTATCCATGCTCTGGAAGTTTGCTGAAACTTACATGTATAGTTTCCATAACATTAGATTCCCTTTTTAGCTCAACTTACTTTGTAAGTTTGAGCTATGTCATGGGTTGGCGTCCGTCGTCCATGTGTCTGTGTGTCCGTGTGTCCGTCAACAATTTCCTTTGGCGCGGGCTACAGGTCGTACTGTTCGTCTGATCATTATGAAATTTGTCATGGATGTTAATATTGACATGTAGATGGGAACAAGTCATTTTGGGGTCATTCGGCCAATAAACATGGCCGCTGGTGGCCATCTTGGATTTCAAAATTAAATCCATTGGCGCGGGCTACAGGTCGTACTGTTCGTCTGATCATCATGAAATTTGTCATGGATGTTAATATTGACATGTAGATGGGAACGAGTCATTTTGGGGTCGTTCGGCCAAAAAACATGGCCGCCAGCAGCCATCTTGGATTTGACTCTTTGCATGAATAAATCCTTTGGCGCGGGCTACAGGTCGTAGCTTTGGTCGGTCTTCATGAAATTTGTCATGGATGTTAACAATGACATGTAGATGGGAACGAGTCATTTTGGGGTCGTTCGGCCAAAAAACATGGCCGCCAGCAGCCATCTTGGATTTTACTCTTTGCATGACTAAATCCTTTGGCGCGGGCCACAGGTCGTAAGGGTCATTGTGCCAAACAACATGGCCACCAGCAGCCATCTTGGATTTTACTCTTTGCATGACTAAATCCTTTGGCGCAGGCTACAGGTCGTAGCTTTGGTCGGATCTTCATGAAATTTGTCATGGATGTTAAAATTAACAATGACATTTAGATGAGAACGAGTCATTTTGGAGTCATTCGGGAAAAAACATGGCTGCCGGTAGCCATTTTAGAATTTATTCTTTGCATCACTAAATCCTTTGGTACACCATACTCACCACATCCCTGTTCCGATCATTATGAAACTTGTCATGAATGTTGATATTGACATGTACATCTTGTTGTACTTAAACATTTCGCCTTTCCTATTCCTCCATTTACTGTCAACCATTAAATTATTCCCCTACCTAAGTTGAGCTACAGTGTCATTGACACTTTCATTAATATTAGGTACGATTAATCGGTTCATATAGCTTCTTTCAGAGATTTACGATTTTCAAGATGCCTAGGTGTGTGTATGCATCTTGTAAAAGTGACTGTCGTTAGATATAAACAAAAATAGAACCAGATTTGAAAGAAAAAAAAATACTAAAAGAGTGATTTTTGGCCATTTCCGATAACCAATAAAGATTTATGTTTACGTTGAATCAAACTGTGTAACAGAAGAATAGAATATAATCTAATATCGAAGCAATGCTAATAGTTCACACCTTGATGAAATAAGCCAACCGGAGGTGTACATGTGGTAATTAATTCCACATTCTATTTGGCCATCAATAAAGTACCGTACATTAAATAAAACGCCAACTATCATGGAGTCAGTTACATATACTTGTTGTCATGTGGCAACAATGGCACAAAATGGACTCGTGCCACCGAGAGCTTTCCGATGAATGGCAACAAGCCATATTTCCGACTAAATCCTGAAAAGTTACCCATAATTCTGCTGTGGTTAAGGAGTCGATTATTTAGAGCATTACTGTATATAACGAAAAACACATCACATAAAAAATACTCGCGATGCAATTAATATTCATAACACATTGCTTGGGACTACTATTTCCACTTTTTAGTTTGATATTTTTTATCTTAACATTCGACTTTAAATAACAGTAAGATCCATATGTGGTCGATGGCATTGTTTAATCCAGCGTAAACACTTGTCTTAGTTACTTTTTGGTATAGGAAACCAAACTAAAAACACTCTATATGTATAAATATCGTTTGTCAACCGGACATGTTCCCCATGCACATTTCAACACCTTTGTAGCTACTAGTATATAACAGATATTTTGCTCTCAAGTTTGTAAACCCCCTACTGATTATAATGGATGTTAGGGAGTCCCTTGTGGTGTCTTCCATATCGCCAGACAGACGCATGTCACATCAACGATTAAGCTACCGGCTCATTGGCTATAATTGAAAATGGGGCGGTACCGTACTTACAGATACATGTAGATGTAGGTCCATCAATTGGCAGAACATTGGGCTGCAAAGCATAGAATTCAATTTTCTGGTTCTGGTTAATTTTAGTGCCATAGTAAATTGTTCTGCCTCTCACTACCTTCATTGCCTATAGACAGCCTGCTTGTTATAGGTTAACCCTTCCATGACTGGAGCTTCCTGAAATTTTGTGAAAACCCTGTGCCAATGCATTCTCTTATATATGTGTGTCTCCCAAAGGGAGCCTCGCATGTATAAGAGAACACATTGGCCTAACAATATTTACAATGACCTTGTAAGCCAGTGCATTCTCTTATGTGAGGCTCCCTATGGGAGACTCACATATATAAGAGAATGCACTGGCACAGAGTCTTCAATGCTGCACCAGCACAGGTCCCGTCATGAAAGGGTTATGTTTCTGCTGTGTCCATTATCTAGTTCACTACATCATGGCTATGGACATGTTTTTAATTACTAGTACCTACTGTAAATTTCCCTATGTAGTAGATTTCTCACAAAGAGACAGATCAAATACTAGTAGCTCTCATATCTTTGTGCATATAGTCTAAAAAAAAATGGTGTAACTTGAATGCTATCTAATATCTAGAATAACACTTCACATAAAGAGTTAAGATGATCTCATTAACACTCAGAAAAAAGATAGGAGACATAAAAGAGAATTGTGTAGGGATAAAGGGTACAAAGTCCAACTAGCACCACTGCAACAAGTCTGTTTAGCGTGTCTGTCATTTGCAGAATGAGGTCCCCAGCGGGTGAATTTAGTGAGTTGTGACACTATCCCGCATAGCTGGCTAGCAGCACAACATTCACCCTCTGGGGACCTCATTCTGCAAATTACCTCACCTGCTATGCCTATAGGAGACCTCAGGATCAGATTGAAGTTCCCCAGTTGAAGTTGGTGATGTTCACCCATTAGTCACCTCGATTATGCAATTTATCATCTGCAAATTAGGGGATATACATGTATGTAGAAACTAAACAGAAGGGAGAAAATGCTAGTATAAACTAAAAACAATGTTTATTTGAGACCAGATACTTCACAGCAGATGATGCCCTTGGATGCAGAATGAGGTCCTCAGCAGGTGAATTTGGTGATGCTAGCCTGCTGTGCGGGGTAGCATATCACTAAATTCACCCTCTGGGGACCTCATTCTGCAAATGTCAGACACAATAAATTCAGACTTGACTAACACGCATATCTGTTGGACCAGTTGCATGTACATGGTAGTCAACAAGACTACACGAAATGCTACAGTAATGCTCTAATTAATCCACTTCTTAACCACAGCAGAATTATGGGTAACTTTTCAGGATTTAGTCAGAAATATGGCTTTTTGCCATTCATCGGAAAGCTCTCGGCAAGAACTTTCCGATGAATGTCAACAAGCCATATTTCCGACTAAATCCTGAAAAGTTACCCATAATTCTGCTGTGGTTGAGAAGTTGATTAATTAGGGCATTACTGTATTTACTAACCAATTCCAGACATGTCTTTTTTTTCATATGCCAATGTTTTTGATATACCACACAATGCTTACAAGTGTGTATACCATGCCATTTTAGATTACATTTATCATCCTGTACATTCGGCTGTTTCCGTAATTGGAAACATTATCTTATCCTTCAGTCTTTGATGAACACTCGAAATGCATTTCATTGGCATTATGAAGTTGCGCAGTTACGGCTAAGTAATTGTCATGTTCAGTAGTCACACTCAGTTGATCATTCAAAGCATAGGTTCAAGGTCGTGGCTAGAGTGTCTTCATTGGGGTGGGGCTCACCAACTTGGAATTTCCAACTGCAAAGGTTTCTGTCTTGAACCTGAACCAGAACAAAGTTTCCAAGTCTGCAATTATTCGGCTTTTGGCCCCAAATACTCGGAAATCAAATCATCAGAACAAATAAAACTTATTTTTGGTCCAACTGTGGAATAGTTGGGGGGGGGGGGGGGGGGTGAGTCACCCCAACCCACCCCCTCTCGGGTCATGGCCAAGTCCATGCATACTAGTACATATATGCAGGTGAAGTTGGTTTGTTGAGAACAAAGTCTTCAGTGGTGAGCCCCGAGCATGAAATTTCCAGTTCACCCATCTAAGATTTACTGAAAGGTAACTTTTTTATACACCCTTTTGAAAAAAAGGTCATATTATGTAATCAGTCTGTCTGTCTAGATGTCTGTCTGTCCATCCGTCAACATTTTTAGCTTAACTTACTTTTGTAAGTTTGAGCTATTGCCATGGCTTGGCGTCCGTCGTCTGTGTGTGCGTGCGTCCGTGTGTGCGTGTGTCCGTCAACAATTTCCTTTGGCGCGGGCTACAGGTCGTACCTTTGTTCTGATCTTTATGAAATTTTGCATGAATGTTGACATTGACATGTAGATGGGAACGAGTCATTTTGGGGTCATTCGGCCAAAAAACATGGCCGCTGGTGGCCATCTTGGATTTCAAAATTCAATCCATTGGCGCGGGCTACAGGTCGTACTGTTCGTTTGATCATCATGAAATTTGTCATGGATGTTAATATTGACATGTAGATGGGAACGAGTCATTTTGGGGTCGTTCGGCCAAAAAACATGGCCGTCAGCAGCCATCTTGGATTTTACTCTTTGCATGACTAAATCATTTGGCGCAGGCTACAGGTCGTAGTTTTAATCGGAACTTCATGAAATTTGTCATGGATGTTAACAATGACATGTAGATGGGAACGAGTGATTTTGGGGTTGTTCGGCCAAAACACATGGCCGCCAGCAGCCATCTTGGATTTTACTCTTTGCATGACTAAATCCTTTGGCGCGGGCTACAGGTCGTACCTTTGGTCTGATCTTTATGAATGTTGACATTGACATGTAGATGAGAACGAGTCATTTTGGGGTCATACGGCCAAAAAACATGGCCGCTGGCAGCCATCTTGGACAAGCCTTGAAATAGTGTGCCTGTCATTTGCAGAATGAGGTCCCCAGAGGGTGAATTTAGTGATGCTACCCGCATAGCAGGCTAGCATCACCAAATTCACCCTCTGGGGACCTCATTCTGCTTACACCTCAGCAGAATGAGGTTCCCAGAGGGTGAATTTGGTGATGCTAGCCCGCTATGCGGGGTAGCATCACTAAATTCACCCTCTGGGGACCTCATTCTGCAAATGACAGACACCCTATTTCAAGGCTTGATCTTGGATTTTACTCTTTGCATGACTAAATCCTTTGGCGCAGGCTACAGGTCGTAGTTTTGATCAGAACTTCATGAAATTTGTCATGGATGTTAACAATGACATGTAGATTGGAACGAGTGATTTTGGGGTTGTTCGGCCAAAAAACATGGCCGCCAGCAGCCATCATGGATTTTACTCTTTGCATGACTAAATCCTTTGGCGCGGCGGGCTACAGGTCGTACCTATGGTCTGATCTTTATGAATTTTGTCATGAATGTTGACATTGACATGTAGATGGGAACGAGTCATTTCGGGGTCATTCGGCCAAAAAACATGGCCGCTGGTGGCCATTTTGGATTTCAAAATTCAATCCATTGGCGCGGGCTACAGGTCGTGCTGTTCGTCTGATCATCATGAAATTTGTCATGGATGTTAATATTGACATGTAGATGGGAACGAGTGATTTTGGGGTCGTTCAGCCAAAAAACATGGCCGCCAGCAGCCATCTTGGATTTTACTCTTTGGCCTTTGCATGACTAAATTCTTTGGCGCGGGCTACAGGTTGTAGCTTTGGTCAGAACTTCATGAAATTTGTCATGGATGTTAACAATGACATGTAGATGGGAACGAGTGATTTTGGGGTCGTTCGGCCAAAAAACATGGCCGCCAGCAGCCATCTTGGATTTTACTCTTTCAATGACTAAATCCTTTGGCGCGGGTTACAGGTCGTACCTTTGGTCTGACCTTTATGAAATTTGTCATGAATATTGATATTGACATGTATATGGGAACGAGTCATTTTGGGGTCATACGGCCAAAAAACATGGCCGCTGGCAGCCATCTTGGATTTCAAAATTCAATCCATTGGCATGGGCTACAGGTCGTACTGTTTGTCTGATCATCATGATATTTATCATGGATGTTAATATTAACATGTAGATGGGAACGAGTCATTTTGGGGTGTTTGGCTAAAAAACATGTCCGCCAGCAGCCATATTGGATTTTACTCTTTGCATGAATAAATCCTTTGGTGCGGGCTACAGGTCGTAGCTTTGGTCGGAACTTCAAGAAATTTGTCATGTATGTTAACAATGACATGTAGATGTGAAACGAGTCATTTTGGGGTCGTTCAGCCGAAAAACATGGCCGCCAGCAGCCATCTTGGATTTTACTCTTTGCATGACTATTAAAATCCATTGGCACAGGCTACAGGTCATACCTTTGATCAGATCATTATGAGATTTGTAAAGGCTGTAGATGGGAACAAGTCATTTTGGGGTAATTCGGAAAAAAACATGGCTGCCGGTGGCCATTTTAAAATTTACTCTTTGCATCAATAAATCCTTTGGCACACCATAATCACCACATCCCTGATCCGATCATTATGAAACCTGTTATGAATGTTGATATTGACATGTACATCTAGTCTTACTTTGACATTTCAATTAGCACTTTTCCTATTCCTCCATTTACTGTCGACCATTAAATTATTCCCCTACCTAAGTTGAGCTACAGTGTCATTGACACTTTCATTGGTTTCTGATTGATAACTCCAGTTTGGATTATTTGATCTGATCCAAAATAGGTATGTGTATTTCCCTGCTACAAACACAGGCCAAGTTCGAATATGGTTCCATCCAATTATTTTTTACATGAGTTACAGCCCTTTTTCAACTTAGAATTTGACGGTCTGTTAACATGTTTGGTTTCCGACTGATAACTCCTGTGTGGATTACTTTATCTGAATCAAAGTTGGTATGTGTATTTCCCAGCTAAAGATACAGGCCAAGTTCGAAAAAGGGTTCCATCCAATTATTCTTACATGAGTTATGGTCCTTTTTCGACTTAGAATTTGCCCGATTTCATAACATTTCGGTTTTTGACCGATAACTCCTGTTTGGATTATTTGATTTGAACCCAAGCTGGTGTGTGTGTTTCCCCGCTAAAAATACAGGCCAAGTTTGAATATGGGCTCTGAACAATTATTTTCACATGAGTTATGTCCATTATTCGACTTAGAATTTGACCGCATTTTGGCATTTAAATTAGGGGTATACCAGTATCAGATATTCTTTGTAAGCTAAAATTATTATTTTATTTTGCAGTACATGTAGTACAATTCAAAATGGCTAAAGGGCATATTTTGCCATGCCCTAGTGATGCTCTTGTTGATGGGTATTTTCCACCTACATGTACCAACAATACAATAGGTCTTCATCTCTCTCAGCAGTGATATTGGCCAAGATGCACATACTAGTATATGGTATATCAACCCTCGAAGTCATTTGCTGAAGCAAACTGGGCCACATTCCATCACCATATTTTGACCTGGTCAGTGGGACTTTTGAATTTACTAAGAATTAATACATGTATGTCCAGGTATGCAATAAATATTCTTGTAAATATGAAGTACAGTAATGTCCTAAATAATCGAATTCTTACTGAGAGCTTTCCGATGAATGGCAACAGTCCTTCGATTTTGAGGCGCGCAATTGCGCTTGCGCGCCTTGGTGCGCGCAGATCTAAAAACCAGCGAGTTATTAAATGCGCACGCCGACAATTTTAAATGCGCGCGTCGGAATTTGCAGTCAGTGAACGAGATTTTAATAAACAGGACATCAATGGTTAAACACCGACAAGACTATTCACCGTGTATTTTTCTCAGCAGCGATGGCGTTGATTACAACATGACAACAAAGATCAAAGCGGCCGCCGGCGTCTTTCTCACTCAATGATTGGGGTGACACCTCGTCACAACTGCTGCACGTGCGAGTTCCCGCAAAAAAACTGTGTCAATTCTTTGGCGGCCTCGTTTGATGTTTGATGAATACTACTGCCATAGATTAGGGTTTAAGTTTAACTATATTTCGAGGCTATACATCGAAGCCACTATCTCTCGACTCGGAGAAAGCGAAAAATGGACATTGAAGCCTGCGAAATACCGACTATCAAAACGAAAGAGAGCCCCGGTTGATTCGCCGGATAACGGTGCATCTGATTGCGTTAACGATTCCACTTCCGAGTTTGAAGTTTTAGGCGGCTCGAGTCTGATGAGCATGCGCACTCAGACGCGGAAGTGGACTCATTACCATGATTAGATTCACCTGGATTGCCGGATAATCGGATTATTGTGGACTAGATATTGTACTACAATCTAAACAGCCGCGCATATGTTGCCCAGCCGCGCATATGTTGCGCAGCAACATATGCGCAGGTCGTCCTTATACTAAGTTCGCTTTCGAACATGGGCGCCGCCATCTTGAATTAGGGGCACCGCCATCTTGGATTTGAGGGGCCGCCATCTTGAAACGTCATTGCAATTAAATTAAAACTACAAAATGTTACTTTTCATATAGCCAACATAACAGTATCCATTGCGTTAAGGCATTATATGCTTTATTCTTTGAACAATAATCATTACTTAAATCATAGCCTAAATATTGTCGACCGGACTCGGGTTGCTATGCCATTCGGGAAATGGCGGAAATTTACGTAAAACTGCAAATTTTCCTTAGCGACCTCGCGAAAACAACATAATTCATATCGTAAATATCTTGAACGTTTATTATATAACTAAATAAACTTTTCTTTATAGTTTAGTAAATTAGTAGAAGCATGTTCACGTAAACTGTTAGGTTACGTCATATGTTGTATCCAAAGCGACGTCATATTGGCACGCGCATTTTACCGCGAAAGTTATTGACGATTTGACAGCGACGCGAAATTTGGAACACAAAGCAGGCATAATCTTGGCATGGTTCGCATTAGGTTTGGTTGGGTTGACGTTGTTTCATAGTGCATGGCTCCGAGTCTGCGCTGATATAAATGTAGCTCCATGCAATTGTAATCAAACTGATCAAATCCCAACCTATAAAATCACTATATAATTTGTACAGGTACAAACAAAACATGTTCTTGGAAATTGAATGTTCTTCCTTACTTATTTTCTAATGATTTGGGTTGTGATTTGAAACAAACAAACAACCCAAATTTAATATGAGGGGGCAAACCCAAGTTCTCACTCATAATAACCCCAATTTCCAACCAAGGCCAAGGGTTGTGGAGGCGAGTACAACTAATATTTCATCCAAATTGAGAATGGGCATATACGTGCCAGTCAAAAAAATGGCTCCAGGGAGCCACGATCGAAAGGCTGGAAGATACATGTATGAGTACAATGTGATAATTATGAGGTACAGACCCAATCCCCCTACCACAAGCAACCAACTTCGTGTACCTAATTGGTTATAAGAAATATTTATAGTTAATTAAATCTTGACGTTCATATAAGTCAAAACATATTAGTCTGAGTAGTGCAGGTCGTGACTGCACGGTCGTCCTTTTTTACATGGATTTCAAAGCCATAATTTCTTGTTATTTCTGTTTTTCACTTTATGTTGCCACAGGCACACTTGGAATTATACGTGTGTATCATTATACTTGTGTTTGTCTTTATTCAGTAATCATTTCATCCATGTTAATTTGAATTGTGCTCCCTCAAAAAAGGCGCGCGCAAATTCCAAAAGCTCCGAGCGATATTTCGCTCACCTACGTTTTCCAAATTCGAAGGACTGAATGGCAACAAGCCATATTTCCGACTAAATCCTGAAAAGTTACCCCTAATTATGCTGTGGTTAAGGAGTCGATTATTTAGGGCATTACTGTATGTTTACTGCAGACTTCACTTAAAATTTCCCTAAGTTGGAAACAAGGCTGACTCTAGTACCAAAGATGGGGATGGGGTGCAGTCAGAAATTTGGAGTTTGACACCCGCCCTACAAATTGGAGAACCTTATCTACATGTACATCCCAAGTTGTGTCTATTGAAGAGTTACACTATATAAAGGTAGAATTCCAATTCAAAGAACTTTTTAGTGAATTGAGTTGTAAGTAAACATGTTTCATAAGACCAACTAGAGCCGGTTACATGCTAGTGTTTGCCTATCGGCACCTTACCTGTCTGAACAAATTAGCATAGCGACAAGGCAATATTACCAGAACAAATTAAATTAAAGGGTTTAACACTATTATACTCTGTCATAAGGAATTTTATTTATTATTACTTGGTTTAACTTTACTGATATTTTTGGTTCAAAGGTATGGCTCTAGATGTTAAAGCAAGACACTTCCTTGTGTATTTACTAGTATGTACGAGATGCCATGACAAATGCAACATATTGTATAACCACCTAGGAGTTACATTGTACAATGTGTGTTTGTAATATATTTATAAGTCTCTTGTTAACTAGCCTTAAAGGTACACATATCATGAAAACAGATCCATCTGGAGGATTTATAGGTCACTGCAATGCAAATCAATCCCAATGATGATTTACTTCTTTAAAAGTTCTTGTATTTTGCTAAGAATACATGTACATCGAACAGTCGGGTCAAAAATATACAACATATGCAACATACAAAGTAATTTTCCTCCACACAGTGCGTGGTAGTTTCATTCGGCATGGTGATTAATTGTTGAATGTAACACAAAAACTGAAGTGCATACCTTTGCTGCATAAATACTAGTTACATTTCCAGAATTTTCAACACTCTCCATAATAATAAACCATGTATGTATGCCGATTTTGGATGCCATTTCTATTTTGACCACAATGCTATTACATGACTCACTATGATGACTGGTGATCCATGTGGCAACATAATTCCCCTAGCACATGTTCCATCCTACATCCCGAATACCCCAGGGGAAATAGTAACAACACCATATAGGTTAGTGCGTTGCCGCGCGGAATACAGACATCAGACATTTCATAAAACCCATCAATGTGATTTTCAACAAGATTATACTTATCTTCTATAACTGTCCTATCTACTTTCTGCTCCCGTAACTGATGTACTCGCTCTGTTCCGGATGACTGGACATCTGCTGATAAAGTGAGAGAATTCCCCGCACCCATAGCAGGCACCTTTGCCACGAAAAGGCTGTTTGTCGGAGAATCCTCTTGAACCTTGAAAACCAGCAACACGATCAGCAGCGCGCACATACCCTTGCGACACTTTAGGCACTTCCAACACAGGCTTAACACGACGTTTGCTCGGCTGCTTATTTTTTCTCTCCCGAACCACACTTTTCTCTGCCTTATCAATCTTGGCCTCATCCTCTGAACCATCCGCAACAGGATTGGAAGAATAATGCTTAACCGTCTCCCATCCATAAGGAGATGAATCTGCAATTTTAACCAGCTTATTTCGATGCTTGATTGATTCATCACACTCATCCACAACAGAACAAGCACTCTCCAAATCATCGGCTTCAATAGCCCGCTTAGCGCGTGCCAGGTTATCGCGTATGGACGAATTGAATTCATATTGAATTTTGTGCCCCGGCCGCTTCCAGTTGAATTCGGCATCAGATCGAATTTTCTGCAATTCTGACGAAACGGCAACTGTAGTGAAGGCAAAATCTGACTTGAGCTCTGCAATTTTATCTTGGACCAGGTGTTCCAATGCCGCTTTTTGGTTAGTAACCGCTGCTAAAACATCTTTCAAAGTCGGTTCTGAAACCTGTTGTTCATGCATTTTCAAAATGGCGGCCACAGTAAAAATTTAGGCTTCCGCACAGTTCGGCGGCTTCAACACAGATGACCAGATTACCCATATCGCTCCGCTTCAACAAATAGCGCCCCCTTTCGGTATTCCGTCGATCACCGCTAGGGGAAAGTACTTTAACTCTAATTCCCGTTGGTCAACCGAGTTAAAGAATATATCATTTGCGGCCAGTTTTTTTTATCCAAAACTGTCACAAAATATGCCCCATACCAAACCCTACCCTTAACGATAATCGCTGAATTTGCCAAATGTGCTGGTTGACAGACTAATCAGGAAATAGTTAGAAATTTTGGAATTGTGTGTTTCCTACACAATGACCTACATGTAGGTTTGCTGATATCAGCAATTTATAAAATAATATTTCCAATTGCAGCCTAGTAAATTATTTATTTTCAAAATATGTCAATTATAGGAGCTTAACAGCTGATATGTCATGGATATGTCTATTAAATGTCAACAGTGACTCGAAAGTCAAGATTGAGTTCACTGTCCTGAGATGTTATCAGCTTAAAATGTACATCCAAATAGCCAAGACACATGATCTGTTCATGTAATAGCTAGCAGGGAAAATGATATCTCAATTGATATGCAGGAACTACATGTACATGTATGCCTGCATGGATATTTATAATCTGTATTTTGTAAAATTGGATGCATATACCTTAATATACTAGTGTTTTATGTGCACCTATCAGCTTCCGGTGGGTTACTGTATTTCTCCTCCATATGGATGCAATAGAATTTCCATTTAGCAATATGGAATTTGACCATCCAGATAGACCAAGCATAGTCTCATCACACACTGACCTGCAAACTCCAATGAATGTATGTGGTAGACAAATGCCTCTCAGCCAGTATTGAAATGGGTGTAAAACAATTCTTTTTCAGGTTTTGGAGGTGGTGTATCCCAAAAATGCCTCCTGCTTCCACTACAAACAATTTAGTGGTCTCTAACATAGAAATAATATTTTTATTATTTCCAGCCAGGATGATGATCATATGAAATAATTTTCAAAATGTATGGAAAAATATTTTATGTAACAGAGAATGGCAGATATACATCATTGTTATGATATCAAGATGAATAGCTCAAGTTTTTTCTCAAATAATGAACACTAGCTGATGTGTCCGACTTAGTCTGGGATATTTTTAGGGATTTCTTTGTGATCGCCTCCGTCTGGGCAGAATATACAAACTATTGTTCGATCGGTCCAGAAACATGCCTATATGAGTGAGGTCATGGACATGGTCTCACATGAAATTGGACCCGCCCATATTGTTCCTGGGATCAAAGTAGGCCTACATACCAAATTTGAGTCAGAATGGTCAAGGACACTTGAAACATACATGTAAGATAGGATCAGGGCAAATTTCTCATTGTGGCCTTACCCTGAAATGTCGACAAACAAAAATAAGCCTAGATTAAATAATTTTATGTAGACTGGTGTAACACGTCATCTCCCTGGATATCCTAGGATATATCAATATCTAGGGTGGGGGGGGGGGGTCGGGGGGATATCCAGGGTGTGGGGAATATCCTGTTACACTGGTATGTAAAATTAAACCGCTATCCTATTGATTCACATTGTCATCGCGACTTTATGTTTATAAACCACTAGCATGTTTTTCTTTATTTATGCATTGAATATGCCTTTTACCATGTCATGTATGGGTGCACAAATAAAAACATAATGCAAATATTTTCATCGTCAAAAATATATATCATCAAGTAAGCTTTTAGTAGACTTCAGGCTCTGATGATTGCATTCAATTTAAAAATGGGTATTATCATAAACTAAAATACAAAATTAAGATTCACCTGCCTACTCCATTTAAAAAAAACTTTGCTAAAAATCTAGCAATGTTTAACCCTTTCAGTGCCAAGTCCGATTTTTGTATCAACCCATATTTCCTTGATCATTTTTCAAATTTATTGATTATAATAATGTGATACATTGATGGAAAGAGCTCTTAGAGCTCTTTCCATCAATGTATCACATTATTCAGAGGATTCAAATTGGCAGTGCGTTTTCCAAAACCTTTCATCTGCAATATGGAGTCCCTCAGGGATCTGTCCTGGGGCCTGTCTTGTACTTAATCTACACCAAAACACTTGGTGAGATCATCAGGTGACACAGTGTCACTGCGCACATGTATGCTGATGATACACAGCTTTACATTTCTGGTGATAACCCCTATTTTCTTCTCACTGTAATGGAAAACTGCATCGGTTCTGTGAAATCGTGGATGTTGGCTAATAAACTAAAATTAAATAATGACAAAACTGAAGTAATGTGGGTGTCTAAGCCGTCATACATAGAAAAGGTGGGCATAGATGTTATGACTATTGATGGTAACCAAGTTTATTTCTCAGATAGCGCGAAGAACCTTGGTGTATTTTTTGATAGATCACTCTCTATGACATCACATATTAGCCAGATATGCAAGACAATATACATTGAACTTCGAAAACTGGGTCAAATGAGGAAATACATAAACACTGACTCAGCTAAAAAACTTGCTTCATCTCTGTTTCTCAGTCGACTTGACTATTGCAACTCTCTTTTGGCTGGTATACCATCTATCCAAATTACCAGGCTTCAGCGTCTACAACACACTGCTGCAAGGATAGTTCTGTGTCGTAAAAGATCTGACGACACAGATGAAATGTTGCAAGAACTACATTGGCTACCTGTGACAGATAGGATTATTTATAAACTTGTTACATATGCATATCAAGCAACCCATGACCCAAAATCTCTTCCAGCATACTTCAGTGATATCCTTGTTCCGTATGTCCCACACTGATCACTTCGTTCAGAGGACAAACTTCTTTTGACACCATCTGGTGCTAATTTGATCACGGTTGGCTACCGATCTTTCAAAGTAACATGCGCAAATGCATGGAATCCTCTGCCATTGAACATAAAAGAGTCACCATCTCTTGACGACTTTAAAAAGTCATTGAAAACTTACTTGTTTGCGCGGCGTTTCAGAAAGTGACTTTGATATTGTGTATATTTATATTTCTTGTTTATGTTTATGTCAAGCGCTTAGGGCCCGCTTATTGGGGATAAGCGCTATACAAATATTATTATTATTATTATTATTATTATTATTATAATCAATAAATTTGAAAAATGATCAAGGAAATATGGGTTGATACAAAAATCGGACTTGGCACTGAAAGGGTTAAACACAAAAAAGCCAAGTACTAGTAGTCCAGTTTTGTGATGGGTTCACATTTCATTGACAGCACTAATTACCCTTATTTGGAGGATTCCATTCATTATGCTGGGATACAAAGGGTAATGAAATTTGAATGGGCAGTGAATGGATTGATGAGGCATAAATATGTTGGGCTACGCTCGCTACACTTACGGCCGAGGTGATGTAACTGCAGGCGTATTGTAATGTAACGTCACTTTCCCCATGAAGATCAGTTGTAAACTGAGAAAGCACATGGAAAATATTTATGTAATAGATTAAATGAATTTGATTTTTTATAACTTGTCATGATTATATAATATATAATTCAATTGGATGATAGTTAAAGATACGGGCGGCCTTCATGTTGGGTATACATGTAGCTGTTAAAATAGTCACATCTGGAAAAACCACCATAAACAGAATTAATATTATATAATAGACAGATGTTGTTCTTAAATTACCAATCATAAATATCGCGTACTTTGCATGTTATTGTCACAGTTGTATGGTTTGTTATGTAAACAAACATAAAAAAACGTTAAGAACCATTTGTTTATAGACAAACACTGAGAACTACCGGATCGTCCAATGAAAATATTCCGTTGCAAAAATAAAATGATTGGTGCCATTAACAATCGCATTCAAATTTTATTTTAATCGACCCATTCTATCCGCTGTCAGTTAAAAATCCAGCTAATCCATGTTACATGTATATCATGATTGGGAAATGATCAGACAGAAAACTTGCACATAATATAATTGTTCTTGCAAAGAGATGAATATTTTTCAATCCATTTAGTATTTTCTCCTAACCTATATATGGAAATACATACCAAATTAAGAAGTTATTATTTGATAGTATTGTGAATTGTAAGTTGTAGACTCACCAGATTATGGATTTTACAACCGTCATATAATGCATGCAAATCCAAATAAGGAAATGACACATTATCATGACTGCTTATAAACAATTCACTGTGCTTTTTGCGAGAAACTAAACACTCGAGCTGCATTTTCTCTGACACAAAGCATGTTTTGTGAATAATATCGCATTTATGTGACAATCATGTCATCTTTATGCTATACTATTAGTATATTCTTGAGGAAATTATCATAATTATATAAATGTTATTTCTAAATTATAATCGACAACGAAGGCTGCCCTTCCCTTCAGAATTATTTGTCCAAAGTTTTAGGTACTTAGTGTGAAGGTTGTTCTAAAATTAGGTTCATTTGCTTGTTCGATAAAAGTCTAAATTCTCGTTAGTTTCATTGTGAATATCAGATATTTTTGCTCATAAATTGCCCTAAGTCTTCATCCGTTCAACAAGCCCAATGTGAGTTTTGTCAAGTTTTCTCAATAAAAAATTATGTTTTATTTGCAGTTGTGACTATGCTATTTTTAGAAAAACTTCAGTCACCAAAAAATCATTCTATTAATTTTACCCATTCCATACTAGTTAGCATAATGAATGGAATCAGCCCATCGTCATGAACTACAGTAATGCTCTAATTAATCGTTTCCTTAACCACAGCAGAATTATGGGTAACTTTTCAGGATTTAGTCGGAAATATGGCTTGTTGCCATTCATCGGAAAGCTCTCATCGAGAGCTTTCCGATGAATGGCAAAACCATATTTCCGACTAAATCCTGAAAAGTTACCCATAATTCTGCTGTGGTTAAGGAGTCGATTATTTAGAGCATTACTGTAAGAGTAAAGCTTAAGCTCATCACACATGCTTTTATTTATTTTTAGGTTGAATGTGTTGTTCGACCATTCATTATAACTGACAATGACTTTGAAAAGTTTATGGATGCCACTTTATCAAGCTTCCAGAAAGGTCTCGCGAAAGATACGCATGAGAAGGCTGTGGTCAAGATGTACCCTACATACGTGAGGAGCGTACCGGACGGCTCCGGTAAGATTAATGTCTGAGCCCAAATTTGAAATAGTGTACAGTAATGCCCTAAATAAATCGATTTCTCAACCACAGCAGAATTTACGGTAATTTTTCAGGATTTATTCGGAAATATGGCTTGTTGCCATTCATCGGACAGCTCTCACTGAGTATGAATGGCAACAAGCCATATTTCCGACTAAATCCTGAAAAGTTATCCATAATTATGCTTTGGTTAAAGGGGTCGATTATTTAGGGCATTACTGTATCTGTCATTTGCATAATGAGGTCCCCAGAGGTTGAATTTAGTGACGCTACCCTGCACAGTGGGCTAGCATCACTAAATTCACCATCTGGGGACCTCATTCTGCTTAGGCCTCATCTTCTGGGAAGTATCTATAGTCTCAAATTAACATTGTTTTTATTTACTTTTTCCCTTATCTTCAGTTTTTATATCCCCTGATTTGCAGAAGATAAAATGCATAATCGAGGTGACTAATGGGTGAACATCATCAATTTCAACTGGGGAACTTCAATCTGATCCTAGGTCTCCCATAGCAGTTGAGACCTCAGCAGAATGAAGTTTCCAGAGAGTGAATTTGGTGATGGTAGCCCACCATGCGGGATAGCATCCCTCAATTCACCCTCTGGGGACCTCATTCCACAAATAACAGACACAATTTATCAAGACTTGTCTAAGCTTGTGCTAGAGATGGTTTAGCCCTTTCTTTACTAACTGGATTCTCCCATCAGTTATAAAAATATACATTGGATTGGTCTATTATACATCTGGAGGGATGTTTGGGAAATATAAGCTGACAGCGGGCAGAAAAACAGATGATACAACTGCAGAAAGATTCATATACATTAAAAATGGAGCTACTCATAAATTAGTAAAGAATTTTTAACCCTTTCAGTGCCAGGGGCCGATCTCATCGGCCCTAATTTACGGTCTGTAAAATCGGCCCTAAAAATTTTTTTAAATATTTTTTTTTAGATTTTAAAAAAATTATTAAAATTGTAAAAAATTGTAAAAAATAATAACAAATGATGAAAAATTGTTAGGCCAATGCATTCTCTTAAATATGTGAGGTGACCTATGGTCGACTCGCATATATAAGATAATGCATTGGCACAGGGTATATGGGTTGATACAAAAATCGGACCTGGCACTCAAAGGGTTAAGGGCATTATGGTTCATGCATTAGCAGCGTGGCCGAAAAAGATTAACAGCCCAACATTTTATTAGATGCTTGAGATTCAAGATGAAATTGTGTACTTGGACTCCTCAGCATAGCATTTCAATAAGCCCCTCAAGGCAAGCACGCAGGGGTGACTCATATTTAATGTTCACCAACTTGAAGGACAGTGAAAGAAAGAAGTGATAGAGTCCTTTTAAGAAATATAAATGCCATATAAAGTGTTAATAATAGGAAATTTAGCAGCCATTTGAGTCATGAGCAATTATTTTGTAAGTGATTACTGTTTGATGACTTAACCCTTTTTCTCTTAATGGATTCTCTGACCCAGTTTTAAAGTACAGTAATGCTCTAATTAGTCGACTCCTTAAACCTAGCAGAATTATGGGTAACTTTTCAGGATTTAGTCGGAAATATGGCTTGATTCATCGGAAAGCTCTCGGTGAGAGCTTTCCGATGAATGGCAACAAGCCATATTTCCGACTAAATCCTGAAAAGTTACCCATAATTCTGCTGTGGTTAAAGGAGTCGATTAATTAGGGCATTAAAGTGTATATTGGATATATTGTCATTTGTTGAATGTATTATCTGAACATTTCCTTAGGGTCTCGTCAATTAGAAATTTAGTAAAGAAGGGCAGGGACCAGCCTAGAGGGCGACTTCGGAGACATCTTCTCCCTAAAATTTGGCGCACCTTCTCCCTATTTTTGTCCTAGAGAGACGTGACTTCTCTCTCATATACCAGTATGTCTATGTCCCAACAGTATATTTAAAGTATATTTACTGATTATATTAAACGGTGTTCTTACTCACTATAATGGTTTTTTAAATTGGCCTTTTTTTGTGTTGCATCATACTGATGGGATCATAGAAGGGTGATGGGGGTAAATTGAACTTCAGACATTGGTACTTCTCCCTGATAAGTCCACTTCTCCCTAATAACAAACAGCAGGGCTTCAAATCTGGCAAGAATTAGAATCATGATTCTGGGTTTCTCTCATAAAAGCAGATGATTATTTGCTGTAGAAATGCTATAATTTTATTGTTGCAAAATGTTATGGATTTTAAGGGCTGATCAAAGAGAAGTGACTTCACCCAATTTTAAACCTCTAGGTCCCTGAGGAAAGGGTTGGTTTAACATTGTTTATTTATCTGCCAGATACATTTAACATGGGAATACAGAAAGCTAATATTTTCCCCCGAAAAATTTCAAAGGACTATTATGATCACCATGTATGTCCGTCCGATCATATGATCATATGTCTATCCGAGATTGTCTGCATGATAACTTGAGCAATATTCAACAGAATTTCTTGATATTTGGTATGTGGTTCACATTTGGGAAAGACCCAGACCAAGTTCAAATTTGTTCACATGTCATACACTCATACATATGTCTGATCCCTATTACAACTTGGTGGAAAATAGATTTTGATGTTAGTTTCTGGGCATATTTCAGATGGAATATTGGACCCTTTTGCCAATCTCAAGATACCATATAAATCTTCCCTGGTCTGACTTTGTTATTTAATGTATCCTTTGATTGATCTTTTGTGGTTCTTCATGTTTGATCACTTTTCTCTCCTATGGCTTCTTTAATCAGTTTGCACGATATTATTGGCATTGTAAGGCTACATAGGGGTCACTGATATATAACTGACAAATGATAGACAACCGATTTACAGATGTAATGATGACCGACATGTTCTCAGTGAGTGGGTAGGTCATTCTAAAATGAATACTAGTAGGTCAAAATAGTGGGAAAGTCTCAGAAGCCGAAGTCACCAAAAAAATAAATAAATTTTTTGGGCCTAAGAATACAGTAGCTTCTTTTATTCTTGACAGAGAGAGGAAATTTCTTGGCATTAGATGTTGGAGGAACAAATTTTAGAGTTCTTCTTATAAATCTTGCAACAAAGGAAATAAAGATGGAGAGCAGGATATATGTCATTCCACAAAAACTGATGGTTGGCCACGGCTCTGAGGTGAGTAGGGGTTCATGTCCTATGTCGGTGTAGATCAATTGAGCATAATTTGATAAATACCCCTGGGAAGCGGGGTTGGGGGAGGTATATTTAACAGTGAAAATGTGAACACATCTAGACTGGGCATATTGATTTTACCCATTTGGATATTGGATGCTATTTCAATCATCCATCCATTAGTACCAATTACAAGCTTGTTTGTAGCACGGCAGAATATGTTATTTTTAAAAGAACGCAGTGGATGCCATTGGTATTAAATTGAGTGGTGTGAGAGTTATGAGTTGTCTCCTTTCTGGGATGTAATGAACGTAAGACCATACCTATTTCTGGATGTCCATTTCATACCACTGTGGACTTCATGATGTATATTATATAGTATTGGTCACTACCAACAATTTTTTCGGCAGTTACAAAACCAAGTAACAAGTTTACAAAACTTTGTATATTTATATAATTTTTTATATTGGAAGAATACTACCATATTATTTCTAACATTTTAGAAGGGTCATAATATTGATGTAATTTACAGCCATACTCAACTGCTAGAAATGACAACTTTAGACAAAAATTAGCCATCTGTCTATTGCGGACTATTAGAAATGGAAATGTTATAGTTAAGTCCACCTGTCAGTGGTGTCAGATGTATATTTTTATATCTGTCACCACATAATTTTGCCTGTCAGTGACAGGTGTTACCAGTAAATGTAGGTAAACATTTAAAGCTTGCTTTATTCCAGATTAACTCTTTCGTGACTGAAGCTTCCTGAAATTTTGCAAAAACCCTGCACCAATGCATTTTCTTATATCCGAATTTCCAAAAAGGGCGCCTCGCATATATAAGAGAATACATTGGCCTAACAATAATTACCTTGGCCTTGTAAGCCAGCGCATTCTCTTATATATGCGAGCTCCCTATGATAGACTCGCATATATAAGAAAATGCACTGGCACAGGATTTTCAATGCTGCACCAGCACAGCTGCCATCATGAAAGGGTTCAATGTAGTCTCTAGAGAATTACAACTCAAGGAAATTTCAGAGATCTTTAACCCTTTCATGATGGGAGCTGTGCTGGTGCAGCATTAAAGATCCTATTCCAGTGCATTCTCTTATAGATGCGAGTCTCCCATTGGGAGCATCGCACATATAAGAGAATGCACTGGCTTACAAGGTCAAGGTAAATATTGTTAGGCCAATGTATTCTCTTATATATGCGAGGCTCCCTTTGAGAGACTCGCATATATAAGAGAATGCATTGGCACAGGGTTTTTGCAAAATTTCAGGAAGCTCCAGTCATGGAAGGGTTAACCCTTTACCCAACAGAACGGCCCTGTGCCAATGCATTCTCTTATAGGTCGCCTCGCATATATAAGAGAATGCATTGGCTTAACACATATTAAAAATGATAAAATTGTCAAAGAATGTAGAAAAATATTATTAAAAATGTAAGAAAAAATTATAAAATTGTTAAAGAATGTAAGAAAAAATGGTAAAAAGTGTTTTTTAGGCCAATGCATTGGCACAGGGCATAACTGTAACCATCACAATGTGGTCAATGAACCGGTTCCAATGATATCCATATTTGTATGGTGTTATTGAGACAGACCGAAGATATTTTAGGCTGTTGAAGCTTTATTTGGGCGTTTTTGGCCGTTTTGTTGGGTAAAGGGTTAACAGGTCTTCAAGTGGAGCTTGAGTATCATTGACACTCTACATTTCCTGTTTCAGCTTTTTGACTTCATTGCCGAGTCAATCTATAAATTCCTACGAGAGAAAGACTTGATTGAAGTGAAGTTGTCTCTGGGCTTCACCTTCTCCTTCTGTTGTAAGCAGGTCGGCCTCGATAAAGCCATTCTCACGCAATGGGCCAAAGGATTTAAATGTGACGGTGTGGAGGGACATGATATAGTCGAACTACTGCATGATGCTATTAAGAAAAGAGGGGTATGTTACTTGGATATGATGTTACTTGTGAAAAAAGTTTTTGAGAAAATAAAATATCTGGTGCTTTTAAAAAGGAAAACGCAATCCACCACTAATTCTGTATTTATTATTAATAATATCGTATACTGTAATGACTCTGCAAATTACAGAACTCAACTCATCCGCATATTGACATACTGGCAATCAGTAATATTGAACGGTATTTCATGAAAATTTAACTGTGCTGCCATACATACGAACGGAATTATCTCCTTTGCAAATATGTAATTTACGATATTCACTGCCCAGTGAATACGTCCGTTTTTGTAAGGGGAGTCATAAAATTGCTTTTGGAAATGACCAGAGCATGCATCTTGATGTGCAACCCTTGTATATTTGTTCTGGGGTATAAGTTGGTAAATTTTAATCATATACATGACTTAACGTAACAATAACAATCGTTATTGTTACATTCTGTATAAAAAAAAGACCCTGGTTTTCTTTCTGAGGAAATGATTTCTATCACTTCAGTACCGGTAAATTTATTCAAAGTATAAATAGTCCATATATTTATCAGTATTTTATGTCTTCATCTGTCTAAATTTGATGCCCATAACTAAAGCAGACATTTAAAGCCTGAATATTATGTCACTTTAATAAATCTGGTTATTTTGACCAAAGGGTGATAATAACGATGAGAAAGTTTGCTGTCAATGTGTCAGCCGAAATAGCATGGGGCTCGCAGTTTACCAAAAATTAGTAAATGTTAGCCCGAAATTGCCATTGCTTTTCTTTGTTATTATATGAAATTGTATTGAACCAGCACCGAATCGCATCAGTCCAGCCCAAATATAGGTGCCAATGGTATGGCTGTTTACCGAGAACAAGTTTTAAAATCTGATACAATATATTATGCATTAAATAATGTGGCATGGCTGTTTACCGAGAATAACCGAGAACAAGTTTTAAAATCTGAAACAATTTATTATGCATTGAATAACGTGTTATACTAAAGTTCTCTGTATATAATACACATGTTAACTATAACTATTAACTTATATCTTTTAAAAGGTGTAATATGCAATTAATAATAATAAAATCGACTAATAATAATAAATCAACCAAAAGTCCTTCTTGTTCATCCCCAGTGGGATTACGCCAAACTCGTTCCTGATGAAGTTAAACATTAATGAAAGAGCTAGACCTATACTGCAGGTTATCAGACTGTTGAAGCTTTTCTCTGGAGTTTTATCTCAATTTTTGCCTTTGTAATATGCAATTATTAATTTTATACTTGATCTTGTATATATTGCAGGATATAAATGGAGTGGAGTGTGTGGCCGTGACTAACGACACAGTTGGGACACTCATGTCATGTGCGCATTCGGAGATCTCATGCGGAATAGGATGCATTCTGGGTAATTATAGACTGAAAATGTACTTCAATCATATCAGTTTTCAAGTCTCTAATTGGCAGGAAGTAAAACTGAACATTATATAAATTTCTAACAATTCAAGCCACTGGAATATTTGTTTTCTTAATGCATAACTCTGGCACGTGCATGCTTTCCTTGATAAATATGCATTTTTGTTGCAATTTTATGAGTTATTCCACTCTGTATCAAGCCTGGAAATAGTGTGTCTGACATTTGCAGAATGAGGTCCCCAGAGGGTGAATTTAGTGATGCTACCCCGCACTGTGGACTAGTTTCACCAAATTCACCCTCAGTGGACCCCATTATGCTTAGGCCTCATCTTCTGGGAAGTAACCATCTAGTCTCAAATTAACATTGTTTTTAGTTACCTTTTCTCTTCTGGGAAGTTTCAATATCCCATAATTTTCAGAAGATAAAATGCATAATCGAGGTGACTAATGTGTGAACATCACCAACTTCAACTGGTGAACTTCAATCTGATCTTAGGTCTCCCATAGCAATTGAGACCTAAGCAGAATGAGGTCCCCAGAGGGTGAATTATTTACCTTTTAAATTAACCCTCTGGGGATCTCATTCTGCAAAATTAATGTCAGACACACTATTTCCAGGCTTGCTCGGTTTGTGTCACTGAGGTATGGTGGATTAAAAATGTAGGGAGTTAATGTTTTATGGACACGGATCATTTATATCTATGAACAAAATATAGATATATACCCAATTTTATGATTTTGTCATGCAACAGATCACTCAGCAACACATACTGCATATGAGCTTTCAATGATCTTTTGTTCGAATGAGGTCCCCAGAGTGTGCATTTGGTGATGCTAGTCTGCTGTGCAGGATAGCATCACTAAATTCACCCTCTGGGGGACATCATTTTGCAAATAAGCTTGGTGACAAATTCTTCGACTTCCAGGTTAGTGAAATTATCCACTGAATTTAGCTAAACTGAATGTGAGTTTGAGGTTAGTAGTTCTGTTCACAAATGAGAAAATACCCCTTTCAGCATATACCAGACCCTAAATTATGAATATCTTCCAACTTACAGGAACTGGAACAAATGCATGTTACTTTGAGAAAATGGAGAATGTCGAAATTTGGGATGGCGACCATGACGAGCCTAAAGAGGTGAGATATATCTGTCTTAACCCTTTCTTTTCTGAATGGATTCTCCCATTCAGTTATAAAATTATACATTGGAATAGTCTATTATTAATTTGAAGGCTCTTCAGATAATAATGTTCAAATAACATGCAGTTATTTGAACATTTCCTATTGTCATTTGTTGAACTTATTGTCTGAACATTTTCTATAGGGAACTACTGATCAATGAGTATTCAACCCTTCCGTGACTGGAGCTTGCTGAAATTTTGCGAAAACCCTGTGCCAATTGATGCATTCTCTTATATATGCGAGTCTCCCATAGTGAGCCTTGTATATATAAGAGAATGCATTGGACTAACATTATTTACCATGACTCTGTAAGCCAGTGCATTCTCTTATAAATGCGAGGCTCCTCGTGGGAGACTCGCATATATAAGAGAATGCACTGGCACAGGATCTTTAATGCTGCACCAGCGCAGCTCCTGTCATGAAAGGGTTTAATAAAGAAAGGGTTAAACTCATTTGAACTTAACACAAAGTTGATCCCTCTGTTGATAATTTTTCATCTAAACTATGCATACACGATGGATTGTATGCACTTACCTTTACATAGCTTTACATCATGTTACATTTTAGCCCACCTGTGATGAAATCTATGATTGGGCTATAGTCGTTACTTCTTGATTGCTATCCATTCTTCTGACTGTCTGTCGACAATTGTCTTTTTCTCAATAACCACTTATCCGAATTGAGTCATATACATGGTTGGATGGACCCCAGTCGACGGTGATTCAGATTTGTTCAAATGGGGCCCCCATATCAAGGGCGGAGCCAGGAGACTTAACTCTTATCCTCCATTGTTATTCCTAAAACATCTTCTCTTGAACTGTCTGGCCTATTTAGCTTATGTGTGGAGGCCACTGGAGGGTCCTTGGGTGACAGGGATATATATTTGTTAAAATGGTGATTGACTGGCCAGGGGACTTAACAATTTTGTTTGCAATTAAATCACTGAAACTCATTAAAATATTTTCTCTAGTTACTTCAGAGAAGGAGACTTGGTGAACTATACCCTGGTCACTCACCTAGGTTACTAATATGTTAAAGTTTCATTGAGGTGAAGTGACTTCAGGTAAATTCCAAATGTAGATTGGATTTTAAATCTTTCATGACGTGAGCGCGCTGGTGCAGCTTCAAAGATCCTGTGCCAGTGCATTCTCTTATAATTGCAAGTCTCCTATATGCAGCTTTTCATATTTAAGAGAATGCATTGGCTTACAATGTCAAGTTAATATTGTTAGGCCAATGCATTCTCCTATATATGCGAGGCTCCCTATGGGAGACTCGCATATATAAGAAAATGCATTGGCACAGGGTTTTCATAAAATTTCAGGAAGCTCCAGTCATGAAAGGTTGAAAAACTGATGTAAAAATGCCTTTTATCTATCACATATTGATGATAGACATTGATAGTGTTACAGTTTGAAATTTGTTGCCTCAGTTATGCGGAATGTGAAATCAAGCAGATTTTCATTA
Source organism: Siphonodentalium dalli (assembly GCA_032622095.1). NCBI lineage: Eukaryota > Metazoa > Mollusca > Scaphopoda > Gadilida > Siphonodentaliidae > Siphonodentalium > Siphonodentalium dalli. The sequence continues at coordinate 107,032,009 of CP136062.1, forward strand.
CTTTTAGATATTTCACATGACTTTCAGGTGATTATAAACACAGAGTGGGGAGCAATTGGGGACGACGGAGTAATAGACTTCCTCATGACAGAATTTGATAAGAATATCGACAAACATTCAATCGATCCCGGAGTTCACAGGTTTGTATATGGAATATATTTTAACCCTTTGAACCCGGCTGGCCTTTATTGCAGCCAGAATGTAATTGCATATATACATGACTGGCCGGTTTTCCTGTCATGTCGTAATCTCGTGTTCTGCCGTCATCGCAGTGCTCGACTTTATTTTTAATATTTCGATAAATACTGGATGGTACGAAAAACTCTTTTAGCTGTCCAAATTTATTGAGATTATGTTTGGCACAACGAAGTTTCAGCTGATTGAAAACCGGATACAGTCTCCATTTTATCAAATTTGTGCAATTACGGACGCTGCCATCTTGCTTCTCGTGACCTCTCGTTTCCCGTTAGGTCATATCACCTTATATGGCTCATAAATGACCTAAAAACTATATTTATTGGTAGAAACTTTAGTGACATATTCTTTGTTTATTTATAACTCCAATGTGTGAAGAAATTCCCGCTAATTTACATTCGTGCTACCAATTGTTGGATGTAAACACATGTCATACAAGTTTTGTTCAAGAATATACAAACTTTTGAGTTAATTAAATCATAAATTTTTTGTAGGGGTGTAATCGTATAATCGATGAAGTTGATAAAGCCGATAATCGATTACCATTTCCATTGTCAATTAATCTGTGTTATTTCGGACTCAAAAATTGCCGGGTATTATTAAATACCATGTTTGTTTTACACAGTTTAATCTACAACTGTGGGGTTAACAACCTTTGGTCGTGTATCAAAGAGATTCCGACAATATGAGTACTACTAATATGTTGTAAACAGTTGGCACATCTTTGATGATGTGACATGGTTACTCTTCTTGTCATTGTATTTTCTACAAATTGGTGGCACTGCAGCTTTGAACTTATGGTGACGTCGTTATATATTTCTACAAGAAAGGCGGCACTACGTCGATCGTTGTGGAGAGTCAGGGTTCAAAGGGTTAAAAAGAGTCCTCCAATGATGTATAATAATAATTTGAATCCTTGTAAAAATCCCATTAATTGAAAGTCCACCTTTTCTTTCAGGTTTGAGAAAATGATATCTGGCATGTATCTGGGCGAAATAGTTCGCCTAGTCTTAGAGAAGTTGCGGCAACACAACTTGTTGTTTGGTGGCAATGGTTCACTTGAGATGAGCACCAGAGGTCGATTCTACACAAAATATTTGTCGGAGATCGAAGCGTGAGTTTTCCTCGCAGACATTTCCCTGTGTCATAGAACTGTTAATACGGTATAGATTTTAGGCCAATAAAAAATATTACTTGAGTCTCCGACACTGCCGCATTGACATTTTTGTGCGACGGTCGTTAAATTTATTGTGGATGACATGACTGAACGCTAAACATATCTCGATAATGGGAAATGTGACCACCTAGAATTGCATCGATCTCCGCATAACTAACGTTTTTTCACGTATTTCTAACACAGGAGGCTCGAAAGATAGCGTACAGTTGATCATCTCCTAATAGCATCGGGAATTGAGAAACATTTTAATGAAAATTAGTTTCAAAACATAATGGTTAACATTCCCGAGTTATTTCAAAATGTGGAGTATGTTTGGAAACGAACAATGGCTGTCAGTGTATGGGGGTATTATATTCAAAAAGACTTCAGGGAACTCAACATTACAATTTGTTGGAGGTCAGGGTATAATTATCAGGAGTTGCTTCATTTCAGGGGCATAAACACTTCCAAGTGATATTTCTTGTTTATCTTACAAAAGTTACCATTTGGCAACAAAAATTATTAGAGTTTCAGACATTTTTTTTCTGAAGCATTTTCTGAATTATATTTTTATTTTATTTTTTGTGCACATCGTAAGCATGCATGATGATAGCTTTCCTTGTCTAGTAATAGTCAGAAAATGTAGAAGGAACTTTCTTTTGCATATGTACTCATTTAATCTTATATACAAATTACATTGTGCTACTAGTATACCTGTATGACATAGAGATTACCAATAATGTTCTAATGCCCCTGACTATTCACAATTGTTATTGTTGTCTATAAATTGACACCTCTCCATTATAATATGAGATCCTAAATTTCCTCCAGTGCCTTTCAATTGTTCTGGAGTTACAATTAGTACACTTTTCTTCAATATAGTCATCTCCTTATTGTTCTATGTCACTACTCTCAGGTGCCAAATAAAAGTGCTGGCCAAATACAAGTGCTGGGTGACATTTTTTACCAAAAAAAGAATAATAGTGCTGGTGCACAATAAATGTGCTGGGTTACGGATTTTACTTTTCATGGTAGTATGCTTAAAACTCGAGCCATGAAGGCTTATGCATACATTTATATAGTACAGGGAATCATACCTGTGCGGAGGATGTGACATTTAGGTATTATGCATCATGTATCTTCACTATCTTGTTTACCCCATTCATACATTATGTAAGACCATGCGTGAAATTACATATTACTCATATGATATAAAGTTGGAATAGATTGTCTTACATGTTGATTGTTGTATTATACAGTACACACTGCACATGACTTTTTTTTCTCTTGTAGGTTGGGGGTCTTCGGGTATAGATGGTTCATTATTCCGATGGTTCATTATTCTGTGGGTTCATTATTCAGCTTTTCCATGAGGGTTCATAATTCCGACTATTTCAATATTCCGATACCTTCTATATGGCTTAGAATACTAGATAATTTGGGATCGGAATAATGAATCAAACAAAACAGAAAAAAACTAAATTACACACCATTTCACCACTTTGTATACTAGATAGGGATTAGCCATACGGAATACAAGAAGGGGTGGGAAAACCTAAGGCTGTTTATTAAATATGATTTTCAGTTGTGTTGCACAAAACAACCCCTTTTCAACATCACAAATAAAAGGATATCTAATGCTGAACAAACTATGTACAATGCTATGTGTTTGCTCCTAAGTTATGTATATCAACAATCTATTGTATTTATATATGTGTTATTATCATTGCCAATACAATCAATCAATCAATCAAAGAGTGATAGTTAACTCAAGTAACTCACTCACTGTATAATTCAATTGATTAATATATTTAGGTTGAAACTTGTGTACTAGGTAGTAGATTGAAGTTCTTGTCCAAAATCATTACATACTCAGTTTACAATTTTACATTAAGCCTAATTTTATTTTTTTTCGAAGAATTTACGATCAATTTTACATTTCTCTCACCAAATAATGCATTAAAACAGAAAAAGTATGAAACTGTGTTGTTTAAATATCTTAATATTAAAGGAATATACTTTAATGCTTCTCATGAAATTATTTGTATGCAGAAAACACTCAGTCAAACTGGTAACTTTTAGCGCTTTTTCTGGGTTTCGCGTTGCCTATTTTCGAGGCACATCGTTTTTCATTATAAATTGTGATTATGGAACTGATTTTGGAGTTAACAAAAACATTTTAATTGTAGAATAAGTCCTGTGATCCATGGGCCATCTTTTCTATCGTTTCGGGTCCCATGAACTCGTCCCATTTCACGTTTTGCGCTTTATTACAAACCGAAAGTAGACGAAGTAAAAGATTGGGCGAACCGTGACTCTCAAAATAGGTTTTATATCGAAGCGATGTCGCATCTCAGTCTACTAAAACAACATTATTTAGTGGTTTGTGACTTCTAGTATTAACATTAGCACACTCGTGATTCGTTCCATTCTTATATTCGTTTGTTTATCACCCAAAAAAAGAATAAATGTCACAGTATGTGATGGATTTACCCCCAAAAAATAATAGACGTGATGGGTCACAATAAGCGTGATTGTGTGTATTTTTGCTCCAAATTAATAAACGTGTCGGCACGTTTATTTGGCACCTGAGAGTATGTGTATTACATGATAGATACTTTGTAACTTTGAAACCAAAATTATTACTTTCTATTGGGTTATCATTGCTTGAATAAAATATATCCAGATTTTATTTCTATTTGTGGAAGAGAATTTAACCTGTCTTATTTTTAGTCCTGAATCATAATTTTTTCAGCAATGTTGAACACAGCATTTGTCATACAAGAGAAGTGTTAAAGGAGATGGGCATCGACCATGCGACCGACCAGGACTGTAAGATTGTGTATCACGTGTGTTCTTTGGTGTCTTCGCGGGCTGCTCACCTTTCGGCTGCAGGTAAGCTATTATAACTTTACTACCAAAATGAACAGGCCTGCATATAGTGTGTCTGTCATCTTCAGAACGAGGTCCAGAGAGGGTGAATTTAGTGACACTATCCCTCCACATGGCGGGTTATCATCACCAATTTCACCCTCTGGGAACCTCATTCTGCTTAGGCCTCAACTGCTATGGGATACCTAAGATCAGATTGAAGTTCCACAGTTGGAACATTAAAGATGTTCATCCGTTAATCGCCCGATTATATGCATTTTATCTTAGGGGATCTAGAAACTTCCCAGTAGGTAAAAAGTAACTAAAAACAATGTTGATTTGAGACTATAAATACTTCCTAGAAGATGAGGCCTAAGCAGAATGAGCTCTCCGGAGGACGAATTTGGTTATGCTAGCCCGTTGTACTGGATAGCATCACTAAATTCACCCTCTGGGGGGCTTGAAAGTGAATAGAGTCTGTCCATCTGTCTGGGCATGGTTGACTCTTCAGACCAACACTGTAAGGTTGTTCTTTGAAGTATGATTATTAATTTCTGATATTTTGTCCACGTAATAACGATTAATCCGACCATCACGATTATTAAATTCATGCAATCTGAACTATCAGAGCATTAAATGAAATCAAGATTAATTATCATAAAACATCATACATGAAACCTTATTAACCCTTTGAGTGCCAGGTCGATTTTTGTATCAACCCATATACCCTGTGCCAATGCATTCTCTTATATATGCGAGTCGACCATAGGTCGCCTCGCATATATAAGAGAATGCATTGGCCTAACATTTTTTTTTTTTTTTTTTTTTTACAATTTTAATAATTTATTCTTATATTCTTTAACAGACTTATTTTGTAGGTTTAGGGCCGATGAGATCAGCCCCTGGCACTCAAAGGGTTAAATATTCACCATACCATACTGTGGGCGCATTTAACATTCACAACTCTGGAGGTTTTTTTTCCTAATAAAATGAATTTAGATGAAAATAAACAATATCAATGAAGTAACATAAATAATGATTTCTTTTCAATAAATTGGTGACGGAAAAGTTATGATGGTGATGTTTTCATCTGTCAATGTTGACTGGTCAGTGACATTGGTAATATGTGTATCAGGTAAAGGGTTCCCTGTAGGGAATTATAGAAGCTTTGCATATGGCATCCCAATGTGCTATGCTACTTTATTACACACTTGATCCTAGAAGTATAGTGTTATTGCTGTTCCATTTTTACAAATATGTATGGAATGTATGTTCCACAAACATCTCGTTGATGTCAATTGACATACATGACGTTCGCCTCAACCAAGGTTACCGGAACTATAAAATAAAAGCATCACATGACAAAACAAGCCCCGTATGTCCTAAATAAAACTTGTAAGCCTGAAATTTTAATGCATGGATTCTTGAACGGTGATGTGTAATAAACACAGAACAGACATGTCTTAATTGGTTTGTTGATATGCCATCGCGGAAGGATAGCACTTGAGTCTGCGCCTCTCATTCTATCCTTCTGCGCTAACACTCATTCTGTATCAACAAACCCATTGACACACTCATGGCGTTCTGTGTGTATATTACTAGTAACAATTAGACACCAGACCCACTCCCCTGCTAACCAGGAAGTATTTCAAATAATAGAAAGAATTACACAAAATTAGGCTGAGTGTTATACCGTTGACAGACATGCATCTGATATTAATTTTCCAATCCTAGGACCTAGCTTCAACTCAGTTCTATGTGGGTGTTTAGTTTCACTGAAAATGGAATAAGGCACAGGCAACATGTACTACTTGGATCCAATGTATATCAGCTTTCATGGTATGGGGCACTATTACTATTATTTGGCCAAGCCTGTGTATAGTGTGTCTGTCATTTGCAGTATGAGGTCCCCATAGGGTGAATTTAGTGATGATACTCCGAACAGTGGGCTAGCATCACCAAATTCACCATCTGGGGAGCTAATTCTGCTTAGGCTTCATCTTCTGGGAAGTATCTATAGTCTCAAATTAACATTGTTTTAAGTTACTTTTTCCTTTCTGGGAAGTTTCTATATTCCCTAATTTGCAGAAGATAAAATGCATAATCGAGGTGACTAATGGTTGAACATCACCAACTTCTACTAGGAACTTCAATCTGATCCTAGGTCTCCCATAGCAGTTGAGGCCTAAGCATAATGAGGTTCCCAGAGGGTGAATTTGGTGATACTAGCCCGCCATGCTAAATGTTAAAGTTGCATTCTTTATTTTATCTGTGATTAAAATTTTGTAAGTTATTTGAGACGATCATTGTATTCCAGGAAAAAGGAAATTGCAGACTACTAGGTTATATTTACATACTTTCTGTTTCAATTTTGCAGCTGTTGCAGTTATCTTGAATAAAATGAACCGACCATTCGTTGTCGTAGCAATGGATGGTTCCTTGTACAAGTTGCATCCACACTTCCATGACATTATGAAAGAGACAATACACAAACTGCTAAAACCAGGACTAACGGTAAGAAATAACCCTACTCCGGAACTTCATGCCTCACATGAATGTTTGGTTGCATTGTATTACCCCTTTCATGGCTGGAGCTTCCTGAAATTTTGTGAAAACCCTGCACCAATGCATTCTCTTATATATGCGAGTCTCCCTATATAAGAAATGCATTGGCCTAACCATATTTAAATAGGGAGACTGGTTGGGGGGATTCGTGGCATTGATCCTGCCTACCATCCTTGTTGTCAGCATGTTAACTCCAAGAAAGGTAATCTGATTTGGTTTGTGCCTTTTACTCACCAAATCAACTAGCAGATGATCATACTATAAATTTGATTTTTCCTGTCGCTCCTGTTGCAAAATGAATTTCGGTTTTTATGTGTACCCATACCATGTATGGTACACATAATGCCGACGTCCGGATCAACCATCCGTCGTTCGTCCATCCGTCCGTCCGTCTGTCCGTCCGTCCGTCTGTCCATCTGTCCGTCTGTCCGTAGACACTTACTATCCGATTCATTTACTCGAATATTTTTTATCGGATCTTGTTCAAATTTTATGTGCATGATTATGATGACACACTCCTCACCTGTATAGTTTTTGGTATCGATCGGTTGATCGGTTTAGAAATTATTAACACTTTGCATCCGCACATAGGCATGAGCATCCGATGCTGTAACCAAAGTATTTTTTGTCTGATTGTTTTCATATTTGATATGTAGGTTTATGATGACACACCCCTCACCTGTATAGTTTTTGGTATCGATTAGTTGACCAGTTTAGAAAATAATTAACCCTTCACACACATGCTATCCAATGTAATAAGTTGAACATATTTCTTCTGATCTGGCTCATATTTCTTACCTAGGTTTTTCTTAGCACGGTCTTCATCTGTATGGTTTTTGGTATTATTTAATTAACCCTTTCACTCTTAATGTTTACTTAGAATTCACGCAAGCTGCTATGACTCAAAACATTTTTCATCTGATCTACACCAAATTTGGTACATGTGGTCCTCACCCCAAAATACAGATCAAGTTCAAATTTGGGTTTGATCCGATATATTTTAACAGAGTTATGGCCCTTTATAATTCAAGTGACTTATAATGTAGTTCCATGAAATACACTGGTATATGGTGGAATGGTGGACAACTCTATTAGAAATATAATGATAACATTCCCTGGTGTATGTCCATGCAGATTGTAAACAGCTGGTGAAATGATTAATGACATCTCCTATTTAGCTATGGCCAAGTGGTTAGATGGATACCAAGATAAACAAACAATATTATACTGATGGCTGGTTAATTGTCAAATTTGATAAATGACAGGAGGCTCTTGTTTATCTAATTTTGAAATTTCATTACAGGCTGCCTGATAATTGACCCATGACCTACACAATTGTCTTCTATATTCCATTGATATGCTTAGAAAATAATTAACCCTTTCCAAGTTTCCAACAGATTTATGCTATAATGCACATGGGCTCTTCCTCATATGTCTTATCTTGGGTTATCTTCACACTATTAACTTCTATGGATTGTGGAATTGATTAATTGATTTTTGAAAAATATATAACCCTTCAGACACATTCTTTTGATATTACATTAAAATAATGGCTAATAGCCAATATAATTTTTATATGCAATAGGTTACAAGCAGATAAATCTACATTATTGTTTGTATTATGCAGAAACATATTAAATGAACCCTCTTGTTGAATCAGGTTCATTAGTTAATGAACATTCAATAAGACACCAATTGAATATGCTTACAGATTATATGTGATGCATTATTTTGAAAATCAATATGGCAGATAATATTGCCAGGAACCTTATTTTCCCATCTGTTCATATTGTCATGGTTGACTGAATTTTGGGGACCACAGAGTGCTTAAAAGATTAACAGTGAAGGTTATGTGTTTTAGTCTGCAAGCTACTTGTAAAATATTGTTATGTCTTGAAACCATTTGATTCAGCGTTACTTTCCTTTAAATTAACTATGGTAATCTTTTCGATTTAGGGATCATTGGGGCCAGCATCCGCTCCATATAATGGCTGTATAACATTATATAGATAACACTTTTGAATTGTATAAACTATATGCATTTTTGACATGATTGATAAACAAATAACAACTGGGAAGAATGGGGGGGGGGGGGGGATATGAGATGGAATCCCACATGTTGTTCTAAGCAGTCTGGCTTGTCAACTAATTATAATTTCTCTTTAGAAGTGAATGAGATTTGAACAGCTGGTAGTTTTGTTTCCAATGAGTAACTTCAACTTATAAACATATCCTCAGAAATATATTGGATTTCACATAGAGAGGTCCTTGGATGAATAAGGATAGAGTTATTAGATTTAGAACACCCCCCCCCCCCCTTTCGCAACCACAAATACTTTAACCCCTTCTTAAGACAAATTATTTGAGCTATTGAATTCAAGATAGTGCTGATATATGGATACCTGTGTTCATATCTTTGATAAATTATCAGTTATAGCTAATCGCTATCGCCCGGGTATGGGTTAAACATCTGCCGATCGCGATCGGCCTCTCGTTTTAATTAGATTTCCGATTTTGGGGGGTAAAAAAATCTTTGGCCAAAAGTTTGGGAAAATGAAAGTTGATGGAGAAATATTGGAAAAGGTCAAAGCATTGAAACATATTCTGAAAATCATATTCAGACTAAAATATTTGAACTTGCCACACAATTAGCTATGTTTATTGAGAAATCACTGTAACAGTTTTGTTATGTTTACATTACAATGGTTTCAACACGCGAAATTTTTTTATTGGAGAACAATCAATAATGAATATAAGAACAAGGTTTATCTATTTATCCATGAGCTTTTAGTGGTGATGTTTTTACCGACTTCTAAATTTTTTGCACATTACCCACTGCGAGCGCCTTGGGTCCCTTTAATTGAGCTGAATAAAAGCAAAGAAAATTAATAGTTATTAAGTAACAGTTTTAATTTTCCTCTTACTTTAGTTTGAGATGGTGTTATCCAATGATGGGAGTGGCAAAGGAGCAGCTCTTGTAGCGGCAGTGGCACATCGGCTGAAGTACGGACTGTGATGACGGTACCTGGTCATGCATCTTAGGATTGCACAAGGAAGAAATATGGTGCAATCGTCTCCACATAACATATATCAAAGAGATCCAAGATCTTCCTACATTCAGTCACTAAGTGCTGCAACATTTTACTTTTATCATACAATCGATACAAGCCTGGAAATAGTGTGTCTGACATTTGCATAATGAGTTCCCCAGAGGGTGAATTTAGTGATGCTACCCCGCACAGTGGGCTGGCATCACCAAATTCACACTCTGGGGACCTCATTCTGCTTATGCCTCTTTTTTTGGGAAGTATCTAGGCTCTCAAATTGTTTTTAGTTACTTTTTTCCATTCTGTTCAGTTTCTATATCCCATAATTTGCTGAAGATAAAATGCATAATCAAGGTGACAAATGGGTGAACAGCACCTGGGGAACTTCAATCTGATCCTAGGTCTCCCATAACAGTTGAGGACTAAGCATAATGAGGTTCCCAGAGGGTGAATTTGGTGATGCTAGCCCACCATGCTAAATGTCTGACATGTTTCCAGACTTGAATCGATAAGTTCTTTGCTATTAGTAGATTGCCAGTTACTGGATTTTATAGTCAGAAGGTCGAAGTGCGAAGTCTTCTGACTCTTTCTCTGCAAAATGTTTTTTAAATCAATATTAGAAAACAGAATTGAGGTAATCATAAAAACATAAGATAGTCTGAGCAATTAACCCTTTCATGATGGGAGCTGCGCTGGTGCAGAATTAAAGATCATGTGCCATTGCATTTTCTAATATATGCGAGTGAGTCTCCCATATGAGAGGTTTCTCAAATTGTTAAGGGTTAAAGTGTTAAATGTTTGCAAGAAGTTATTTCACTACCGGTACCATGAAAATAGCTGCAAAATGCTAAATCTGATGAAACCTATATTAAAATGATACGTTTAACTCTTTTGATGCCAAACGCACGTTATTGTGAATCACTCGTCACGCCAAACGCGCATAACTGCGAGCAGTTCCCAGCTTATTCCAATATCGTGACACTAGGACATCCTGTTGTGGTGCCGGTTAGCATCAAAAGAGTTAATTATACTCTCAGGGTCTCGTTAGTATTTCATGTTTTTGATGAACCCATCATGTGCATACTACAAAATCTGCCTGAAATATTACCTTTTATTCTAGACCCAGTTCAATGATCAGTGTTCCAGATTTGTTATTAAATATTTTATATCTCTGCCCTGAACTTACTGTATATATATTCAGAGGAATAAAATAATAATTTTGAGTAAGAGGTACCAGTTAACCCTTTTATGACTGAAGAAATTTTGCGAAAACCCTGTGCCAATGCATTCTCTTATATATGCGAATCGCCCGTAGGGGGACTCGCATATATAATAGAATGCACTGGCACAGGATCTTTAATGCAGCACCAGCACCGCCCCCATCATGAAAGGGTTAACAGGGGCTTCTGTATCTAGGAAATAATTTTTCCCCAATTTGTTTTCCATGAACTGAGGCAGAAAACATTGATATTGTCTACTTCTAGCAATTTTAGGAACAATAACTTGAACAAAGGTCAACCAATTTCATCCATATTTGATATATGGATCTTTCACAACAATATTTCAACCGAGTTTGAAAACCAGATTTGTTCGATTCTTTTTATCTGAGTTGTCTATTTTTAGCAATTTTATGACATTTGGCGCAAAAACTTGAACAAATCAACTGATTACGTTCATATTTGATATGTGGACATTTTACAAAAATATCATGATCGAGTTCAGAAACTAGCTTTTCCGATTTATTTTACCTGAGTTACGGCCCTTAGTTCTCAGTTATGGTTCGTTAGTTCATCCATTATTAGTGATTCTCGGTCAGACAGATTCAATCTTATGGGCAAAAAACTCAACCAGAGCCATCTTTGATGCACAACCCTTGTTATAACATGTCTATCTGTGATGTATGTATATATTTTTAATGAGAATCTTTTAAAACACTTTGAAGTGAAATATTTTTAACTGATGTATTGTAATGTCACAAGGTAAAATGAGAAATTACAAAGGACAAATAATGAAATCCTATATGTCTAGTAGGATGGATATAACACCTTTTCTGTCCGATTGTTTTGCTGTTTTATAGAAAAATCATATAATCTTAAAATATCCATTGTGTCATACTGTAATGCCCTAAATAATCGACTCCCTAACCACAGCTGAATTATGCGTAATTTTTCAGGATTTAGTCGGAAATATGGTTTGTTGCCATTCATCGGATCTTGATGAATGGCAAAAAGCCATATTTCTGACTAAATCCTGAAAAGTTACCCATAATTCTGCTGTGGTTAAGGAGTCGATTATTTAGGGCATTACTGTTATTGAGTGATTGTGTAGTGTTGAGCCTTGAATAAACAGGTTATTTTTGTGGCAGTGTAGATCCACCTTTAATTTCTTAAATTTAAAATAAGAAAAAAGCATTTTCTATCTCCACCAGTGGAATAGCTTTTAATAGCATTTATGTGTGGAATAAATTCATGAATCATTGTTTCCACATAAGTATCATATGTCATTTGTGAGGCTGGTGTTTCCAGTTTCAGTGAGACGCAATCATACATCTGAATTATTTTCATGATAGCAACTATGTTTTATTACTTACTAGTACCCTATTAGACTGTCATACAAATAGTCAAAACTGTTGAAAATTATCAGGTATATTTGATCTCCTATGCTAGATTGCTAACTGCTGATTACTATTAACCTTAGACCAAGTCTTCTCGGCCCACAGCAGCTTGGGATATCAGTTGGATCGGTGCAGTTTTGGACAGAGTCCCATTCCATTACTCTTCTATAACAGACTTGACACCCAGAATCATGACCAGGAGTTATCTTGCTTGCATGTGTTCGGATTAGCCCAAATGGAAGCTTTACATCCACGAACATAGAGAGCAGCCTTTCCCATGCATGATGATATCAAACATACATATATCAGAGGTCCATTAAATGTCAAAGCAATGAGATTAATAAGTAAACAAAGCCTTGTTTTCTAGAGAATTTTGATTTGTTGCGCTGTCAGAAAATGCATGTAAACAATACGTTAAATGATCTTATCATCATTACCTTTTTCTATCACGGTAAATGATATATCATTTTGAAGACAGATTAGAGTCATGGACATGTAAGGTGATAAATCACATTCAGGGTTTACGTGAATGCCCGGGCTCCACGTGTACATGTAGTACGTCTTTTGAATGAAAGTCCGTTATAGAAAAGCAACGTTGCCGAACTCGGTCCAAGACAGCATCAACCCAACCGATATCCCAAGCTGTTGTGGGCCGAGAAGACTTGGTCTATGTTAACCTCTGCTGAATTTGTCTCACTATAATGTCAAATTATAATGATGATTATGCCTGTTGATCAGTTCTCATTAACCATTCTATAATAAATGGTTTGTCCCATTCAGTTATAAAGGTATACATTGGAATGGTCTATTAGTCCATTTTTTTAGGGGTGCTCATGATAAATTAGAAAACAAAAAGATAATATAAGTGCTGAAGAATTCATATTTATTGGTCAGGTCGGAAATATTTAGATAATAAGTTCAACAAACGGCCTATTTATTATCTGAACATTTCCAAAGGGAACTACTCGTCAATGAGATTAGTATAGAAATGGTTACCGTCCTATGGTAGTTTGTTGAAATTATTATCTGAAAATGTTCTATTCGATAACTACTCATCAATGAGTATTGAGTATCGATAGGGTTAAATGATTGACGTAAAATCGGCAACGAGTATTTAGTATAGAAATGGTTAATATTATTGTCACTATATGGTATGGTGATAAAATTTGAGTGAAACCTGTTTTATTTTGTGCCTTTTTTTTCAAATATAATATGCTGTTGAGTTTTTGTGAGAGAATTGCTAGGCTGGTCACTTGTATTTTATGTCAGCTTTCAGCCATCATGTGCTGTTATGTTTTTTTATTGCTAAAATTGAGATAGAATTTTATTTGAGTTATGCAGGCATTATTAATTGTACAGTGTTGACAGGTATGTTTTTCCATAGTTTTCATATTACCTTTGTCAAATATGCTTCATCTGTTCTAGTTATATAAAAAAATAATATATCCTGTGGCTATAGCTACCGTACGTCATTGGAAACCTGTACAGCATAGCTGTAGGGGCACCCAAATGTTTAGGGGGGGGGGCGGTGGCTGATACTTTTTGCCCAATTTTTTGGCTTGAAAGGTCAAGGTAAATATTCTTAGGCCAATGTATTTTGTTATATTTGGGAGACTTGCATATTTAAAAGAATATTGGCACAGGGTTTTTCGCAAATTTCAGGAAGCTCCAGTCATGAAGGATTAACTTATGTTGCCATGATTAACAGGACAATTCATTTTGGGAAATTAAATAAGGTGCTAAAGATTCCAGACTCCATATAGGAAATATTGACCCTATCAGGGCCTGTGGGGAGGCGGGACGGAGTGTCTAGCCCCCACCCCAAGTTTTTGTCAAATTTTAATTGGAAATTGCTTTCCTAATTTGTTTTTCAAGCCAGTATTTGTTTTTGTTAATTCTATGGTGAAAAGCATGTGGTTAGTTATAATCAGATTATGTTGATTTGACACTTTTGTCAAAATACTCAGTAGTTTTCTCTAACATTACAGAACATACCGATCATAATATCCTTCAACAGACAACTGGAAACTATGGTGAGAATAGAGAATATACTCTAGAGAATAGAGTATTTTGGCACATACAGTAATGCCCAAAGTAATCGACTCCTTAACCACAGCAGAGAGCTTTCAGATGAATGGCAACAAGGCATATTTCCAACTAAATCCTGAAAAGTTACCCATAATTCTGCTGTGGGTAAGGAGTCGATTACTTAGGGCATTACTGTATGTGGTATCCAGGCTTCAAAATATGGTGCTGGTCAAATTGTGTCGTCTGCTAATTTGGGAATACAGAGAAATTAGACTAAAAAAAAGTAAAATGAGAAGTTTCCAAAGGAACTAAAAAAACTTGTTAATCTGATAATAAAGATACTTTCCAGAGGAGATAGAATGAGGTCCCCAGAGGGTAAATTTAGTGATGCTAGCCTGCTGTGCAGGATAGTGTCCCTAAATTCACCCTCTGGGGACCACCTCATTCTGCAATGTCCAGCAACAGGCCTGGTGGTATCAACTTTGTTCAGAATATAATTGGTCTGATGCACATCAACCTAAAATTACTGTGGCATTGGCATTTATATGGACTGATCTCTTCTTTTTTTTTCATTTTATTTATGAACCATGTACACCTATCTTATTTAGGACTTGTCACCAATTGCAACGAGAGAATAATGCCAAATCTCAATCACAATACATCCAACTGTGCCTATATAGCACAGACAGTGAAAATATTCACATTCCCGTTCACAGGGGAGGCTTACCTGTTCATTATTTGTGAATCTGATTGAGGATTTGCTTCCAGCAGTTCCAATCAATCTGCTTTTTTTGTGTGCAAAATGCATAATCAAGTACACAGGTTTTTCGCAAATGTTCTAAATGTAGTTTCATACTTACCTACAAGTTTGTTGTGCTATTTTCACTGTCTGAACAAGTCAAAACTGTATGTGTCTCACCATGCTTTTGTAGATACGACCATAAAATACTAGAAATCTTTCGCATAATGAACGATGACAGATAATTGTTACGAAAAGCTATTTGTACACATTAATGTCCTAAATAATCAACTTCTTAACAACAGCAGAATTATTGGTAATTTTTCAGGATTTTGTCAGAAATATGGCTTGTTGCCATTCATCGGAAAGCTCTCACAGACCTTTCCGATGAACGGCAACAAGCCATATTTCCAACTAAATCCTGAAAAATTACCCATAATTCTGCAGTGGTTAAGGAGTCAATTATTTAGGGCATTATTGTACCTACAAGTTTGTTGTGCCATTTTCACTGTCTGAACAAGTCCATACTATGTGTCTCACTGTGCTTTTGTAGATACAAACATAAAACTACCAGATGCCTTTCGCATAATGAACGATGTCAGATAGTTGTTACGAAAAGCTATTTTAGTTGTAATTATTTGGCACAGTCCAAAAACCTTTTCACAGAATTGACGACTACGTGCTTGCCACTCGCAGTAAGGGGATTATGGTTCTGCGTGCCATTATTTTGCACTTATTTATGCTGTTATCAGGTCATAGCTTAGCGCTTTGTGTTTCGCAAGATTCTCATGTTTTACGACAACTGATATGATTGCCACTAATAGATAAAAATTAAGGCCACATGGCGATCACAATTTAAGGACATAAACTCAGTCAACTCCCACATTCAGCTGAGAAATAATCGCGAACTTGTTACTATGTATTTGTGAGTTTTGTTGAAAATCAAAAACCATATTCGTAACGGATAGAGAAAAATGACAATGAATAGAAAGAACATAAATTCTAGTAACATAGTACTCTATTCATAATAATTATCTGTTACCGTTCATTATGCGAAAGGTGCTTAGTGATAACCAACATAAAACTCATTTGATACTCAGCTACATGTACTGTATAATAGTATTACTCAATTGATTCTCATTGGATGAATTTTCTATTTTTGTAGATAATGTATATATATGCCAAGCAGTAGGTCTTCATATCTGTTGAATGTAACCCCAATTTTGTGGAATCCCTTCCACTTGTTGCCTACACCATGAGTTTTCCCAATTATAAGGCACAAAAAAATCAGTGTTCTGTAGATTAGATTAGGGAGTCTTGTATAGCTTAATAGAAAGTCACTCTTTTTCCAAAGCTTTTGGCTGTCATGGCCTTTATCAATGTTACAACACAGTGAACTATATAATCAGAGGTTCATATCACATAGACAATGGTTAAAGTAAAAATTTATTTATTAATTTTATCGTCCTCCCCCAATAGTTGGGCCTGTTTTATTTTTAATTTGTGTTGAGTAATTGCACATTTGAAATGCAGTAAATATTAATTAACACAAACAAAGTGACTTATCCTTAAAATAATTTTTATTTGGTAATTTAACCATCTGAGAAATTCCTGCTACTTTTTATATACAGTAATGCTCTAATTAACCGACTCCTTAACCACAGCAGAATTATGGAGAGCTTTCCGATTAATGGCAACAAGCCATATTTCCGACTAAATCCTGAAAAGTTACCCATAATTCTGCTGTGGTTAAGAAGTCGATTACTTAAGAGCATTACTGTAGGTCATTTTGACTTAACCCTTTCAGAAAATTATGATCAGACTTGGTTATATGATGTAGATTTTGCGAAGAATCTTTCAGAAATAAATGGATTCTCCCAGTCACTTACCAAAGTATAAATTTGAATAGGGGTTGATTTAATGGTTTAAATTTGTTTTAAATAGCATTTTGCAGCACTGGGTAGATTTTGTACAGCATTCCCTGCCAATACATGACTTTTCATTGTAAATTGGTTAGCAGAAATTGGAAATGCAATGCGAATCAAGTTAAATGAAGCCCTGAATATGAATGGTATATTATTCATTTGGAGGGATGTTCAGGTAATAAAAGCAGATGACAAACAGACGTAAAGATAGTGTACAGTAATGCTCTAAATAATTGACTCCTTAACCACAGCAGAATTATGGGTAACTTTTCAGGATTTAGTCGGAAATATGGCTTGTTGCCATTCATCGTAAAGCTCTCACTGATAGCTTTCCGATGAATGGCAACAAGCCATATTTCCGACTAAATCCTGAAAAGTTACCCATAATTCTGCTGTGGTTAAGGAGTCGATTATTTAGGGCATTACTGTAAGTGTAGAAGGATTTATTTTCTTTGGTGGGAATATGGGAAATGTTCGGATAATAAAAACGACCTTGTCGTTTTGTTGAACTTATTATCTTAACATTTTCTAAGGGCAAATGAGTATGAGTATTTCGTACAGAAAGGTTTGAGCTACCATTGGGTGGATTTGCCTGCCAGGGATGTGGAATTTTGAAGTCTTTTGATTCTTGAAATGCGACACGGATGTGCTCAATTCTAAACCTTTCATTTCTCATGATACTCTGTTCACATTATGCTACTCTATATGCCAGGATATAGTGTGTCTGATATTTGCAGAATGAGGTCCCCAGAGGGTGAATTTAGTGACACTATCCCCCACAGTGGGCTAGCATCACCAAATTCACCCTCTGGGGTCCTCATTCTGCTTAGGCCTCATCTGGGAACTTTCTGTAGTCTCAAATTAGTTACTTTTCCCCTTCTGTTCAGTTTCTATATCTCCTAATTTGCAGATAGTAATCACCTAATCGATGTGACTAATGGGTGAATATCACCAACTTCCACCGGGGAACTTCAATCTGATCCTAGGTCTCCCATAGCAGTTGAGTCCTAAGCAGAATGAGGTACCCAGAGAGTGAATGGACACTAGCCCGCTGTGCGGGATAGCATCACTAAATTCGCCCTATGGGAACCTCATTCTGCAAATGTCAGACACACTATTATCAGGCTTGCTACTGCTACTCTACCAAGACACCTCACATGCACCTGTTTGTAATTGACTATTTTTATATTTACATGCGCACCCGTTTTGTTTTTATTGCACACGTTGTAAATTCTCAGCCAGTCAAATTTAGCATTTTATATTTATTAATAAAGTGTCTTATAGTGTTACTACACCACACACTTTGGTATAAACATTTTAGTTTTGTTTTGACTCACCGTATATACAATGTATATTTATTCCAAACTTTTTATGAAGTTTTAACAGATAAAGGTTATAATAAATGAAGATTTATACACAACTGTAATGTTATTATTCCACCAACTACTGAAGGATAATTTATCAGCCCCCCAGCCCAAAGGTTTATATCAATTCATGAAAAATGGATGTTCACAATTTTCTAGCACACGTCTAACATAATGTTGAGATTCTCGAAGCAGTATTGAACTCAATTAAAGTGCCTGTCGAGCATGTACTTTTTATGGCAGTTATTCATTTCCACTCAATTGGTATACTTACTGAGAATGCTCTTCCCCCAAATTTTCCTTATAAAACTATGACTAAGTCATCTTTTTGACATTTGTATTGTTATATAATATGCTTGATGTACTATTGATATAGCATAGTTTCCTTAATGTGGTGTACTAGCTTAAAGGTACTCAATCTGATTCGATGGTCTCCATATCATCAGATTCCAACAACAACAATATTTCTTGAAATGGCGCTTCAGTTATCAGTCTCTTAATTGCCAAAAAATAATGCTAACCACTGTCAACTATTGTATAAAAATGCCCAAAAAGTTTTATATATCCACATTTTGTTCAATGCAATTTAGTATTGAGAGACGTCGGTCGGCATTTGTCGAGTATTTGCCAGGCCGCCAAATATTTGAGGTGGTGAAATCTAACAGATTTCAAAAGTTAAAATCTGATAACTCTGGGCTTTGATGGGTGGGTTCCTCAACTCAAATCTAATTTAGGGGAGTTAACTCTGATTATGTATCTTTAACAGTTAAGTAGTTTGTGTTCTGTGTAGGTCTATCTAAACTTTCCACCCCCTACATAGCTCAGGCGTGCAAACCCCTTAATTGGAATTTCTGTCCAGAAATACTAGTAGGTTGAAATTGTTCCGAATGTTTGATTTCCCAACCAATATTTACTGTGTAAATCCATCTATTTTTAGCTCAACTTTACAACGTTTGAGTTTGAGCTATTGCCATGTGTTGGCGTCTGTTGTCTGTCCATCCGTCCATCCATCAACAATTTCCTTTGGCACGCCGCATCACTTATCCTATTATCACCAAACTTCATATGTAGCTCCAGGGTGACCTATAGATGGGAGCTATCAAATTTTTCTGCATTTCAATGAAAAAAAATGGCCTCCAGCAGCCATCTTAAATTTCAAATTTGATCCCATTGGCACACCCTACGGCCAGTATTTATTGCCGGATCATTTTTTAAATTTTGCAGGCATGATTGATCACCTGTAGATGGGAGCTATTGAATTTGAACATGGCTGCGGCAGCCATCTTGGATTTTACTCTGCATGCCAGTGACAAAATTCTTTGGCACATCCTGCAGACCACATCCCTCATCCGATCATCACCAAACTTCATATGGATCTTCAAGGTGACCACTAGATGGGAGTCTCATATTTTTATCAAAATTTGTTGAAAAACATGGCTGCCATCTTGGAATTTACTCTTTGTTTGACTAAATCCTTCTGCACACCCTGCAGGCCACATCTCTCATCCGATCGTCATTTGGGGTGACATCTAGATGGGAGCCTCCTATTTTTTCCGAAATTCCTTGAAAAACATGGCCGCGAACGGCCATCTTGGAATTTACTCTTTG
Organism: Siphonodentalium dalli; assembly: GCA_032622095.1. Classification (NCBI taxonomy): domain Eukaryota; kingdom Metazoa; phylum Mollusca; class Scaphopoda; order Gadilida; family Siphonodentaliidae; genus Siphonodentalium; species Siphonodentalium dalli. The sequence continues at coordinate 107,052,121 of CP136062.1, forward strand.
TATGACTAAATCCTTTGGGGCACCCTACATACCACATCCCTCACCCGATCATCATCAAACTTCATGTATATCTTCGGGGTGATTTCAAGATGGGAGCCTCCTATTTTGACCAAAATTGTTGAAAAACATGGCCACCAGCGCCAATCTTGGAATTTTCTCTATTTATGACTAGATCCTTTGGCACACCCTACAACCACATCCCTCATCCGATCATCACCAAACGTCATATGGATTTTCGTGTTGACCTCTAGTTTACTTCCCTTCCTCTTTATCATTCTATTCATTGCTCAGCAAAAAAATTAACTCCTTCCGAAGTTGAGCTACACTTTCATTGTTCTAGTTTTGGTAAAATATTTGGACAAATATTAGCTATCAGATTAAAGGCACGGGCGGCGTTCGTTGCAGAAATATTTATATTTGTTCAAATCGCCATCAACAGAAGGAATATTAAAATATATATAGTTTTGTTCATATGCCAAACATAATCAGCGCGTAAATAGTATATTGTCGTCAAGACGTACGATGGTACACGTAAACAATAGCCTGCTCGTGTTACGGAAGTTGTGCTTCTGTTTACATAACACAGTGCAATTCTATTGGTTAATCACACAAAAATGATATAAACGCTCTTTATTATTTCCATATCAGGAAAACAGTAACAAATAACGCTCTTTATGTTTACCATATCCGGATCTAAACAAAAGCCAGGAAACGTAACGTTTTTTGCTTTTGTTTACATAACAAAGGGAAAAAAATGACAATAACATACTGTTTATGCCATATTTCTGATTGGTATAAGAACAAGGTCTGTCTATATTTTACTATTCTTTCTGTTTATGGCGGTTTTTGACGGAGGTGAATATTTTAACAGCATACCCACCGCCAACACCGCCCGTATCTTTAAACAATTTCCAACCACAGGGAGTGTTAGGTTGGACATTTCTAACATTTGAAAGCTCGAGGTACAAGTTGGAAAATACCAATCCAAGACGGACTGCTAATGAAATTTCCTATCTGGTTTAAGCGGGGAATTGAGATAGAGTTTGAAAATCCAAGTTGGGCACCCTAAAGGAGACCCTTTAGCCATATTCATGTGTATACTGACCTGGGCTATGAGCAATTGCAGGGCAGATGGATTTAGTTCATGGACCTGTTTAGATTACACATCTTGTGACGTGCTGCGATCATGGATTAGCCTCCGCAATGGTCATGTCAGAAACTGCTTACCACAGCTGAGTATCTAACAGAAGCTGAACAGCACAAGAACTTCAAGAAGACCAAAAGATATAGACAGATGGGGGGGGGGGGTATAAAGAAATTGTAGATACAGAAAGCATAATATACTGAGTGGGAAATGAGTGCTGATTATGTTCAGTACCATGTGGTGGGAAATATGGAGTTTCGTGTCAAACGCGAAACAGATAAGATGTGGGATCACCTAGCACGCCTCTAATTCCATGCGTAAAATGAGCATCACTTCCTTATTTTTACACTTCTGGGAAAATTAAAGAAAATATTGTGCGAAAATTTAAAGTGACACTTAATCTTCAGGCATCGAATTAGACATATCGGTATCTGTATAGTTTTCAGTGCATGGGGCCAATGCTGGCATGTAGATCCACCACTCAATTTTCCCAATTTGTCCAGGATTTATTTTTTGCCGAATCCGTGACTTCTTCGCTACGGTAGGGATTTTTAATTTAATGCACACATTGATACACACGGCATTGCCATTTAGCGTCAGCTCCCGATCTGGAGGTGTGTCCAGCCTGATGTCATCCCTGGTCACGACATAACGACCATTCGCCCAGTATATATGTGTTTTTTCTTCTTTAAATTTTGTTTGAGATTCTTTTGCTTCTGGAATTGTTCTCAGAGCACTGTATGGTCGTGACATCGATGGTTGATTCGTGATGTCCATGGTAGAATCGTGGTACTGGGATGCAGATGGCGACAGAAAGTCAGACCAATACTCTGTCGGATTCGAACCATCGGTTGTGTCGAATGTGTTATACTGGCAACTCAGACGTTGGCATACAAACCAACTGGGCTATCCGCTCCTCCAATATCTCGATACCTGGACTCCCGGTCATTAAATGAGTCGACACATACATGCAATACTATAATAGATATACAGACTCTATATTACATGTACTGTTAAAAGGCTTATCAAAGCCATTGGCATTTATCATGTGTGAAACTTTCCACACAAAAGCGACAGACACGCTCTTTAATTTACCATATCAGGAAAAGGACTATAACACAACGCTCTTTACTGTTCAAGTACGAATGAAACATGGGACCCCTGTTTAATTCCGGGGGATACATTATATTTATTTAAAGGAATTTTTCCTAACGAGGCACATAGACCGCGTCTGTATATAGTTTCGAGCTATTTCGATGACTGGAATGACACGAAGGGACGCGATAAATTACTATACATAGGTATGAACTAATGCTGAAGATTACGAGGCGCTTCAACTATATTCTGCATCCGATTCAATAGCTCACTGAAAGTGGCTTTCATATAATTTGACAACATTATAGGCCGGGTGTAACCTGAATTTATTTCAACCAATAAACGTCTTGCATTCACGTTCCTCATATTTATTGAACTATGCACATATCTATATCTATATTTGCGAATGTCTGTCTGTCTGTATGTCTGTGTTCTATAGAAATTCACAGGGGACCATCTAGATGATGCTAAAGGGGTCTACTATGAGTAACTTTTTACGAGAAAGATAATGGTCGGGGTTAGAATTTTCTAAAGTCACGCCGTTGTTGTCAGGGGCAGAAAAGGGGGGAGGGGCAGAAAAAAATTGTCGCTGATTGTCACCAAACTTATATATAATCACCCCCATAATATGAGAAATCTAATGGTGTGGTTTAAATATGGCAAAAGTCGCGCCGTTCGCGTCAGGGGTGCCCGGAAGGGGGAGGGGCAGAATTTGTTTCTGTCGCCGATTGCCACGAAACTTACATATAATCATCCCTATGATATGAAGAATCCAACGGTGTGGTTTAAATATGTCAAAAGTGGCGTCATGATACAAGGAATCTAATTGTGCAATTTAAAGACACCAAAATTGTGTCGTTTGGATGAGAGATTGGGAGGGGTGGGCACTAAATCTGATAATAATTGGTTTAGTAGCCGATTGCCACCACACTTATCCAAAATCATCCCCATGGTATGAGGAGTCTAATGGTGTGGCTTATATCTGTCAAATTTGGCCTCATTCGAGTCAGGGGTGCATTGAAAGGGACAGGGGCACCACAATTGATGCACAATTGTTTTAGCGTCAATTTCCACCAAATTAATGCACGTTCTTATCCATGATACGAGGAATCGAATCGTGTGATTTAAAGACGCCATAGTGATGCTTTTTTGTGTGAGAGATGGGGAGGGGACGGATTGGCACCAAATTTGATAAACAAAATTGTTTAGTCGCCGATTATCACCAAACTTATAAACAATCATCTCCATGATATCAGGAGTGTTATTGTGTGGTTTAAGGATATCACAAGTGGGGCCATTCGAGTCAGTGGTGTAAAAAGATGAGAGGGACACAAAAATTATATCTATATGTTTAGTGCAGATTTCCACCAGATTGATAAACATTCTTCTCCGTGATATTAGGAATCTTATCGTGTGATTTAGATACACCAAATTGGTGCCATATGGGGACCTTAAATTTTATACAAATTTGTACACTCGCCAATTTTCACCAATTTCATATATATATGCATCTCTATAACTCTAATGAGCCTTAGTGTGTGCAGCTTGAGTCCGAAATAGGGACGGGAGGGTCACCAAAACTGATACAAAATATTTTTAGTACCAATTACCATCAAATTCAGACACGTTCTTCTCAAATGATACAAGAAATCAAATCGTGCTGTCTGTCTGTCTTTCTGTCTGTCTGTGTGCGTTCTATATATAACTTCACGCGGTACAATCGAGATGGCACCAATGCGTTCTAAGGGATGTAACTTTTTACAAGGAAGTTAATGGTGCGGGTTTAAATTTTCTAAAATGACGCTGTTGGTGTCAGGGGAAGAAAAGGGGGAGGTCGGCAACATTAAATAAACATGGTGAAATAGTTTTGTCGCCTATTTTCACCAAACGAATACATAATCACCTCCGCAATGTGGCGTTGTTCGAGTCAGCGTTGCACCAACAATTGATTCAATAAACAATTTTAGCCCAGATTTCCACCAAATTGATATATTATTCTCCTATATGATACGAGGAATATCATCGTGTGATTTAAAGACGCCAAATTGCTGTCGTTTGGGTGAGAGATGTGGAGTCATAACTATTCTCAGAATTTGTTTTGTTGCGGATTACCACCAAACATATAATCATCGCCAGTATATCATGCATCCATGGGTCTAATGGGCGTGGTTTAAATATGTCAAAAAAGGCAAAAGCTGATACAAATATATTTGGCACTAATTTCCACTAAATTCATACACGTTCTTCTCAAATGATATACCATGAATTAAATCACATTTGGTGTCCTTTGCGTCACGGATGGCGAGCGGATACGCACTATTATTGATCAGATTGCTATTCGCCGATATCCACATATAAGTTATATATAGTCACACAGGCCATCTCCATATCATATTAAGGAGTTTTGGGCGTTCACATTTCACAATCTGGGCATTCACACAATTCAAATCGAGTTTCATCCCGTATATGATCGATGAATGGAATTTATCATGCAAAACCACTACCGACAACAAAAAACTTACTGATCCCTCATCAGAACCAACTAAAGATGAAATCATAAGTAACATGTATAAAACTTTTTGCAAACAATAAATTACTATAAAAACCCCATCATACTATAACGCTGGTCAGAGGAAACTAAACATACTGCACTGTAGACTCAGAAATAACTGCAGTGATCTAAACTTTGACAAACATGAAAATTACATCTTGGCTCAACCATCATGTAGTTGTGGTTATGCATGTGAAGACGCTAACCATTTTTTCTTCAGTTGTCCTTGGTACGCAGACTCCAGAGAACTGATGTGGGCAAGGTTGGATGAACTTAATGTATCTATCTTCTCTGAAAAAGATCTCCTGTTCGGCATCCCGCACTATAGTGAAACAATAAATACGCGCATTTTCGAGACAGTCCATTCATTTATTTCTTCGACTGACCGCTTCTCATAAATGTTACCCTACCCCCTACCGCGAGACCATAGCCACTCCAAACAGCTACAGCATGCAGCATTCCACTTTAAATTTTGAACCTATCTCTAATTACTAATTACTTTTATTAGCAGCCAAATGCCAGAGGAAGGGGCTCTGATAAGTTCCGTAACTTGTGCTCCGATCCTCTGTGCCCCACAACTATATCTATATATGTCTATAATAATATGTGTAATTTGTATATACATTTGTGGGTCACAATAAATATGTTCAATCAAAAATTCACACAATGAGCTAGCAAAAAGAGATACATAGAAGAAGCATTAAACGTATATTGATCATTCTATTGAAGAGATACTTATATTCGTGAAAACTGAGAGACATCTGATATACAAGAAATGCAGTTAGTAGCACAAGACTTTTCAGGATCCCCCAATACTGACATCTGACAAGGATTTTAGAACAGACTCATCGACTGACATACACAACTCAAAATCTCGCTTTGTGCCTGGCACATATAGCTGATATACGTACGCAACAACTGTTCGTTTAAACTGAGAATATTTAGCCAATGCATGTATATAGCACCAATATATAGCACCTGGAAATTTCGTTGAAACATCTGTATCTTCATGGAGATATGATAGACAGTCCTCGAGATCTTAGTCCAACCCACTAGATTGACTGGTACATCTCAATATGTAAAACCCAATTGTCATCTTTTATTTGTGCGAACTAATGTGTTTATGATGTTCATGTATCATATTATAACGTCTGATGTATACGCAGTTGTAAATAAATAAATACTTCATTATTGGTGGAACGGATTAATCGCGACAAACAGAATGACAACTGACAAGGTGAGCCACTACTTATATTCTATGACTGTAATAATCATGTTTTGTGATGCTATTTGAATATACAATTTATGAGAAAACTTATAGCACTTTAAGCGAGAGTATTCTCTATTCCCAACAAATATCCACAACATACAGAGGGTTTCACATCGCATTAACCTGGGCAACGCCGGGTAACCCTGCTAGTCATCTATATTATATACCATAGTAGGATAATAATGTCTGTCTATCTATCTTTCTGCCCGTCTGTTTGTCCGGATTTTTCTCTCAGACTGCTGGTCCAATTTCAAACAAATTTGGTGTGATGACTCGGGGTACCCTAGCGAAGGTTACAGCGGCGTTATTTAAAAAAAATTTGATTTAATTTTTTTTTTAAATAAATAAGACAACTTTGTTGTGAATTTCCAACTGGTCCCCCTTGCAACCGAGGTAAACTTCATTTGCACCACACCCAACTGATACCACAGTTATGAATTTCCAACTGGTCCCCTTTTCAACCGAGGTAAACTTCATTTGCACCCCTCCCAACTGATACCACAATATTTGCAGCTGTTGGAAAATTATAAGCTGACCCACCTCAGCGATTGCAAATTGTCCAACCGATGGCAATTTCAGACTAAAAGTGTTGCTGAAAGTATAAATAGTCGTCTATGTGTTTAAAGCGAACATATTGCACACCAAATATTGGTTAGAAATATTACACTATCAGGATAAATTCAATCTGTTTTCGGTCTGAAAGTTCCACCTGCATGTTGCTGTTTCAGATATGAAATTTACAACTGTTGAGGGGCCCCTCGGCAGAGATACCACCAACCGTGACCAACGCGTCCATCGACGCCTCTCTCGCTATTCTTCATCGCAAAATTTTATATATAAAATCGTAATTATGCTTGATATACTTTTGCGCAAGATCACCATTCGCACTGGCGTGGGGGTGTGTCCAGCATGATTAAAAAAAAAATAGTCTCGACAGTAGTCAAAAGTTTATCTTTCTATTCTGGTGCATGGTTCGACCGAGATAACACGCGGTCATTGCCATTTGAGGATATCGTACTATATAATTTATTAGCCCACACCGCGTGTATACTGTTCTCCAATTTTTTGATAGCTGTGGTCCTATGGGTATTTTATTTATAGATAATTGTTTTTTCCGGTTTAAAAATCGAACTGCGCGACCAGGAGGCCGAGTCCGGTAAAAGGTGTTGTTGGGAATTTCAATTTCGTTTATTGTCCTTTACATTATTAAGTCAATAACGTTGATTTTTGGTTTGTGACAAGCTATGTCAATTACCAATAAAAGAAATTTAAAAGATAATTTGTAAGTCTTATATTTCAACTTTTATAGATATGTTTCGTTCTGCAGCCCACTGATTGTTGTTGTCGTAGACGGCCGATTCGGTCGCCGGTTCGTTAATTAGATGCTGGTTGTTATTGTTATTTTGACGGAATTCTGAGTTGGTCATTCGCGAAACCAATATATTTTATATTCTATAATTACAATCATGGGTATATAATATATTATCTTGAGCGCGTTACCATTTCTGACTATGGTTTAATTCTTGTACCCTTTGTGTGGCACTTTAGAAAGCAAATGTTTTGGTTGCATGTCACTTTCCTGATAAAACATACTTGTGGTGAAGGCGGACAGCGGTAGCAACAGTGGGTGGGGGCAAAGGTTGCGGAAGTTATTGGAAGCGGTATATTGCTGTACTGACTGTAATTTGATATCGATTACATAACATTTGCGTTAACTTCGCCGGCGTTGTCGAGGCGAATGAACACACACACATGAAGAATAATAAGTGCATTTCAGTGCACACTCACTTAAAGGTACTCAATCCGATAAAACTCCCCTCAATTACGATTTCAATGGCTTCGGGGGTCAAAAATATTTGATTCGAGTCGAGGAAGTCACCCATCAAAGCTCAGATTTGTTAGATATCGATTTTAGAAATCTATTATTTTTCATTATCGGGAATACTTTCTGGCCCAGAACTCAGTCAAAATTGCGTTATTATTACCACTTGATTTTAGAGTTATCCATCCTTGTCTGTTTGAATAGAGTTTTGGTGTACACATCTCGAGCAGGATACGAAATTGACGGCAATTATTAGTACTCATCTCGAGAACATAACAAATTTCAAAAATCAATATCTAATAACTCTGAGCTTTGTTTGATGGGTTCCTCGACTCGAATCAAATATCTTTTACCCCCAAAGCCAAAGAAATAGTAATATAGGACCCTCTGATCGGATTGCTGTTGTTGATCTGTTCGGATTGAGTACCTTTAACAAATATCGATACCATGTGCAAAAACACTTGCGATTCAACCATTTAATCAGGATATTATATGCAAATATACCACCGTTAGCTTCGCTAGTATAACAGACATGTCTTGCATGGACGAAACACGTAACGGGACAGATTGCAACCCACGTCTTTATTTGGAAAGTGTGAAATGTGGATTGCATGATCTGATAAAACATGTGGTAAAATCCAAGTATATTTCTCACGAAGCTGTGGTAAGTGTAATTCCTTACTCTCATAAATTTTCTTGCCATCAACCAGGGATGTTATCCACATTTTCCAAGGACGTGGTAGCCTCGTGACTATATCGAGTGGGTCTGTTCGGGGAGGGGTGCAACCTTTCAAAACGCACCCCTTGAATCAGTCTGAATTTTCGAACTCTGAGGAATTCAGTTTGTACCCACCTCCCCGGCTCCCAAATGGGTTAGACCATTTCAGTAAAACGAGATTGACTGAGTAACCACCTCCTGCCACCACATCCGTGATTCTTCAATCGTCCCCGTCGTCCAAATCATTGCGGGTGTGTCGTTATTTGTATGGCATGCAATTGTAAACTGTTTGTGCAGCTATGATGATATATCTGGTTACAACAAGGCTAAATGTTGATAGAACGTACTGTGTCATTTGAGGGTGTCCACATTTGAACCCCTTCAATCAGCAAACATTCCGAACTCTACATGCATGTATATATAGTGCCCAATGTCCCATTGTTGCAATTTTCCGACTGTTAACTGACTCAAAGCCCCACTTAATTTTCGAACCCCCAGATCACATTATATAACATATATGCCATATTAGATACCATTTTAAAGAGGAAGCTCTAAAACATAGTATTTTAAGCTTATTCGATGTAATAAACTGTGAACATGTTGTTTTTGTTGAGAAACTGACGTCTCTTCTAGGCTGTGCTGAAGATTCTACACAAAGTCTTATTATTTTCAGTGGAAGGGGAATAACTCTATATATGAGGATACAGAATTATTCCCCTTCCATTGAAAATAAAATATAGTTTGAATTCTGTTGCATTCTGGGAGCCATAACGGGGAAAATGATTTTTATGATTTAATCTAATTTCTATTACTCTAATTATGGGCCCCTTCTGAGACACAGACGTTCCAAATGGTGATGAATTATAGTATGATAATCATATTTTATGGCATAGATTGTTATTAAAACCGTATATCAAGGCACTATAACAAATATAATCGGTGCCTCGAAAGTCGAAAATTAAGTGGGCCTTTAACTGAAGTTTATGTCGGGAATTTTCAACATATCAACCACCCGGGTACACCACCCCCGTAATAGAAAATTGTCCAACTGAAGACCATTTCAAAAGAAAGTCAGTCTTAATAAATGTTTATTTAGAAATAATGAACTTGACATCAAATTAACAGCAACCTGCTACATGTTCCAGATAGACAGCATCGTACATCCTTTCGTGATGAAGGTTGATGAAGGTCACGGAGAGCATGATGGGACGTTTTGAGATAAGACTGAGTAAGAAGACTCACGAGAGGTCCGTCGTTAAGATGTATCCTAGTTACGTTCGTAGTATTCCAGACGGGACAGGTAAATACATTAAAACATACATTGTGGACTTGTTTCAGTGGGGAAACCCCCAGATAAGTTCGTATCCAAACAATATCTCCTCTGGAAGTATTTAGCAATCAACTAAGATTGTCGAAAATTCCAACCATATGGATTGTACCATTTCAGATATAAACACAGCGTTTGAACTATACGCACGAATGTGAATATGTGACCCGCCATATCAAATCCAGTCGGAAGTCGGGATTTTTTTTACCCTGTGCCAATGCATTCTCTTATATATGCGAGTCGACCATAGGTCGCCTCGCATATATAAGAGAATGCATTGGCCTAACAATTTTTTACAATTTTAATAATTTGTTCTTGTATTCTTTAACAATTTTATAATTTCACCCATACAGAGCCCCAGACAAACATGAGCAGACGACACTCTTCTATATGCTTCTATATATGTATGGGGCTCCCTGCGGGGTAATGGATGTTTTTTATTTTATGTCCTAAAAATTGTAAGAAACATTTATTAAAAAAAAAAATGATAAAAAATTGTTAGGCCAATGCATTCTCTTATATATGCGAGGCGACCTATGGTCGACTCGCATATATAAGAGAATGCATTGGCACAGGGTAAAAAAATCCCGACTTCCGACTGGATTTGATATGGCGGGTCACATATTTACTACTTCATTCGGGACGAATTATTGGGTGATAACCTTTACGACAATAATTCCACCAATAAAAGTCACTGCATGTAATTGATAACAATGAAGCTGTTTTCTGCCTATTTGGATATCAAATTTATGATAATAGCTAATTTTTGGTATTTTCTATTCTGAACACATCAGTGGATTTTTCGGCATAACTTTAACCTTACTAATAGGCACATATTTCACGTAAATTTGGTGGTGGAAGAATGACCACACGAGAGTGACTGTTTATGTTATGCACGAGTTAACGTTAACAGACATATAATTTTATGGCAATTTCGAGGATATGATAACACCTGGAAATTACTTAGTCGGGTTTAAATATGCAAATTAACCTTAATTCCGATTTAGTTCCGGTTCGTTTGGAGAGCTTTGAATATTGTATGGATCACCTTAATAGCAATAATCAAATGTAGCTTATTTTCATGATCGTAAGCACTAATACATGAAATATTACTGGTCAACAGGATCGAGCCAGTCTAACACAAAGCCCGAATTTAGCAGTTGAAGCCTAAGCAGAATGAGGTCACCAGAGGGGTGTGCGGGATAGCGTTACTAAACTCACCCTCTTGAGAACTCATTTTGCAAATGTCAGAGACACTAAATTCAGACTTGTTTAACTCTTGTTCACTCAGAACAGTATTTCATTGACCACACATGCATAGTGTTAATTTCACAAGACTATACAGAGTCTATACACTTAGTAACTGCCGATCCACGGGGAAACAACGGAAAAAATTACCAGAATCCTGAAGAAAAAAATGAGACCCAAGCATAATGAATGTCTTAACCTTTCCATGACTGGAGCTTTCTGAAATTTTGCAAACACCCTGTGTCAATGCATTATCTTATATATGCGATTCCCCCATATGGAGCATCGCATATATAAGAGAATGCATTGGCCTAACAATATTTACCTTGACTTTGTAAGTCTGTGCATTCTCTTATATATGCAATGTTCCCTATGGAGACGCGCATGTATAAGAGAATGCTTTGGCACATAATCTTTCATGCTGCACCAGCGCAGCTCCGGCTATGAAAGGGTTAATGGCATGGATGGTTGTCTTAATTAATAGCTTTACTTGGCTTTACTACGAAATATCTCAATTCTGCACGCCTGGAAATTCCCACAATTTTCAGAGCGAGGGGAATTCCTGGCGTTGTATGTCGGTGGAACGAATTTTCGAGTTCTTCTGATCCACTTGGGCGAGCACAAAATAGAAATGGACAGTCAGGCGTTCGTCATAGGTTCCCATCTAATGGTCGGGAAAGGAACTGACGTAAGTATTTCCTATTGTTGCATTATTGAACAATCAACAGACTCGCATGAATTTAGTGTGTCTGATATCTGCGGAACGAGGTCACAAGAGGTTGAATTTATTGGGGGCTAGCGTCACAAAATTCACCCTCCAGGGACATCATTCTGCTTAGGCCTCAACTGCTATGGGATCAGATTGAAGATCCCCAGTTGAAGATGGTTATGTTCATCCATTAGTCACCTCAATTATGCATTTTATGTTCTGCAAATTAGGACATTTTAACTCTCTGAAGGGAAAAAGTAACCGAAAACAATGTTAATTTGAGACTCTGATATAGACATAGAGTTATTCCCCTTCAATTGAGAATTATAAACTGTCAATACAGGCCAGATCGAAATTAAGGATAGAGCACACGTCGTTACCTTGGCAAAACAACATGATGCAAGATTGAAAGAGAGGATCCCTTGAGGTTGGTTGCTTATAAATGTTTGCTGGTAGACAACGTAATGCATACGTTTGTCGCGAATGAATGGTACTGTACGCTTATCCTCCGCGATGTCTGCAATGTGATCATAGAAGTATCTTATGTGAGGATCGCCATGAGCACTGACACATATGAATGTACATTAATGAAATTGACAACTTCTCAATAGCTTTTGGGGAAGACCGTTATGAAATGAACATCGCGAGTAAATTGCGCGCACAAGACGACATTGAATATGCCACATTGCAGAAGACGAGAACATACCTATATGGCTTATTGGTTTACATTGCATGGACCGATATTGACGATTTAACCACCAAATTGATCGTAAATAAACGCGGATTATCAAACGCTTAACAGCTTGACTATCGTTTATGGAACAGAAATGCTATGGGACGATAAGTTTTACTGACAATATGCATAATCGGGGAAGAAAGCACTCGTGACTCAGTGCAACATCGTGCGTGTGGATGGCAAGGATTTTATTCTGTGGTATAATCGGATAACAAAACAGTTGTTGCCCTTCTTCTCGGGAGACATTGAGATTTGTCACCCGCTCGAGAACGGAATGTCTCCCTTGGAGCTTCGCTCCTCGGGAGACATTCTGTTCTCGAGCGGGTGACAAATCTCAATGTCTCCCTCGACAACGGGCGACAACTGTATATTGTTGCATTATTGAACAATCAACAGACTCGCATGAATTTAGTGTGTCTGATATCTGCGGAACGAGGTCACAAGAGGTTGAATTTATTGGGGGCTAGCGTCACAAAATTCACCCTCCAGGGACATCATTCTGCTTAGGCCTCAACTGCTATGGGATCAGATTGAAGATCCCCAGTTGAAGATGGTTATGTTCATCCATTAGTCACCTCAATTATGCATTTTATGTTCTGCAAATTAGGACATTTTAACTCTCTGAAGGGAAAAAGTAACCGAAAACAATGTTAATTTGAGACTCTGATATAGACATAGAGTTATTCCCCTTCAATTGAGAATTATAAACTGTCAATACAGGCCAGATCGAAATTAAGGATAGAGCACACGTCGTTACCTTGGCAAAACAACATGTTCGTGTTTATTCGACTGGATAAGTTAATAATAGAATGCCTTGGAGCTCCCTCTTTCAAATGGTGTATAGTATGGAATATGTTGTGTATAATGTGATCTGGTAATTCGAAAATTAAGTGGGACTTTAAAGCTATTGGGCAATCATAAATTTGAGTTATCATTCGGACATCAAATTAATCGGCAAATTATATGGGGCATAACTCCGTCAGAAATGGTCGGACCGCATCCAATTTTTTACTTGATCGGGATGTTCTCACATGAAGGCTACACACCAAGTTTCATCAAATTCTGTCGAATACTATTCAAGTTATTATCCGGACAACAAACATTTCGGATGGCCACGCGGACGGACGGACGGCCAGCCCCACCAAAATACACATGTAAGGCTGTGTAAGGTACATTCTATCGTTCTCCGTTCGTGGAAGGTATGCTGCTTGGTAAGAAAAGAACTCAGTGGCGCAAACATCTTCGATTTCCTCTGCGAGAAACATAAATGAGATATCTGCGAAGTTGAAAAAAATTGTTATCTGAAATGACTTATTCTCATAACACATGACATATGTATATGGAGATTAACATAATTTATATACAAACATCGGTATCACGTATACAATATATATACAAATGTATGGCAGCATTGGACATCATGTGGTAACACTTGGGGTATATTAAATTATCAACTTATTATCTGAACATTTCCCTCCAATGTAAATGAATCCTTCTGTACTTCTATTATCCCTTCGCTTGTCTGTCGTCTGCTGATGTTCCCTGAACACCCCTCCAAATGAATAATATACCATTCCAACATATGCTTTTATAACTGAGTGGCAGAATACATTTAGAAAAGAAAGGGATAAATGCCGAATTCGCCTTGTTATATATACGGCAGCGTACGACTCTGTTTTGTCAGAATAGACAACAATGGTGGTCATCATGTTACCAAATCTCTCAATCAAAATCCGTTAAGAAAAACTTATCAATAATTATAAAAAAGGCCCAGTGTGAGATAAACCACTCCTGATGCTTAACAACGTGTTACCCCCTCCACCACACCCCCTGACGAATTTTTTTAAATCATAGTATATACTATCTATTATATATTTTGAAAGATCTGTGTGTGTGTGTGTCTGTGTGTGTGTGTGTAATCGATGAACTCGAAAACGACCGACCCGATTTCGATGAAACTTGGTACGTGGGGTTATTTTCGGCCGGGGGTTAACATAGGCCTATTAATTTTCAGATCCGAGCTCAACTTTTCACGTGCCGAGGTCAAATCTGTTTTTACGCCGTATTGCGCTAATATATTTCAGTTCGGTGCTCACAAATCGATTCGATATAGCGCGAATAATAAATTGCCAGTCATATAATTTGCACGGTTAGAATCTGTGGCGCTTCATCTTTCCAATGATGTATCACACGCCTGTGTACGTTTAAAGTTTCTACCTTAATTATCGGGAAGAACGCAGGACCATGCTTCGCTCATCGAAAAACACTGCGTAAATATATTACGCCATCAACAGATCGTAACGTGATCGCGTTAACTCTTAACCGGCCTATGTCGCGTTAACTCATCACCGGCCGTGGTATCCGCAAATGACATTGGGCTATATATCTCGAAAACGGGTGGAGCTATCGACTTGAAATTTGGGATGTGAATGTATGTTCCCCCGGATACGAATTTTATCGGGTCGCCGAGCCCGTGCGACGCCAGCTTCGCGCATGCGCAGACCAGATCTCGAAAACGGGTGGCGCTATCGACTTGAAATTTGGTTTTTGAATAGCCCGGACGAAGTCGGGTCACCTTCTAGTCTATTATATATTTTTGAAGATCTGTGTGTGTGTGTGTGTGTGTTTGTCTGTCTGTGTGTTCGCGATGAACTCGAAAACGGCCCACCCGATTTCGATGAAACTTGGTATGTGGGGGTATTTTCGGCCGGGGACGAACATAGGCATATTAATTTGTCCGTGCGACGTCACATTGACCTTGAAATCGGGTAATTTCAAGGTCAAACGCCCGAATATCACGGGATTTCGATGAAACTTGGTATGTGGGGGTACTTTCTTATGGCGAGTCTCATAAGCATATTCATTTGCCCGTGCGACGTGACCTTGACCTTGAAATCGGGTAACTTCAAGGTCAAATCGCCAATTTTGATGGGATTTCGACGAAATTTGATACGTGGGGTTACTTTTGTCCACTGATTGGTTTGGACGGGTCAAATCGTGACCCCGACCAGACACTGACCTTCAAAATGATCAATTCAAGGTCAAATCGGGTAAAACCGGATGGATTTCGACGGGCACGTTTGTCGGGTACTTTTGTCCGGGCATTGTTTTGGACTGGTCAAATCGTGACCCCACTTGACCTTGACCTTCAAAATGGACAATTCAAGGTCAAAGCCCGGACGAAGTCGGGTCACCTTCTAGTCTATTATATATTTTGGAAGATCTGTGTGCTTACAAATCGATTCGAAACAGCGCGAATAATAAAATGCCAGTCATAATAATGACACTGTGAGAATCTTTCGTGTTTCCTCTTTCCAACGATATATAATGCGTGTGTATCCGTTTTAGTTATCTGCCTCAATTATTAAGAAGAAGTGGTACTATCTTCCATCAGGATAAAAACAATGCGTAACTTCTATGACGTCGTTAGAGGTCATAACGTTAGATCACGTTAACGCTTAACCGGCCGATGCATTTGACTGTTTCAGACGTCTTGGCGATATCTCGGGCACCGATGGTAATTTATCTTTACGTTGAAACTTGATAATTAATGAGCGTGTGTATATGAGGCGCGTTTATATACTTGAGTGGAAATCAAATCGGGTTAAACTGGCGGATTTTTACGGACGAAATTTGATGCATAGGGTATCTCGGTATCCTCTGGCCCGATTTCCCGGTATCCGCTGGGCCGATTTCCACCATTTTTGGGGTGTTGGTGTTTGCCCCCACCTGACCTTGACCTTCAAAATGGTCAATTCAAGGTCAAAGCCCGGACGAAGTCGGGTCACCTTCTAGTCTATTATATATTTTGGAAGATCTGTGTGTGTGTGTGTGTGTCTGTGTGATCGCGATGGACTCGAAAACGGCCAAGCCGATTTCGATGAAACTTGGTATGTGGGGGTATTTTCGGCCGGGGGGTGGCATGGGCCTGTTAATTTTCAGATCCGAGGTCAACTTTTCACGTGCCGAGGTCAAATATGTTTTTACGCTGTGTTACGGGACTTTCATTTGAGTTCGGTGCTTACAAATCGATTCGAAACAGCGCGAATAATAAAATGCCAGTCATAGTAATGACACTGTGAGAATCTTTCGTGTTTCCTCTTTCCAACGATATATAATGCGTATGTATCCGTTTTAGTTATCTGCCTCAATTATTAAGAAGAAGTGGTACTATCTTCCATCAGGATAAAAACAATGCGTAACTTCTATGACGTCGTTAGAGGTCATAACGTTAGATCACGTTAACGCTTAACCGGCCGATGCATTTGACTGTTTCAGACGTCTTGGCGATATCTCGGGCACCGATGGTAATTTATCTTTACGTTGAAACTTGATAATTAATGAGCGTGTGTATATGAGGCGCGTTTATATACTTGAGTGGAAATCAAATCGTGTTAAACCGTCTGGCGGATTTTTACGGACGAAATTTTATGCATATAGGGTATCTCGGTATCCGCTGGGCCGATTTCCCGGTATCCGCTGGGCCGATTTCCACCATTTTTGGGGTGTTGGTGTTTTACCCCACCTGACCTTGACCTTCAAAATGGTCAATTCAATGTCAAAGCCCGGACGAAGTCGGGTCACCTTCTAGTTATATATATATATATACACCGATGGCTGCCGATGTACCCCAACCTTGCTTATATGAATACACAAAAATTATACTATTTTACGATATACTAATATCACCACTATATGAATGCTATATTCTCATCAACCTTTTACGTCAAAATATAAATCGTATCCCACTGCCAGAAGAAGGAACGTGTACTATCAAGATGATATCATATACTCTCAGCACTGCGTCATCTGCACTGATGACGTCAACTTTTGCGTCATTCGGTATCCTTGCGCGTTATTTTAACAGAAATGGCTGGTGATGTTGAACGTTTAAGAACGTATTATATGTCTAACCGTGTGTTTCATTGTTGTCTGGGTCGTAACAAACTGGCATACAAAATATAATAAACACAACAGTCAACTGTTCTGCATGAGTTTAGCGCACAGGTTTCTCCTCTCATGAGATGCGAGGATTATTTTCACTGGGCTAGCGCCTCGTAAAAATAATCCTCCGCATCTCACTCGAGGAGAAAAACCGTGCGCTACAGTTAACTATTGTTTATATAATTATACACATCATTATGAATTGCACTGAATTCTGACACCTTTCTTCTCAAGTATTTAATAAATTGAATTGAATTAAAATTGTTTTCAGCTATTCGACTTCTTGGCGTCATGTGCGCACGAATTTTTGAAGAGTCGGGGACTGCTGCACCACCGAATGTCGCTGGGATTTACATTCTCTTTCTGCTGTAAACAAATAGGTCTGGACAAGGCCGTGCTGGTCCAGTTGTCTAAAGGCTTCCAGTGCGAGGGCGTCGAAGGTCACGATATCGTAAGGCTTCTCCAAGAAGCCATCGAAAGAAATGGTGTATGTATGGCAGCGTAGAACCGTCACGTCCTCTTCTAGTGTGGTCGTCGCTTTGGGGAAAATTCAGGATTCAAGATGGCGTCCAACATGGCTGCCGTTAGTCAAAAGAGACTCTGACTGAGATTAATTCGATTATAGTGAGAACAAATGTTGTCATATGTATACATTTTTGCGAAGATAAAATATTATGCAACCTGTTTATGGCAAAAATAGAACCCCTCGTCCCAGATGGCCGCCATTTTGGCGGCCTAAAATCGAAAATTTGAAGTTTTTGCCTAATATCTTAAATATCAGTTCCTGTTGTTTGATAATGGTTGAGACTGACGACTTTGATTAGTCTTATTCATGTTAATTCAGCATTGGAGCAATGAAAGCTACCATAAATGGGGTCCCAGACTCATCCACACCCTCAACAATTCGATTTTACAGAATGCGGTATAAAATTCCACAAAAATCGCCATTGGGATTCCAGTCATATATCAACAAGAAATGGACAGAACTGTACAATGTAAGTTGGGCATACCATTATCTATGAATACTCCAATTCAATGAAACCCAAATTGGCTGCCAAAAAGGCGGTGAAAGTATGGAAAATGGCGGATATTGCTCACAGTGTCATTCAATCTATTATAAGTAGTGGTTAATGAAATAATTGACTAAATAAATACGAATGTATACCTCTTTATGATGCCATTATGCTAGCTTTATGGAAAAACTTAAAAATCAGTACCCATGGCTGCCAAAATGGCCACCCGATGTGAAAAATACTATTTTCTATCACTTCTGTTTGTCACTTATTGGTCTCTGAACTGGGAAACAATGGGTATACTATTTCAATGGTCGTGTCAACTGATCATTCCAGCAATAACATGTCTAATCGTTTAGGTCATAGTTTACTCCGGTCCTTCACTAATAAATTCTAACGAATGCGGTATGAAATTTAACCAAAATCGGCTTTGGGGCTCTGGTCACATTTGATTTGTAGGAATGAGCAGATCTTGTCTACAAAATAATTGAGCGTTTCTTTTATTTGTGAACATTCCATCTCAAATAGACCAAAAGAAACAATAAATTTTACCTAATATGGCTTCCAAAACCAAAATGGTAGACTCTGCCCAGCTTGTCATATAATCGAAGTTGTGAGTGGTGGATGCAGTTGATAGTTGGCTGATCTATGTTGCTAATATACATCAAAACTATTTATTTTCAATCTTTTTGGTGGCTTCCCGCGGTTTGGCAAAATATCGTCGCATCAGTGCTATAATGTCGTAACTCCTCCATTTTGGCGGGAAATGAGTATTTGATATCATTCGAATCGTGAGAAAAAATCCAATCCGATGGCCAAACTGTTTTTGCATTGGATGGCAAATATTCTCATAAACCAGTGACACAAATGTCGTATCTCCAGCGATCTTCACAATTATTCGTACTATATTGTCGTATGTCCAACAGCATCTAATCGGATGCTTCAGGTTGTCCACGCGACTTCTGTTTTGTGTTTGTAAATATGGTCGTATCTCCATGTTAGTCACGTGATAATTTGGATGAATTTTCATAATGTAGAATAAGCACTTTTTAGTTCATAGACACATGCGATTGCCACCATAATTAGCTTAATCTGCATTCATTAGCACAACTTCATTATAGCATGGAAACCAATCGTCGTTGGCGTACGCAAAAGGTCGTATCTCCAAACAAGTTATTGCTTTTTAAAAGAAAACGAGGGAGTAAACAGAATAAAATGTGGTTCATTGGACAGCTAATGTCAGTTTTCATTGGGATAAATATAACAATACGTCATGCTTTGTCAACATTAGGAGAAATGTTGTCTGAAAACTTCAATCTTCATTTTCTCGGAAAGTTGAAAATGTGGGTTACGACATTATAGCACTGGTGCGACGAAATATGAACTATTCGGGCTCGGTCATCATTTCGTTTCATTTACGGTACACGGTCTCGATTGTCGAGAGGTTGATCCAGAATAAGTAAGCAGAAAGCCATTTTGACTTCAGAATACCCTATCGGATATCTGATAAAATCAGCAATGGAAAACTTTAAGATCCGAGATGGCATCCAGTATGGCCCTCCGACAACAATAGAAGTCATAAATAGGATATTTGCTCTTTGATTCCTTTAATTTAAAAGATTTTAGGTGCTTATTTATCTCTTATTGAATACAGTATTGTTTTAATCTGGACTATGTATGAAAAATCATATTCTCCAACCTCATAAGAAGGTTACCAAAAGGTTACCGATTTATAGCTAGGTTGAGGTACACTGAAAAAACTCTTTAGTTGGACGGTTTCCATCGAAAGTAAAACACAATGACTATAAATTTCTGCTCAACGGATTGTGAACGCACATTTTTGGAACTAGCTGGAACTAAATGTAGCCCATGGATTCCCCATTTCGACATGTACGAAAAGTGGTTTTACTCTGATCTCTTCCCAGATATCAACACTCCGGTAAATGGTGATGTCTTATGTCCTAGAAAATACGTGTGCCAAATACATATATGTATGAGGAAACCATCCCCATACATTGTTTACACGTCGACTCGGTAAGTATGTGGAGGTCTTCTTGGACAAGCGTGATTTCAAAACTCGAAACCGTCTGTACAAAAGTAAAAGTTAGTAGGAAATGACGTTGGATGTAGGTCTAGAGTACGTCGTCTGCATGAGATAGTTTTCATGTCATTAATTTGATCATATGTCGTGCTCTGATCAGCATGGATGAAAGCCTTATGTGGCAGTTTGATTGTCTAACATCCGGAAAAGAACATGTTGATTGTTCACATTTCTTTGACAAACATGTTGTTGATCACATGTTCATGTGGCATTTCTATCCAATGACAACCTTGAAATACCAGTTCAACAAGCTAAATGGTTGATACGTTTACGCCTACGGGTCAGATCCAGCCGTGGCGCACATTATGTCTACATATCATTGATGAAATTCACTCAATGTGTAGTAGATATCGGTGCGTCTATATATTTACTAGAATGTTTCTATCCACATGTATATACCCAACAGTCGCATGACACGGAATTGTCACATGGAGTGTGAAGGGTATACAATGTACGTACGGAATTTTTATTTTTCCTCTTGATATTGAAGAAAA
Organism: Siphonodentalium dalli; assembly: GCA_032622095.1. NCBI lineage: Eukaryota > Metazoa > Mollusca > Scaphopoda > Gadilida > Siphonodentaliidae > Siphonodentalium > Siphonodentalium dalli. Next base: position 107,073,293 of record CP136062.1, read on the forward strand.
TAATTTTACTTTGAAACTACCTAGCTCCGATAACCAACTTGCCCACCCATGTAAACCACAGATTATTCGCTCTTCCTTCCTGTCCTTTCCACTTTCCCGCTTCGCTATCACTGGGAAACCCATTATAGCCTGATGCTTCCGGACTAATGTCTTTCTAATTAATTTCCAGATAGTCCCTCGTAATAAGTGGACATGGTATTGGATCCTGCAGTAGATACTGCTTCGTTGGAACATTACACTTTGAAATGATTGTGGTAGTAGATTATTGGCAACATGTTTAACGAGTCTGTCATCGTTAGCTCACAACCGAAGTTAATTAATAGCTTTACTTGGCTTTACTACGAAATATCTCAATTCTGCACGCCTGGAAATTCCCACAATTTTCAGAGCGAGGGGAATTCCTGGCGTTGTATGTCGGTGGAACGAATTTTCGAGTTCTTCTGATCCACTTGGGCGAGCACAAAATAGAAATGGACAGTCAGGCGTTCGTCATAGGTTCCCATCTAATGGTCGGGAAAGGAACTGACGTAAGTATTTCCTATTGTTGCATTATTGAACAATCAACAGACTCGCATGAATTTAGTGTGTCTGATATCTGCGGAACGAGGTCACAAGAGGTTGAATTTATTGGGGGCTAGCGTCACAAAATTCACCCTCCAGGGACATCATTCTGCTTAGGCCTCAACTGCTATGGGATCAGATTGAAGATCCCCAGTTGAAGATGGTTATGTTCATCCATTAGTCACCTCAATTATGCATTTTATGTTCTGCAAATTAGGACATTTTAACTCTCTGAAGGGAAAAAGTAACCGAAAACAATGTTAATTTGAGACTCTGATATAGACATAGAGTTATTCCCCTTCAATTGAGAATTATAAACTGTCAATACAGGCCAGATCGAAATTAAGGATAGAGCACACGTCGTTACCTTGGCAAAACAACATGTTCGTGTTTATTCGACTGGATAAGTTAATAATAGAATGCCTTGGAGCTCCCTCTTTCAAATGGTGTATAGTATGGAATATGTTGTGTATAATGTGATCTGGTAATTCGAAAATTAAGTGGGACTTTAAAGCTATTGGGCAATCATAAATTTGAGTTATCATTCGGACATCAAATTAATCGGCAAATTATATGGGGCATAACTCCGTCAGAAATGGTCGGACCGCATCCAATTTTTTACTTGATCGGGATGTTCTCACATGAAGGCTACACACCAAGTTTCATCAAATTCTGTCGAATACTATTCAAGTTATTATCCGGACAACAAACATTTCGGATGGCCACGCGGACGGACGGACGGCCAGCCCCACCAAAATACACATGTAAGGCTGTGTAAGGTACATTCTATCGTTCTCCGTTCGTGGAAGGTATGCTGCTTGGTAAGAAAAGAACTCAGTGGCGCAAACATCTTCGATTTCCTCTGCGAGAAACATAAATGAGATATCTGCGAAGTTGAAAAAAATTGTTATCTGAAATGACTTATTCTCATAACACATGACATATGCATATGGAGATTAACATAATTTATATACAAACATCGGTATCACGTATACAATATATATACAAATGTATGGCAGCATTGGACATCATGTGGTAACACTTGGGGTATATTAAATTATCAACTTATTATCTGAACATTTCCCTCCAATGTAAATGAATCCTTCTGTACTTCTATTATCCCTTCGCTTGTCTGTCGTCTGCTGATGTTCCCTGAACACCCCTCCAAATGAATAATATACCATTCCAACATATGCTTGTATAACTGAGTGGCAGAATACATTTAGAAAAGAAAGGGATAAATGCCGAATTCGCCTTGTTATATATACGGCAGCGTACGACTCTGTTTTGTCAGAATAGACAACAATGGTGGTCATCATGTTACCAAATCTCTCAATCAAAATCCGTTAAGAAAAACTTATCAATAATTATAAAAAAGCCCCAGTGTGAGATAAACCACTCCTGATGCTTAACAACGTGTTACCCCCTCCACCACACCCCCTGACGAATTTTTTTTAATCATAGTATATACTATCTATTATATATTTTGAAAGATCTGTGTGTGTGTGTGTCTGTGTGTGTGTGTGTAATCGATGAACTCGAAAACGACCGACCCGATTTCGATGAAACTTGGTACGTGGGGTTATTTTCGGCCGGGGGTTAACATAGGCCTATTAATTTTCAGATCCGAGCTCAACTTTTCACGTGCCGAGGTCAAATCTGTTTTTACGCCGTATTGCGCTAATATATTTCAGTTCGGTGCTCACAAATCGATTCGATATAGCGCGAATAATAAATTGCCAGTCATATAATTTGCACGGTTAGAATCTGTGGCGCTTCATCTTTCCAATGATGTATCACACGCCTGTGTACGTTTAAAGTTTCTACCTTAATTATCGGGAAGAACGCAGGACCATGCTTCGCTCATCGAAAAACACTGCGTAAATATATTACGCCATCAACAGATCGTAACGTGATCGCGTTAACTCTTAACCGGCCTATGTCGCGTTAACCTCTTCGCTGCTAAATGACGTTATGGCGTCGTGTGCTGGGCTGTTGACGTTATTGGCATTTTCCAATGGGAAAATATAGCGGGAATGTCACAAGAACCATACAACTGACTCAGCTGAAAGCTATTATCGTTCACAATCGTGGGACATCATACACTTTTTGAAACGTAGAGATACAGTTATTCCGATGCACTAATCTCTGATTTCCAGTTATGTATAATGGCCTACTTCTAGTGTGCTGAAGTAGGTCCGTAGTACCTACGGACCATATAGCACACGGCGTGCACTTTTACGTCCGTAATAGTTACGGACGTCATAGCAGCGAAGAGGTTAACTCATCACCGGCCGTGGTATCCGCAAATGACATTGGGCTATATATCTCGAAAACGGGTGGAGCTATCGACTTGAAATTTGGTATGTGAATGTATGTTCCCCCGGATACGAATTTTATCGGGTCGCCGAGCCCGTGCGACGCCAGCTTCGCGCATGCGCAGACCAGATCTCGAAAACGGGTGGCGCTATCGACTTGAAATTTGGTTTTTGAATAGCCCGGACGAAGTCGGGTCACCTTCTAGTCTATTATATATTTTTGAAGATCTGTGTGTGTGTGTGTGTGTGTGTCTGTCTGTGTGTTCGCGATGAACTCGAAAACGGCCCAACCGATTTCGATGAAACTTGGTATGTGGGGGTATTTTCGGCCGGGGACGAACATAGGCATATTAATTTGTCCGTGCGACGTCACATTGACCTTGAAATCGGGTAATTTCAAGGTCAAACGCCCGAATATCACGGGATTTCGATGAAACTTGGTATGTGGGGGTACTTTCTTATGGCGAGTCTCATAAGCATATTCATTTGCCCGTGCGACGTGACCTTGACCTTGAAATCGGGTAACTTCAAGGTCAAATCGCCAATTTTGATGGGATTTCGACGAAATTTGATACGTGGGGTTACTTTTGTCCACTGATTGGTTTGGACGGGTCAAATCGTGACCCCGACCAGACACTGACCTTCAAAATGATCAATTCAAGGTCAAATCGGGTAAAACCGTATGGATTTCGACGGGCACGTTTGTCGGGTACTTTTGTCCGGGCAGTGTGTTGGACTGGTCAAATCGTGACCCCACTTGACCTTGACCTTCAAAATGGACAATTCAAGGTCAAAGCCCGGACGAAGTCGGGTCACCTTCTAGTCTATTATATATTTTGGAAGATCTGTGTGTGTGTGTGTGTGTCTGTAATCGATGGACTCGAAAACGGCCGAGCCGATTTCGATGAAACTTGGTATGTGGGGGTATTTTCGGGCCAGGAGTAACATAGGCCTATTAATTTTCAGATCCGAGGTCAACTTTTCACGTGCCGAGGTCAAATATGTTTTTACGCTGTGTTACGGGACTTTCATTTGAGTTCGGTGCTTACAAATCGATTCGAAACAGCGCGAATAATAAAATGCCAGTCATAATAATGACACTGTGAGAATCTTTCGTGTTTCCTCTTTCCAACGATATATAATGCGTATCGCAGCGTATGTATCCGTTTTAGTTATCTGCCTCAATTATTAAGAAGAAGTGGTACTATCTTCCATCAGGATAAAAACAATGCGTAACTTCTATGACGTCGTTAGAGGTCATAACGTTAGATCACGTTAACGCTTAACCGGCCGATGCATTTGACTGTTTCAGACGTCTTGGCGATATCTCGGGCACCGATGGTAATTTATCTTTACGTTGAAACTTGATAATTAATGAGCGTGTGTATATGAGGCGCGTTTATATACTTGAGTGGAAATCAAATCGGGTTAAACTGGCGGATTTTTACGGACGAAATTTGATGCATAGGGTATCTCGGTATCCTCTGGCCCGATTTCCCGGTATCCGCTGGGCCGATTTCCACCATTTTTGGGGTGTTGGTGTTTGCCCCCACCTGACCTTGACCTTCAAAATGGTCAATTCAAGGTCAAAGCCCGGACGAAGTCGGGTCACCTTCTAGTCTATTATATATTTTGGAAGATCTGTGTGTGTGTGTGTGTGTGTGTGTGGTCGCGATGGACTCGAAAACGGCCAAGCCGATTTCGATGAAACTTGGTATGTGGGGGTATTTTCGGCCGGGGGGTGGCATGGGCCTGTTAATTTTCAGATCCGAGGTCAACTTTTCACGTGCCGAGGTCAAATATGTTTTTACGCTGTGTTACGGGACTTTCATTTGAGTTCGGTGCTTACAAATCGATTCGAAACAGCGCGAATAATAAAATGCCAGTCATAGTAATGACACTGTGAGAATCTTTCGTGTTTCCTCTTTCCAACGATATATAATGCGTATGTATCCGTTTTAGTTATCTGCCTCAATTATTAACCTCTTCGCTGCTATGACGTCCGTAACTATTACGGACATAAAAGTGCACGCCGTGTCCGTAGGTACTACGGACCTTCTTCAGCACACCAGCAGTAGGCCATTATACAACACTGGAACTCGGAGATTAGTGCATCGGAATAACTGTATCTCGACGTTTCAAACAGTGTATGATGTTCCACGATTGTGAACGATAATAGCCTTTCGGCTGAGTCAGTTTTATGGTTCTTGTGACATTTCCGCTATATTTTCCCATTGGAAAATGGCAATAACGTCAACAGCCCAGCACACGACGTCATAACGTCATTTAGCAGCGAAGAGGTTAAGAAGAAGTGGTACTATCTTCCATCAGGATAAAAACAATGCGTAACTTCTATGACGTCGTTAGAGGTCATAACTTTAGATCACGTTAACGCTTAACCGGCCGATGCATTTGACTGTTTCAGACGTCTTGGCGATATCTCGGGCACCGATGGTAATTTATCTTTACGTTGAAACTTGATAATTAATGAGCGTGTGTATATGAGGCGCGTTTATATACTTGAGTGGAAATCAAATCGGGTTAAACCGTCTGGCGGATTTTTACGGACGAAATTTTATGCATATAGGGTATCTCGGTATCCGCTGGGCCGATTTCCCGGTATCCGCTGGGCCGATTTCCACCATTTTTGGGGTGTTGGTGTTTTACCCCACCTGACCTTGACCTTCAAAATGGTCAATTCAATGTCAAAGCCCGGACGAAGTCGGGTCACCTTCTAGTTATATATATATATATACACCGATGGCTGCCGATGTACCCCAACCTTGCTTATATGAATACACAAAAATTATACTATTTTACGATATACTAATATCACCACTATATGAATGCTATATTCTCATCAACCTTTTACGTCAAAATATAAATCGTATCCCACTGCCAGAAGAAGGAACGTGTACTATCAAGATGATATCATATACTCTCAGCACTGCGTCATCTGCACTGATGACGTCAACTTTTGCGTCATTCGGTATCCTTGCGCGTTATTTTAACAGAAATGGCTGGTGATGTTGAACGTTTAAGAACGTATTATATGTCTAACCGTGTGTTTCATTGTTGTCTGGGTCGTAACAAACTGGCATACAAAATATAATAAACACAACAGTCAACTGTTCTGCATGAGTTTAGCGCACAGGTTTCTCCTCTCATGAGATGCGAGGATTATTTTCACTGGGCTAGCGCCTCGTAAAAATAATCCTCCGCATCTCACTCGAGGAGAAAAACCGTGCGCTACAGTTAACTATTGTTTATATAATTATACACATCATTATGAATTGCACTGAATTCTGACACCTTTCTTCTCAAGTATTTAATAAATTGAATTGAATTAAAATTGTTTTCAGCTATTCGACTTCTTGGCGTCATGTGCGCACGAATTTTTGAAGAGTCGGGGACTGCTGCACCACCGAATGTCGCTGGGATTTACATTCTCTTTCTGCTGTAAACAAACAGGTCTGGACAAGGCCGTGCTGGTCCAGTTGTCTAAAGGCTTCAAGTGCGAGGGCGTCGAAGGTCACGATATCGTAAAGCTTCTCCAAGAAGCCATCGAAAGAAATGGTGTATGTATGGCAGCGTAGAACCGTCACGTCCTCTTCTAGTGTGGTCGTCGGAGGGTTAGACCCAGAATAAATTGGTAAAGAAGCGGTTTTGGTGTCATTCGACGCGGGAGAATCTCGTGTATAACATATCCAAAATCCGCTAAAATCCGCTTTGGGGAAAATTCAGGATTCAAGATGGCGTCCAACATGGCTGCCGTTAGTCAAAAGAGACTCTGACTGAGATTAATTCGATTATAGTGAGAACAAATGTTGTCATATGTATACATTTTTGCGAAGATAAAATATTATGCAACCTGTTTATGGCAAAAATAGAACCCCTCGTCCCAGATGGCCGCCATTTTGGCGGCCTAAAATCGAAAATTTGAAGTTTTTGCCTAATATCTTAAATATCAGTTCCTGTTGTTTGATAATGGTTGAGACTGACGACTTTGATTAGTCTTATTCATGTTAATTCAGCATTGGAGCAATGAAAGCTACCATAAATGTGGTCCCAGACTCATCCACACCCTCAACAATTCGATTTTACAGAATGCGGTATAAAATTCCACAAAAATCGCCATTGGGATTCCAGTCATATATCAACAAGAAATGGACAGAACTGTACAATGTAAGTTGGGCATACCATTATCTATGAATACTCCAATTCAATGAAACCCAAATTGGCTGCCAAAAAGGCGGTGAAAGTATGGAAAATGGCGGATATTGCTCACAGTGTCATTCAATCTATTATAAGTAGTGGTTAATGAAATAATTGACTAAATAAATACGAATGTATACCTCTTTATGATGCCATTATGCTAGCTTTATGGAAAAACTTAAAAATCAGTACCCATGGCTGCCAAAATGGCCACCCGATGTGAAAAATACTATTTTCTATCACTTCTGTTTATCACTTATTGGTCTCTGAACTGGGAAACAATGGGTATACTATTTCAATGGTCGTGTCAACTGATCATTCCAGCAATAACATGTCTATTCGTTTAGGTCATAGTTTACTCCGGTCCTTCACTAATAAATTCTAACGAATGCGGTATGAAATTTAACCAAAATCGGCTTTGGGGCTCTGGTCACATTTGATTTGTAGGAATGAGCAGATCTTGTCTACAAAATAATTGAGCGTTTCTTTTATTTGTGAACATTCCATCTCAAATAGACCAAAAGAAACAATAAATTTTACCTAATATGGCTTCCAAAACCAAAATGGTAGACTCTGCCCAGCTTGTCATATAATCGAAGTTGTGAGTGGTGGATGCAGTTGATAGTTGGCTGATCTATGTTGCTAATATACATCAAAACTATTTATTTTCAATCTTTTTGGTGGCTTCCCGCGGTTTGGCAAAATATCGTCGCATCAGTGCTATAATGTCGTAACTCCTCCATTTTGGCGGGAAATGAGTATTTGATATCATTCGAATCGTGAGAAAAAATCCAATCCGATGGCCAAACTGTTTTTGCATTGGATGGCAAATATTCTCATAAACCAGTGACACAAATGTCGTATCTCCAGCGATCTTCACAATTATTCGTACTATAATGTCGTATGTCCAACAGCATCTAATCGGATGCTTCAGGTTGTCCACGCGACTTCTGTTTTGTGTTTGTAAATATGGTCGTATCTCCATGTTAGTCACGTGATAATTTGGATGAATTTTCATAATGTAGAATAAGCACTTTTTAGTTCATAGACACATGCGATTGCCACCATAATTAGCTTAATCTGCATTCATTAGCACAACTTCATTATAGCATGGAAACCAATCGTCGTTGGCGTACGCAAAAGGTCGTATCTCCAAACAAGTTACTGCTTTTTAAAAGAAAACGAGGGAGTAAACAGAATAAAATGTGGTTCATTGGACAGCTAATGTCAGTTTTCATTGGGATAAATATAACAATACGTCATGCTTTGTCAACATTAGGAGAAATGTTGTCTGAAAACTTCAATCTTCATTTTCTCGGAAAGTTGAAAATGTGGGTTACGACATTATAGCACTGGTGCGACGAAATATGAACTATTCGGGCTCGGTCATCATTTCGTTTCATTTACGGTACACGGTCTCGATTGTCGAGAGGTTGATCCAAAATAAGTAAGCAGAAAGCCATTTTGACTTCAGAATACCCTATCGGATATCTGATAAAATCAGCAATGGAAAACTTTAAGATCCGAGATGGCATTCAGTATGGCCCTCCGACAACAATAGAAGTCATAAATAGGATATTTGCTCTTTGATTCCTTTAATTTAAAAGATTTTAGGTGCTTATTTATCTCTTATTGAATACAGTATTGTTTTAATCTGGACTATGTATGAAAAATCATATTCTCCAACCTCATAAGAAGGTTACCAAAAGGTTACCGATTTATAGCTAGGTTGAGGTACACTGAAAAAACTCTTTAGTTGGACGGTTTCCATCGAAAGTAAAACACAATGACTATAAATTTCTGCTCAACGGATTGTGAACGCACATTTTTGGAACTAGCTGGAACTAAATGTAGCCCATGGATTCCCCATTTCGACATGTACGAAAAGTGGTTTTACTCTGATCTCTTCCCAGATATCAACACTCCGGTAAATGGTGATGTCTTATGTCCTAGAAAATACGTGTGCCAAATACATATATGTATGAGGAAACCATCCCCATACATTGTTTACACGTCGACTCGGTAAGTATGTGGAGGTCTTCTTGGACAAGCGTGATTTCAAAACTCGAAACCGTCTGTACAAAAGTAAAAGTTAGTAGGAAATGACGTTGGATGTAGGTCTAGAGTACGTCGTCTGCATGAGATAGTTTTCATGTCATTAATTTGATCATATGTCGTGCTCTGATCAGCATGGATGAAAGCCTTATGTCGCAGTTTGATTGTCTAGCATCCGGAAAAGAACATGTTGATTGTTCACATTTCTTTGACAAACATGTTGTTGATCACATGTTGATGTGGAATTTCTATCCAATGACAACCTTGAAATACCAGTTCAACAAGCTAAATGGTTGATACGTTTACGCCTACGGGTCAGATCCAGCCGTGGCGCACATTATGTCTACATATCATTGATGAAATTCACTCAATGTGTAGTAGATATCGGTGCGTCTATATATTTACTAGAATGTTTCTATCCACATGTATATACCCAACAGTCGCATGACACGGAATTGTCACATGGAGTGTGAAGGGTATACAATGTACGTACGGAATTTTTATTTTTCCTCTTGATATTGAAGAAAATAATTTTACTTTGAAACTACCTAGCTCCGATAACCAACTTGCCCACCCATTAAGTAAACCACAGATTATTCGCTCTTCCTTCCTGTCCTTTCCACTTTCCCGCTTCGCTATCACTGGGAAACCCATTATAGCCTGATGCTTCCGGACTAATGTCTTTCTAATTAATTTCCAGATAGTCCCTCGTAATAAGTGGACATGGTATTGGATCCTGCAGTAGATACTGCTTCGTTGGAACATTACACTTTGAAATGATTGTGGTAGTAGATTATTGGCAACATGTTTAACGAGTCTGTCATCGTTAGCTCACAACCGAAGTGTTGTTTCGGCTTTCCTCTGAGCAGAACTTAAATTTCGACAATTTTCGGTGGCCATTTTGGTAGCCATCTTAGAATTTTGAATCGTGATTAGCTACTCATACCCATAAAAACATATTGATTTTAATCTGATGTGTATAAGTGCCGAATTGGCGTTTTGTCGCGAGTGGGTTTTCGTGAATAACTACCTATTTGCTATTTTCACTATTATTGGCGACCATGTTGGACGCCATCTTGAATTCTGAATTTCCCCCAAAGCAGATTTTAGCTGATTTTGGATATGTTATACACGAGATTCTCCCGCGTCGAATGACACCAAAACCGCTTCTTTGCCAATTCCTTCTGGGTCTAACCCTCCGACGACCATTCTAAATATCCGTCATTTTCCATATTTTGACCGCCATTTTGGCAGCCATTTTGAGACAAAGCGCCAATTTGGGTTTCATTTGAGTATTCATAGATATTGGTATGCCCAACTTACATTGTACAGTTCTGTCCATTTCTTGTTGATATATGACTGGAATCGCAATGGCGATTTTTGTGGAATTTTATACCGTGTTCTGTAAAATCAATTTTTTGAAGGTGTAGGTGAGTCTGGGACCCCATTTATGGTATCTTTCATTGCTCCAATGCTGAATTAACATGAATCAGACTAATCAAAGTCGCCAGACTGAACGAACCATTATCAAACAACAGGAACTTATCTTTAAGATATTAGGCAAAAACTTTAAATTTTCTAGTTTCGGCCGCCATTTTGGCGGCCATCTGGGGCGAGGGGTTCCATTTTTTTCTATAGATAGGTGGCATATTACTTTATCTTCGCAAAAATGTATACATTTGTATACATAACTATGGCAACATTTGTTCGGGTGTGTCTTTTTACCGGATTCCGGATCCCGGATTTCGACCCGGATTTAGGTGTCTTTTTACCGGATTTCGACCCGGATTCGGGTATGAATTTCATGCTTGTTTTATCACACATTTAACCCATTAAAAGCCGTTTCTGACACGATTAAACCAATATACATGTAGGGCTGTCGTGCTCATTCAACCCGATTAATCGTATTTAAAGGTACATATCGTGCCCGGATCAGCATACTTCTTATTTGTTCATATATACACGGCGGTTGGATTGATTTTACGTGATCATGATGGCATTTAAGGGAACACACCATGTCCGGATCCGAATAATTATCTCGTAAGTATTGATCATATTTAAAGGTAGATATCATGTCCGGATCCGGTTTTTTTCTCTCTTTTTTTTTTCCATATAAATTATCGTCATTTTGATATATTAAATGTCACGTGGAACAAAGTTATAAGTTGATTTTGAGACGTTATACTAGGCTGTTGGATTGATTTCACGGAATGATTATCGCATTTAAAGGTACACACCATGTGCGGAACCGAATTAATTTCCACGTATTTACTGATAATATTTAAAGGTACAGATTATGCCCGGATCCGGATTTTTCTTCTTATAAAGTAATGCTTATTTAATACAATAAATGTAAACTGAGTCGCGTGGAACCTGGTTCCACGTGACTCCGCTGGCATTTAATGTATAAAATAGGAGTTAATTTATAAGTGAAAGGAGAACAATCGGGATCCGGGCATAATCTGTACCTTTTAAAATGATTAATAAATACGCGATAATTAATTCGGATCCGTGCATGGCATGCACCTTTAAATGCGATCATCGTGATCGTGATCCGTGAAATAAATCCAACAGCCGGGTCTAACATCTCAAAATCAACTTCTAACTTCCTCTTAACTCAGCTGACATTTAATATATTAAATAGGCATTAATTTATATGGAGATTTTGTTTTTAAAACCGGATCCGGGCATGGTCTGTACCTTTAAACTAGATAATCACTGTATAAACTGTAGCTGGCTGCAACGGGATGAATATGCTAGCAGTGTTTTTATAACGATTCGGGCGGCCAGACTATATAATCACTGTATAAACAGTAGCGGGCTGCAATGGGATGCATATGCTATCCGTGTTTTTATAACGATTCGGGCGTCGTGACATAAAACGCTTAATACAAGTCGTACATCTATCTCACTTAAACCGGCTTAAATATCGAATTTACAATAGTAATACTACTAGTATCACAAATATAATCGTTTATAATCGAACTAAAACAATAAACCATTTAAACTGCACCAGGTTTTTTTTGTGGGCTGGAGAACAAAAAATCTTCACAAAAGCAAGTCAATTTATTTCAATCCGAATGATATTACTGTTAAACGCAACCTGTGCCATGTTTTCGCGGGTCTGAAATGTCTTTTAATGTGTTAAACATGGGTTATAATAAACATAAAATTGAGATCAGGGTTTGGGTCGAAATTAGAAAAAGACACATAAAATCCGGATCCGGCATAAAGTTTGTCTGTAAATGGGCTCATTCTCGCGTGAAATCAATCCAAGCGCCATGTTCACCGTTTCCAAATAAACTGAGTTCCGCGTGGCTCAGCTGCCATTTAATATATTAAATACTTGACTATTTATATGAAATAGAAAAGAACTATTCGTATCCGAATCCGGGAATGATCTGACCTAAACATCAACATCTATAACCTAGTTCCACGCGACTCAGTTTACATTTATTGTATTAAATAAGCATTACTTTATGAGAAGAAAAATCCGGATCCGGGCATAATCTGTACCTTTAAATATCATTCCGTGAAATCAATCCAACAGCCTAGTATAACGTCTCAAAATCAACTTATAACTTTGTTCCACGTGACATTTAATATATCAAAAAGACGATAATTTATATGGAAAAAAGAGAGAGAGAGAGAAAAACCGGATCCGGACATGATATCTACCTTTAAATATGATCAATAATTACGAGATAATTAATTCGGATCCGGACATGGTGTGTTCCCTTAAATGCCATCATGATCACGTAAAATCAATCCAACCGTCGTGTCTATATGAAAAAATAAGAAGTATGCTGATCCGGGCACGATATGTACCTTTAAATACGCTTAATCGGGTTGAATGAGCACGACAGCCCTATATTGGTTTAATCGTGTCAGAAACGGCTTTTAATGGGTTAAATGTGTGATAAAACAAGCATGAAATTCATACCCGAATCCGGGTCGAAATCCGGTAAAAAGACACCTAAATCCGGGTCGAAATCCGGGATCCGGAATCCGGTAAAAAGACACACCCCCATTTGTTCTCAATATAATCGAATTAATCTCAGTCAGAGTCTCTTTTGACTAAGGGCGGTCATGCTGGACGCCATCTTGGATACTGGATTTTCCCCAAAGCGGATTTTAGCGGATTTTGGATATGTTGTAGCAGAGATTTTCCCGTGTTGAATGACACCAAGATCGCTTCTTTACCAATTTCTTCTGGGTCAACCCCCTTTTTTGCGTACCACGACCATACTGCTACTATAACTAGTTTAAATGTCACGCTGCCCAAAGTTACACTCTAAATCGCGTTGGGTAAAATTTTACCCAACACAATGGTACATATAGCACCACGCGAACGTCGGGTATATTTTACCCAATGTTGGGCAATATTTTTACTCAACGCAGGGTGACAATTTACCTAATATAATTTCCATAATGCGTTGGGCGATTTTTTTTTAGGCTCAGGCGATATGTTGAGAAAATTGGTACACAAGTGTCACCTGGCCAGAGGAATATAATTGTATATGTGGCTTTGATCTCAGATGACTTAAAAGGGGGGCAAATACATTATTTTAACATAGATGAACAATGAAGGGCGTTTATTACCAGCTCAGAATATATGTGGGAAAATTTATTTGACCCAATAATTATTTATTTGACCCAATAATTAAGTAATTATTCACCCAAATGTTCGGGTAACAAAAATCGCCCAACGCAGAAAGGAAATTAATATTGGGCAATTTGTTACCCTGCGTTGAGTAAAAACATTGCCCAACAATGGCTAAAATGCTATATGCACCATGGTGTTGGGTAAAATGTTACCCAATGCGATTTAGAGTGTACCCCATGTAAAATATATGACAATAGTGGGAAAATGTGTGACGAAGTCGGTACACACACTAGTACATGCATGTACGGATGGTGACCATACAAAATTATAACGGACATAACCCATTTGAAGTAATGCAGATGTATAGGAACTCAGAATTTGTAACGGGAATGTTTAGGATATATAGGCGCGTGAGAGAAACTCACGTCGACCATTTGATTATTGCGATGCGATGTACACAATGAGTATTTTAGACGTGGATATGCAGGAGTTGTATTCTCAATTATCCAATAATGATAACACTATCATTGCCATCAAGCCGCGCCGGAGTCCACTAGTCAACAAACGAACAGGAAACCAGAATATCATGGGCTCTCACCCACCGTCATTTATTCAAACTTATAGACGGTTTGTATGGTCTCAAAACATACATGTTTATATGTGATGAATACACAAACAACAAATCTAACCCCGTTGGCCTTTCCTGGCAGCCCATCATCGTTAATTATTCGATTTATTTTGGTATAGCGCTTTCGATATAATGACTGAATTACGATATCAATTCTGTTCGAGAATAAACAGTTCTCGGACTTTATATACCACATATATATACACACGCAAACATACACATATATCACATGCATGCGCATGTATAGAACTACATTGTTTCGTGTACCGCGTGTCTAATCCAGATAACATAACATCCATTTACATACACATATACATACATCAGTATATATGCTCGTACTTATTTAGCTCACCGTAAAGATGTCATGAAAACAAATGTATCACATTATATCATGTCGTTATATTAACATGCTAATTCCCCATTCCTCCCCCCACATCAAAATGGGTCCAAAATCAGCAATATGCATCGCAAACCCGCATAAACTATTAGCATTATTTTGTATTTTTTTTTTTAAACGTTTACATGCCAAATTGAAATGCACCTCACTGGATTCAGCACATTTGAAACATCTTAACACCAAACTGAGTGAGTAATCAGATATAATCAATACACCATGAAATATCACATTTTTAACTTGATTATTAATCCCTTGGCTGGAATTTTCTATATTTATTATTTATTACTATCAAACATTATTGGCGTTCTTGTCCAATTATATACTTCGGCGCATACATGCGCGCATACGTATATATGTATAACATATAAAATCAATCTATACATGCGTGTACATGTGTCACGGGCTATATGCATTTGCGTAGTTTCCAGAAACTTAAAGCTATTTGCTTTTGACCTCAAAATAAACTGAACACATAGCTTATTCTGATATATAGCTATCTAAAACGTGCTTCACCAAGTCGCACTGACAAAAACATGCAAGCAACTACTATACTCATCTTATTTCAATTCATTCCATGGCCTTCATGCAAATCGTGTGCTTCGATCCAATCGGTAAGCATCAATGGATGTACTCATACTGCAGTCTGTTCGCTGAGATCACCTGCATGTCATCCACTGCTTCATGCATTCCCTCGAATTGAATCATCAGCTATAAGGGTTAAATATTTACCCATTAAGTGCGGAAATATTTCCAGCAGAATGACAAAACAGTTCATGTTTTTGCGAACATTTTTAACGAAAAATAATAGGTGAATAAATACAGTATTATCACCAAATAAATTTTCCGGCATTTGAATATGTAAATTCGTTTATTATTTCCTTGTACATGTGCATATTTATACCCCAGCAACATTATCAAAACATATATTCTTCACGATTATTCTTAATTTCTGACAAAAATGTTATTAAATACTGACCCTCTTTTTACAATTTGTGTGTAAAATTATACACAGACCATAGATAGATAGATAGATAGATCTTTATTTGCACAATAATATTAAATACAATACATTAACAAAATAGTAAACAAAAGTATATTATTGCACAGGAGTATATATGGCTCATTCTACCCTTAAATTATTTTTCTGACTGTAAACTATATGTTAAACTTAAAATTATCAGAATTCTGCCAGGACATATCTCTTCTGAACTATGTATGTGTATATATATATTTGTACTTTATAGAATCGAAAACGGCTGCACCGATCGAGACCAAACTTCCCATCTAAGGGTAATGGTCGTGGCGGCGTTTTTGAGAAGCTCCGAACACCCGTTCTCCACACCCAGTCACAAAAATGACCGTCCTCGGCACTGTGGGGTTAATCGCGTTGATAGTTAAAGAGCGTTCGTATCCGCAGTGTCGTTGATAAAGAGCGTATGCGTGTAACGTGATTCTTACGTCTGGGTCGACACGTGAGCGTGACTGTATCCAGACATGAACGTGTTGTGTGATTCTTACGTACTTAGGGCTTCCTAGGAACGGGGAGATTTTCATCGGGTCAGTTTTTCCGCCCGAGGTGATCTTCACATTGAAACGGGTACCCACAAATGATATATATGTGTGTGTCCTTTATAGACTCGAACCGATTCAGCTCAAACTTGCTACCCACGGGAAGTGTCATGGACGCGTTCAATTCTGACCCCGACCTGACATTGACCTTGAAAATGATCAATTCAAGGTCAAATCGGGTAAAACTGGCGGATTTCGACGAAATTTTACACCTACATGTATATAGGTGCAGCATACGTGTCTCGGAAGCTGTTGCAATTGATTTTTCGAACAAAGCCATAAGACGAACCACGCCAGTGGCGGGCTAACCTGCTATTCTATATCTATATTTGCGAATGTCTGTCTGTCTGTCTGTCTGTCTGTCTGTCTGTGTTCTATAGAAATTCACAGGGGACCATCTAGATGATGCCAAAGGGGTCTACTAGGAGTAGCTTTTTACGAGAAAGATAATGGTCGGGGTTAGAATTTTCTAAAGTGACGCCGTTGTTGCCAGGGCAGAAAAGGGGGAGGGGCAGAAAAAAAAATTGTCGGCGATTGCCACGAAACTTATATATAATCATCCCCATAATATGAGGAATCCAATTGTGTGTTTTAAATATGGCAAAAGTCGCGCCGTTCGCGTCAGGGGTGCCCGGAAGGGGGAGGGGCCGATTTTTTTTCTGTAGCCGATTGCCACGAAACTTACATATAATCACCCCCATGATATGAAGAATCCGATGGTGTGGTTTAAATATGTCAAAAGTGGCGTCGTTCGAGTCAGGGTTGCACGAAAGGGGAGAGGGGCACCAAAATTGATAAAACTAATTTTAGCGCTCATTTCCATCAAATTGATATATATTCTTCTTCATGATACAAGGAATTTAATTGTGCGATTTAAGAACGCTAAATTGTTGTCCAAACGATGAGATATTGGGAGGGGGTGGGCACTAAATTTGATAATAATTGGTTTAGTCGCCGATTGCCACCACACTTATGCAAAAGCATCCCCGTGGTATGAGGAGTCTAATGATGTGGCTTATATCTGTCAAATGTGGCCTCATTCGATTCAGGGGTGTATTGAAAGGGACAGGGGCACAAAATTGATGCACAATTATTTTGGCGCCAATTTCCACCAAATTGATACACGTTCTTATCCATGATACGAGGAATCTAATCGTGTGATTTAAAGACGCCATAGTGGTGCTGTTTAGGTGAGAGACGTGGAGGGAGGGATTGGCACCAAATTTGATAAAAAAGATTGTATATAAATTGTGTATAGAGATGACAGATGAGAGGGACACAAACAGTTATATCTATATGTTTAGTGCCGATTTCCACCAGATTGATACATATTTTTCTCCGTGATACGATGATTCTTATCGTGTGTTTTAGATACACCAAATTGGTGTATGGGGACCTTCAATTCGATACGAAATTGTATACTCGCCAATTTTCACCAATTTCATATATATGCTTCTCAAATGATACAAGAAATCAAATTGTGCTGTCTGTCTGTCTTTCTGTCTGTCTGTGTGTTCTATATATAACTTCACGCGGTACAATCGAGATGGCACCAAGGCGTTCTAAGAGCGGTAACTTTTAACAAGGAACATATACTGGTGCGGGTTTAAATTTAAATTAAATGGTGCTGTTGGTGTCAGGGGAAGAAAAGGGGGAGGTCGGCAAAATTAAACAAATATGATGAATTAGTTTTGTCGCCGATTTCCACCAAACGAATACATCACCTCCGCAATATGGCGTTGTTCGAGTCAGCGTTGCATCAACAATTGATTTAATAAACTATTTTTAGCCCAGATGTCCACCAAATTGATATATTATTCTTCTCTATGATACGAGGAATATCATCGTGTGATTTAGTGACGGCAAATTGCTGTCGTTTCGGTGAGAGATGTGTTCATAACTATTCTCATAATTTGTTTAATTGCGTATTACCACCAACATATATACAATCATCGCCAGTATAGCATGCATCCATGAGTCTAATGGGCTTGGTTTAAATATGTCAAAAGAGGCAAAAGCTGATACAAATATATTTGGAACTAATTTCCAACAAATTCATACATGTTTTTATCTAATGATATACTATGAATTAAATCACATTTTGGTGTCGTTTGCGTCACGGATGGCGAGCGGATATGCACTATCATAGATAAGTTTGCTATTCGCCGATATTCACATATAAGTTATATATAGTCACCCAGGCCATCTCCATATCATTTTAAGGAGATTTGGGCGTTCACATTTCACAATCCCGACAAATGGTAACCCACTTATAAGTCACTTGAACTATTATATCTTCTTAACTGTCATATTTATATGGGGATGGCAATCAGGACATTCACACAATGAGCTAGCAAAAGATATACACAGAATAAGCATTAAATGTATATTTATCATTCTATTGAAGAGATACATATATTCGTGCAAATTGAGAGACCTCGAACCGTCAGATGATTGCATATATATTATAACAAAATTGAGTCTGTTCCATTCAATATAGTTTCCACAAAAAAAGTTACAATTTGTCAGGAGATATGGAAGGTCTGTTCAAAAATAGTGGTCACAGTGTGCAGTCATATATAGTTTCTTCTGATATACAATAAAATGCAGTAAGTAGCACATGACTTTTCAGGATCCTCCCAATACTGACATCTGACAAGGGGTTTAGAACAGACTCATCAACTGACATAAACAACTCAAAATCTCGCTCTTTGTCTGGCAAATGTAGCTGATATACATGCGCAGCAACATATCGTTGAAACTGAGACAATTTAGCCAAAATATAGCACCATGAGCACCTGGGAATTTCTTTGAAACATCTGTATCTTCATGGAGATATGATAGCCAGGTATCCTCGAGATCTTATTCCAACCCACTAGATTGATTGATACATCTCAATATGTAAAACCCAATTTTCATCTTTTATTTATGCGAACTAATGTCTTTATGATGTCCATGCGTCATATTATAACGTCTGACGTATACGCAGTTGTAAATACATGAATAATTCATTATTGGGGGAACGGATTAATCGCGACAAACAGAATGACAATTGACAAGGTGGGCCACTACTTAAATTCCATGACTGTAATAATCATGTTTTGTGATGCTATTTGAATATACAATTTATGAGAAAACGTATAACACTTTAAGCAAGAGTATTCTCTATTCCCAACAAATATGCACAGCATACAGATGGTTTCACATCGCATTAACCTGGACAACGCCGGGTAACCCTGCTAGTAACTTATAAATGCGAACGCAAAAGGTTCGACTTGCAGATGATCTCTTCCATTAATTGGTCATTACTCTGACATCTGACAGTCGGATATCTGAGTTCTCTGTTGTATGTTATCCAGTCGGACAATAACCACAAACACAAGAAAACACAAACAATTGGAGCTGACCCGACAGACAAGGCGATTTGGCTAGAAATGACAACACACGCTCTATAATAGCGTGACCTCTTTCCATTGTTCATACACGCATGCAGCGATAATAGATCGCTCACTCATTATCACGAACAGCGAATACAATATTTTTCGGCTAATGTGCTTTGCACTAAACGCTGAAAAATTATCAATATACACAACCAAACGCGTCCATTATTTTGCATCGACAAGCCATACATGCATGTCTCATGCGGGTATTCCGAATCATGTCGTGTTTTCGGCGATCATCCACCCTTTACAGTTGGATTATAATATTGTAGACCAAACTTTGGGGCCAGCCAACTAATGTGTATAACACACAGCATTTAAAGATACATAATCCGAATTCGCTCCAAAAGTACCATTTCTTTGGCTTCGGGGGTATGAACACTCAAGTATCTGTTGAAAATCTCTATTTGTCACACGTACGCCCAATCATGGAATATGCGAGTTGTGTATGGGCAGGAGCACCAGACACGTTACTCAAACTACTAGATGATGTGGAATATGAATCCGCACGCATTATAAGTGGATGTACAAGATATGTACCCAACAAATGACTACTAACCGAAATGGGTTGGAAAACACTTTCAGAAAGAAGACACACACAGAGACTTTCACTTTATCATAACATTGTCAATCACAAAGTGACCAAATATTTAGTTTACTTACTTCCCACGAAATTCTCAGACATAAGCGACCACGATACTATATTTGCATCAAACTTTATACATTTTAAAACTAACACAAAAAGAATCGAGTCAACATTCATGCCCAAGTGTGTAACAAAACTGGAATGGAACCAAAATTAAAACTCGAGATCTTACCCTACAATGTTATCTAAACACATTTAAACCTCGAATACCCAAACCACCCAAGTATTACAATGTAGGAAAGCGGAATGAAAATATATATCATTGTAGATTACGATGTGAATGTAGCAACCTCTTGTCAGATAAGGTTCAAAATTACGTTGCAAGTTCCAAAGACTGCTCATGTGGAAACGGAAAAGAAAATACCTTCCATTATTTCTTTGATTGTTACCTACACTCGATCCCAAGAATTCGCATATTAAATAAATTACTTCCTTATATAATATTTACTCACTAAAAATTCTGCTATTTGGAGACCCCGCTCTACGTGATTGCGACAATATTTTGTTTCTTCTTATCTGTACAATCATTCATCCGTGAGACAAAAGAAGATTCTATTGATTAACTCTTGCAAACATATATAAAAGCCAGTAAAGGACTCAAACAAACACGACTTTTAACTAATCTATTATATATTTTGGAACTTCTGTATGTGTATGTGTGTGTGTATGCGTGCTATAGACTCGAAAACTACTCGACCTAATCCGACTCAAATTTGGTATGTATGCCTACTTTGATCCCGGGAACAATATGGGTGGGTCCAATTTCACGTGCGACCGTGTCATTGACCTCGCTCATATACGCTCATATGGGCATGTTTCTGGACCTCGACTGATACGACTCAACTTTGGTATGCAGGCCTATACTTTGATCCCGGGAACAATATGGGCGGGTCCAATTTCACGTGCGGACGCGTGTCCTTGACTTCGCTCATATATATAGGCATGTTTCTGGACCAATCAACCGATCCGACTCAAATTTGGTATGTATGCCTACCTTGATCCCGGGAACAATATGGGTGGGTCCAATTTCACGTGCGACTGTGTCATTGACCTTGACCTCGCTCATATACGCTCATATAGGCATGCTTCTGGACCTCGACTAATACGACTCAACTTTGGTATGCAGGCCTATACTTTGATCCCGGGAACAATATAGGCGGGTCCAATTTCACGTGCGACCGTGTCCTTGACTTCGCTCATATATATGCATGTTTCTAGACCAATCGACCGATCCGACTCAAATTTGGTATGTAGGCCTATTTTGATCCCGGGAACAATATGGGCGGGTCCAATTTCACGTGCGAATGTCTGTCTGTCTGTCTGTCTGTCTGTCTGTGTTCTATAGAAATTCACAGGGGACCATCTAGATGATGCCAAAGGGGTCTACTAGGAGTAGCTTTTTACGAGAAAGATAATGGTCGGGGTTAGAATTTTCTAAAGTGACGCCGTTGTTGCCAGGGCAGAAAAGGGGGAGGGGCAGAAAAAAAAATTGTCGGCGATTGCCACGAAACTTATATATAATCATCCCCATAATATGAGGAATCCAATTGTGTGTTTTAAATATGGCAAAAGTCGCGCCGTTCGCGTCAGGGGTGCCCGGAAGGGGGAGGGGCCGATTTTTTTTCTGTCGCCGATTGCCACGAAACTTACATATAATCACCCCCATGATATGAAGAATCCGATGGTGTGGTTTAAATATGTCAAAAGTGGCGTCGTTCGAGTCAGGGTTGCACGAAAGGGGAGAGGGGCACCAAAATTGATAAAACTAATTTTAGCGCTCATTTCCATCAAATTGATATATATTCTTCTTCATGATACAAGGAATTTAATTGTGCGATTTAAGAACGCTAAATTGTTGTCCAAACGATGAGATATTGGGAGGGGGTGGGCACTAAATTTGATAATAATTGGTTTAGTCGCCGATTGCCACCACACTTATGCAAAAGCATCCCCGTGGTATGAGGAGTCTAATGATGTGGCTTATATCTGTCAAATGTGGCCTCATTCGATTCAGGGGTGTATTGAAAGGGACAGGGGCACAAAATTGATGCACAATTATTTTGGCGCCAATTTC
Source organism: Siphonodentalium dalli (assembly GCA_032622095.1). Classification (NCBI taxonomy): domain Eukaryota; kingdom Metazoa; phylum Mollusca; class Scaphopoda; order Gadilida; family Siphonodentaliidae; genus Siphonodentalium; species Siphonodentalium dalli. Next base: position 107,095,802 of record CP136062.1, read on the forward strand.
CACCAAATTGATACACGTTCTTATCCATGATACGAGGAATCTAATCGTGTGATTTAAAGACGCCATAGTGGTGCTGTTTAGGTGAGAGACGTGGAGGGAGGGATTGGCACCAAATTTGATAAAAAAGATTGTATATAAATTGTGTATAGAGATGACAGATGAGAGGGACACAAACAGTTATATCTATATGTTTAGTGCCGATTTCCACCAGATTGATACATATTTTTCTCCGTGATACGATGATTCTTATCGTGTGTTTTAGATACACCAAATTGGTGTATGGGGACCTTCAATTCGATACGAAATTGTATACTCGCCAATTTTCACCAATTTCATATATATGCTTCTCAAATGATACAAGAAATCAAATTGTGCTGTCTGTCTGTCTTTCTGTCTGTCTGTGTGTTCTATATATAACTTCACGCGGTACAATCGAGATGGCACCAAGGCGTTCTAAGAGCGGTAAATTTTAACAAGGAACATATACTGGTGCGGGTTTAAATTTAAATTAAATGGTGCTGTTGGTGTCAGGGGAAGAAAAGGGGGAGGTCGGCAAAATTAAACAAATATGATGAATTAGTTTTGTCGCCGATTTCCACCAAACGAATACATCACCTCCGCAATATGGCGTTGTTCGAGTCAGCGTTGCATCAACAATTGATTTAATAAACTATTTTTAGCCCAGATGTCCACCAAATTGATATATTATTCTTCTCTATGATACGAGGAATATCATCGTGTGATTTAGTGACGGCAAATTGCTGTCGTTTCGGTGAGAGATGTGTTCATAACTATTCTCATAATTTGTTTAATTGCGTATTACCACCAACATATATACAATCATCGCCAGTATAGCATGCATCCATGAGTCTAATGGGCTTGGTTTAAATATGTCAAAAGAGGCAAAAGCTGATACAAATATATTTGGAACTAATTTCCAACAAATTCATACATGTTTTTATCTAATGATATACTATGAATTAAATCACATTTTGGTGTCGTTTGCGTCACGGATGGCGAGCGGATATGCACTATCATAGATAAGTTTGCTATTCGCCGATATTCACATATAAGTTATATATAGTCACCCAGGCCATCTCCATATCATTTTAAGGAGATTTGGGCGTTCACATTTCACAATCCCGACAAATGGTAACCCACTTATAAGTCACTTGAACAATTATATCTTCTTAACTGTCATATTTATATGGGGATGGCAATCAGGACATTCACACAATGAGCTAGCAAAAGATATACACAGAATAAGCATTAAATGTATATTTATCATTCTATTGAAGAGATACATATATTCGTGCAAATTGAGAGACCTCGAACCGTCAGATGATTGCATATATATTATAACAAAATTGAGTCTGTTCCATTCAATATAGTTTCCACAAAAAAAGTTACAATTTGTCAGGAGATATGGAAGGTCTGTTCAAAAATAGTGGTCACAGTGTGCAGTCATATATAGTTTCTTCTGATATACAATAAAATGCAGTAAGTAGCACATGACTTTTCAGGATCCTCCCAATACTGACATCTGACAAGGGGTTTAGAACAGACTCATCAACTGACATAAACAACTCAAAATCTCGCTCTTTGTCTGGCAAATGTAGCTGATATACATGCGCAGCAACATATCGTTGAAACTGAGACAATTTAGCCAATATATAGCACCATGAGCACCTGGGAATTTCTTTGAAACATCTGTATCTTCATGGAGATATGATAGCCAGGTATCCTCGAGATCTTATTCCAACCCACTAGATTGATTGATACATCTCAATATGTAAAACCCAATTTTCATCTTTTATTTATGCGAACTAATGTCTTTATGATGTCCATGCGTCATATTATAACGTCTGACGTATACGCAGTTGTAAATACATGAATAATTCATTATTGGGGGAACGGATTAATCGCGACAAACAGAATGACAATTGACAAGGTGGGCCACTACTTAAATTCCATGACTGTAATAATCATGTTTTGTGATGCTATTTGAATATACAATTTATGAGAAAACGTATAACACTTTAAGCAAGAGTATTCTCTATTCCCAACAAATATGCACAGCATACAGATGGTTTCACATCGCATTAACCTGGACAACGCCGGGTAACCCTGCTAGTAACTTATAAATGCGAACGCAAAAGGTTCGACTTGCAGATGATCTCTTCCATTAATTGGTCATTACTCTGACATCTGACAGTCGGATATCTGAGTTCTCTGTTGTATGTTATCCAGTCGGACAATAACCACAAACACAAGAAAACACAAACAATTGGAGCTGACCCGACAGACAAGGCGATTTGGCTAGAAATGACAACACACGCTCTATAATAGCGTGACCTCTTTCCATTGTTCATACACGCATGCAGCGATAATAGATCGCTCACTCATTATCACGAACAGCGAATACAATATTTTTCGGCTAATGTGCTTTGCACTAAACGCTGAAAAATTATCAATATACACAACCAAACGCGTCCATTATTTTGCATCGACAAGCCATACATGCATGTCTCATGCGGGTATTCCGAATCATGTCGTGTTTTCGGCGATCATCCACCCTTTACAGTTGGATTATAATATTGTAGACCAAACTTTGGGGCCAGCCAACTAATGTGTATAACACACAGCATTTAAAGATACATAATCCGAATTCGCTCCAAAAGTACCATTTCTTTGGCTTCGGGGGTATGAACACTCAAGTATCTGTTGAAAATCTCTATTTGTCACACGTACGCCCAATCATGGAATATGCGAGTTGTGTATGGGCAGGAGCACCAGACACGTTACTCAAACTACTAGATGATGTGGAATATGAATCCGCACGCATTATAAGTGGATGTACAAGATATGTACCCAACAAATGACTACTAACCGAAATGGGTTGGAAAACACTTTCAGAAAGAAGACACACACAGAGACTTTCACTTTATCATAACATTGTCAATCACAAAGTGACCAAATATTTAGTTTACTTACTTCCCACGAAATTCTCAGACATAAGCGACCACGATACTATATTTGCATCAAACTTTATACATTTTAAAACTAACACAAAAAGAATCGAGTCAACATTCATGCCCAAGTGTGTAACAAAACTGGAATGGAACCAAAATTAAAACTCGAGATCTTACCCTACAATGTTATCTAAACACATTTAAACCTCGAATACCCAAACCACCCAAGTATTACAATGTAGGAAAGCGGAATGAAAATATATATCATTGTAGATTACGATGTGAATGTAGCAACCTCTTGTCAGATAAGGTTCAAAATTACGTTGCAAGTTCCAAAGACTGCTCATGTGGAAACGGAAAAGAAAATACCTTCCATTATTTCTTTGATTGTTACCTACACTCGATCCCAAGAATTCGCATATTAAATAAATTACTTCCTTATATAATATTTACTCACTAAAAATTCTGCTATTTGGAGACCCTGCTCTACGTGATTGCGACAATATTTTGTTTCTTCTTATCTGTACAATCATTCATCCGTGAGACAAAAGAAGATTCTATTGATTAACTCTTGCAAACATATATAAAAGCCAATAAAGGACTCAAACAAACACGACTTTTAACTAATCTATTATATATTTTGGAACTTCTGTATGTGTATGTGTGTGTGTATGCGTGCTATAGACTCGAAAACTACTCGACCTAATCCGACTCAAATTTGGTATGTATGCCTACTTTGATCCCGGGAACAATATGGGTGGGTCCAATTTCACGTGCGACCGTGTCCTTGACCGTGACCTCGCTCATATACGCTCATATGGGCATGTTTCTGGACCTCGACTGATACGACTCAACTTTGGTATGCAGGCCTATACTTTGATCCCGGGAACAATATGGGCGGGTCCAATTTCACGTGCGGACGCGTGTCCTTGACTTCGCTCATATATATAGGCATGTTTCTGGACCAATCAACCGATCCGACTCAAATTTGGTATGTATGCCTACCTTGATCCCGGGAACAATATGGGTGGGTCCAATTTCACGTGCGACTGTGTCATTGACCTTGACCTCGCTCATATACGCTCATATAGGCATGCTTCTGGACCTCGACTAATACGACTCAACTTTGGTATGCAGGCCTATACTTTGATCCCGGGAACAATATAGGCGGGTCCAATTTCACGTGCGACCGTGTCCTTGACTTCGCTCATATATATGCATGTTTCTAGACCAATCGACCGATCCGACTCAAATTTGGTATGTAGGCCTATTTTGATCCCGGGAACAATATGGGCGGGTCCAATTTCACGTGCGACCGTGTCCTTGACCTTCCTTCACTTCGCTCATATATGCTCATAAAGGCATGTTTCTGGACCGATTGGGCGGGTCCAATTTCATATGTGACCGTGTCCTTGGCCTTGACCTCGCTCATATAGGCATGTTTCTGGACCGACCGAACAATAGTTTTTTTCTTTCTCCTGACGGGGGCGATCGCAAAGAAATCCCTAAATAGCCCGGACGAAGTCGGGCACATCAGCTAGTACATAAATAAACTCAAGACTGACTCGGGGAGGGGAACGACCGGTGTAATGTACATGTATATATGTTCAACTTGCTTTGGGTAGTCATGTCGCAATGCCATTATTCTTGATTCATTTTTCTGTTTAATAACAAACTGGAGAGGAGGTACTCACAAGTGAGTCAGCATTTGGTCTCCAATCCCATTGTCTGCATAAAATGATTATGTGTCATTTCTTATGCGTTATTGAAATAGACAAATAAATATGTTTAAACTAAATAAGAAAGAATATATACATGCGAAGAAATCAAATGCAAAACATTTACATCTGTGCCAGCTGTCTGTGCGCTATCGTTTTATTGAAATCTTTCAGGACAATGGTATTGATAACCCATGTCTATCGCCAAGGAATCGAGACTGAAACAGTTTTCAAGATTCATGTAGTGAATTGTAATGGAAGCAGATCGACTTTCCCGAATACAAAAAAATCAATCTGGTAAACCATGGTAAATACAACGTGATATTTACCGTGGTGATTGGAAAAGCTAAAATTATTTAATTTTACCAGTGTATTACGCTGGTAAAATTTGTCTAGTGAATCGTCACCACAATTATACGCACACATGGGCCATTTCACGAAATTGTACTATATTGTGTCCCTGTCGCATAACGGTGCTATCGGATGTAATTATTGTTAATTAAATGGTCATATCTGGTGCAGGTGCTATCACATATGTTGGGAAAGATCCTTTATGGCATATTCTTGTTGTGAGTTCGCGATATCGCGTTGATGAAGTATCAAAATGTAAACACCGCTAAGTGACACCCGCTTAACAAAATGGATTAATTTTGTCTCCGATATAAACTACATTTGCAATCACATTTTATCCTGGTAACACTATGTATAGTATGGTACGAAGACAATGACAACATTTACTACTAATACAACTGATGGTGCCGGGTGCCAACAGCGATCACTCGCGTTCCTCAGTTTTAGGCAAACACCGTTACAGATAACAAACTGAGCTCAATGTGGGAATACAACAGAGTTAATTTTCTTTAGTTTTCATAAAAAATTAGTTACCCTCTCCTGCATATTACAAGCAACTAATTATAAAGAGTTACGCTTCTTGAATTTGTGAAGGGAAACTCGATGTCAGCATAAACAAATTATGGCTGCTGATTGGTTGATTAACTTTGAGGGAAAATTCCCTGAACAGGAAGAGAAAATCATAGCCTACGTAAATATGGCGATCATATTTGTTTAGATGGCCAGGGAGAGTCTGATGGGTCCGAATCGGCATCTCCAGTTTAGACCTAGTTTAAACTACCAGTTTAAACTGGGTTTTAGTAGTAAAACCAAGTTTTTCTCCACCGCTGGGACGACATAGATTTGGTCGATTGCGTTACCTGTGGGCCTCACTTGTCCAATTGCAAGAATAGGAGGCGTGGTCTGTCTGTATATTATCGCTACTTGTCAATTCATTGTCCGGTCACGCGACCTGTTGTCGCTATATAATCTCCTAATCAGGGGAATAACCCGTGCGCTTTGAGAAATCACGACGAATGCACGGTCTGTTGTATAACGGTTAGATATTATCTAATATCATGGACGAACGTGACTTTTGGAACTCAAAAATATCTCTTGAGGGCATGGGTGGGGGCCCGCCACAAATACCCCATAGAAACACCACCACCCCGGGGGTACCATCCGGACGGGTGAAAATGGGGTATGGACCATTTTTGAGAACGGGAAGGATTTCGGCGAATTTGACGGCATGAATGGGTGGCTCGCCCATAATACCCGATAGAAACATCACTCCTCACCCCGGGATAACAGGGGTATGGACGGTAAGGATTTAGGTTAATTAATTTGGCAGCAGGAGTGGGTGGCACGATCAAAATACACCATAGAACCACCCCTACCCACCCTTCACCGGGGGGAGGGGTCACACCAGAGGAGGTGGAAATTGGGTACGCCCAAATACCGAATAGAAACACCCCAACCCTCACACCCGGGGAAGGGTACCTCAAATAACGCATATAAACACCCCACCCCTCACATCCGGGCGGGGTGGGGTGGGTTACCACCCGAGGGGTGAAGATGGGATATGAACCATGTTCGAGAACGGTAAGGATTTCGGCCAATTTGAGGACAGGGGTGTGTGGCCCGCTCCAAATATCCCATATAGACACCCTACCCTCATCCCTGGAGGGTACCACCCTGCTGGGGTGAAAATGGGGTATGGAGCATTTTATTCATTATTTGCAAAAACATGCCTTTGTTGGTCAATATTACGGCATGTGTAGGTGGCCCGCCCCAAATACCCCATAGAATGGGGTATGGATTGTTATCGAGAACGGTAAGGATTTCGGCCAATATGACGTCATTGGTGGGCGGCCCGCCCTCAAATATAGTCATAGAAACACCCCCACCCTTGCCGCGGGTGAAAATGGGGTCCGGGTGGGGGTGGGGTGTTTCTATGGGGGGCATTTGGGATGTGCCACCCACCGTTCTCGAAAATGGTCCATACCCCATTTCACTCCATCGGGGTGGTACCTCCGGGTGAGGGTGTTTCTAGGGGGTAGTTGGAGCGGGCTACCCACACTGCTGACGTCAAATTGACCGAAATCCTTACCGTTCTCGAAAATGGTCCATACCCCATTTTCACCTCCTGGGGTGGTTCCCCCAGCGTTCAGGGGTGGGCTGTTTCTAAGGGACATCTGAGCGGGCCATCCATCCATGCCGTCAATTGGCCGAAATCCTTACCAGTCTCGAAAATGGACCATATCCCACGTTCACCCCATCGGTGGTACCCCCCCGGATGTGAGGGGTTTGGTGTTTCTATGGGTTATTTGGGGCGAGCCACCCACCCATACTATCAAATTGGCCGAAATCCTTACAGTTCTCCAAAATAGTCCATACTCCGCCCCTCAGGGTGGCCGTTACCCTCCCCCGGGTGAAGGCTGGGGTGTCTCTGATAGGTATTTGGGCGGGCCACCAACCCATGCGTCAAATTGACCGAAAGAGACCTTTTTGTGAATAAGGAATCAGTTTCAAAAGTCATGTTCGTGTCTAACGTGTCAATCTGATCAGTCCGACCCCGCCATGCCCTCAGCCGCCAAATCGACATCCGAACGAGCGAATTGCAAACAGACATATATAGCAAGACACATATTTTGTTAGAATTTATCTCATAAGTACTGACATCGCCTCCCCGAATTCCACTAAGACTCTCCTACATCTACATTGAGTGACAAACGCCCGCGCATAAACGCCTCCACCAATTCAAAATAAACACTCCCATATTCACGAAGAAACAACATCAATATTGGGCGAAAAATATCGGCCGAATAATTAAACCCAAAAAACTAGGTTTTAGTCAAACCTGGGGTAGGGTGGTTTAATTTTGAATTTTTTCAAAGTATATTTAAAGGTGTATGTTCGAGGCGAGACGTATGGTACGTATAAATCATATATACCTAAGCTTATACTGATGATTATATAGCCAATTCACCACAAACAATTAGTAATATTACCATAACTTTATCACGTTAATAAAACCTAGTTTCAACTTAAACTGAGTTTATCACAAAACTTGGTTTAAGTACGCTAAAACCCAGTTTTACTCCCATAAACCTGGTTTAACTACTGTAAAACCAAGTTTAAACCCTACTTAAACCTAGTTTAAACTGGAGTTAAACCTGGTCTAGAATAAAACCTAGTCTAAACCAGAGAAGCCGATTCGGACCATGGAGTCCCGAAGTTATGGAAATGACCTGGGTATTTTTATGATGCTGATTTTTGTGCATAAAATGGGGTAGTTGTGAAAATGCAAGATTTTAGTTTTTTTTAAATACCTTGAATGGAGCGTTTGCTGTCACCGAATGGTGTGTCGGATGACGTTCTAAGGGAAAATTGACAACTTGGAGTTCATATAGGCTTAACCCATCGTCGGTGGGAATTACAGTTAACATTGTCGCCTATGGAATAATAATTAGTTGTTTGTAACCTATAAGTATTACTGAAAGGAAAGAAATATGTCCAGTGTTGTTTAGACTTTTATGACCTATAGAATTCCCATGTCGGGGTAGTGAACTTATTCTCTGTCAACACCGTTAAGGTCTTACCACACTTTGCGAGTGACATATATTTTCTTAAATGCAGATACAGTTGTCTAATGGTGGGATGAAATAAAAATCAAATAAATAGTGGCCTCTCAACCAAAATATATCTAACATAGAGAGCATGTTGTAAACGCTGTTACGGTAACACCGTGTTACCTAGTAGTGTTTACAAAGTTGATATTACACTCATGTCGTGGATATTTTATACAGATACCGTATATACACACTATGTAATCAAATAACGGCGCGGAAGCAATTACGTCGGCGCGGACCGATGTCCAACGGCGGTGATCGAGTTACAACGGCGTTGGTTTGCAATTGATTGATTGTATATCAGAAGAACTGAACACCATGGACAACAAGAGGTAAGTAATGAAATAGTACTTGACATTACCGATTAGTAAATTATTAAGCTGTTTATAACGTCCAAGACATAACATTAATTTACTTTTTTTCATTCACAAATAGGCACAGCACATTGATCAATGTCGAGATTTTCCCACGGCGTGGTGATGTTTATAAAATATAACATATATTATTTATAAAAGAGTGTCGCAGATATTTAATATCTGGTGGGTTGTGTAGTTCAGAGTTAATTTGAAGCAAACATCTGCATAAAACATAAGGAAACTGACGAAATTCGGTAATTTTTAAAGAATATTTTGCTACGACGGCGATCAGTATGCAACGGCGTTTACCGATCAACATATTTCAGATAACATTCGACGTTTGATAACAATTTGAGAACCTTCTAATTTACCAAAATCTATGTAAATATATGTTTACTAGCAGGTGGACCCGACTTCGTCCGGGCTGTTTCCCCTCTGCTTTTCGGCGAATTGCGCGATTTTACCTTGAATTGCCCATTTTGAAGGTCAAGGTCAGGTGGATCACGATTTGACACGTCCAAAACACTGCCCGGACAAAAGTACCAGACAAAAGTACCCGTCGAAATCCATCCGGTTTTACCCGATTTGACCTCGAATTAATAATTTTGAAGGTCAAGGTCAGGTCGGGGTCACGGTCAAGGTAACGTCGCACGGGCAAATTAATAGGTCACGATTTGACCCGTCCAAAACACTGCCCGGACAGGTGGACCCGACTTCGTCCGGGCAGTTTCCCCTCTGCTTTTCGGCGAATTGCGCAATTTAACCTTGAATTGTCCATTTTGAAGGTCAAGGTGAGGTGGGGTCACGATTTGACCCGTCCAAAACACTGCCCGGACAAAAGTACCCGACAAAAGTACCCGTCGAAATCCATCGGGTTTTACCGATTTGACCTCGAATTGATCATTTTGAAGGTCAAACGTAACCCTACGTATCAAATTTCGTCGAAATCCCATCAAAATTCGCGATTTGACCTTGAATTGACCCAATTTCAAGGTCAAGGTCACGTCGCACGGGCAAACGAATAAGCTTACGACACTCCCCACACGAAAGTATCCCCTGACACTAATTTTCATCGAAATCCCGTGATACTCGGGCGTTTGACCTTGAAATGACCCGATTTCAAGGTCAAATCGCACGGGCAAATTAATAGGCCCATGCCACTCCCCGGCCGAAAGTATCCCCACATACCAAGTTTCATCGAAATCCCGTGATACTCAGGCGTTTGACCTTGAAATGACCCGATTTCAAGGTCAAGGTCACGTCGCACGGGTAAAGTAATATGCCTATGTCAGTTCCCGGCCGAAGGTACCCCCACATACCAAGTTTCATCGAAATCGGGTCGGCTGTTTTCGAGTTCATCGCGATCACACACACACCACCCCCTCACACACACACACACCCTCCCTCACCCTCACACACACACCCTCACACACACACACACACACACACTCCCTCACTCACACACACACACGCGCACCCCCCACACACACACTCACAGATCTTCCAAAATATATAATAGATGACTATGATATTATTGTCGATTTTTCATTATACTTTGCATCATAACTACACGTTCAGGTGGTGTTTCGTGTAGCATTGCGCATTACTTTATCGATCAATATATAGACTAAATTTTACTGTTATCTTTCAAACAACGAGCTTCAGACCAACACAACCATACATAATGTATTATGTTGAACCAACATCGGGACAATATTTAGGTATAAATGATATACATAGTAAGTTACGTTATATTCCCAAAACATTTAACTTTATGTCAAAATATATACATGCCCTCTAAAGTATGGCCGTTAGACCCGGAATAAATTGGTAAAGCCGTTTTTGGTATCGTATAATGACTTATTTCGAGATCTGATGTCATATTAACAACCATGTTGGACGCCATCTTGAGTAACAAAGTTTCCCCAAAGCGGATTTTAAATATGTAATACTCAGGATTCTGCAGCGTCTTTCAATTTGTTTATTCTCTTCACTCAAAATTACATGGGTATTGAGACAATAAAAAATCGCTTCAATTTATTCCGGGTTAACCCATTATTTCGCGCACCACGACCATGTCACATTATTTATATTTAGCATTTAAAATTCTTCCATTAGTTGTTCCATCTGTGGGGAAATATGGGCATATGCCCAAGACAGTGGCGTTTTATTTGTGTAAGTCCTACAAGGGCCAGAACTCTAATATGAAAGTGTGGATAAAATCAGCGATATGTGGATATCATATCCCCCATGCTGGTTTATCATCATATCAAATTTTTTTTAATTAATGACATAAACCTCCGAAAACTGATGCATGAGTAATAATGCAAAATGTTCATTGTATGATGTTTTCTAAGTCCAATAAGGGCCATACCTATGGTAGGTATGCGTGGACGAAACCAACAATATGTGGATGTCTGTTCTCCCATGTTGTTCTTTATCACCATACCAAAGGACATCAAAATCCGATAACTGATACTTGAGTTATAATGCAAAATGTTTGTACGGACGGACGGAGACATGCATCGACTATATACCTACAGAACTTCGTACGGGTGCATAATAATACCAATCCTGTGTAAACATACACTCAGATTCATACTGATACTGTTTTTTGTATATGTGGTATGTAGTTTACTCCAGACTGAATAATACGATATATTTGGCGTAGACCTAATAAACCTGATGTGATACGGTATATCCCATTGTGAATGTGTTTTGGGATCTTAAACTGGGAAGAATTGTATAGTAAGTAATGGAATTATGCACTAAACGAAATAATTGACAGTTCTAAAATAAAATCCAAACACGAATTCAATCCTGTATGTCAATGGGGAGATCGTTCAAAGCCGTTGTTCGCCAACGTCACCACCGTTTCCTTCTGATTCGATGAAGGTTATACTGGTGTAAATAGGGTTCGGAGTGACTTCTAGCGGATGCGGGAGGAATATGTAGGAGAGAATAAAATAGACACTGGGCCCTGATTGGTCAATAGCCTTGTGTGCTTTTTGCATATAAAAATCATCACACCACTTCCCTATGGTTTCCCATATGTAAAATAGCCATTGGCACAGGAATTAACCCTTTGTAGTGAAGTTTGAATTTTTTTGTGTGGTCTAAAATATGACAGTATTTTTTTATGCGGATCTGACACTAGTTACTAGAGAACTATTGACTATTAACTAATTGCACTATATACTTTCAGATATAGAGTCCCATCATTTGTGTTCTAAATAAAGATAAACAAAATGGACGCGTTCCTATCTATGACGGGACTCTACTAGTATCTCAGCAAGGACGCGTTCCTATCTAGTTACGAAAACACAAGATTTAAAGGCGATTTCCCTGCTAGACAGACATGATTTTTTTGTGTAAAAAGTTTCCCCAAATGTCAATATTTCAGATTAAAAAAAATATTTGGACCCAAAATTTATATAGCCAACAGCATACGCTAAAACGTTAGCACTGAGGCCTATGGAAAACCTTTACACCAGTGTAACCTGAAACCTGGACCTTTTTGCTATGATGTTATCGTGAGATAGGCATGCACGAGACGGAATGAACACTAACGTAGGTGATATGTGGTTCGCTGTTGACAATTTCAAGCTAGAAACTGACATTTGCATGTAGTAGGTATTTTCCGCAAAAGATTTAGACTACTGGTACGTGGTTTAAAGCTATGTATATATATAGCGGATGTAATCTGTATACATTGGAGCGTTCATAAATGTATATAAAAACAGCGAGAGATAAATACGCACCTTAAAATAACGTGTTACAAAATTCCTCGCCTCGATTATTCTAAAAATAGTAACAATCGCCACCGCTGTTTGCCGCTAAACGTCGTTGTAACTCGATCACCGCCGTTACGTTGGACATCGATCCGCGCCGACGTTATTGCTTCCCCGCCGTTACTTGATTACATAGTGTGATATAATCATGCAGCCTTTATGCAGAAGAAATAGATTCGATATCATTGGAAATTTAAATTGGGCAAATATTCGAGTGTAGGCTTTAAACTTTCAATGTACATATAAGTAATTTTATAGAATGTTTAACCTTGAATGCGAGTAGGATACAAATAGCCAACCACACAGGGGGGGGGGGGGGGGGTCATCCACTTTTTTCCATACACTAGGCCGGGGTGGGTGGGTGATTCAGCTGCGAAAAAGTCACTTTTTTCCTGAGTGGTCGCAATTTTTTCCTCTTACAACATTTCTTCAATATAAGTGCCTCAAAGTGTTCAGCATCATTGTTAAGGTGTGTATGACACTTAGGGCAGTGCTTAGGGGGGTAGTTAGTGTGGATATGGGCATGATGCTTCTCAGAAATCCAGATTACGAACCAACTCTCAGGAATTCGCCTTTTACATCCGATCACATTGCCATGTACCAATGCTACTGGTTCCAGATGAAAATGGACAGTTATGTAGCACATGAATAAACTTTAATATAAATAAAATGAAAAAAGCTATTCATTTATCTCATTAATATTTACTCATTATACCTGATCAGACCAGATGACTCAGTCAAAATTATATCGGAACTTGACATGGGACTGTAGACTGCAACAACGCATATCACTGAGATAATAATCTTGAGATGGTGGGACCCAGATACAAGATTGGGCGAGCATACATAGACCTTGTATCTGTAGATATGGAGAAGGCTGCTAAGTGGAATAAACAAAATCAGAACAGATGAGTGAAAAGAAGGGAAAGAAAATATAATATAACTTAATATAATATGCAAGTCTAAAAATAATGTGCTGTGCTGCATAACGGCCGGTTTGGGGACAAAAAGGTACATTATAGAAGTACATTGGAAGTATGGGTACATATTCTACTGCCCTATTGTCTTCCGACATCAAAGGAGATCAAAGGAAAGTACCACCGCCCCCGCACCGTATGACGTAGCGACGCGTGGGTGTTTGAGTATACACGAGTGGGTGTGGGTATTTGTATACGTCACGGTTGTGGGGGGGGGGGGTCCTTCAGTATTTGGATGTGTACTTCACGGGCGTGGGTGTGGCTATTTGAGAATGGTTGTATACGCTTTCGGGCCCTTCAGAACGGTACAATGGACAATCGTATACTTCCGTCATCAAAGGAAGCCGTGCAAACTGATCGTCAGGTGCGAACTATATTTGAGGACCTTCATTAACAGGGGGAACCTCGCCCTCAATTATATTCCTAATAAGTGTATTACCGCATATTAAAGGTACACGCGGTAATCAAAGTGTTATCAATATTAAAGGGACACAATACATTCTGATACTCACAAAGTCAATTTAAAGACACACTCGGCTATCATTCTGTGTGAATATTAAAGTGACACAATGTGCACACAGTGCGTGAATGTCAAAGGGGAGCACTCTCAGTATAATGTTAAAGCCACACTCGGTACCCATAAACTAAATATAAAGGCACACTCCACACTCACTGTGTATGAATGTTAAAGTGACACACGACACACAATGTGGATGAATGTTAAAGTTACACACGGCACTCGCAGTGAAAAAAAAATGTTAAAACTTAAAAAAATTGAAATTTTTCAAAAATGAAAAAAAAAATGAAAAACTTTAAAAACTTCAAATTTTTCAAAAATAAAAACAAAAAGGAAAAACTTCAAAAACTTCAAATTTTTCAAAAATACAAAAAAAAAAGGAAAAACTTTAAAAACTTCAAATTTTTTCCTAACTGAAAAAAAACATGAAAAACTTCAAAAAACTTCAAATTTTTCCTAAAATTGACAAATAATTTTAAATGTTCAAAAATTTCAAAAAAAAATTTAGTGAATAGAGTGGTGAATGAGTGTATGAGACCATCACTTCATAGATTTTCCTAGCTATCCAACTTCAAGCATTTATGAAGTATGTAGGGACACCGATCATTATACATTTTCACAAACAGAGGCACACTAATCGGTCCAGACTGGCACACTATTCTCTTGAGTTCCACATCTGTTAATAATATTTATTATAATCTATCTCTTCTGGTGCTCTATATGCTTTCTTTAATCGTTCTGCCTTACAAATCTTTACATATTACATAACAACTCAACTCAATTATTGAATACATCTCACAACTACCCCCTCTCCCAGCATCTCATCCCCTTTATCTCTCTCTCTCTTCTCTCTTCTCTCTCACGTCCTCTCTATGTCTCTCTCTCTCTCTGGTGAATCCATGTAAACAAATTCTCAGAAATCGTTTAGCGCCTTGGCCATATATATTTCAACATATCCAATAATACATATGCAGATCGTTCTGCCTTACAAATCTTTACATATTACATAACAACTCAACTCAATTATTGAATACTTCTCACAACTACCCCCTCTCCCAGCATCTCATCCCCTTTATCTCTCTCTCTCTTCTCTCTTCTCTCTTCTCTCTTCCCTCTCGCGTCCTCTCTATGTCTCTCTCTCTCTCTCTGGTGTATCCATGTAAACAAATTCTCAGAAATCGTTTAGCGCCTTGGCCATATATATTTCAACATATCCAATAATACATATGCAGATTACCTCTAGGAAACAAGAATTTTCTAGAATGTGAAAAAACAATAACAGAGGGTATCTCCTATAATATAATATTCTCAAAGTCGTCACGTGACCTGACAGTTGGGCAGTAAACTCATTAGAATCGACAACGCACTGTCTGTTTATCAAAAGCACTTGTATCACATGCTCTGCCAATGCATTTGGAATGTTCGCCATATAAGCTTCAGTTTGAATCGCTCAAGTCCATGGTCCCATAACATGTTCTCATTTGAAGACATTTGAAGAGCGTCTGGTTTAATATCATGGTAAAGTATTGCACAATCATTCACAGAATAGATTAATGGAATCATTCTGCAATTTTCGAAGCTTCACATTCTCCGGCCATTGCTCTGCTGTTTGAATCCACATTATTAAAAAGATTAACATCTCTCGCCTGATGCGCTATAACCTTCATCACAAACACATGTCATTAAGTGTGCTGACAGAAGCAACACAGCTAAGGTCTCGTCTTTCTCACAAAATATTAAACCCTCGAGTTCTTGAATATTCTCCTTTAGTAAAGTAAATGATCTCGATACAGGTAATATTACTTTCATGGCCGTATGTAACCAAATGAGGCCCGTCTCATACTCTAGCAAACATAAAACACATGTGTTGAGAATATCAAGTAGTAGCGGAAGAAAGAGAGAGGGACAGAGAGAGAGAGAGAGCCAGGCGTAGAGGTGTGTTGTTTTATGGCTATATATTTCATGCACATACAGTAATGCCCTAATTAATCGACCCCTTATCAACAACAGAATTATTGGTATTTTCAGGATTTAGTCGGAAATATGGCTTGCTGTCATTAATCGGAAAGCTCTCACGGGGTTATGTGTGTTTCATAACCTTGGAGACGTTCGTATCGATGTTTGGTGCTGCTAGTAAATAACCAATACTTACTTCAGGTGCAACACCTGAGTCATTGGAATTTCAATGCAATCTTTGTGTGAACCCTAACGACTCACTCCCCGCTCATTGGACACATGTAATCTTCAACCACGCAATTTTTCTGGAACATTCTACATGTGGAAATTCCACAACATTCTATTTGACTAGTATTGAAAATTCCTTCATAATTTCATAATGGCATCGTATATGGTCCGTTTAAAATACCTGTATGTGGCCCCGTTAAGCTATGTATCCCGACTAATGGTACACTGTTATTTCAATGGCAAACTTGATTAAACCATCTCTAACATTCGTTATACTTTTTCTCTAACTACCACTTTACAATATGGTGTATATAATCGAACTATCAGGAATCAATCAACGCCTTACCCATAGATATTTGAACATACAACTGAACGCATTTAGGGTCACATACATTAAATGTGTTTTGGACGGGTCAAATCGTGACCCGACATGACGTTCACCTTTAAAATGGTAAATTCAAGGTTAAATCGCGCAATTCTCCGAAAATCAGAGGGAAACATCCCGGACGAAGTAGGGTCCACCAGCTACTATTATATATTTCTAGATTTAGTTACAAACTAAATACCTGTATATTGTACAAAGAAATGTTTGACAAATATATCTGTATCAATATTACCATACGGGTCATTAAAATAGATATGACGAAACAAATTTTGAAGGGTGCATGTATCAGGTAAATTTTTATATTTCAAATGATGACAGGAATGCGGAAAGTTGAAGTACCTACGTAATACTGGCTATCCGAATGAAGAGATATACATGTATATAAAAACCAAAATAGAAGATGACTGCTGGCGACAATGTTTTCCAAAAAATTTCAAAGCATTCGATAGCTCCCATCTAGTTGTCAGCCCGAAGATCAATATAAAGTGTGGTGACTATCAGATGAGGGATATGTCTGTACAGTTGCTAAACAATTCAGTCATGCAAAAGAGGATCAAACAGTAAGATACCAAATTGCTGCCTGTGGTAATGTTTTTTAACGAAATTCGGGAAAATTAGATTACTCTCACCCTGGTTATCCAGAAGATCGTTGTGGAATCTGGTGACGATCGGACAGGGGGTGTCGTCTGTAGGATCAACCAAATTAATTAGCCATATAACAGTAAAATTCAAGATCACCGCTGGCAGTGATATCGCAAATCTATGTTAAACGACAGTAGCATTATAACAGAGTGGTCACTTACCTTCAAGTAAAAAAAAAGTACCATTATGTTCTCATTTTCTATCTTATCATTATGAAATTTGTCACGTGCGTGCCAGACGTCACTTAGAGGTCAGCACCATATTTTGGTTCGAATATTTTTCAATAACATGGCTGCCAGACTATTTCGAATTTTAGATATTTAAAATAAAATGTCAGGCTTAATTCACGCCGAACCACGGGTTCTCGGTTGAGAAACTTGGCCTCCAGTTGTCATCTTTTATTTAAGTCATAAATGCAACTTCGAATTTTAAAGTGTCATAGTGGGCTCATGTTTCCACCAATCATTATGCAATTTGGCGAGTACGTGCTCGACGTCACTCAGATGTTATCACGAGATTTTAGTTCGAATCATACGAAAAAACATGGCCGCTATTTTGTTTTTAAGTGATAAAACTACAGAACGAGGTGCAGAGTTTGGTCGTGTCGTGGTATTTCTCAAGTCATTCTCATTCTGTAGTGTTATTACAAAAATCACAAGATAATCGAAGAAGGTCATGCCAGACAATAATTTCGACATGGTTTTCTACACGTGGGTCGGCTTTTCCATAGCAGTAAAACTGAACGCATCTTTTAATAATTTACACATTTTATTATTTATCAAACACAATCCATTTATTACATTACATAATAATTTCAGTTTAAAACGAATCAGGTGTATATGTTTTGCATAATTCCGGTGAACAGAAACTACACATTAAAAAGCCAAGCTGATTTTTTTTATGATCCTCTTGCATGTAGCAGGGTACTAAAGTTTGTAGTTCCGGTACAGCCACAGTGACGTCATTAATGGTGGACATCAACTGTTCAAATTCTGAGTGGTTGAGAGTTACGCCTGTCTTCGTAGGGCAAAGTCTCTCACTGTCTTTCGGGTAAAAGAATTTTCGGATATGTACAACACGGTGTTCATGATCATAAGTCACGTGTTCATTATGTCCGATATGTATCCTTTCCAAAGAAGATCTGCTTTGTAAATGTTCATACACTTTCTGTGCGTTATCAGCTAATTCCAGCCACTGTTGTAATCGCAGGCAGGCGCCGAATTTAGTAGGGAACTTCCCATCGTTCCATATTCTGATGTCTATATTTTTTATGCTTTTATATTCACCGACGGTAAGGTATCTATCCCGTCCTAAGTGTTTTGTGAAAATTTTAGAATTCATGGTGTCGTTTCGATGAACGCTGAACTGAAAATGTCGGAGGCGCGTGGATGTATTACGTGTATACCCTATATGACGTCATTGGGCGGTCCCATCACAACCGTTTCAAAGTATATAATCCAATCAGATTGCCCCCCGGAATCGTATTAGCCAAATATGGAAGGGCCAATCATGTTTCGATCAGAGGGAACTCTCAGACAGTGGCTCGGAAGTACATTAGCTAAATACAGAATAAAGGGGTTTCGTGGTAAACTGTCTCGGCCTATAGGAAAGGGCCGGAAATGACACGCAACCGTGATTCAGGGTATTCATAACGCAGGTATGAATCATTTAACCAAAAGTTTTGGCATAGGCACGCACTACGCTTCTGCACAAGGGACAAGTCTCAGAACCGTGCGCGCACATGCCACACATTGCTACGTGCCCACATGGTAAAAGCACACAGTTTTTATTCTTCTCTAGACAAATGATACATTTGCATTCTTCAGAATCGTCTACTGCCGTATCAGGCCAGTCATCTTCATAGGAACCAGACAGTCTCTCATCGTTTATTTCAGTCATTTCTTCGAAATTAACGGTAAGGTCATCTACTGAAAATGTATTCATGTCTTGAACAGAGGCACTATCCACGGGACGTTGCAATGAAACATTTGCTGGTACATCGGGGATTTCCATTAAATATCTCGGTCTGTTCCACTGTTTATACCTATCTTCAGGCAGGAAACGTTGCAAATAATTGAGATAGCTACAATTTGGAAAGAAACGGTAATGTTCAGTTCGAGGATCATCTCTCTTTTCCCATTGCCACAACCTACATCCGCAACTATAACATATGGTTTTATCAGCGGTCTTTGTGAAAAAGAAACCAGCTCCAGCTATTTTAGCAGCCTCCACGGGCGAGGTCCAGTTTACGAAAGAAGCTAATCTCGAGTGAAAATTTCGATACTCTGGGTATGACGGTTTCCAAGCCACAGTAAGACCATACACGTTTAAAAGTTCTGGTATCGTGCTTACACTATTATCGCTCGAATCAGCGGCGTGCGGCGGGATATCCATCACCTGTTATTTCTCCCCCACCCTGACAATCAGTATGAACCTGTAAATGTTAGTTCAAGCCTTATAACATTGGTAATATATAGAAACACGTTCATTGGCTGCTGTATTAACATTATTATTATTGTTTATATAGATGTACTTATTTTTCATTTTACAGATGGAAAATTTCCAGGCTGAACAATTTCATCGCAATGCATGGATTCGAAAGTAGTGACCTTATGAGGGGAATTAATGCGGGAAGACAACGAATGACTCATTAAATAGGTCACTATACAACAGACTGGTTGAGTTGGAACCATAATTCCCAATTTACAAAACCCTCTGTTTATTCGAGGAAATCCGCTAACTGACAGGTCCTTGGACATGAGTTTCACGTCATGATGCAAAATCACGCAATCTGTGGCCCTAAATTTGCACGTACCTAGTGAGCATTTGATCTCTAATAGCGATCAGTGAAGTATTTAGTTCTTATCATAATATTTATAACAGCTAATCAAAATCCGTTGATGGATTTAACTATATAATACAAGGACAAACGGAATGAAAACATCTGTGCACCAACTTTATGTATTCCAGCCATAGTTCATTCATATTATTACTCTAAAATCTCCATTACATGGCAAAACCAAATGACCCATTTGATGTAGACTAGTATATAAATACTTACTTCGTGTATTCTTTTCATCAATGATATGTATTGTAACACCTATAAATATAGTCTGTTATACAGAGGAAACATTACCCACAGCCTCATTCCACAAAAGGCCTACTATGTGAACACATGTGTATATTAATTCCATATTTTCTTGTCAAAACGCTCTATTATATAACGATGTATTCGTTAATCGTTCCTTTATCTTTATTGTTGTTAATTTATAGCATTGTTAGTAGAAATTTAATCTAAACTCGATGGTATATTGAAAATAATTCGTCAATACTGCTTTATTGGTGGTAACTGAACTTATTACATCATGTATGCAACTAAAACAAGCGAGACAACTCATAAATTTGTAATAGTTCTCATGTCTATGGCGGTTCACACAGCGTACATTTTCATTGTCGTTACCATTTAATGCGCACATTACACTGATTTATGCATAAGAACGCGTTTCCATGTTTCTTGAAGCAAATCCATTACATATAAATGCGTTATAACGTATATTAAGTGTCATTTTCACTGTTAAATCTCGTACAATATTAGAAAACGTGGTATTTCACACAAAACTATATCGAAACGGCCATTTATCAAACGAAATGACATGTCTGGGATCAAACGTGCTAATCAGGCCTGTGTTTTCGCCGACAAGGGAGTTTGATTTTGGTTGTATATGATGGTTCAGTCATTATATGATACCTAATCGGTTGCACATGGTGCTGTCTATGGTATATACTGTGCATGTATATTAAATGCTCCATTGATGTTAGGAGTATGGCCTCGGTGTCTGATCCATTGTCCACGTATTTCTTAATTATGCACTCTCTTTACTATGACTCAATTGTATTGTGTACGTATCATAACTGGCATTATATGTATTTTTTATCATTTAATGTAATAATTATTTTTAAAATACCGTGTATATCACAATACTTTACTATAGCCGATGTGTGTCTAGAAGCTTATTCATGCTATCATCACATACACTTGAATTAGATACTAACTATAGAGTTATGATTTTTCCCTGTATTTTCATGGAATATTCGTGAATGGCAACAATCAGCAGTTCTTTTCTGATGAATGTCAAACGAGATTTCTCACCCCAATGCCCCCTCTAACTGACATTTCGATAACCTTTATTGAATCTTAAACACTGTAATTTCTCTAATTTCTCCACGTTACTTCTCCTATACACGTAGTTCGATCAGCTGTCAATGTCATGTCTGGTGTTGCTGTTGTGTTCTTAATGGACCATCTGCTAACTAACGATGCGTGTCAGGTATGCATACTATTTGTTTTAATATGCCTGGTATACATGTATTCCCAGACACTCACTCTCAGGTGCATCTCTTCGGTAAAACACATAGATATCATATAGCTGTACAGTAAGGTTCGTCCATGACATTACTTCATTCCGACATTCTGATACATTGACCAATCAAATAAAAGTAATGAATGTACTCCCAATACGTTAGGCATATCTTTTAACCTGAGTGATGTCATCACAAAACGCAAGGTTCAAAAACTTCAAAAATAGTTGAAAGTACACATTT
The DNA here is from genome assembly GCA_032622095.1 of Siphonodentalium dalli. Taxonomy (NCBI): domain Eukaryota; kingdom Metazoa; phylum Mollusca; class Scaphopoda; order Gadilida; family Siphonodentaliidae; genus Siphonodentalium; species Siphonodentalium dalli. The sequence goes on from CP136062.1 coordinate 107,117,908, forward strand.
TTATTTCGAATATCATTATTTATGGTCAATTTCGTGTTATGAAATGGGCCATTTTACAAACGCGTAATTGGTGATTCAAAAAACGGCTATTTGATAAAAAAATTAAACGCTATTATCACTATATTTGGAATATAAAAAACGTTGTATTTGACGAAGTATGACAATGCAAAATGACTACTTTTTTAAACGCGAATTTGAAAACACTAATATCGAAACGAATTTTAAACTAATTTCGTGTTATGAAATGACATATTTTATAATCGCGGTCTAGTCAAACGGGAAACTAGTATGTATGTGTAAGTCGACTTAACGCGGACCTCATTAAACCCACCCCTAAACACATCCCCCCCTGTCCGGATGAAACCCTGACCAAAAAAAAGGGGGGGATGGGGGAGGCGGCGCGCCGTTTTTTATGCCAAAAAAAAATTGCCAGATATTTTTCATGCTACAAGGTTCATACCAAATCGTTCACCGTATTGTTGTAATTGTTGTTGCTGTGGTTTCTTTTTGATGCTGTTGTTGGTGCCAGTTTGGTTGTTGTCGTTGTTTTTTTATATTAGTTGCTGTAATGGCAGCGGCACATTTTGGAATATACATTAATACACGGCAACTTGAGGAGGTGGACTACCTTATATCAAAGGTTAAGATGAGTTATACACTAATGCTTTGGAAAATTGTACTAAAATATTAGAAGGTGTATTTATATTCCCGGAAAAGTCAGAGAAGTATTACTGGACTTGTCCAAACATGTCACATATAAGTGTTTGCCATTGGTTAATATTAAGATATATAAATGAGGTGCATTTGACATCACAGTCACTGGGGGGTGAAGGAAATGGCCAATCGGCTCTTTTGACCATCCCGGGGGTAGCCCCCACCAAATCAATACTCCCCCATCACAGGCACTTGCTGAGAAACCATTGCGAAGCATGGAGCTATATCACCAGAAGATTGTGACGTCAATTTATGGGCAACAGAGATACCTATAACAGTTACTGAAGGCAAGGGTGAAATAAAAATAAACATATGGCAATTATAAGATGGTATTTTGCCAATTAAATATGGAATTTCTATGGACAAGGATTTATGGTACAATATGTCTTCATATGGTGATAACATCAAAGAAGCGATATTAGAGAAACGTTCGGTGAAATAGCACATTGGGAGTGACTGGTTTCTGTGCTACTGTAATAAATATTGGACAATACGAATAGGAAAATTCTATAAACATAAGGAGTATCAAGAATCGTACTTCAAGTGTACAAAATGTTGCGGTTCTATGGCTGAATAAATATATAGCTATAATTCAATATCTTAGTCAGTTTTACATCCATAGTTATGGTTCCAATATCATTCTGGGTATAGGCAAATATACCATATTTTCCATTTTTCATACATATTGTATACAATATTATATTTAGTCACCCTTACATCATATTTTTTTGGCATAAAAAACGGCGCGCCGCCTCCCCCATCCCCCCCTTTTTTTTGGTCAGGGTTTCATCCGGACAGGGGGGGGGGGGGAGGTGTTTAGGGGTGGGTTTAATGAGGTCCGCGTTAAGTCGACTTACACATACATACTAGTTTCCCGTTTGACTAGACCGCGATTATAAAATATGTCATTTCATAACACGAAATTAGTTTAAAATTCGTTTCGATATTAGTGTTTTCAAATTCGCGTTTAAAAAAGTAGTCATTTTGCATTGTCATACTTCGTCAAATACAACGTTTTTTATATTCCAAATATAGTGATAATAGCGTTTAAATTTTTTATCAAATAGCCGTTTTTTGAATCACCAATTACGCGTTTGTAAAATGGCCCATTTCATAACACGAAATTGACCATAAATAATGATATTCGAAATAAAAATGTGTACTTTCAACTATTTTTGAAGTTTTTGAACCTTGCGTTTTGTGATGACATCACTCAGGTTAAAAGATATGCCTAACGTATTGGGAGTACATTCATTACTTTTATGTGATTGGTCTATGTATCAGAATGTCGGAATGAAGTAATGTCATGGACGAACCTTACTGTACAGCTATATGATATCTATGTGTTTTACCGAAGAGATGCACCTGAGAGTGAGTGTCTGGGAATACATGTATACCAGGCATATTAAAACAAATAGTATGCATACCTGACACGCATCGTTAGTTAGCAGATGGTCCATTAAGAACACAACAGCAACACCAGACATGACATTGACAGCTGATCGAACTACGTGTATAGGAGAAGTAACGTGGAGAAATTAGAGAAATTACAGTGTTTAAGATTCAATAAAGGTTATCGAAATGTCAGTTAGAGGGGGCATTGGGGTGAGAAATCTCGTTTGACATTCATCAGAAAAGAACTGCTGATTGTTGCCATTCACGAATATTCCATGAAAATACAGGGAAAAATCATAACTCTATAGTTAGTATCTAATTCAAGTGTATGTGATGATAGCATGAATAAGCTTCTAGACACACATCGGCTATAGTAAAGTATTGTGATATACACGGTATTTTAAAAATAATTATTACATTAAATGATAAAAAATACATATAATGCCAGTTATGATACGTACACAATACAATTGAGTCATAGTAAAGAGAGTGCATAATTAAGAAATACGTGGACAATGGATCAGACACCGAGGCCATACTCCTAACATCAATGGAGCATTTAATATACACGCACAGTATATACCATAGACAGCACCATGTGCAACCGATTAGGTATCATATAATGACTGAACCATCATATACAACCAAAATCAAACTCCCTTGTCGGCGAAAACACAGGCCTGATTAGCACGTTTGATCCCAGACATGTCATTTCGTTTGATAAATGGCCGTTTCGATATAGTTTTGTGTGAAATACCACGTTTTCTAATATTGTACGAGATTTAACAGTGAAAATGACACTTAATATACGTTATAACGCATTTATATGTAATGGATTTGCTTCAAGAAACATGGAAACGCGTTCTTATGCATAAATCAGTGTAATGTGCGCATTAAATGGTAACGACAATGAAAATGTACGCTGTGTGAACCGCCATAGACATGAGAACTATTACAAATTTATGAGTTGTCTCGCTTGTTTTAGTTGCATACATGATGTAATAAGTTCAGTTACCACCAATAAAGCAGTATTGACGAATTATTTTCAATATACCATCGAGTTTAGATTAAATTTCTACTAACAATGCTATAAATTAACAACAATAAAGATAAAGGAACGATTAACGAATACATCGTTATATAATAGAGCGTTTTGACAAGAAAATATGGAATTAATATACACATGTGTTCACATAGTAGGCCTTTTGTGGAATGAGGCTGTGGGTAATGTTTCCTCTGTATAACAGACTATATTTATAGGTGTTACAATACATATCATTGATGAAAAGAATACACGAAGTAAGTATTTATATACTAGTCTACATCAAATGGGTCATTTGGTTTTGCCATGTAATGGAGATTTTAGAGTAATAATATGAATGAACTATGGCTGGAATACATAAAGTTGGTGCACAGATGTTTTCATTCCGTTTGTCCTTGTATTATATAGTTAAATCCATCAACGGATTTTGATTAGCTGTTATAAATATTATGATAAGAACTAAATACTTCACTGATCGCTATTAGAGATCAAATGCTCACTAGGTACGTGCAAATTTAGGGCCACAGATTGCGTGATTTTGCATCATGACGTGAAACTCATGTCCAAGGACCTGTCAGTTAGCGGATTTCCTCGAATAAACAGAGGGTTTTGTAAATTGGGAATTATGGTTCCAACTCAACCAGTCTGTTGTATAGTGACCTATTTAATGAGTCATTCGTTGTCTTCCCGCATTAATTCCCCTCATAAGGTCACTACTTTCGAATCCATGCATTGCGATGAAATTGTTCAGCCTGGAAATTTTCCATCTGTAAAATGAAAAATAAGTACATCTATATAAACAATAATAATAATGTTAATACAGCAGCCAATGAACGTGTTTCTATATATTACCAATGTTATAAGGCTTGAACTAACATTTACAGGTTCATACTGATTGTCAGGGTGGGGGAGAAATAACAGGTGATGGATATCCCGCCGCACGCCGCTGATTCGAGCGATAATAGTGTAAGCACGATACCAGAACTTTTAAACGTGTATGGTCTTACTGTGGCTTGGAAACCGTCATACCCAGAGTATCGAAATTTTCACTCGAGATTAGCTTCTTTCGTAAACTGGACCTCGCCCGTGGAGGCTGCTAAAATAGCTGGAGCTGGTTTCTTTTTCACAAAGACCGCTGATAAAACCATATGTTATAGTTGCGGATGTAGGTTGTGGCAATGGGAAAAGAGAGATGATCCTCGAACTGAACATTACCGTTTCTTTCCAAATTGTAGCTATCTCAATTATTTGCAACGTTTCCTGCCTGAAGATAGGTATAAACAGTGGAACAGACCGAGATATTTAATGGAAATCCCCGATGTACCAGCAAATGTTTCATTGCAACGTCCCGTGGATAGTGCCTCTGTTCAAGACATGAATACATTTTCAGTAGATGACCTTACCGTTAATTTCGAAGAAATGACTGAAATAAACGATGAGAGACTGTCTGGTTCCTATGAAGATGACTGGCCTGATACGGCAGTAGACGATTCTGAAGAATGCAAATGTATCATTTGTCTAGAGAAGAATAAAAACTGTGTGCTTTTACCATGTGGGCACGTAGCAATGTGTGGCATGTGCGCGCTCGGTTCTGAGACTTGTCCCTTGTGCAGAAGCGTAGTGCGTGCCTATGCCAAAACTTTTGGTTAAATGATTCATACCTGCGTTATGAATACCCTGAATCACGGTTGCGTGTCATTTCCGGCCCTTTCCTATAGGCCGAGACAGTTTACCACGAAACCCCTTTATTCTGTATTTAGCTAATGTACTTCCGAGCCACTGTCTGAGAGTTCCCTCTGATCGAAACATGATTGGCCCTTCCATATTTGGCTAATACGATTCCGGGGGGCAATCTGATTGGATTATATACTTTGAAACGGTTGTGATGGGACCGCCCAATGACGTCATATAGGGTATACACGTAATACATCCACGCGCCTCCGACATTTTCAGTTCAGCGTTCATCGAAACGACACCATGAATTCTAAAATTTTCACAAAACACTTAGGACGGGATAGATACCTTACCGTCGGTGAATATAAAAGCATCAAAAATATAGACATCAGAATATGGAACGATGGGAAGTTCCCTACTAAATTCGGCGCCTGCCTGCGATTACAACAGTGGCTGGAATTAGCTGATAACGCACAGAAAGTGTATGAACATTTACAAAGCAGATCTTCTTTGGAAAGGATACATATCGGACATAATGAACACGTGACTTATGATCATGAACACCGTGTTGTACATATCCGAAAATTCTTTTACCCGAAAGACAGTGAGAGACTTTGCCCTACGAAGACAGGCGTAACTCTCAACCACTCAGAATTTGAACAGTTGATGTCCACCATTAATGACGTCACTGTGGCTGTACCGGAACTACAAACTTTAGTACCCTGCTACATGCAAGAGGATCATAAAAAAAATCAGCTTGGCTTTTTAATGTGTAGCTTCTGTTCACCGGAATTATGCAAAACATATACACCTGATTCGTTTTAAACTGTAATTATTATGTAATGTAATAAATGGATTGTGTTTGATAAATAATAAAATGTGTAAATTATTAAAAGATGCGTTCAGTTTTACTGCTATGGAAAAGCCGACCCACGTGTAGAAAACCATGTCGAAATTATTCTCTGGCATGACCTTCTTCGATTATCTTGTGATTTTTGTAATAACACTACAGAATGAGAATGACTTGAGAAATACCACGACACGACCAAACTCTGCACCTCGTTCTGTAGTTTTATCACTTAAAAACAAAATAGCGGCCATGTTTTTTCGTATGATTCGAACTAAAATCTCGTGATAACATCTGAGTGACGTCGGGCACGTACTCGCCAAATTGCATAATGATTGGTGGAAACATGAGCCCACTATGACACTTTAAAATTCGAAGTTGCATTTATGACTTAAATAAAAGATGACAACTGGAGGCCAAGTTTCTCAACCGAGAACCCGTGGTTCGGCGTGAATTAAGCCTGACATTTTATTTTAAATATCTAAAATTCGAAATAGTCTGGCAGCCATGTTATTGAAAAATATTCGAACCAAAATATGGTGCTGACCTCTAAGTGACGTCTGGCACGCACGTGACAAATTTCATAATGATAAGATAGAAAATGAGAACATAATGGTACTTTTTTTTTACTTGAAGGTAAGTGACCACTCTGTTATAATGCTACTGTCGTTTAACATAGATTTGCGATATCACTGCCAGCGGTGATCTTGAATTTTACTGTTATATGGCTAATTAATTTGGTTGATCCTACAGACGACACCCCCTGTCCGATCGTCACCAGATTCCACAACGATCTTCTGGATAACCAGGGTGAGAGTAATCTAATTTTCCCGAATTTCGTTAAAAAACATTACCACAGGCAGCAATTTGGTATCTTACTGTTTGATCCTCTTTTGCATGACTGAATTGTTTAGCAACTGTACAGACATATCCCTCATCTGATAGTCACCACACTTTATATTGATCTTCGGGCTGACAACTAGATGGGAGCTATCGAATGCTTTGAAATTTTTTGGAAAACATTGTCGCCAGCAGTCATCTTCTATTTTGGTTTTTATATACATGTATATCTCTTCATTCGGATAGCCAGTATTACGTAGGTACTTCAACTTTCCGCATTCCTGTCATCATTTGAAATATAAAAATTTACCTGATACATGCACCCTTCAAAATTTGTTTCGTCATATCTATTTTAATGACCCGTATGGTAATATTGATACAGATATATTTGTCAAACATTTCTTTGTACAATATACAGGTATTTAGTTTGTAACTAAATCTAGAAATATATAATAGTAGCTGGTGGACCCTACTTCGTCCGGGATGTTTCCCTCTGATTTTCGGAGAATTGCGCGATTTAACCTTGAATTTACCATTTTAAAGGTGAACGTCATGTCGGGTCACGATTTGACCCGTCCAAAACACATTTAATGTATGTGACCCTAAATGCGTTCAGTTGTATGTTCAAATATCTATGGGTAAGGCGTTGATTGATTCCTGATAGTTCGATTATATACACCATATTGTAAAGTGGTAGTTAGAGAAAAAGTATAACGAATGTTAGAGATGGTTTAATCAAGTTTGCCATTGAAATAACAGTGTACCATTAGTCGGGATACATAGCTTAACGGGGCCACATACAGGTATTTTAAACGGACCATATACGATGCCATTATGAAATTATGAAGGAATTTTCAATACTAGTCAAATAGAATGTTGTGGAATTTCCACATGTAGAATGTTCCAGAAAAATTGCGTGGTTGAAGATTACATGTGTCCAATGAGCGGGGAGTGAGTCGTTAGGGTTCACACAAAGATTGCATTGAAATTCCAATGACTCAGGTGTTGCACCTGAAGTAAGTATTGGTTATTTACTAGCAGCACCAAACATCGATACGAACGTCTCCAAGGTTATGAAACACACATAACCCAGTGAGAGCTTTCCGATTAATGACAGCAAGCCATATTTCCGACTAAATCCTGAAAATACCAATAATTCTGTTGTTGATAAGGGGTCGATTAATTAGGGCATTACTGTATGTGCATGAAATATATAGCCATAAAACAACACACCTCTACGCCTGGCTCTCTCTCTCTCTCTCTCTGTCCCTCTCTCTTTCTTCCGCTACTACTTGATATTCTCAACACATGTGTTTTATGTTTGCTAGAGTATGAGACGGGCCTCATTTGGTTACATACGGCCATGAAAGTAATATTACCTGTATCGAGATCATTTACTTTACTAAAGGAGAATATTCAAGAACTCGAGGGTTTAATATTTTGTGAGAAAGACGAGACCTTAGCTGTGTTGCTTCTGTCAGCACACTTAATGACATGTGTTTGTGATGAAGGTTATAGCGCATCAGGCGAGAGATGTTAATCTTTTTAATAATGTGGATTCAAACAGCAGAGCAATGGCCGGAGAATGTGAAGCTTCGAAAATTGCAGAATGATTCCATTAATCTATTCTGTGAATGATTGTGCAATACTTTACCATGATATTAAACCAGACGCTCTTCAAATGTCTTCAAATGAGAACATGTTATGGGACCATGGACTTGAGCGATTCAAACTGAAGCTTATATGGCGAACATTCCAAATGCATTGGCAGAGCATGTGATACAAGTGCTTTTGATAAACAGACAGTGCGTTGTCGATTCTAATGAGTTTACTGCCCAACTGTCAGGTCACGTGACGACTTTGAGAATATTATATTATAGGAGATACCCTCTGTTATTGTTTTTTCACATTCTAGAAAATTCTTGTTTCCTAGAGGTAATCTGCATATGTATTATTGGATATGTTGAAATATATATGGCCAAGGCGCTAAACGATTTCTGAGAATTTGTTTACATGGATACACCAGAGAGAGAGAGAGAGACATAGAGAGGACGTGAGAGAGAAGAGAGAAGAGAGAGAGAGATAAAGGGGATGAGATGCTGGGAGAGGGGGTAGTTGTGAGAAGTATTCAATAATTGAGTTGAGTTGTTATGTAATATGTAAAGATTTGTAAGGCAGAACGATCTGCATATGTATTATTGGATATGTTGAAATATATATGGCCAAGGCGCTAAACGATTTCTGAGAATTTGTTTACATGGATTCACAAGAGAGAGAGAGAGACATAGAGAGGACGTGAGAGAGAAGAGAGAAGAGAGAGAGAGATAAAGGGGATGAGATGTTGGGAGAGGGGGTAGTTGTGAGAAGTATTCAATAATTGAGTTGAGTTGTTATGTAATATGTAAAGATTTGTAAGGCAGAACGATTAAAGAAAGCATATAGAGCACCAGAAGAGATAGATTATAATAAATATTATTAACAGATGTGGAACTCAAGAGAATAGTGTGCCAGTCTGGACCGATTAGTGTGCCTCTGTTTGTGAAAATGTATAATGATCGGTGTCCCTACATACTTCATAAATGCTTGAAGTTGGATAGCTAGGAAAATCTATGAAGTGATGGTCTCATACACTCATTCACCACTCTATTCACTAAATTTTTTTTTGAAATTTTTGAACATTTAAAATTATTTGTCAATTTTAGGAAAAATTTGAAGTTTTTCATGTTTTTTTTCAGTTAGGAAAAAATTTGAAGTTTTTAAAGTTTTTCCTTTTTTTTTTGTATTTTTGAAAAATTTGAAGTTTTTAAAGTTTTTCCTTTTTTTTTTTATTTTTGAAAAATTTGAAGTTTTTAAAGTTTTTCATTTTTTTTTTCATTTTTGAAAAATTTCAATTTTTTTAAGTTTTAACATTTTTTTTTCACTGCGAGTGCCGTGTGTAACTTTAACATTCATCCACATTGTGTGTCGTGTGTCACTTTAACATTCATACACAGTGAGTGTGGAGTGTGCCTTTATATTTAGTTTATGGGTACCGAGTGTGGCTTTAACATTATACTGAGAGAGCTCCCCTTTGACATTCACGCACTGTGTGCACATTGTGTCACTTTAATATTCACACAGAATGATAGCCGAGTGTGTCTTTAAATTGACTTTGTGAGTATCAGAATGTATTGTGTCCCTTTAATATTGATAACACTTTGATTACCGTGTGTACCTTTAATATGCGGTAATACACTTATTAGGAATATAATTGAGGGCGAGGTTCCCCCTGTTAATGAAGGTCCTCAAATATAGTTCGCACCTGACGATCAGTTTGCACGGCTTCCTTTGATGACGGAAGTATACGATTGTCCATTGTACCGTTCTGAAGGGCCCGAAAGCGTATACAACCATTCTCAAATAGCCACACCCACGCCCGTGAAGTACACATCCATATACTGAAGGACCCCCCCACAACCGTGACGTATACAAATACCCACACCCACTCGTGTATACTCAAACACCCACGCGTCGCTACGTCATACGGTGCGGGGGCGGTGGTACTTTCCTTTGATCTCCTTTGATGTCGGAAGACAATAGGGCAGTAGAATATGTACCCATACTTCCAATGTACTTCTATAATGTACCTTTTTGTCCCCAAACCGGCCGTTATGCAGCAGTGCTGGTCATCAGCAAAATGATCGAAGTCTGCAGAGGGCGAATTTGGCGATACTACCCGGCATAGCATCAACAAATTCAACCTCTAACGACCTCATTCTATTTTGGTCTCGACCAACCATGGAGAACTAGCTACATATGAGGGTCACATATGGTGAATTTGGTAATGCTATAGCCCACTCTGCTGGGTAGCATAACAAAACTCACCCTCCTTGGAGCTTATTCTGCAGACTGCATATGACCGTCTTATTTTCAAGTTTCTATTTACACGCAGTACATGTATTTGTATGAATGCTTGACCTGGGTCTGGCCTTAGCACAGTACCTAGCCCAAGAACTCAGCTCATGGAAATGAAAATTAGTTTTGTGATACATAGTGGATTTCAGCTGAATACCTGTATTGTTGGAGAGTTAATTGCCAGGTGATGTTGCCCTAATAATTTTTTCAAAAATCATAATTGACATAAATTCATGTGATACTATGGGACACATCTAAAGTTACACTTTCTGTGATGAAAAGAAGGTACACTAATGCTTTTATATTTGTTTACATGTATACTGAGCATTATGAGCTACCTTAGACAATATTTGGGGAAGAATCAATCAATAATTTACTGATCAGCACATGTATTCTGTGTGTTATTTTGGGTTTTTCCAGGTATTTTTTTAGAACCTGTTTCGTGTTGTTACAAAAGTTGGAATGACTTAGAAGAACCAGAAATGGAAATAGGGTAACTGTAATACAGACCATCAAGCTTAAATGGTGTGATATTACAGATTTTGAGGTAAAAAGGGGGTGGGTACCCCGCATGAAATTGGAAAAAATATTTTTTCCTTCAAATAGGGGGGTGGTGGGTACCCAAGATTTTTCAGCCTAATGTCATGTCACTTTTTTCCGACCCCCCCCCTGAACCACATAGAAGATACATGTGTGCTGCTACTGGATATCTCAAGACAAGTTACAGTCGGGGATGTTAACCTTTTGGCGGACGAGAACGTTCCATTTTCGGGGTATGTACATAATTATACTATAGCAACTGTGCGGGACCACCATCATCATAGCGGATAGGCAGTACCACTTGACCAGGGGTGGTAGCGACAGCCTCTAACGTATTTAATACGCACGTGACAAATTTCATAATGATAAGATAGAAAATGAGAACATAATGGTACTTTTTTTTTACTTGAAGGTAAGTGACCACTCTGTTATAATGCTACTGTCGTTTAACATAGATTTGCGATATCACTGCCAGCGGTGATCTTGAATTTTACTGTTATATGGCTAATTAATTTGGTTGATCCTACAGACGACACCCCCTGCCCGATCGTCACCAGATTCCACAACGATCTTCTGGATAACCAGGGTGAGAGTAATCTAATTTTCCCGAATTTCGTTAAAAAACATTACCACAGCCAGCAATTTGGTATCTTACTGTTTGATCCTCTTTTGCATGACTGAATTGTTTAGCAACTGTACAGACATATCCCTCATCTGATAGTCACCACACTTTATATTGATCTTCGGGCTGACAACTAGATGGGAGCTATCGAATGCTTTGAATTTTTTTGGAAAACATTGTCGCCAGCAGTCATCTTCTATTTTGGTTTTTATATACATGTATATCTCTTCATTCGGATAGCCAGTATTACGTAGGTACTTCAACTTTCCGCATTCCTGTCATCATTTGAAATATAAAAATTTACCTGATACATGCACCCTTCAAAATTTGTTTCGTCATATCTATTTTAATGACCCGTATGGTAATATTGATACAGATATATTTGTCAAACATTTCTTTGTACAATATACAGGTATTTAGTTTGTAACTAAATCTAGAAATATATAATAGTAGCTGGTGGACCCTACTTCGTCCGGGATGTTTCCCTCTGATTTTCGGAGAATTGCGCGATTTAACCTTGAATTTACCATTTTAAAGGTGAACGTCATGTCGGGTCACGATTTGACCCGTCCAAAACACATTTAATGTATGTGACCCTAAATGCGTTCAGTTGTATGTTCAAATATCTATGGGTAAGGCGTTGATTGATTCCTGATAGTTCGATTATATACACCATATTGTAAAGTGGTAGTTAGAGAAAAAGTATAACGAATGTTAGAGATGGTTTAATCAAGTTTGCCATTGAAATAACAGTGTACCATTAGTCGGGATACATAGCTTAACGGGGCCACATACAGGTATTTTAAACGGACCATATACGATGCCATTATGAAATTATGAAGGAATTTTCAATACTAGTCAAATAGAATGTTGTGGAATTTCCACATGTAGAATGTTCCAGAAAAATTGCGTGGTTGAAGATTACATGTGTCCAATGAGCGGGGAGTGAGTCGTTAGGGTTCACACAAAGATTGCATTGAAATTCCAATGACTCAGGTGTTGCACCTGAAGTAAGTATTGGTTATTTACTAGCAGCACCAAACATCGATACGAACGTCTCCAAGGTTATGAAACACACATAACCCCGTGAGAGCTTTCCGATTAATGACAGCAAGCCATATTTCCGACTAAATCCTGAAAATACCAATAATTCTGTTGTTGATAAGGGGTCGATTAATTAGGGCATTACTGTATGTGCATGAAATATATAGCCATAAAACAACACACCTCTACGCCTGGCTCTCTCTCTCTCTCTGTCCCTCTCTCTTTCTTCCGCTACTACTTGATATTCTCAACACATGTGTTTTATGTTTGCTAGAGTATGAGACGGGCCTCATTTGGTTACATACGGCCATGAAAGTAATATTACCTGTATCGAGATCATTTACTTTACTAAAGGAGAATATTCAAGAACTCGAGGGTTTAATATTTTGTGAGAAAGACGAGACCTTAGCTGTGTTGCTTCTGTCAGCACACTTAATGACATGTGTTTGTGATGAAGGTTATAGCGCATCAGGCGAGAGATGTTAATCTTTTTAATAATGTGGATTCAAACAGCAGAGCAATGGCCGGAGAATGTGAAGCTTCGAAAATTGCAGAATGATTCCATTAATCTATTCTGTGAATGATTGTGCAATACTTTACCATGATATTAAACCAGACGCTCTTCAAATGTCTTCAAATGAGAACATGTTATGGGACCATGGACTTGAGCGATTCAAACTGAAGCTTATATGGCGAACATTCCAAATGCATTGGCAGAGCATGTGATACAAGTGCTTTTGATAAACAGACAGTGCGTTGTCGATTCTAATGAGTTTACTGCCCAACTGTCAGGTCACGTGACGACTTTGAGAATATTATATTATAGGAGATACCCTCTGTTATTGTTTTTTCACATTCTAGAAAATTCTTGTTTCCTAGAGGTAATCTGCATATGTATTATTGGATATGTTGAAATATATATGGCCAAGGCGCTAAACGATTTCTGAGAATTTGTTTACATGGATACACCAGAGAGAGAGAGAGAGACATAGAGAGGACGTGAGAGAGAAGAGAGAAGAGAGAGAGAGATAAAGGGGATGAGATGCTGGGAGAGGGGGTAGTTGTGAGAAGTATTCAATAATTGAGTTGAGTTGTTATGTAATATGTAAAGATTTGTAAGGCAGAACGATCTGCATATGTATTATTGGATATGTTGAAATATATATGGCCAAGGCGCTAAACGATTTCTGAGAATTTGTTTACATGGATTCACCAGAGAGAGAGAGAGACATAGAGAGGACGTGAGAGAGAAGAGAGAAGAGAGAGAGAGATAAAGGGGATGAGATGCTGGGAGAGGGGGTAGTTGTGAGAAGTATTCAATAATTGAGTTGAGTTGTTATGTAATATGTAAAGATTTGTAAGGCAGAACGATTAAAGAAAGCATATAGAGCACCAGAAGAGATAGATTATAATAAATATTATTAACAGATGTGGAACTCAAGAGAATAGTGTGCCAGTCTGGACCGATTAGTGTGCCTCTGTTTGTGAAAATGTATAATGATCGGTGTCCCTACATACTTCATAAATGCTTGAAGTTGGATAGCTAGGAAAATCTATGAAGTGATGGTCTCATACACTCATTCACCACTCTATTCACTAAATTTTTTTTTGAAATTTTTGAACATTTAAAATTATTTGTCAATTTTAGGAAAAATTTGAAGTTTTTTGAAGTTTTTCATGTTTTTTTTCAGTTAGGAAAAAATTTGAAGTTTTTAAAGTTTTTCCTTTTTTTTTTGTATTTTTGAAAAATTTGAAGTTTTTAAAGTTTTTCCTTTTTGTTTTTATTTTTGAAAAATTTGAAGTTTTTAAAGTTTTTCATTTTTTTTTTCATTTTTGAAAAATTTCAATTTTTTTAAGTTTTAACATTTTTTTTTCACTGCGAGTGCCGTGTGTAACTTTAACATTCATCCACATTGTGTGTCGTGTGTCACTTTAACATTCATACACAGTGAGTGTGGAGTGTGCCTTTATATTTAGTTTATGGGTACCGAGTGTGGCTTTAACATTATACTGAGAGTGCTCCCCTTTGACATTCACGCACTGTGTGCACATTGTGTCACTTTAATATTCACACAGAATGATAGCCGAGTGTGTCTTTAAATTGACTTTGTGAGTATCAGAATGTATTGTGTCCCTTTAATATTGATAACACTTTGATTACCGTGTGTACCTTTAATATGCGGTAATACACTTATTAGGAATATAATTGAGGGCGAGGTTCCCCCTGTTAATGAAGGTCCTCAAATATAGTTCGCACCTGACGATCAGTTTGCACGGCTTCCTTTGATGACGGAAGTATACGATTGTCCATTGTACCGTTCTGAAGGGCCCGAAAGCGTATACAACCATTCTCAAATAGCCACACCCACGCCCGTGAAGTACACATCCATATACTGAAGGACCCCCCCACAACCGTGACGTATACAAATACCCACACCCACTCGTGTATACTCAAACACCCACGCGTCGCTACGTCATACGGTGCGGGGGCGGTGGTACTTTCCTTTGATCTCCTTTGATGTCGGAAGACAATAGGGCAGTAGAATATGTACCCATACTTCCAATGTACTTCTATAATGTACCTTTTTGTCCCCAAACCGGCCGTTATGCAGCAGTGCTGGTCATCAGCAAAATGATCGAAGTCTGCAGAGGGCGAATTTGGCGATACTACCCGGCATAGCATCAACAAATTCAACCTCTAACGACCTCATTCTATTTTGGTCTCGACCAACCATGGAGAACTAGCTACATATGAGGGTCACATATGGTGAATTTGGTAATGCTATAGCCCACTCTGCTGGGTAGCATAACAAAACTCACCCTCCTTGGAGCTTATTCTGCAGACTGCATATGACCGTCTTATTTTCAAGTTTCTATTTACACGCAGTACATGTATTTGTATGAATGCTTGACCTGGGTCTGGCCTTAGCACAGTACCTAGCCCAAGAACTCAGCTCATGGAAATGAAAATTAGTTTTGTGATACATAGTGGATTTCAGCTGAATACCTGTATTGTTGGAGAGTTAATTGCCAGGTGATGTTGCCCTAATAATTTTTTCAAAAATCATAATTGACATAAATTCATGTGATACTATGGGACACATCTAAAGTTACACTTTCTGTGATGAAAAGAAGGTACACTAATGCTTTTATATTTGTTTACATGTATACTGAGCATTATGAGCTACCTTAGACAATATTTGGGGAAGAATCAATCAATAATTTACTGATCAGCACATGTATTCTGTGTGTTATTTTGGGTTTTTCCAGGTATTTTTTTAGAACCTGTTTCGTGTTGTTACAAAAGTTGGAATGACTTAGAAGAACCAGAAATGGAAATAGGGTAACTGTAATACTGACCATCAAGCTTAAATGGTGTGATATTACAGATTTTGAGGTAAAAAGGGGGTGAAATTGGAAAAAATTGGAAAAAATATTTTTTCCTTCAAATAGGGGGGTGGTGGGTACCCAAGATTTTTCAGCCTAATGTCATGTCACTTTTTTCCGACCCCCCCCCCTGAACCACATAGAAGATACATGTGTGCTGCTACTGGATATCTCAAGACAAGTTACAGTCGGGGATGTTAACCTTTTGGCGGACGAGAACGTTCCATTTTCGGGGTATGTACATAATTATACTATAGCAACTGTGCGGGACCACCATCATCATAGCGGATAGGCAGTACCACTTGACCAGGGGTGGTAGCGACAGCCTCTAACACCCTGTTGAAACACGTATCACTCGCTTGGAAATATCGACACGGTACTCAGAAAGTGATTGTGACAAAAGCGTATGTGTACAATCGACACAACTGACCAGAGCAAGTGGCTCGGGCACTTTTGAAAACATCCACAGCGTCAACTGTTGACAGTTTCTGTCGACTCAAGAATGACTCTGGCATGCCGTAAAAGGCTATATACAGTGTACGCGTTTGGTCGGGCTCTGACACCAGCAATCAAAGTCCGCGCCTTGTTTATACTTAACACCGTTTCGCGAGAAAATGTCTTGTTCCATTTTCGGGGTATGTACATAATTATACTACACTAAAGCCCTAAATAATCGACTCCTTAACCACAGCAGAATTATGGGTAATTTTTCAGGATTTAGTCGGAAATATGGCAACAAGCCATATTTCCGACAAAATCCTGAAAAATTACCCATAATTCTGCTGTGGTTAAGGAGTCGATTATTTAGGGCATTACTGTATAGCAGACTTGACCGGCATGCACGACCGGCATATCCCGACAGTTTAATAAGGAACCAAACTTTGTTATATCAGTTCTATTTGGTTAACAAATGTTTTGATAAGAACTTGGCTGAATAAATGTGCATTATTTATCAAAGATTTTGTCGTATCCATAACTTGTATTGCACACCGACAAAACCGAAATCTCTAGCTGACACGGACGGTGTTACTTGGGAATTTTAAACTATATCATTAAATAAATACGTCGCATGCATCATGGAGACGACTAGTGATAAGTTTGGTGAATTCGGCGACACCTTTTCTTAGCAATGTTGGTGCCCCTTACCCGACCTCCATTTATAACTTGGACGTACCAGGTTTCTGATAACTTAAAACCACACCATTTTATTCACCGCACCCTTAAGATACGTCTATACAAGTTAGTAAAAAAACCCACTCTTTTTATCAGTATTGGTGTTACCCTCCCCTAATCAACAATCCTGGCCAGAAGGGTGCCACTTCGTAAAATTTAAACTACACTTTCGATTTCCTACATGTTTCCTTGATGTCTTTATTTCATTTTGGAGAAAATTCGGTATCATAAATTTTAGTGCACCTCCCTCCACCCCATTCCCGTGCCCGACGGATACAAATATGAATCATACTATAGATTTCTTGTACAATGGAAATAATTACATGTGAAGTATTTGACGTATCCGCGATAAGTTATTGTGAGAGCTCAATATAGTCCAATATATAGATTGCTGATATCATACGAAAATATAGAAAACAAAAACGAATATTGAAATTGACAGCAAATTATGACGTAGGTATCGGGCATTTGCACATCTCTGTCAACTGTGAACCACACAATTAGACTCATGGATATGCCTACATTTATATCTAATTATTTTGGTAATAATTGTGAAATGGCAAAAGCAGTTTGTTCATGCACGTTTGGTGCCCCTCCCCAACAATGACTCGAATAGGGTCACTTTGGTTTCTTTAAACCATATTATTAGGTTCCTTGTAGCATGGGGAGGACTATATATAACTTTGGTGGAAATCGGCAACTAAAATATTTTTATCAATGTTAGGGCCTCTCCCCTCCCCATCCCTGAAACAAACGGCACCAATGTGGGTGGCGTCTTTAAACAACACGATTAGATTCCTCGTGTCATGGAGAAGAATATATATCAATTTGGTGGAAATTGGCGCAGAAAATATGTTTATTAATTTTGGTGCCCCTCCCCCATCCCTGACTCGAGCGGCGCCATTTTGACAACATTAAGCCACACAATTATCTCTGCATATGGAGATGACTATATATATAGGTTTGGTGGATATCGACGACAAGATACATTCTTATCAAATTTGAGGTTCCCCATCTACGACACAAACGACACCTAAACCACACGATTAGATTCCTCGTATCTTGGAGAAGAATATGTATAAATTTATGCAAATCGGCGCTAAAATATTATTTTTTCGATAAATTTTGGTGCCCCTCGCTGATCCCTGACTCGAGTGGTGCCACTTCAGCCATCATTAAACCATACAAATAGACTCCTCCGATCACGGAGATGACTATATATAAGTTTGGTTGATATCAGCGACTAAATAAATTCTTATCCATTTTTGAGCCCTCCCCCATTTCTGACACAAACGGGACTAAGATTGTGCCTTTAAACCACACGATTATATACATCGTGTCTTACAGAAGAATATGAATCAATTTGGTGGAAATAGGAAACCACGCCATTTTCGACATCTTTCGATCACACCATTAGTCTTATCAACCGCACGAGTATACCATGGTGATTGATATGTATCAATTTGGAGGAAATCGGCGCAAAAAAATATTTTTATAAATTTTTGGCGCCCCTTCTCTCATCTAACCCTTACTTGAACCGCGCCACTTTTGGCATCATTAAACAACACTATTAGAATCCTCATATCATTATGTGATTACGTATAAGTTTGATGGAAATCTGGGACAGAAATGATGTTATCGATGGTGTTGCCCCCTTCTTCTGTCCCTGACACCAACAGCGTCACTTTTAATTTTAACCTGCATCTATACTATCTTCGTAATACGTTACACTCGTTAGACCCTTTTGGAGCCGTTTAGATTGTTTCCGTTAATTTCTATAGAACACAGACATAACCTATTTTATATATGTTCGCAAATATAGATATATATATTCTGGTACATGTATAATACATGCAATACATTTGAGACAATTTACGACTCGCGGAAATGTTCGGAGCGCAACAAGCGGGAGAACTATATCTGAGATCGCCTGAAAGTTTCATGAAAATATGTCACAATTGATTGTTTACATTATATTAGAAAGACCATCCTCAAAACTTAGATTTCGTGGGACACGCACCGCATAAGTAGTTCAGTGCATATTCATTGGGTTTACACTGTGATGTCAACACATATAGTAATGTGACCCAGGCGTGGGGTCATTATCAAAAGATAAGTGCGACACACCCGACCGAAGATGGCGTCACGGGATCCTGGGCTCCCCAAGGAAAATGTTTGGAAAAATATGTTAAATTTGGTGCAATTTGGATGGGTCTGGCAGTCATATTGGAGGCAGACTAGATTCAAAATTTGAGGTACCCGTAATTGGTGATTGACATGTAGGGGCACATGTCCTAAATGCCTCCCGGCTACGTCGCCTCAGTCTAGATTTATCATGTTATTCTGGCAAGCACGGCCAACTATTGTTCGTGAGTTTGTTCAACACATTGTTCTTTTCATTAGTACCAGCGGTTTGTTCAACATGTAGTATCTACCTGCGGAAAAACCGTAGCAACCAGTAACCAATAGTCTGATTGCCCCCCCCCCCAATGCATATAATTCACTGAAATGAATACCTGGGACATACAAAGGATGAGGTGTGTATAAACTGTGTTGCATACATATTTAACATGCAAGTCGAACTTTAGTTTCCTGTCGACGTTTACTCTTAGATCTTTTTTCGTATTCGCTCACTAAAATTTCAGTGTATTCTGTTGTATCTGTCATTTTATATGTATTGCAGGGGTTATTGTATTGCAAGTGAATAACGTGCATAACTTTGGGTTCATATAAGTTTAGGTCATATGGGTGGGCTAGCAGCCTGCATACCAACTTTTGTTTCATTGGGCTGAAATATTTATGGCTGCTTTATTCTTCATTCCAATGCACGGGGGGGGGGGGGGGGGGGTGTTATATCATGCAATTAAAAAATTAACCCAACATTATGATGTAAATGAAGCTTCCTCTCATAGAGCTAAGATAATAAGCTATTTGTGATCGGTGTGTTGTTTGAAATTATTAATTACTAACTGAAACAGGCTCTCTTCTGGGGGAGGGGGTATCCAGATGCGTAGGGGCCTGTGGCCCCTGCACAAACATCTTTGGTGTAACCTGTAGGTGGAAGCCATGAGATTTTTCCAAAATTGGCTAAAACATGGTGTCAGCAGCCATCCTTGATTTCACATTTTAATCCATCGCCACACACCATGCTACCGATATTTATTGAAGAAATATTTTGAAAAAATACAGCAATGTTAAATACCATGTCTAGATTGGAGCTATTGAATTTGAAAGATCACTGTAGACCATCGCCGTCGCAGCCCTCGTGGATTTTATTCTTTGCAGGACTAAACGTATGGGACACCCTACAGGCCAAACCCCTCGTCCGAACGTCACCAAAGTTCAGATGGATCTTCGGGGTGACCTGAGCGTTATCAATTGTTTTAGATGTTTGATAAACACAAAATGGTCACCAGCAGCTATCTTGGATTTCACATTAGAAACAATTGGCACACCCTGCATGCAGCCCATATTTATTGGGAAACATTTTTGAAAATTTACAGACATGTTTAGGATCACCTTTGAATTTGAACAATTGCCGATAAAGAACGCTGGCATATGAATTTTACTGTTCGCATCACAAAATCTTTGGGAACCGCATTATTCACCCAATATGGATCTTCGGGTGGAAGCTAGCTGTTGTATTCCTATGGATTTCGTTTGAAACATGGTCGCCATTGGCCATCTTGGATTACACATTTGAGTCTCAGAACACCTTGTAGCCCGCATTTATATTTGGATCCCTTTGAAATTTCACAGACATCATTCGGACCATTGTATTTGCATCATTAGTCAACCATTGTATGACTTCAGGGGTCGTAATCACCAGCTGGGTTTATATATAGACCAGGTAGTTTATACGAGGCGACGCTCAATGCTAACCTCTCGGTGAACATCGATGGGAAGACATCGCCGCGCGGTATAGGATTATTCAATCAATGTGATTGGGGGACAATCATGGATTGACAACCGGTTACGTATACATAAAACATGCTGCGCATAGCAGAGTAACGGTACATGTTTGGTTCAGTTCAATCATGAGTAACCGATGGAAATGATGGGGTACACAACCGATGAACGCAACACTTTTTGAGCATATAGTACATTGAAACATCAAAATCCTTGAAAACAAAGAGACCGAAACCATCCACCAGTGCCGGAAAGCAATTTCTTCGGAAATGGTAGGAAATATATCATGTTTAGTATTTGGATTGTAAGCTTAAATTCTATAGCGTCCAACAAACCTCCACTCATCATGTGGCGACGTGGCGACAGGGTTTTTTTTATTTTACTGGGGAATTCGTTGTTTTTTGACCAACATTTGCATATTCTCATAATTTTGGTCAAAATGATTGACTGAGCAGGCCATCAGTTGGAAGTTTACCGACCCTATTTGGTGTCGGGTCGGAAATTTCCAAAACTTGGCAAGCGTGTGTCCTTATTCCTCCTCCGTGGCCAGTCAAAAACTGCTAATTATTTGAAATTTTTCAACCGTAGTAGGGGATGTCAGGTTGGAAATTTACAACGCTTGGAAATTTAGCTTGAGGCCAGTCTAGATGCTAGGATTTAGCGATATTCATTTGCCGATTTCAAAATGTTCTCACACCGAACCGTGGACTGCCCGGTGTATCTTGATCATCCCTCCCTATTGCCGTTTAAAAAACAAAATTCCTCATATATTGGACAGAGCCGTGGTTCGCCCAGTATATTATCTTGATACCATCGGCTCGTGACCACAGGGTGCAAATGAATTACGCAAACGTGTTTGGTCTGGTTGACTCGGGTGGTGCAGTTGAGATGATCAAGGTGGGCATGCACCCCCACACAGGAGACCCTCTAGCCACGTCACTGATTTTTCTAGTGGGTTGGACCTATTCCTTATAATTAACTGAGATGTTGTCGTGGTTTTTCCTCTTCCTCGCGGTGTGCCACTTCGAAAAATCTAAATTATGTCACCAAAACTCATTCTGCATATAGATATAGACACACACCGGCCAGTCTGGGTCTCTTTAAAAATTATACGCATAATGTATACCGCTATGCATGCGGATTGTGGCCGGTTAGTGCTCGAGATTTAGTCATAATACATTGACAAATACAAATGGCAAATCTGATAGATTGGGTCAATCGATATCGTGAGTCGTAAACGCTATACCAAAGACACATTGTGCGTTCAGTCGCTACCAAATACACTACCTGGTTAAAAAATAAACCCACTCAGTGAATATAACCCCTGCTGTTTAAACTGTCCTTATTTTTAATCACCACATTTCTGCAATGCATAGCATTTTCCAAATTGTCCCTTTCCGCGGTACATATATGTCGATAAATACATACGAAATAGTTCTATGCATTAGACAATTATAAATACGAAAGTGATAGAAATTGATGATTTGCTTTCAACCTTCCGAAAATCAGTCCATGAGTGTATTTTTCGCAATTGGTTGCTTGTTTCCGAACACACACCCAATAGCAGAAGCGTGTGAAGTAAGGATATCAGCAGCCACATGTATATGCATGTTAGTTAGCATAACTGGTTATGTTTGGGCCAGGTTAATTATCAAATCATAGCAAATGTCCATTGCGAATGAAGGTATGTTAATTGAATTGAACAATATAATTTGACTCCGAGTCCATGATTGTAGAGTTATTTTGCAGAATTACTGAGAACTGAGGATTGCTGTTTCGAACAGCATGGTTCTCCTTATCATATATCGAGAGTATACATATATTATGTTTGCAAAAAAACGCTCAAATGAGCAGTATCCGTTAGTTGAACAACACAAAACAATACACACATGTACGTGTATAATAAAACAGAACAGTACCACACGTGTTAGATATTTAAGTTTTAAGACATAGTTTACTGAATGAAATCTCACATCCAAAAACAAAAAAATATACAGTGGAATGCTGATACATATATTCCTCATCTGATGGTGTTATATGTCTTATATGAACAGGCGAACAAATAATACATCTCCTATTCCATGATTCAGTATATATGATAGTTTAGTATCCTGACCTACCAGCGATCGAAGCTAACAACTTGTGAGAGCAGCAGTACCCCAAGCAACGAAGCATCTGTTAGATACAGCTGGTGATATGGTCAGCCACTTCGGCAGTCGCAAGGGACCTGTTTGACATCTTCCAGGTGATTCCGCATGGGCCGCATGGCAACAGATATAGAGCTTAAAATTCCAAGATGAAGTGGCTTTAACTTCTGGCTGCCTCCTGCATAGTTGGCATTTTGAACTACACCTGTAGATATATATATATAATTTGGCAGTTATAAGGCAGGTTGCAGATGTTTTGTTTGCATGTTTTCCTTCGTTGATTACATCAGTAATGTAGCCATTTCCACATAGCCGTACGGGCGCCGGAATTTTTAGGGGGGGGGGGGCGATACTTTTTGCCGGAATTTTTCTACATGATCTAATCATGGTTGTAACACAGTTCTTGTAGAATATACCTTGTATATACACACAAATATAACAAAATAGATTATGTATAATTCGGACACAAATGTGAAAAATAATGTAATTTACCACAATTTCCCCCTGAAATACCATTCAATTTGACCGAAAATTGCCCGAATTTGACCGAAAACATCTCCCAATTTGCCAGAAAATTGCCCACATTTTTAAGCTTTCAATTTTGGGGGCCATGCATAGCCCTCCCAGCTCCCCGGCCCGTACGGCTATGCATTTCAAGATGTTTTGTATCCGGTAGTAGATGAGTGATTCGACAAAGCCATCATGTCGCAGAAATGTCGGCATCAGAGGGTAATTGCCAGGAAGAAATAGATGCAGATGTTAGTCCTAATATAGAAAGGAAAATGCTGAACTATGAAAATTTGTTCCTAGTTTGATTATTGATCAAGATGGTACCGGTACGTCAAAATCAAAGGAAGTGATAGAGAAAACTAAAAAGAAAACACATTAACCGGCACGGATGGCCTTCATTATAGGTTATAATTTAGAAATAACAGTTACCAAATTATGAACATTTCCTCAATAATATACTACATAGTATAGTATAATGATAGTATGAATCATAATGAATGGGATATTATCAACAAAACACAATTTATGTGAGCCAAGCGTTTGTTTATATACAGCACGTAAATGGTGTGTGATAAGCAAAACACTCAACAGCGGGGCGATTTTTTTTAGGAGACTGATTCACGGTAATCCATTCAACACCGAAATCTTGAGATGATTAGCCAGCGCTATACCGTATGCTGTAAACAACTTGGTGGCATCTCTAACCAAATTTCATGGTGGGGTCTCCCCGGTGTTGAGTCTTTGCCTATTGCATACTCTTTACGTACTGTTTGTTTACATAATATGTCGTTTGTTTACATATCACAGAGTACTAACATGACAATAACATGCATTTTACGCAATAATTATGATTACGCTCTGTATTATGTAGCCATGTGACTTGATGATCTTATGGACGGCGCTTCTTAATCAGAACTAGATAGTTCGTCAAAATCATGGTGCTAATTAAAGCAACCCAGTTACATGAGAAGAAACGCACCTTTAGCATTACATTTAACCTAAAGTTACATGTCAGCAAACGCCATAGAAACGCCCTATATTCGTTGCCAAACAAAGCAGTAGCGTAAAACGCTCTTTATTTTTAACCAGATTTATTTTCCACGTGCTAGTAAGATTAGATCAATTACAAATTCCAGTATTGAATGTGCGATTGGTAAGTAAAGATACGAGCGGTGTTGGCGGTGGGTATGCTGTTAATATATTCACCTCCTTCAAAAACCGCCATAAACAGAAATAATAGTAAAATATAGACAGACTTTGTTCTTATACCAATCAGAAATATGGCATAAACAGTATGTTATTGTCAAATGTTGTCCTTTGTTATGTAAACAAAAGCAAAAAACGTTACAGAACCTGGCTTTATTTTAGATCCGGATATGGTAAACACAAAGAGCGTTCTTTGTTACTGTTTTCCTGATCTGGAATAATAAAGAGCGTTTATACCATTTGTGTGTGATTAACCAATATAATTGCGCTGTGTTATGTGAACAGAAGCAAAACGTCTGTAACAACGTCTGTAACACATTAAACACAAGCAGGATCTTGTTTACGTATACCATCGTACGTCTTGACGACAATATACTATTTACGCGCTGATTATGTTTGGCATATATGAACAAAACTATATATATTTTAATATTCCTTCTGTTAATGGCGATTTGAACAAATATGAATATTTCTGCAACGAATACCGCCCGTGCCTTTAATGTTATGATGTGATACTTTTGTGTATCTATATTGGCCACTGGCATCTCTAATTTACAGCATTTTATACCATTTCGATAGAACCTACAGACCCAAAACTATGTTGTGTAAGTCTGAATTATGTTTTTACAATTTACGGCCGGATAATTTTCTTCATAGATGGGGCCTTATGTCGTTTCTTCAGTTGGGCCTGTTTGTCCCCCGAAATTGTCGGGAGGACAATTGTAATTAGCCGCGTTCGTGTGGTCGTGTGTCCGCCCGTGCGTCCGGTCGCTCACGAGGGTGAACGTGTGGGTGCTATATGAATTTAACAAAATTGTGTTTTCCTTTTCTTTCTTTCTGGATCCTCACTATTTAGTCAATTATATTATCATTCCCAAAAGATGGAATATTTCTGAAATAACTATTTAGAGTAAAAAGATATTTCGAAGAACGTATATTATTGACAAAATAAAAAACGGAGATTTATTTGAACAGTTTATAACACCACAAGTGATCAACGTTGGTATAGTGAATAAGTTAAATTCCAATATATATGGGGGTTTGACGCAAATCTATTCACTCATATTATCTTGGAATTCTGAGCCTAAATGTTTATATTAAATGTTTGACTTCATGGTCAACTGGCCTACACATATACATTACATACCTACATGCCTACCTGTACCAACCTGCATTACGGACCCCGCTCTTTATTTGAGCGGATCAATTCGCTCGGCACCTCAATTTCAACTGCATGCAAGGGGCACAGCGGGCAACCACATTGCCCCCCATTACAGCTCATGGGCTCAAACCCTTTACAAAATCAAAGACATTCTTATTTCCTATATTGAAAACTAGATCAACATATACAACACGAATAGCAAGCTGAGGAGAAGATCCTTTCATCTTTTCGAGCGCATTGCGCGCTCGTATAGCCTCCTTAAAGGGGTACTGTACGCCAAATGTTGTTGTTGGTTTCTATAGTCTCCGAGTCGGAGAATAAGGTAACAATTTTTTCATTATTTGAAAGTCGGTTGAGTACGAAGTAGTGTTACGGATGACAAATTTACCGGAATGCAAAAATACAAATTGTCGTTGTCGAGTAATTTTTGTACAGTTTTCAACCAAATGAATCAAATGAAAGTTATATTATAGGCATACTAGTCCCATATAATCATTTAAGTTATTGTATCGTCGCTAGTCAGTGAGTGGCTTGAGTGTTCTCCCCGTATCATCATAATATTTTAAGCGATCGTGTGTGCGATCGGTTTAACAATCCAGTATCCCTCAATTTTTTGTTTGATTACGGAAATTCGTAATTTAATTGACGCCATTTTATGGCTCCAGTCATAAATTCAATTTATATCAAATTATTAACTTTTAAATTATTAAATTTTAAGATAGCCTATTAACCTGAGCGTTTACAGAATACATCTTCGACTCAAATTACTTATGTTTCTATATATTATCGATATTAGATCGTTGTTGTCACCGGAAATTTAATGAAAATGGCGTACAGTACCCCTTTAAGGCTTAATATATATATATAGCAAGGGAGTTTGAGTTTGCGGATTTATATTCTCTAAAAGTTGGGTCGGTCTGGTGAAATAAAAACTAAATAAAATTGCATTTTTAAATATCAGAATGGTATTAATGCAAATAACATGCAGCTATGCAATTAGCAAGACAAATTTTTGAAACACAAATCAATTAGTCAATACAATTAACTGAAACATTAATTTCTATAACATCTACCAGAGATCCATGTTTTAGCCTATATTCTATACTAGTCTATAGTAGTAGGTGTTAAAATCAAAACGAAAACTATTTCTGTCACCTCTAAATTGCAAGTTTGCTGCAATTGTGTCAATAAAATAATGAAGTTTGTTTTATCACATTGGATTTAAAAGAAAAAGGTAAACATTTGGGTCGGTTTTGATGATTTTGATGCAAGTTTTTGCCAATTTGCTCGACTTAAATATTGAACCCTAATGGTTTAAGGGGTACTGTGGTTCTATATGTAGCTGTTGACATTTTATACCCACACTCGAAGATTAGAGGGTATACATCCGAGCGAATATCTCAGGCATGGATTGTTTGATCTAATGCAATTTGGTAAATGGTAGGGTTAGCCAGTAGCAGGATTTTTTTTCAGTTGAGGGGCATATGCAACATATCCTTATGAAATAGGTTCATATAAGACTTAAATACTTATTTGAAATATTCACATAATTATTCACATATATAGGTTCATATTGGACTTATTTGATTCTGAGATAAGCCCATAGTGGACTTATACCCGTTATTCCGCTTTATGACGCGGGTCACAGTGAAAACATATTATAAAGAGCGTACGTCCGTTAAGTCGATTGATGTTGGTAAATGTCACGGAGAGTAAAATAAATGGATCCAATAAGGCCGATATGAACTTATTTGAATTGAAATAAGTCCACATGGAACTTATATTTCGTTGAGCGTTTAGGTCCATATAGGGCTTATTTCACATCTAAGTAATGCCAATATGAGCTTATTTCAGTCCCATGAAATGTTAACTATGAGCTTATTTCCGGGAGAACGGGCTGGCATATGATATTTTCCGCATTTTCCATTCGAGTGTTATCCTTCTTTGTTTATTTCGAAATTATGGTTTTCTGTTCGTCCGCGCAGATATCTCAGCCATGGTTTATTGGATCTAATTTGAAATTTGGTATCAGCCACCAGAAGGCCTTTGAACAAATGGGCAAATGATGTTCGCGTTTTCCGTTTTAGAGTCGTTGTTTATCTTGATGGTTTCCTTCCGTCTGTGCATAGATCTCAGCCTTGCATGGCTAACGATTGGTTGTAAGATCTCATTGAAATGTTGCATGGACGTTCACCATCACAAGAGAAATGCCAAATGACTTTTTTTCCCTCGCAATTTCCTCATTATTTTGGTTCAAAATTTGGGTTCCATCTTATACCAATATTTCAATTTGCATCGCGGGATTATGCCAGCACACGTGGTGTGTTCCTATTGTTTAATAGAAATTTCAGTCAATTTTCGCTGTTAAAATATCCAACCATAAATTGGTTTGAACATATATAGGTACACGTAGCTTGATATATATATCTGTTTCAAGCCAGTTTGGACGAACACCCGCTGTAGCCACTTAACTCACGCACCTGCTTCGTGTGTTATCTTATGTTAGATATATGTATAACACTCGATGTAGATGGAATCACAGGTCCCCCGATGAGACAACCCCACCATGACTAACTCTATAGACTCTACAGCAACCAAAATCTGGCGATCACTGCAATCAAAACGGAAAACAATGTACCTCGACGGCGTTATATATGCCATATGCTTCTACGACGGGAATAGCTATACTGTCTCTACTTGAGATAGTGTATTCTGGTCAGGACCTGGAGTACATAATCATAGCGGAAAGTATGCGCACGTAGTAAGCAGGTACACTGTGTAAACAGTGATGGTTATATTAAGAAAAGTAACCTCGTTCAATTCCCATGACGTCATTAGCCTGTTATATTTTAGTTATTGTTGTGACGAATACGAGAATCATTAAACCGTGAAGGGTAACCTTAGATAACTTATAGCGAAGGGAGTACAGTAACGTTCAACAATATACTATTTCAAAGTCTCGTCTCGCTTCACCGTTTGCTTCTTACCGTTATAGTTCGTTAGGAGCCGCGATTCTTTGTATGTCTGCGAGTCTGTTTACAAACATTCTTCATTGATTTTTTCTACGCGCCAATCAATTGCCGCGCTGGAGACGAGAATGGGAATACACATAATACGATGCCCGGAATGAGGTCACGAGCGCTAGTCTGCCAGCTCTATGTAACACATGGATGGATTATTGATGTTAAACGAATACACTTAACTCTGACGGATTAGTTTCACTGACAACGTGTTCCTAAATTATTTGTTTATATATTAATTTTAGAGATTAAGTTTCGCCCGGACTATGCCTTCCGCGGAGGAGCAACACACCAAGTATGAGAAGGTATGTGTTTATCGTCTGTGCGATGATGACACAGAAAACCAGATGGTAAATAAGATGGTTCCCCTGCAAAATCGTGCAGAAACAGTAATTAAATGAAAGTTCCTTGACCAATGTTATCGGTCTTCTATAAACTTATAGAAGCCGTGCCATACACTTTCAGAGTTTGTGTTTTGTTTGTATCATCTGAACATATAGTTGACTGAATGGTCATAAATGTATGTATCCATTTTTATCGGAGATTTGAATTTGTCTGCATGCTGGGATCGAATTTTGCCGTATTCGCACGAACTACATGTACGAGTAAAATTTCGGTATCAAAACAACTATAGTTTTGTGTATTATAAGGCTGGACCAAGCTAGATTCGTGGGTTACTATAACACTGTTTTATCGTGTAGGTTACAAGTTTAAAGACATTTAATATGGACTTTGTTCGGTGCGCGAAACTGATAATATGCCAACTGAATGAATGTATAGCTTTCTACTAACATCAGGGGGGGGGGGGGGGGGGGTCGGAAAAAAGTGACATGACATTAGGCTGAAAAAACTTTTTTTCCGGCTCTTGGGTACCCACCACCCCCCTATTTGAGGAAAAAATATTTTTTCCAATTTTATGCGGGGTACCCACCCCCTTTTTACCTCCAAATCTGTAATATCACACCATTTAAGCTTGATGGTCAGTATTACAGTTACCCTATTTCCATTTCTGGTTCTTCTAAGGTGACGTTTACACATAGCCGGCAAAGGTTGGGTAGAGTGTTTACACATCGCCGGCGAAGATAAGCATATATTCATGTGTCTCCGTTACTTGTTAATAGTTTTCGTTTTAGTTCTCACTGAACTGCAATATGATATTGCTGTACACCTGTAGACATCTAGCCGCTTCCTGTTAGAGATATGGTTGGGCAGTATAGTGAAATGAAACTTTTTAGAAATGGAAATGCCGAAATTATTAATATCCAACTCAAACTTTCAGGTATTGCTATTGGTAATTTTATAGATATTTAAGCAACATTGTTAATGGTTTGTTTGGGTTCATAGACAGCCTGTGAAGTGAGTGTCGCACCAAAAGCATGGTCATTGTCAGTTTTGATATCTTTAGGATAGGATAATTTTATTACAAATAAATATAATATTAATAGACTATACATGCATATTGCTAGGGGTGATATAGTCATGGCTGACTGTCTTCCTATCACCCTTCCTATCTTTTCGTCGCATACATCTACAAATTGGTGTCTAATCATTCGGATTGGATTTTATATTATATAAATTATACAAGTTTCAACAATGCGAATCAAATGTGACACATTTTCCGTTTGCATATTATACAATAAAATATGTTTTTCATTTTACTCGGGCGTTCACCATGTCCATGTATATAGGGCCGTGGCGATGGGGGTGTCTCATCCCAACTTTAATCAAAATATTCAAAAGCTGGAAATTTCATACCTGACACGGCAATAGTTGGAAATTTGACATCAGCAATATGTTGAAATTGTTCTCGTAGTTTTATTTTCAACAATTTGTTATTGGTGATTTCTTTAGGCAACATTTGCTTATTTTTTGGCCAAATTGTTGGACTGAAATGGCCATCAGTTGGAAATGGTCCAACCTTAGAGGTGCGTCAAGTTTGGAAAATGTCCAACAATTGGAAATCTTAAGGCTGGATGCTAGGATTTTGCAATTTTCAGGGTTCAGATTAAAACAATTTCTCACACCTGGCCATAACCACGGTCGGTCGATAAATTCCAAAGATGAACAGTCCCACACCTCCAAATCAGGCCCTCTAGACCCGTCCCTGTGTACATATGTCCACGGCGCACTCAGATTTAGATTATTGAACTAATTGTCCATTAAGTTTGAATCCATAGAAAAGTGCCATCCCATTTCTTCCACATATATATGGACATACATGTACATGAATTAATTACCTCGAATGCGCAACAAATGTACCATGCACATGCAGAGTACGTGTACCATCATCAGTTAGTATTTATAATAATAGCTTATAACCAAGGTGCGTGACCACCGACGGACAGCTGATTAGAGACACTCAAACTGGCACACTGACCAATATATACACAGGTGAAAAGCGGGCTGGTCTATCAGCGATTGCACAATAATATTGTTCGAGTTAATTGTTGAAAGGAAATCACCCATGACGGCTTGACCCCAGATAAACATCTAACTTAACAGCATAGCGAATTAGAATCCATACGACAATCAGGTGCTTGTACTAAATCATTTTATCCAAAAGTTGAAAACCGTATAGCTGAGTATCCGGATAGCCGTAATTCTTATCCAACTTTTGTAACAACACGAAACAGGTTATAAAAAAATACCTGGAAAAACCCAAAATAACACACAGAATACATGTGCTGATCAGTAAATTATTGATTGATTCTTCCCCAAATATTGTCTAAGGTAGCTCATAATGCTCATTATACATGTAAACAAATATAAAAGCATTAGTGTACCTTCTTTTCATCACAGAAAGTGTAACTTTAGATGTGTCCCATAGTATCACATGAATTTATGTCAATTATGATTTTTGAAAAAATTATTAGGGCAACACCACCTGGCAATTAACTCTCCAACAATACAGGTATTCAGCTGAAATCCACTATGTATCACAAAACTAATTTTCATTTCCATGAGCTGAGTTCTTGGGCTAGGTACTGTGCTAAGGCCAGACCCAGGTCAAGCATTCATACAAATACATGTACTGCGTGTAAATAGAAACTTGAAAATAAGACGGTCATATGCAGTCTGCAGAATAAGCTCCAAGGAGGGTGAGTTTTGTGATGCTACCCAGCAGAGTGGGCTATAGCATTACCAAATTCACCATATGTTACCCTCATATGTAGCTAGTTCTCCATGGTTGGTCGAGACCAAAATAGAATGAGGTCGTTAGAGGTTGAATTTATTGATGCTATGCCGGGTAGTATCGCCAAATTCGCCCTCTGCAGACTTCGATCATTTTGCTGATGACCAGCACATTATTTTTAGACTTGCATATAATATTAAGTTATATTATATTTTCTTTCCCTTCTTTTCACTCATCTGTTCTGATTTTGTTTATTCCACTTAGCAGCCTTCTCCATATCTACACATTCAAGGTCTATGTATGCTCGCCCAATCTTTTATCTGTGTCCCACCATCTCAAGATTATTATCTCAGTGATATGCGTTGTTGCAGTATACAGTCCAATGCCAAGTTCCGATACAATTTTGACTGAGTCATCTGGTCTGATCAGGTATAATGAGTAAATATTAATGAGATAAATGAATAGCTTTTTTCATTTTATTTATATTAAAGTTTATTCATGTGCTACATAACTGTCCATTTTCATCTGGAACCAGTAGCATTGGTACATGGCAATGTGATCGGATGTAAAAGGCGAATTCCTGAGAGTTGGTTCGTAATCTGGATTTCTGAGAAGCATCATGCCCATATCCACACTAACTACCCCCCTAAGCACTGCCCTAAGTGTCATACACACATTAACAATGATGCTGAACACTTTGAGGCATTTATATTGAAGAAATGTTGTAAGAGGAAAAAATTGCGACCACTCAGGAAAAAAGTGACTTTTTCGCAGCTGAACCACCCACCCACCCCGGCCTAGTGTATGGAAAAAAGTGGATGACCCCCCCCCCCCCTGCTAACATCGCCAAAAATCTCAAGCAAATCGACCATATCACTCCATAGAAACCATCGGGACGCAACTATTCGAGATAAACTATATCAAAAACGATTTCGTCATCGAGAGTCACTGCATTTAATTAATATTTGAGAAATGAATGGGGTGCCGGGTGGGTGTATATTGTTGGGGGAGTGGCGCTATGCGCTTCGGGGCACATTGTGTGAACCGTGAAGCGGTTCTCACTGAATGTTCCACCAACGATCACAGCGCCGTATCAATAACACACATATACCCACTACATTCATTTTAGCTTTTTGATGAGTCATTGCCATAAAAACGCTGATTGTATTTATTTTCGCAAAATCTGCTGTCGATAATTAGAGAGTAGCCCACGCAGCACTTTAAGTCAGTCCAATCCAATATAAGATTTCCAAGCACTTAACAAGAATATAAATAACTGACTTCAGGTACAATTCGGCTGACCTCTTTTAGTGATTTTGTCAGATTAGATCAACAATTAGTGACGTCGTGTTGGTTTTGCACTCTGTGTTATTGGGGTATGCAACGGATGGTGACCCAATTGGCAGTTGACCAAATCACCGAACAGGATTTAGTGTAACACATACGGGCTATGTAAATACTGTATATACGAATGACGGCGTGTGTTGCCAATTTGGATGTACTATTTATAAAAATAACTGCTTTGAGCAAAATTATTCCCCATTTCTATTTGACCACCCTACCGGAGTGTTTCATATGACTAAATATATAGGACTACCAGTGCATAGCATCAATATGATTATGATAAAACAAAATATTGATAATAAAAGGCCGTCGGCCACAGTGTCCCCCGAAAAGTGGCTTCATTGGGGGCATCAGCTTTTCTGAAAAAAATAACAAGGACCCTAAATCTGATACTAAATTCAGAACAATCCAACCAGTGTCCCCTGAAATGTTACACATTAGTCAAAAACAAATTTTGAGTCAAAAGAAATCATCGGAAAAAAGTTGAACTTTTCATATTTGAGAGCAACCAGACAAAAATGGGTGGATCGTACCCATATTCGAACTTGATCTGTATTTCGAGCTGATAAACTCATACAAAATTTGATTCAGATATGATAACACAAACTAAAGTTATCATCCGGAAACCGGAAATTGACAGGATTCTAAGTCGTAATTAAGGGCCATAACTCTCACAAAAATGGGCAGAGCAAACCCATATTCGAACCTGACCTGTATTTTTGGCTGATAAACTATCATACTAAACTTGATTAAGATATGATCACACAAACTAAAGTTATCATCCGTAAACCAGAAATTGACAGGTTCTAAGTCGAAAAAGGGCCGGATTGTACCCATATTCGAACTTGACCTGTATTTCGAGCTGATAAACTCACCTATGCAATTCGCTTTTGATCTAATAACCGAAACTAAAGTTATCATCCGGAAACCATTTCCGGACGCACACACACGGACGGACGGACGGACGGACACCGGCTATTTTAATAGTCCCCCGAAAGGAGACAAAAAATCCCTTCATACAAAAGTACACGCGCCCGCGATATTATTTAATAAATAGAGCATGGCTTGGAGTGAAATACGCGGATATAGTGCATAGTGAGGTTGTGTAGTTCACGACGCGAAGCGGAGTGAACTACACAACTAGATAGATAGATATGTTTAATCTTCCAACCAAGATATACATGGTACGAAGAAAAGAAAAAACAAACAAAACTGAATGACAATAAACAATACCTATCCTTAGCCACGCGCGGAGAAGTGGAGTCTCGATTCTTATTGTTGCTTTTTTTGGGGGGTAGTGGAGTAGACCAAATTATTGGCACTGGCTAAATTTGACAATTTGATTAGTCTTTTCCCGCTTATATAGGGACCCACTTGTCGGCGCATGGCATAGGATTTAACAAACTAGTATATCGAACTGTATGATATGGCAGATTGACAGGTTGCCAGCCTGGTCCGTCCGTTGGCTAACCAGGAGAGGTTCCAACGGTCTGTTGAATGTATTTAAGGAAACGACAAGTTCTTTTCATGACTGATGGTCGAGAATTTTGTAAAATTGTTCTCAGTTTCAATAAAGAATATAGTGATTTATTAAAAATTGGAAATAGATCCTCGCGTTCTGTGTCAAAGGTAATACACTCTATGAGGTAATGCAGTTCATCGCCCACCTTTCCTTGATTACAAAGGGTGCAAAATCTTTCTTCTTTTGGTACATTTAGCCAAGTTCCGCTCTCAATGGGAAGGGTGTGATTTCGGGTTCTGAATCGAGCGAGTATGAACACAAACGTTTGGTTTTTAGACGATAAGTACCGTTCAAATTGAAAATTGGTCTTGATTATGGAATAAAATGAGCCTTTTCTAGAGTTGAGGATATCGGTATGCCATTTCTGAATAAATTGATTTTTCAGCACATTTTTAACACGTGAATGTATTGTGTTCAAATTGAAATAAAATTGGTTTTTCCATACATTTGACATTCCACAGTTGTCAAGGGTTTCCTTTACTAACGATAGCCAAGAGGGACTGGATCGTCCTTCAGAATGAAGTTTATGCAATAAACAATATATTATGTACGAAAGTTTAACAGTTTCAGTGGATATTAGAGATGACCATCGCCGGATTATATTTGTTTTAATTACTATTTCCATTGGATATCTGCCAGTCTCACCGTAGACCATGTAATTTGGTGTTGATGATTTCAAATGCAGTAACAACTTCAAGAATTTTAAATGAACTGATTCAAGACACTTTAGGGATGTAAGTCCCCAAACCTCACAACCGTATAGCATTAAAGGTACAACCATTTTATCAAACAAGTCAATTGTGCATTCTATAGACAAATTATTCAACCTACTCAGTCTAATAATATCATACATGGCTCTATATGCCTTAGAACATACATGTTTCCTTGCTTTTATGAAGGACCCAGTTCTGAAAAACAGAACACCTAGATAATTAAATTCATCAACAAATTCTAACGGGTTTCCATCATAAACAACATTGGGATACTGCTTTGGCTTGCGTTTAGAAAAACACATCAATTTAGTTTTTTTGACATTCACTTTCAGTCGCCATATGTCGCAGTAATCTGAGAATAAATCAAGCTGATATTGCAAGTCTCGTGGTGATTCGGCAAATAGGACAGCATCGTCTGCGTAAAGAATAATGAAGAGTTTCATGTATATTTGCAAATTAGTTTCTACTTCAGCAGATACTTTTTCCATGCCTTTCGCGTGTGTGTTCGATATAAAACTTTCCAGATCATTGAGGTAGAGAGACAATAAGAAGGGTGAAAGGTTCTCCCCTTGTCTAACACCTATATATGAGTTGAATGTGGTTGATATTTCACCATTGAAAGTTATCCTTGATTTTATATTGTTATACATATTTTTTATTACACGTAACATCTTCCCCCCTATGCCACTAAGTTCTGCCTTGAACCATAACCCATCGCGCCATACCGAATCAAAAGCTTTTTGAAGGTCTATAAAGGCACAGTATAGTTTATATCCGAGTAGAGATGAAAGTTCTATAAGAGAATTAATAATTATTAGATTATCACTGGTGGAGAAGCCTTCTCTGAAGCCACTTTGGTTATCTTTAATCAAAGAAAACGTTTCGGAATATTTTTTCAGACGATTATTAATTACAGCAGTGAATAACTTACCGAAGCAGCTAAGTATGGTGATGCCGCGGTAGTTACTTGCATCTTTCTTAGAACCTTTATTTTTATATATGGGGACAATATCGCCCATGAGCCAATGTCTGGGTATATGGCCAGTATTGAGTATAATGTTGAATAGTGCAACATATATTGGCAACATGACATCACGTGATGCCTTCATATATTCGTTAATAATAGAATCATTTGATGACGCTTTATTATTCTTCAAATGTTTAATACATACCTCTATCTCATCTGATGTAATTGGTAAATCTAAGTCACGATTGTTTTCTATACATACCTTTGGTAGTGGGTTATCAGTGGACTTTGGTGGGTTATTCAGTTCGTGAAAATGGGAATACAGGGCATCAATAGAGATATTGCATTGTATGTGTCTATCTTTTGCTTGGAGCAATTTCCAAAATTTTCGCGTGTCATTGCGGCGCTGGGAATCCATTTTACATTGGATATTTTTTCTATGACTCTGTATTGACTTGCTAAGTGTCTGTTTATACATTTTTTCAAGCCGTTTCACGTCTGCCTTGTTATGTGCGGTAGGATTGTTTTTGCGACATTGTTTGGCTTTACGTAGATTTCTCCGGCACACTTTACATTCAGAATTGAACCACGGATTGCCACTTTTCTTGGAATACTGTTTTTGCTTACCTCTGATGCCAAATGTTGTTCGTGCTGCGTCCTTTAGCACCCCAGATATTTCCACAACTACATCGCTAACAAACTCTTCTGATGGCTCGTTATAATTCTCCAATTTTTCAGTTATTATTTTCATCTTACCTTGGTTTAAATTAGCTACAAATTCATATGCTTTATCCGGGTTCCATTTATTGATGGCATTTTCATCCACTTTTATGGGTGGCGTATGCTTGTCATTTGCGGATTCTCTCACACTGAGTTTCAATGTTAAGGGGTTATGGGCGTCGGAATACAGGGAACTGAAACTAAGCACTTCGAAATCGACTACAAGACCGAGCGCATTTAAATTACAAATTGTATAGTCCACAACTGATGCATTTTTACAAGTATATGATCCGTTTCCTTTATCATGACCCACTCTGCCGTTTAAAATAACAAATTCATTATATTTGCAGAAATCTAAAAGTTTTTTTCCAAAACTGTTTTTCATCATATCCATGCTAACCCGTTCTGCGGCATGTCCATATTCAATAAGTTCGGCTTCAACATCTGTAAACTTAACATTGCTATCATTTAGTTTTTCGGTTTCATCGATTGTTGGATAATCCTTGTCAGTTGCCGTACGGGCATTGAAATCCCCTGTTAATAAAATTTCGCTAAATCTACTTGCGAGCCCAAGATATTCGCATTCAAGCTGCTGATATGGGTCATTTACGGAATATCTGGAACTGTGTGGTGGGATATAGACAATGCCAATAATCAAATCTTCGCTCATTTTAGCTAATTGACGGTTTATTTTTATCCACAGCACGTATTTGCAATCTGTTTTTATAATTTCAACAAACTGACTAATGCATTGTCTGTACCCCACCACAATGCCACCAGATTTTCTATTTGAACACTTATAACGGTTTTTCATTTTAAATACGTAACCGGGCAAATTCAAAGTGTCACAATCATCTGTCTTAGATTCTGAAAAACACAATAAGTCAAATTCATTGCATAAGTCCTGGAATTCTGGACACCTGAGACGTGAAACAAGACCGCACACATTAAGGGACAACAGTTTCAAAATATTATTATTATAATGTTTCACATTTGTTGTTGTGTTGACACTCTCAGTGTGAAGTCCTGTATAAGTTGGTCTCTCTCCACGGTTTCCCTATGACGGTGAAGATCCGGTGCGTCCACGTTTACTCTGACGACCTGTCAGTATGGGTGTCTGGTTTTGGTTATTTCCAAATACTGAATCTTCATCGCGTGATTGTGTACGCGGCATATATTGGGCCCCATCTATGTACAGAATGTCTCTGACCATTTTTACTTTTTGTCCATTTTTGCGCGCTTCCTTTTTCACAGGGTACAACACTCGGCGACGCTCTTCAATTTCCCTAGGAAACTGCTCTTTAATGGAATGCTGGGGTTTGTCCTTCAAAGATTTGCCACTAAACAGGACAGTACGGAACTCCTCGCGGAAAATGAAGCGCGCAATTATAGGCCTTGGTCGTTGATCCGTTGGTCTCATCTTCCCAATTCGGTGAACGTTTCCAAATTTTATATCACATGATTCTCTTATGTGTAGTTCGTCCTTAATGAAATTTCGCAAAGTATTTTCACAGTTTTCGTTTACGCCGCACTATGTACTATATCGGCGTATTTCACGACAAGTCATGCTCTAATTATTATATTGTATCGAACAAATGCAGAAATTACAAACCTCATTATAATTTACTGAATGTAAGTCTCTTAAAACCTCATTATAATTTACTGAATGTAAGTCTCTCTAAACCTCATTATAATTTACTGAATGTAAGTCTCTCTAAACCTCATTATAATTTACTGAATGTAAGTCTCTCTAAACATCATTATAATTTACTGAATGTAAGTCTCTCTAAACCTCATTATAATTTACTGAATGTAAGTCTCTCTAAACATCATTATAATTTACTGAATGTAAGTCTCTCTAAACATCATTATAATTTACTGAATGTAGGTCTCTCTAAACCTCATTATAATTTACTGAATGTAAGTCTCTCTAAACCTCATTATAATTTACCTTTGTAATTTTGATTTAGCAGTAGGAAACTACTATTTTCAACTTTTACTAAGTTCAGACAATTGATGTTCGCCTTACTGAAGCTTTAATCAGCGGCGAAATAACAAGTAGTTTCAGAACAAAGTTTGATGTAGTGTTCGTTACTATTTTTAGTAGTCAAAACTACATATGCATAGTGCACGATGGGAGAGACTTGAAGGCGAAGTATACAACTACGACTAATCGGAAAGC
The DNA here is from genome assembly GCA_032622095.1 of Siphonodentalium dalli. NCBI lineage: Eukaryota > Metazoa > Mollusca > Scaphopoda > Gadilida > Siphonodentaliidae > Siphonodentalium > Siphonodentalium dalli. The sequence continues at coordinate 107,157,615 of CP136062.1, forward strand.
TTGATTTCAATAACAAAGTCACGTGAGATACAATATTGCCGATTAGTGTACTCGAAATTTTAATATCTGATAATTTACACATGTAGAAGCTTTATATTACTGACCACATGTTAGTTGGTCCTGCTTGATTGATTTAATGTTGGTGTATCCTACCAATTGAGTTATATATGTTAGAGGGGCCGTTAAGAACAAAATAATGATTGTCATTGTCTCAATCATTGGCATGCAATGCCTAACGATGCGAGGACAGGGTGTATGGAATGGAAGATACTTCAAATGGACATGGCTAATTAATATCTTGAACCTACAAACTTTGTCTACCTAATTTTTAGTGAGGGATAAGATGTGTCTACTACTATACAACACATCTTGACCAAGTATTATAAATAGAAATGTTTCAGCAGTTCTCTATTTTTCGCATTGAAGTAAGATAAACGCTCTTTATTTATACCATATCAGGAATTGATTAACAATGAACGCTCTTTATTGTTCCGTGTTAAAGAAAAATCGAGATCTGACTTGTCCATAACAAATGGACTGAATAGTCTTTCTGTGGTACGGTATATAACGTCCGCATATAAATAAGAGTTCAACATATGTATCGGTCTAATATGAACACAGGAACCGGGATGTTACAAAACGAGCAAAATTTCAGGCATCAAACTTCGACGTTTAGACTCGTTTTATTTGATGTAACATTAAAGGCACGAGCGGTGTTCGTTGCAGAAATATTTATATTTGTTCAAATCGCCATCAACAGAAGGAACACCAAAATATATACAGTTCCGCGCATATGACAAACATAATCAATGCGTAAACAGTATATTGTCGTCAAGACGTACGATGGTATACCTACGTAAACAAGAGCCTACTCGTGTTACATAAGTTGTGCTTCTGTTTACATTTTTATAATACAGCGCAATTCTATTGGTTAATCACACAAAAATGATATAAACGCTCTTTATTATTTCCATATCAGGAAAACAGTAACAAATCCGGGCTGGCGGTCTATAAAATCCAGAGGGCTATTAATAGCCCTCCTAGATTTGCCTAGGAGGGCTATAGCCCTCCTCAACTTTTACAGTTTTGATATTTTACCTGAGTTAATACTCAGGCCTGGCAGTTAATTGCAGGAGGGCTGAAAATAGCCCTCTTGGGTTGCCTTAGAAGGGCTAATAGCCCACCTAGACTTCCTCTCTCCTCTTGAATTCATGTTTAATCTGTGCAGTGGATATTTCTAGTGGCATTGAACACAGCCTGGTTCTTTGTTGCTGAGAACATACCAGAAGATGTCAGAGATTAGCATAAAGTTTTTGTTATATGTCCTAACAGGTTACAGTTTCACAAAGTGAATTTCATGTTGGCGAGTTTTTACCAGCTTCATGGGGGGGGGGGGGGGGGGCTGTAGGAGGGCTATCAAATAGCCCTCCTCAGATTTCCAGGCCTGAATTGTCAAATAACGCGCTTTATGTTTACCATATATCCGGATCAAAACAAAAGCCAGGTAACGTAACGTTTTTTGCTTTTGTTTACATAACAAAGGAGAAAAAATTGACAATAACACACTGTTTATGTCATATTTCTGATTGGCATACGAACAAAGTTTGTCTATTATCTTACTATTCCTTCTGTTTATGGCGGTTTTTGGCGGAGGTGAATATTTTAACAGCATACCCACCGCCAACACCGCCCGTATCTTTAACCATTTCTATACTAAATGGATTGTCCCGTTCAGTTATAAAAAGCATTCATTAGAATGGTCTATTATTTATTTGAAAGGATGTTTGAGCAGACGACAGCCAGACGAAATTATAACACAAGTGTTGAAGAATTGATATTAATTGGTGGGAAATATTTAGATAATAAGAACAACAAAATGATTGTCTGGACATTTCCTAAGGCAACTATATTTTTGAGAATTTTGTTTCTGGAATTCCATCACTTGACCTACATTTGAATAATCAATATAAAATTCAAAAATAAATACACCAGCATTATAATGGAACAAGTTCCAAGCGGATCCGCCAGATAAATACCTGTTGTTTCCAATACCATGGACACCAAGTCACACTCAGAAGTATGTGCAACTCTGTAACTTTTGCTCGGCAGATTTGCATGGAAATACTCATTTAAAATTGGTCACTTGACCTCACCCTATATAAAAGAACACAAGTCTAAAATGTGTAACTCTTCAATAAACTACCAAATATTACTATTTTCCTAGTATAAAAGCTTTTTCTCCAATCAATCGGGAATCGCCAAAGATGGGAGACCACCACTTGTCCCCCGATCCCATTGCCTGTATAAAATTATTTGTGTTGTATACCATGTTTTATACAATTAAGCAGACCGCGAAAATGTGAATTAGAGAACAAACATTGTGCATGGGGCTAATTTTTTGGCAGTGAGGTCAGCTGTTGAGGTGACAATTTTGAACCCTCACATGTTAGAAATTTCTTTACTTCACATCTGGAAATTAAAAAGATTTATGTGAACGTTCAGACGACCACGATTCAATCGTAAGTAGAGGAATCGGGCCCGACAAAATCGTGGATAGTTTGTTCACACGATTGCGATGTCGTCGTAAATGATGATATCGTGGGTTATTCGTAAGCATGTGATTGACTACCATACGATCTTTCCAGCTACACACGACTGCGATTCCGTCGCAAGTGGAGGTATCCAAGGATACGCCACGATTTCGCATCTAAAATCGAACAGTGCTTGATATTATTTTTTTACTTGCTATTTTGACGTGAACATGCGCAGTTCAGCAGTATACCGGTTATTCATACGACGGAAATCTTTCCACTTACGATTGAATCGTGGTCGTCTGAACGTTCACTAAAGGAGGACTTTACACGGAATCCGACCATTAAAGGGACCATCTCCTATATTCTATATATATAATATAAATCAACAGTATATGCAACAAATGGATGAATCTGAGCCATGGATTGGTGCAAAATACACTAGTCATGTGCTCTACGAACGATATAAACAACATGGTAATTATAATGAAAATGAATTTTGGCTCCAGTCATATAAAGTTCATTTTCATTATAATTACCACATTGTTTACATCGTTCATAGAACACATGGGTGTATTTTGCACTCATCCGTGGTTCAAATTCATTTATTTGTTGCAGTATAATAGGAGATGGTTCCATAAATGGCGGGATTTAGTGACAGTGAACTGAATTCATAGTAAATAGTTTAATCTATACATAGTTCTGGAGCATAAGTACTGTTGAGATCCATAGAACGATAATTCACAGGTTGGAGTAGCTTTTTTTTCTGCAAGTTTAGTTTTTCAATCATTTTCCATGTCAACCTCTGCTGAAACAAAACATTAACAGAGCCACATTAATAACAACATAATGTGGACATATTTCATTAAATAAATCATTCAGTATCCAAAAACTATCACATCGACTGTATCATTTCAGAGAACACAACGATTGAACTATGCATAAATGTAAATATTTACTATAATATTTCGGGGGCGCATTATCGCGCATAAACATGGTTGCGGCAATTATAGTCACTGTGTGTAATTCTTTTATAAAAATGACGTTGTTTTCTGACTATTTGATTACAACATTTATGAAAATACTTATTTTGGCATGATTATTTGTTATTCTGTTAGGAGCACATTAGCGTAGTGTTTCACATTACTTTAATATATATATAGCTAAACCAGTAGTACGCACCATTGGCACCAAACGTGGCATCATTATATTATCATGGCGAGATGGCCGGCCATGCAGTCCTGAGGAAGTGAATGAATAAATAAACTTAATAACTCAATAGTACAACCAAGCATGCACTAATATGATCATAAAAAGCGACGTGTGCACGGGTGAAAGTATCAGAGATCCGTGAACCACCAACACACTTCTTCAACTTTTTATTCATGTGTGAAGCACGTGTGAAGCATCTCTCACTATTTCAAGACATATCAAATATTGGCTAGCATTAAACATCAATTCAATCATTCAAAACCAACAACATTCATACACGGGTTTATATATTTAATGTGTGTCAAATAACATGGTGTTAAGAAGGTATTGTGTCAATTATACTTCTCACGTTACCGCTACCACATTCGAACAAGCTTGAAAGGTCATTCCGTAGCATGTGGCAATGATAGCCCGACACTTAGGCCTATTGTTCGAATCAAAAAGAGTCACCGACATCAGAATGTTCAATCGGTGCGTATTATTGCCCAAGGTTGTTTATATGTAAGGTGCTGACACAAAACACGTATCTTCGCGAATGTTGACGAATGACAGAACTGTCAATAATTGAGATTCCCGAGCGTCTGGCCTTCATGTAAGAATACACTAACCCAAACCCTAGCCCTAACCCTATCCCTAGGTAACCCTAACCCTAACCTAGCCCTAGCCTTAACCCTAGCCCTAGCCCTAACCATAACCCTAACCATAAAACATATGGAGGGTGGTGCATGGTTTCGTGCATTCTTACATGAAGGGTATACCGTCTGACTGGTGTGTTGTGGTCAACACACGCGTGGGTTAATTGTGTTCCGAGTCGATCAGAGCATGCGAATAGTTTTTTTTAACTAGAATAAATCTCTTCGATAAAGAACTGGTAAAGAACTATTCTTGTATGTCCTAACCAGGATTTGGGGTAATCGTATTTTGTATTTGTATTTTTTATACTGCTTTGTACCTGTCCGTGCGTGCGTGTGTCCAGCCGTCTGGCCGTCCGTCCGTCCGTCCGGTGTCTGCTCATCTCATAACTTGAACAGTAGTGCTCGGATCTCAATGAAATTAGGTATGGATGTACACTACTATATGAGGAAATTAAATAGAGGGTTCCATCGTTTTGTACGGGTTTTCCATTCTAGAGTTATTCATCTTTGTTTATCTTGAAATGTTGGCTATTTGGTCCGTCTGGTGTCTGTTCATGTCATAACTTCAACAGTTGTTCTGGGATCTCAATGAAATTTGGTATGGATGTTCACTACTATGAGGAAATTAAATAGAGGTTTCCATCGTTTTGTTCCGATTTTCCATTCTAGAGTTATTCATCTTTGTTTATCTGGAAATGTTGGCTTTTTGGTCCGTCTGGTGTCTGTTCATGTCGTAACTTCAACAGTTGTGCTGGGATCTCAATGGCATTTGGTATGGCTGTTCACTACTATGAGGAAATTCAATAGAGGGTTCCATTGTTTTGTTCGGCTTTTCCATTCTAGTTAATTTTGTAATGAATACAAATTTTGAATTTTTTTTATTATATTGGTAATCAAGAATTCTAGTAGCCAAAGTATTGTATTTGTAATCAAATTCTTGGAAATTTATATTTTCAATCATTTGTTATTACTTTAGATTACATATTGCCAAAGTTTTCTAGATTATTTTTGTAGTAAGTTGAGATAAACAGTTATTACTATAGTATCTATTTTAATGGGGCATCTAACCCTTACTTAATAATGATGACTGTTCTTGAATACTCCACACAGAGACCGACCGTTTTCTTAGAATATTCGGTTTGGCAAAGACCGCGAGACAACATTTTAATGTCTTGATACTTATACGGTACACACAATCATGTTCCGCGCAGAACACAACAAGGGAAAACGTTTAACATATATGGATGGGCTTTTCGGACACCGTGCATGGACACCAGCCACGCCGACCCTGTTTCCGGCGTTTGTTTTTCTACATATCGACCACCCTCTTATATATAGTTGAAGGTAGACCTTTTTTCCACGACGGGCTCGATATTTCAACAATCATACAATATATTTACTTAAATAACGTAAGCTTCAACTATTATGTCCGAAATAGATGATTCGGGTTTTGAGAATTTGAAGGCCAAATGGAGTGGTTCACACTAAATTAACCCTTTATTTAGTGAATTTATTCTCCCACCTAGTTATAACAGAATACATTGGAATGGCCTATTATTCATTTTGATGGATGTTCAGGAAATTTAAGCAGATTACAAGAACAGAAGAGATCGTATAAGTATAGACTAATTCATATTCATTGGTTTAGTTTAAACATATTTTATTGCCATATATACATGTATATACATAGAACAATTGGGATTGGGACACAAGTGCCGACACTTAGATTTGTCCCGTTCCCAGAAATGTTCAGATAATAAGTTCAACAAACAACCGTCGTTTGTTGAATTTATTATCTGAACTTTTCATAAGGGAACTACTCATCAAGGAGTACCTAGTATACACAGGGTTAATTCACACTGTATACAGACATTCCCTTCCGGACCAATCAACCTTGCGAGGAATCGATATTATCAATGTCAATGACGTTCGTTCTTAGAATCCATACAACAGATCGATATATACTAAATATAACCGACCAGCATCGGTTGTCGTGCGATCTATGTAATGCCGCTCAAACATCCATTCAGATACATGCACGCCATGTTGCGTCGTATTATGCGATGAATATATGTCTCTTTCATTCATTTGAAACAATGTCTCTTTCATTCATTTGAAACAAAAACAAATTGTAAAGTAAATATTTTCATATGTTAATTACGTTGTCTCATTTAGACTGGCTATCCTCCCACACCACGATTGGCCAGAAGGTTCGTGTGTGCCCGACACACCCCCAAATCTGGCAAGGTCGAATGCATTATGGTAATACCTACGTCACCCTCTTTAACTCTTTAAATAGCAGCAACGTGTTCTGGTGATCTGGTAAGCTAATGAAATTTCCGACCGTGAAGAACTAATTAGTTTAGCAGCAGGTTCTTGTATACGTTATGGATATTTGTAAACATATAATGTTAGTAGGTGCTCGCACAAAGATGCACCTTAGTTTATGACTGCCTAACAGCTCGCGCGATTTACATATATGCTACTTGCGTTCAGTTACTATTGGTTCGGTTTATTTTATTGGTATTTATCGGCGACAGGCAAATCACTCCACTGCACATAGAAGCGACCGACACACAGAAAATAATTGCCAACATTTGACAATTAAACGGATCAGCTTATATGTATTCTATTTTAGTGGATCACAAATTCTAGCTTATCCAAAATAGAACCAGCTTCGCCATAGCATAAAACCAGAAAGACGCCATGCATGCACCTTACTGAGCCACGGGGAGGGGGGGGGGGGCGTTCATATGCGATGGACCGAGTTTCCTCTGAAGTCATATCGCACAATTATAAATAAAATTGGTCTTGTTCATTTAGCTGTGTGCGACAAAATGATGCAGTTGCCGAAGTACATCATACATGTAACGCTATATTTTCAATTCAATTGAAAACGATCAGAGGAAGCTTGCCTGGGGTTGAATTAAGCCGTATTAACCATTTCATGACGGGAGCAGCGCTGGTGCAGCATTAAAGGCCATGTGTCAGTGCATTCTGTTATATATGCGATTATCCCATATTGTTAAGCCAATCTATTCTCTTATATATGCCAGGCTCTCTATGTGAGACTCGCATATATAAGATAATGCATTGGCACAGGGTTTTCAGGAAGCCCCAGTCATGGGTTAAAATGCAGCTATACAGAGTAATGTGTTTGAAACTTGGGAGGTGAATATACCCAATTCGAGTCACCGTAGCAGCATACGCGCCTGGCATCGACTGGGGACATTCGCTACTTCCCCACTTAACTCAGATGTCGACAAAGTCCAGATTTGAGGCACAAAAATATGTTTAATTTGTGATATTTCTGAAACAAATTACCGATTCCAGAAAATAGAAATATGTGCTTTAAAGACATATTATGGACTTGTTTGCGTGAAACAGATAAGTTGGTATTCAGACGCTATATACACGAACTGGGGGAATGTAGCATTCTACTAACATCGCCGAATATCTCAAGCAAATCGACCGTGGATGTGCAACCACAGCCCCCTGGGGAAAATTACTAAAATACCAGTATAGACTATACCAGTGTAAAGGTTCCAATGATCGAAACACTACTAAATTCTAGAAATCGATAATTGCAGCAAAATTATCCTCAGGTGTGTCTTACTGGCAATAAAATTCCCTTTCATTTGACATATAACTCGGCGAAATTGAACAAATCGAAGTCGAGATATCCTTTCGCAAACTAGCGAAATCTACCTTAGAAATCTGGTCGTCAATCTCCCTGTCCGCTCAGAGGCATTTGACCTAGTTATAAAATAAATATTTTCGAGCAATAATTTGTCGCGAACGTGTACTTAAACGCGATAGCATAACCTATAAATGTTCATATATGTTCCGCAAGTCATTCCGAAGCCATCCATACCTTTTGTTTTTATTTCATCCCATGCGTTTGTGCCCAAATTTTCAACTTTATTCATGAAACGAATGCCAGAAACAAGACGTGTCTGCGACTGGCAGCAACTGTTGATCGGCTTGCTGATTGGTTGACAATAATCTTGAGTAAAGTTCACAAATGTTGGCCTGAAAAGATCAATATGCATACATATCTTATAGAGTATTGAAGAAACACTTGAAATATTAATTTTTTCTCTTCACCAAGAAGTTTATCTGATTTGAAAACAGAAGTGAACTTGAAAATATAGTTAAATAATTGGAATTTGCTTTGATACAATATTAAAATTCTGGGAATTGTGGCCTTGACCCGTGCATTCTCCTTTTACTGTGGCTTCAATATGTACTTCCAGTCGCAGACACGTCGTCTTTCTGGAATTCATTTGATGAAATAAAGTCAAATGTGTCTATATTTTAAGGGATTCTGTTTATGGCGGTTTTAACGGATGTAACGTTTTAAACATCAACACCGATCCGTATCTTTAAGGCTACATTCTACATTTCTATTATCTGTCATCGGCCTATATTTCCCGATCTTCCCTCCAGATAAATAATATACCATTTCAATGTTTTCTTTTAAAACTGGTTGGGATAATTCATTCAGCAAAGAACTGATTAAGTGCAACGTGGCGTACGGTTTCGAGACGGGATTTAATTTCCCACCCACACACTAACGTGAAACAGCCGGTCTGAATAGATCTACTATATGAATGAAGTTGACCATGTTTCATTGTGAGTATTGATAACGAGTGCATAATATCTGATCATATTGCATACACGTGTCACATGCATGCACTTATACTTAAGATAACATGCCCATGCATACATATGCACATATATATCAGTAAACAACACAGTCAAGAGTACGATGACGATTCTTGGTTCGGTGGCTCAGTTCAGATAGGCCTAACACACTGGCAGTGAGATATGACAAAGTCACATATTCCTGGACTCCCAGATGTACATGTATGTCCAACCATATCATCATTGCGACACTACTTTCATAACCACACATACACTGTCGTGTACAGGTTCGTGCGGTTAGTTTAAACATTTTGTATTCCCAATATAATATATAAATTCAAAATAGACAACATGCAGCATATTAAAGATAAAGTGGGAAAGTGATTTTACAGTAAGCCCAGGTAAGCCAATGGCTTATTGTGGCCATCTACCTTCGACTGAAATATTCATAGTATTGTGATGGTTGGTTGGCTGGTGCACCATTAAAGACCATGTGCCCGTGCATTCTCTTATATGTGCGATTCTGCCATTTTGTAAGAGACTGCGCCGGCTTACACCATCAAGGCAAATAGTGTTAGGCCAATGGATTCCCTTATACATGCGAGGCTCACCATGGGAGACTCGCACATATAAGAGAATCCACTGACACAGGGTTTTCGCAAAATTTCATTTTCCAGTCATGGAAGGATTAATATAACTACACTCTGCCACGAGCAAAGAAGTATATTGCGAATATTGGGGTCAGATATGAGCAAGATAATATAACCCTGGATCTTAAAGGTACGGTTGGCCTTGGCGGTGGGTATCCTGTGAAAATATTTCTACCCGTCAAAAACCGCCACAAACAGAAAGAACAACAAAATTTAGACAGACTTTGTCCGTATACAAATAAGAAATATCGCATAAACAGTATGTTATTGTCATATATTTGACCATTGTTATGTAAACAAAAGCATAAAAAGTAACTTTTCTGGTGTTTGTTTATATTATGATTGTAAACATAAAGAGCGTTCTTTGTTGGTGAATTCCTGATATGGAACGAATAAAGAGCGTTTATGCCATTGTGTGTGATTAGTCGGCAGCATTGTGCTGTCTTCTGTAACACAATCAGGCTCTTGCTTAGGTAAAATATAGTAAATCTTTATGATAACATGCTGTTTACGCGATGGTCATGGTATATATGAACGAAACTGTATGCGTTTTAATGTTTTTCTGTTTACGGTGATTGGAACAAATATGAATATTTTCGACAACAAAGGCCTCACGTGCCTTTAAGCAGAGTGATACCAGGGAAATATATATCGCTAAATTTCTACTTCGGGCGTCGTGACATGGTAAAATATGCATCAACACAATTGGATGCAAATAAACTTGATAATCTGCGTCTTCGTGAAGAACCAAAACTTTTATCTTCTATTGAAAAATGTGTGCATTTACATGACAAAACATGTATGGTCTGTTCTGGCTCAAATCCACTGCGTAATACTGTATTTGTGTATATATGGGTTCAATTCAATATTTATTCACAGATAAACCATATATACAGATGATGTCAGAGAACCCGCACCCCCACCTCACATACTATACTGTGGGTAGACGAGAGAACTCGCCCATGCAGGTGGGAAAGAGTATCTTGTGAAAGTATGTTTGTTTTGTACCACTAACTCTGTTGGTGATGAGCTCACGAGCATGCACCTTACATTCCGCAGAGCTAGCGTTGTAGCATCATACGTCGGATAATGTTTCGGTGTGACCTGTCAGTCAGGGACTGGTCCATAGGTCTGAAGTGATAGACATGGTTGCGTCATCTCAAGTATCATAATGTTGCACTGCTCGTTCGCGTGTTTCACGCCTCGGTCACGCATCGCGTGACATTGATGCACGGGATTGAGCTCGATACAGACCGTCAAATTAGTAATAATAACCAGCAAATGTAACAATGTAATCGGTATATTAGCGTATACACGATAGCCTTATTCATGAAGCCCAATTAGACTACTCAAGCTCATAATACTGTCGAAGTAATGGCCAGTTATCGTAGTTTGCGTGTGTGGCGTGATATATGCATTCCACGCAGCCTGCTGCGTGGGGAAACTGCTAACTTGCATACCAACGTGTACCATGCTTATGTGGCGCAATCTAGCTATACGAAATCTGCCAAATATGTATACACCTAACACCTTTATTCATCTTTCAACAGTCGTGGTAACTGCATAAACTCTCTATTGCTCTATATCGACCATAACCAACAGTCAACTGGTCATGCCATATCGATCTGATCGTGGGTATAGTCCTGGTTCGCCATAATCAACAGTCAACTGGTCATGCCATGTCGCTCTGATTGTCTGTATATAGTCCTGGTTCGCCACAATCAACAGTCAACTGGTCATGCCATATCGCTCTGATTGTCTGTATATAGTCCTGGTTCGCCATAATCAACAGTTAACCGGTCATGCCACATCGCTCTGATTGTGGGTATAGTCCTGGTTCGCCATAATCAACAGTCAACTGGTCATGGCATATCGCTCTGATTGTGGGTATAGTCCTGGTTCGCCATAATCAACAGTCAACTGGTCATGCCAGATCGCTCTGATTGTAGGTATAGTCATGGTTCTTTAGCTCTTATAGAAATCAATACCCTCTTCTTGCCTCAAAAATGACAAATTTATACTTTATCTAATTGTAAACCTTTTGACAGCTTGAAGAGACGGGTATGGTTTTGGCAGTACGGGGTGGGTTTGCCTTCAAAACTGGTCAATATTTTTTATCATTTTTGTTTTTATTTATTGTTCCTATGATCTCGGATATATAATTTTAGACTTAACTCGCTTTCAGTTGAAAAGTGGACTTCTCTATATATAGTTTGATAATTTCGAACAGTTTGTAAGAGAATGATATAAGTGGGAGCAAATGCAGTTCACATGAGTTAGAAATGATATGGTTGAAGTGAAAGCCGTTGGAAAATCGAAACACACCCAGTTGAAGACCACCTATATATAGCAATGTTTATCAAGTCATGCCCAGTACAGATAGACATTGATGCCAGCAGCGCATTGATCTTCATCCGTCCAATTACGGCTGCAATATTGCAATTCCAGAGTCCATTAGAGCTATTGTGTTGAGGGCCAAGATAAAACCGATAACGCACACAGGAAAGTTCGCCATCCGAAAACACATGCACCCATAGCTTACATCTATCTTCAGTGATCGTTTTAGACTTTACACTACACATTTCCTATTTACAGCTATTGGAAAACGTATCGATGACTATATACGCACTGTAGAAGGCTTGAATATAATTTTACAACAGTTACTACATATTTATCAATAATTTATCCCACCATGACCTCCATATGGGCTATTATATACAACCCACACACACGCTCTCCTGATCAGTGAGACATTGACCTCTTAAAGAATTGTCCCAGAACGGCATGTACAAAGAAAACTGAAAATTGATATATCATCATACAAGTTGCTCATACAATCTGACATGTGGATTTTAAGTAAGATAAATAGGACTATTTGATTATTTGGAAGGGGGTATATAATACTATATATAGCGTGCAGACCAATCTTTTGTAATACTCAGTCCAGCTAGCTGATGTATTTTCCGCTTACGATTTAAAGAATAGCTGCGCAAATAACAAGAACGAATCGTCATCGTTGTTGATCTGGCTCGAAGAATGCTCGAAGTTCAAAAGCGTATCATGCACTGGGTCGCATTCGATATATGTTCACGACTACCGCTGCGCATGTCCACACAACACCATACACATATGCACGAAGAGAATCCCTGCTTCGAAAGCATTTAGATTGGAAATGTTCAGATCATGAATTCAAAAACCACCACGTTTTCCTTCCCGAATCCCACGTTGCGTCAGATGTTCCGCTTGCAACGTATATATACATGGTTCATTCTGAATAAGAGATTGGTCAGAGTTAGTTATAACAGATTGTCGAATATTTGTCGCTGAAACAAGCATTCTGATTGGATGAGAGCTGCTAGCTTTTGTTTTCGATCACCAGCAACGATCGTTGAAGCGTGCACACATTTTGACAACGCGCATAAAATACGTCACCGCGCTGCCAGAAGTCACACAATCGAGTCAACCGGGAGGTTGTTTTCTGTGAACTCAACATAATTTCGAATTCGAACTCAATTTATAACCAGTTATTATTCAACCGATTGCTATATGTTCTTTTAACAACAACTTCTCCTGAGTTATCCCGTTTTAATTTGTCTCTATGACATGCTGCCATTTACCTTAGAAGCTTATAGAAGGCGCAGCTTAGGAGCGGATCATCCCTATTATCGGTTACATACATAAACAGAAAGACACGAGTGTCAACGGTTTTGCCCATACGACACGAGCGCTATAGCGCGGCGTGATAGAACGAGGTGCTCAGTCTCGAGTGCTATCCTTCCGCGATGGCGCAAGTGCCGTATCGACAGACACATCTGTTCTGTGTTTATTACACGCCATCCTAGAATCGTGAATTACATGTAATTAAAAACAGACTTACGTGGTTAAATCAGACACAGACATGGCTTGTTTTATTATGCGTCATGAATCTTCTATTGTATAGTTCCGGTTTCCTGGCTGCGGGTCGTGTGACGTCAACTGGATGCGTTCATTCGGATTTGTAAATATGAAAGAGCAAGAGCACTGTAATTTTAGAAACAAGTAATAAAAGCCCACCCGGTATTGTTTTCAGATTGAGAAACTTCTCAAGGGTTTTAAGCTTTCATCCATGGCTTACAAGCGGGTCCTGAGTCTGATTACAGCTGAAATGGACGAGGGACTGCGGCGGGACAGACACCACCAGGCGGACATCAAAATGTTCCAGACATACGTGCGATCATTACCAAACGGATCGGGTGAGTGATTTATCCCTTTCTTTAATAATTGGACTCTCCCATCCCATCATGCAGTTATAAGAGTACACATTGGAGTGATCTGTTATTCTGCAGATCAGGACATTACAAGAAAACCATAGTCAGAAATGGTAACGCCACCAAGATTATAGTATTACATATAAATAGAAATTATAAAAAATACATAAAATATTTTGATAACAATTGCGTTTAAACAAGTAATCCTTCAAATTATTACTAACAAAGTAAACGACTGTGGGGTCACTCAACAGATTATAAAGACTTGGACTTAGTATACTGTAAATACTAAAATTTAAATGAAATAATTAAAAGATAAAATTTAGCAAGTAGTAAAAGTAAATTTTGTCATTTAAATTTTTTTTTTGGGTTAAATAAAGCAATAATTTAAATGTAACATTTGGGTTTTTTTAAATGATTGACCGTGGCTCTTCCAATAATTGCGCGACTGACCTGGTCAATTGTTCTTAAGAAGTTGTTTTGAGAATTACTATGGAGGGAAATAGTTATGGCTGTGGCTTCGCAAGTAATTAACTTGGTGACGTGATGTTAACAAATCTGAACTCCAGTAAACCAAGGACGCTCCATACCAAATATAAGGTAAATTAAGATTTACTATGGAGGGAAAGAATTGTGGTGCTGGCTTCGCAACTATTTGACCTCATTGTAACAAAATACAAATATAAATATTAGTCACTCAGGCAATAGATGTATCTATTCTGTATATTAAGTTATTGGGTCTTACGTGTCTTGAGATGTCTAAATAGTTTTCGATGGACAGATCGCACAAGGGACCCACGCCAATCTTCTGTTGGGATTCCAATTGTTGGCTTATTAAATATGCACATATGCTTAAGATACAGTCGCGCGCGAAGCACGCTCCCGTAAGTCGGGTTTTGGATCCCAGTTTATGAAAATATCATTGAAATAATCGGTTTCCCCCAATAAACATCCATATATTCAATATACATGTTTTGGAGCAGAATTAGGCAGTCCATATTGGACGCCATCATGGAATTGATTTTGTTTTGTTTTAATTTTCACACATATTTATTAGTTATGTGGATGGAGTTCTCATTAAACCTCACATCCTTATATTGGTTACAGTAATGCCCAAAGTAATTGACCACTTAACCACAGCATAATTATGGGTCATTTTTCAGGATTTAAAATCATGAAAAAATACCCATAATTTTGCTGTGGTTAAGTGATCAATTACTTTGGACATTACTGTATGTAGATGGAGTTAAACCTCACAACAGTGTGTTGGGGATTTGGACCTTGACTTGGGACCTTTGGTTTTTAACGCAACAAATGCGCGTACACCATATACACAAATTTCTTATGTAACCAGAGTTTTTCTTGGATAAGATGAGTTTGAAGCCTGCTAACATTTCAAAATGTTGTCAGTTTTGTATTCTCTGCAGCGGAACTCGACGCATTGAAGCAAAAGTTACAAGAGATAAAATGTGTACGTAACGAGACTATAATACAAATGAAAAAATAAATTCAGGGAGAGGTGGGCGATACAGGGAACTAAGGGTTGAACCGATATAAATTTATAGAGCGATAATGACCAATGTTGACATATTATGCATCTCAACTCTACTGAACATTGCAACAAGGCTATAAAATAGGGGGTGTCATAATCTTAGTCATCATTATATAGTGCCAGAATGGTGATTTATGGACTTCTATAAGATGTTGGGTTGGTTATATGGACTCGGAGAAAAAGGGGTTTGTACCGATGAACTGACATAAATTAGTGGAGCGATGTTGCCATGTAATGTATCGCGACTGTACTAAAGCAGCAATGATATAAAATGGGGGGGGGTCTGAAATTATCTCTATGTCTATAGATGGCACCAGGATTATATATAAAGGAATAGCAATTGATATACGTATACGGTATACTATAGTAATACCATAGACATATAAGTACAAGTATCACGCGATAAAATATTACGTAACGTGACTTTTCCGATGAAAGAAATAAATAAATTGGACCGGGATTAGAGGTTGGGTTGGTTATATGTGGATAATTGGATATGTAATTCATACCGATGAAACGATACAAATTAGTGGAGCGATAAAGACCAATGTTGACACTTAGTCAGGCTACGCGGGAGAAAATAAGGTTGATACGATAGACCAAAATAAATTTGTCGGGTGATAATGACCAATGTTGATGTATAAAGTAACGCGACTGTACTGTCGCACAATTATCAGGTGTAACCGGTCAAATATGGACTCTAGTGCCCAATATGTAACAGCTCAGAAAATATTTGCAGGGCCCTAAAATTTATTTAACATGGCATTTGCCATTAAAATCGATGTATGTCGATAAAACTCATTTTTCAAAATTTTAAGCTGAGACTTGGTGTTTGTGCGTGGGATAGTTATATATTCCTAAAATGACAGAGTACAGCACGTAATTATGTTTTAGATGGAAGAAATTAATTTTTTTCAATGATAAAATTTAACATGGCATTTGCCATTAAAATCGATTTATGTCGATAAAACTGTCATTTTTCAAAATTTTAAGCTGAGACTTGGTGTATGTGCGTGGGATACATATATATTCCTAAAATGACAGAGTCCAGCGCGTAATTATGTTTTAGATGGAAGAAATTGAATTTGTTTTCGATAATAAATTTGCAGCGTGGACGGGTCAACCCGGGGGTACCTCGAAACAGTGCGCGGAACTGCGCAGAAGTGCGCGGAACTGCGCGGTACAAACAAAACAGTTATTATGCACGGGGAGTTGATTTAAAACATGTATATTAATGAAATATAGTAGTAGAAGGTCTTCAGTTACGAATTTGCAAGATCATTTTAACGTTTTATTAGAGAGAATGAGTGGTAGAATCTACCGCGCACTGTTTCGAGAAAAGTTTACTGCGCTATATCTTCCGCGCATTGTTTCGAGAAAAGCTTACTGCGCAGTTGTTACCAGAAAACTTAATGCGCGATGTCGGATTAATAGCCACAGTTACGTTTTCTACAGTGACATGCAGTAAGCTGTCACCTCTAATCAGTCTACCGCTATACTAGGCCTATTACTAATTAAGACATGTAGGCTAAGTGTGGTCCCTAATCCGAAACCACGAGTATGCTTTTCGTGAAACAATGCGCGGAAGATATTGCGCAGTAAGCTTTTCTCGAAACAGTGCGCGGTAGATTCTACCACTCACTCACTCTACCTCTCAAATACAAGTTAAAACGTTAAAATAACCTTAAAAATTCGCAACTGAAGACTGTCTACTACTATAGTTCATGTATTAAATCAACCCCCACCTGCCCCTGTGCATAATAACTGTTTCATTTGTACCGCGCACTTCCGCGTATAGTTCTGCGCAGTTCCGCGCACTGTTTCGAGGTGCCGCAACCCGGTCATCGAGTGCGCTCAATTTGTAAACAAAGTTTTGTCAATAGTCGTTTTGGTCAAACTATCCCTTTTTAGACCGGGACAGCAGATCCGAATAGTAGCTAAGATGTATTTAGATAGAATTATCAAAAGAATTTGACCGATTCGGGTGTAGTTTAAGAGAATCGAGTGGAGAAATCTTGGTGATAATTCCAGAAAATAAAGATGGCGGAGAATCACAATGAAACTACCCACAATTCACTACACCAGGGGGGTTCGCAATGGGGGTTACACATTATTTCCAGTCTATCAAATTATTTATATTTTCAACAACAAGTGACTTTAAGTTTACAATTTCAGCCTATCCTGACTCTATCGATACGATTTATCATATTTTCATAAACATATTATACACCGCTGGCGTTATCTTTACAATTTCGGCATCTACGTGATTCTATCGGTACGATTGAGTAATGGAACAAAACAAAATGTCCAAGAATACATTAGGGGCTCCCAATGGGTTATATATTATTTTCAGTCTATCAAATTATTTATATTTTCAACAACATATTATTACACCGGTGACTTTAAGTTTACAATTTCAGCCTGTCCTGACTCTATCGATACGATTTATCATATTTTCATAAACATATTATACACCGGTGGCGTTAACTTTACAATTTCGGCATCTACGTGATTCTATCGGTACGATTGAGTAAGGTACAAAAAATCTCCAAGAATACATTCGCCCTGTCCACCACACAATATCAAAATCACAGAAACTAGATACATCACATGTGGCGTAATAAGCGGACGATATAAAAGTAAACAAACAATACAAGAGCCGATGGATTCCGTTTCATTAGTATACGGAATGTTCAGATAATAAGTTAGACAAAGGGCCTTATTCGGTGTGTTAAACGTATTACATGTTTTAGATAACATTTGGACAGTTCCAACCAAAGGGTTGCAAATATTCCGAAGTTGGAAATTTTAGTCCGGTTCAAATGAAAGGTACATTCCATGAAAATCTAAGTTGTACACCCCCACACGGATGGTGGATCCAGACAATGTGACAGGGGCGACATATTTCTGTACCAATGGCATGGTGCGAAGCATCATTCGAGCCGCATAGTACGAGACGGGGGAGAGCACGAGGGGGGTGTCTCCCTTCTGTCAGTCAATTTTTTTTGTAAATTGCGTTCAAAGCGACACAGTTTCCTTGACTTTGGGGGCATTGGTATTAAATATAGATATTTATATAATATCATCATATATATCAAGCCCTGGGCGTTATCTATTGTCAGATATAGTATCGTATATATATAGACGATGGCAATGGATATTGGTAGTTTATTCCTGGACCATACTCACACTGACAGTATTTAAACAAATAACAAAAATGAAACTATTAAAGGCACGGGCGGCGTTCGTTGCAGAAATATTCATATTTGTTCAAATCGCCATTCAACAGAAGGAATATTAAAATATATATAGTAATTGTTCATATGCCAAACATAATCAGCGCGTAAATAGTATATTGTCGTCAAGACATACGATGGTGTACGTAAACAAGAGCCTGCTCGTGTTACATAAGTTTTGCTTCTGTTTACATAACACAGCGCAATTCTATTGGTTAATCACACACAAACGATATAAACGCTCTTTATTATTTCCATATCAGGAAAACAGTAACAAATAACGCTCTTTATGTTTACCATATCCGGATCAAAACAAAAGCCAGATTCCGTAACATTTTTGCTTTTGTTTACATAACAAAGGAAAAATATTTGACAATAACATACTGTTTATGCCATATTTCTGATTGGTATAAGAATAAAGTCTGTTCATATTTTACTATTATTTCTTTTTATGGCGGTTTTTAACGGAGCTGAATATTTAACAGCATACCCACCGCCATCTGACTTGATACTGCATGTGTTGAGAAATATGTACACCATATGCGCATGAACCTACTTAAGGTCATGTCGCATCTGAAGAAAGGACTCCGCTACTCAAGGTATTAGCATACTGGCAGTTCCGTCAGGAGGTGGCAGTCGATCTTGTGGGGCATTGGGTGACCATGATGTATTGCCTTTTACTGAGTAGCCCATGCAAAGTGTAACAAATATACGCCTGGTAGCATATGTGTTAACCCCACAGCCAATTGGGAGATATGGTCCCATCGCCCCGACTGTAGCCGCCGTTGACTCCAGCACGTCGTTGGCAATTACGTGTTTGTAGTCTGTGGTAGAGTTCTTGCGCTTGACATTTCTCCCAGGCCCTTAAACTATTATTGGTTCATGAAGTACTACTATATTAGGTGTGCTATATCTGACATCAATGCCTATACATTTGCAATCTGGTCAGCGGATATTATATTATTTATTATATATATACTTATGTTTTGACAATTACCCCCAGGTAGTGGATAATCAGGAAGACGGTCAGTATTGACCATGTAGTTCCTGTACAATATAATTCATTTTGTACATTTAGTTTAACTGTATAATGTTATGTTTAATGTACAAATAAATATATCTATCTATCTACTTCACCAAGTATACAAATGTTCTGGAACATTTAACACTGAGCTTCTTGTTTACAGTTTACAGTGGTGTAAATGTTTTCCACAGGCCTCAGTGCAAACGTTTTAATAGTGCATACAATATAATGCCCAGGCCCAGAATTTTCTTTAAATCTAAAAGATTTACATTTGTGGTAACTTTTTATGCCAAAGAAAAAATCTTATCCGACAGGCCGTGAATCTGCCTTTAAATCTTCCTCTTTTTTGTAACTGGTGGTCAGAACCGCACTTAAAAATCAAGTAATTTTTTAAACCACACCACAAAATTCAAACTTCACTACAAAGGGTTAATTCCTGTGCCATTGTCTAATTTACTTATGGGAATTTATAGGGTGGAGGTGTGCTAATAAACACAGGCTATTAACCAATCAGGGCGCTCCAATCCATATTTACACCACTGTAACCTTGACATAATATCCAATGTATCGTTGCACTAGGTCAATGATGACATACGTTTTACTAGTAGTTGGTAAGTTTTCTTGATTCGTTGCGACAACCATATATCGTACCCCAAGGCTATGTCCACAAAGAATTCCGTAGTTAGTACACTATATAGTTGTGATAAAACATTAAAATGTTCTGCTGTCTGTCATAGCCATGCTGTGTCGACCGTGCGCTTATGCGAATATCGCGTTTAAGGGCAACATGAATGTAAGATGCCAGATCCATTGTGGCATGCTAACAAAGTTTGTTTTACTTCTAAAGCATACTGTTGTCTATATATATTCGTATTTGTGCTTTGGAAATCAGTCTTGATTACTCCTGTATGCGCGGAATGACAATAGTGTGCATGCACTCAAAAATAACTTGGGATTACCCCACTGTAGAGTTGCATACCTTACTGCCGCTTAGGTGGTAGATGTACCCTGCTGTCGAGCTACCCTGCTGCCGAGCAGCAGTGCTTTTACGTCATCCGTGTAACTTCTATTTATGGCAAAAACCAAAATGACACACGCCGAGAACCAAGTCCATAAGACAGATTACAATTTTTCGTGGTAAGGAATAGAGCATAATTAAGTAGAGTTCTCTCCCGGAATAGATCGAGTCGAGGACGAGATTTATTCTGGTAATATGAGCGTGTGTTAACCACGATACACAACCCATGCATGCGCTGGCCGCCACCAATTGAACTCGCCTTGGAAATTTGTGTGATTTACCAAAAATCGGATAACTGTAGTAATAATGGGATTGTACTCTTAGCATTGGAACGGCGCGGGAATGCTGATGTGTATACCAAAGAATATGAATAGCATTATAGCTTTGAACATTATATTGGCCAGAACTCGCCTGCCACCAATTTAAAACGCTGAATGTCATTTCAGGAATCCACGATGGTGTACGGTCATCAACGTATGACCAAAACGATTCTACATTATCTTAATTTTATATGACCCAAACGAATCTACAATATTATCTTAATTTTATTATAAGGATTTGAATACAGTTTTTAGAAATGAGTTTTTAGAAATGTTTTTTCTCAAAACATGTCACAAAAATTTGACTCATGACTGATCTCTCATGCACTGATGTTCAATTTCGAGTATATAAAAGCGGAGGCTTCTGAAAGACGGAACAATCTCTCACCATGTGTATTGAAAATTCTGCCTAAATGCATCATGTTGTATTTACGTGTTGGATTTGTAGATTTCCATACATAGTGTAATAAGACTAATTTTCTTTTCCAGAATGTGGACGTTTTCTGGCGCTCGACTTGGGAGGAACCAATTTCCGAGTGCTTTTGGTTGATTTAAAGGGCTCGGATATCAATATAAAATGTAAAAATTTCATGATTCCGAAGAGGATAATGGTCGGACCGGGTAACGATGTAAGATAAATAAAAGAAGCTTACCACTCACGCATGGCGTTATATGTGAAAACCCACATATTAAGTTGCAACAAATGTCGTGTGTATAATATGTTTTTTTTTAATATTTGAATAGGAGGCGACGGCTCAGTATGATATGTTCATTGCTTCGTGCATGAATAATTTATTTCTTTATGATCGGAATGGCACATTGAGATGTCCCTCAACTCATCAAGCATGGAAATCGGTACAGATTTTCGACATGTCGGTGTTCGAACCCGCGATCCCCTCCCTATATATATATGCCAGACTGCGAGTATGGTTCCCACGACCTAAGTAACTGTATTGTATGGAGTATATATATACTTTGGCATTAATTGTCTGTTATTAGCCTGACTGTGTCATTTTGTTAGTACCAGATTATGGGTTAAGGGGTGTGCCCACAAATAGTGCTTTGAGTATAGCTGTTATAAACAATAGTGTTGTTGAATGAATGGAATCAATCCAACGTAAAATTCGCGTTCTCGTAATCCATGTAAATGGTTGAAAATAACGCATCTTCAAATACTTACTTAAAAGGCATTAAAAAAATTTAATTTACAACTTGGAACCAACATAGTTATACAGTGGCATACGTCATAGACAACGGACTTGTGTACAATTTAGTTCTGATCCATAGTTTGTCATGTTGGAAACATAAGTGTTTACAGACTCCCGTCATAGTAAACATGTTATTCCCGAAACTTCAAGTAAGCAACAACAAGGAAGTACACAATGCAATCAATCGACCCACGGCCACGAAAACTGATACAGCAATGGCCGACACGCATGATTCATATCGACTTCCTGTTTCAGCTCTTCGACTTAGTCGCTGATTCTATTGGCAAATTCGTCAAGGACAATAATCTGAATGGCGATCGAATGCGCCTTGGTTTCACATTCTCCTTCCCTTGTATGCAAGAGACGCTGGTGTCTGCTCGATTGTCTAAATGGACCAAGGGATTCCGATGTAATGGTGTCGTCGGAGAAGACGTGTCCCGGCTGCTACACGAAGCCATTCATAGACGGACTGTAAGTGTATCCCCACAAATAATAGAAATGACAAAACATCAAGACAGATTCAGCTAGCCAATGGCAGCTATCACAATGGTCTGAGGCACTGTGTCGAGTTGACTTCGGGAGTCTGAACTTGGCGCCGGACTGGATGTTGTGTTTAACGCACAAATAAGGTCCCGCTGTTAGTGTTCGCTTTAGATTGCCAATTTATTATAATATAATACGATAGTTATACATGTATCAAAATGAGACACATTTATCACGGATGAAGTTTGCTTACTTTTGTCTTAATTCAGGATTATGCGCTTTCTTGCATGTTTATTCCATTTTGAATTTTTTATGAGACTCAATCCGTTGATTGTTCTAGCTCTCTTATTGACAGAAACATCGTAACGTCATATTTCATAAGAGTTGTATTGATATGCATTCTGTTAAATACATACAACTGTTGGAATAGGGTGTGCCACATTACCTACGATTAAATTAAAAATAGACCAAGATGCGACTCATTTTTATTTTATCAATGGCCACTTTTCCAGAAGTCAGAAGGGCTTCGTGTACAAGATATACACAACCCTTACCTGAAAAGCTAATGTATCTGAATTGAATGGCCATATCGACGTAGGCATGATCACGTACTACATATATTATACGGTTGCCGGAGGCATATGAACATACCAACTAACCACATATTCGTGTGCCCGAACCGGTGTATGTTAGGTATGACTTTGAATGGCCACATAGACCTAGCCGTGATCACTGTTACAAATGCGGTTGCCGTTGGCATAGCAATATACTCAGGTACCACGTATTCGTGTGCCCGAACCAGTGTGTGGCATCTTTTATCGACTGTGATCGACGAGCAAAACCTACAACTGCATTGCGCATTTGCATCAATAGGTTATTTGTGGTTCCTTTCTAATAATAAGTACGATTTATTTGTGTTTTCTTTCTGACTTGTCTGCAGTTATGTTATGTTATGTTACTTAATAAGTTATGATTAGTATCCCTTTGGAACTGGCAGTATTAAACAGTCACTCACTTGCGTCACACGCGCTCAATGTAACTTACTGCCTGTCGTGGCCCCTTGGAAAATATTTACCCTAAAATATGTTGTTACATTATATTAGAACTTGTCGTATAAGAGGACAAAATGCATTGGATTCTCACTAACTTGTTACAATCCTATAGAAAGTGAAGCATGTATATAACATTCAGTATTGTAATTTTAACTAAATACATGCTTTCCATATGTGATCATATGGTTATTGCCCCTATATATACCTCCTATATATAGGTATAATTAGAAACTGCATTTTCACAACATATTTAATATGTTCACAGTATATTGGTATACACACAAACAGGGAACCAAACTAGCCACGACAGGAGAGTGAGAACTAACTAGCCACATACACAAAATAAACAAATATGTATATGTGTGTATATGTATATATATATGTGTATATGTATGTATATATATATATATATATATATGAGTCGACCTTATTGTCTGCACCAGTAAGTATCCTATATAGCACTATGTACTGCATGTATGGTCAGTTATGCAACATGAATACACATGTATCTCTTCCATAGATACATTTGCACACGTGACAAGTATTACAATTTACTCTATATATGTTATAATATATTGTCTCTGTATGTCAAATCTAAATGACGTTAAGACAAAATAAACTGAATTGAATTGCAGCAGTGTGATATTGAGGTCATGGCCATTATCAACGACACAGTCGGTGTACTGATGTCCACAGCACATGAAGACAGGAATTGTGAGATCGGTCTTATCCTAGGTCAGTACTGGTATTCTGTATCTGCGGCATACTGCTTGATTTAAATCTATAATTAGTTAGCCGTTCAGCCCTATATACATGTCATATATCTGGAGCAATAATTTGTGTCCACAAATTTACACAGCTTTCATGACTGGAGATGCGCTGGTGCAGCATTAAATATCATGTGCCAGTGCATTATCATATATATGCTAGTCTTCCATAGGGAACCTAGCATATATAAGAGAATGCACTGGCTTACAGGGTCAAGGTATATATTGTTAGGCCAATATATTCTCGTATATATGCGAGGCTCCCTATGGGAGACTCGCATATATAAGAGAATGGATTGGCGCAGGGTTTTCGCAAAATTTCCAGTCATGGAAGGGTTAAGCAATAACTAGCTATGGTAACATTCTACGTCTCCAATCTAATCACAATGGTAATGATAATAAATTCCACATTGTATCACATATACCCGCACAGAACACGGAACATCTAAAGCAGATCAGGGATGGGCAGATACACAGTGATAGTCACTGGATTACTTGCTTGAAGACTTCAGTAGAAATACTTCATTTCATACTTGAACATTATTCCCCAGCTTCGTCTTCCTCATGTGCGACTAGCAGTGTGTGGCGTTTATAGGTTCCTACTTAGTAAGATAGCACCGCACAAGTAGAAACTCATTGGACAGAATATTGATATATATCATGTGCCGAGTCTACCGACAATTATACCGCTGTGAAACTAACGGTGTTGTTCCACAGTGTATATATACATGTCAGGTCGTCAGATGAAAATGTTAGCAACAAATTAATGTTGTTTCCGATGAAGATTTTACACTTCAAATTCAATACCATATATTTTCATCACTTTCTCAATAGTAATCTGCCAACACATTACTCTATTTTTCGGCACATGGATGACCTGATGCGATGCGGTTGAGCTGCAAATGCCTGTCACGGGCTAACTATATATAGCGTCCGAATAATGCCACTTAGGTTGGAAAATTTCCAACTGATGACAATTCCAATGACAATGTTGACCAAATGTATGACAATATTGTTTTCTTAAATTAACTAGAAGTTTTTGACTGGCCACAGGGGAGGGACCAGGACACAAGCTTTCCAAGTGTTGGAAATTTCCAACCTGTCACCCCCCCCTAAGGTTGGAAAATTTCCAACTGATGACCATTTCTGTCCAAATTTTTGACAAAAAATAGGAACATATGCAAATATTGGTCCAAAAACAATAAATTCCCCCCAATAAATCAATAAATTGTTTTATAATCAAACTACAAGAACATTTTCATCCTATTGTTGGTGTGAAATTTCCAACTAATGTTTTGGCAGGTATGAAATTTCCAACTGTTGAAAATTTTGACCAAAGTTGGGGGGGGGGGGACACCCCCAAACCCCCTGTCACCACGTCTCTGGTGACTCCATCCGCTTGGACACGCTATTGTAACAGTAAACCAACGTGTCGGACATATATTCTACCCACCATACACCATGATATCATTAAGTCTTATGTGTTTGTTTGGGATAACTATGTTAATGTTTGGCGAGGTATACATAAATAATAATTCCGCTTTAAGATGTATCTGTGATTTTTTGCAGGTACCGGTACGAATGCATGTTATGTTGAGGAGGTGAAAAATGTGGAAATGTGGGAAGGAGATTATGATCTACCACAACAGGTGGGTGGTGTAAATATTTTGATTGTCCGCCAAAAACAGATATCGTTAAAGGTACTCAACCCGATAAAACTCCTCTCAATTACTATTTCAATGGCTTCGGGGGTCAAAAATATTTGATTCGAGTCGAGGAAGTCACCCATCAAAGCTCAGATTTGTTAGATATCGATTTTAGAAATCTATTATTTTTCATTATCGGGAATACTATCTGGCCCAGAACTCAGTCAAAATTGCGTTAAAATTACCACTTGATTTTAGAGTTATCCATCCTTGTACGTTTGAATAGATTTGGCGAACACATCCAGAGCAGATTACGGCAGTTAGTAGTACTGATCTAGAGTTTATAACAAATTTCAAAAATCAATATCTAATAACTCTGAGCTTTGTTTGATGGGTTCCTCGACTCGAATCAAATATTTTTTACCCCCAAAGCCAAAGAAATAGTAATATAGGACCCTCCGATCGGATTGTTGTTGTTGGAATCTGTTGAGATGGGGACCCTCTTTACGGGTTGAGTACCTTTAAGTGGGATGAATCAGAAAGGTCAAAGTTCAACTTCGCTCATCACAATGTTGCATGCACTGTGTCTCAATAACAGACTGTATGCTACGCACATATTGGTTACTTAAAATAGCACGTGAACTTTCGTACTTGACGATGGTAACATAAGTGAATAAAACTACACTCACTACAGCGGACCGTCGTGACAGTGTTGTCTTCGTATGGTGTTCAAGAGTTATCTACCGTTGAAATAACCGTCTACGCCGCCCGGGCTAAGTTTGTTTAACTGTAAATATGTTTATTCCTTTTCAGTCCTATATTTCATCGTTAATATGTGTATAATTAAGTACGCAAAAATATAGAGGAATATACACATCTTCAACAGCTGTGTATCAGTGAACGGTGCAATGGAAACTATTAAATAAAACGTGCACGGAAATGGGCAGACGGTTATCCTATAGGTTAGCGCGTTTCCAGGATAGATAACTCTTGAAAAACATACGAAGACAACACATTTCGTCACGTGACTTAGTTACTCGGCCCTATATCCACGGTATGATATTGAATGGCGTGTCGATATAGATTTAACAACTCAACAATGTTTGTGATTTGTTGTACATGTACTTAGTTACACGGTTCTCGGCCTGCGGTTGTGTGATTTATCTCACCGAATTGAAGTTCAGCGACTCAAACAAGTCGCAAATTTGAGGTGTATAATCAGACATGTCAGGCAATGTGTACTATGGGGACGTGCTGCTGGCCAATTTGTTAAACCTAAAATGTGCATGACGATGACTTTCTCGATAACTAATTGGAAACATTGTACACTCACAGTAATGCCCTAATTAATCCCCGAGAGCTTTCCGATGAATGGCAACAAGCCATATTTCCGACTAAATCCTGAAAAGTTACCCATAATGCTGCTGTGGTTATGGAGTCGATTAATTAGGGCATTGCTGTATTTCAGAGCAAACCGAAATTCCTATACTTAATGTATTTCTAATGATATCAAGATTGGTGCTCATGCGGATTGACAATTACACAAATAAAATAAGTCCCGGTTTTGTAGATTCTGCGGGAGCTGTTTTGTAGAGAATTCCATATTAAATTATAACACAGGTCCAGCTGAACTTGAATTTGTCAACCTTCTGTAGTGCCTTGTGTAATAAAAGAAGAAAACCATACATTAACCCCGCAGCTTCCCTGATTGCATGTTCATAGTACGAACACACTAAAGTACATAATTTGTTGGTATTTTGAAGAAGCTGTCAATATGAAACTATATGATTGGGTGGTTGATGTGGTTCAGCGACCACTATGTGAACAAATAATTTGCTGAAGGAAATTGCTGATATTTTGTTATGGAGAAACGGCGATGTTTATCTGAAAATTCGACGGTAGCTATGAAATGAAATCCAAAAGATAATCCATCTTAATGATATAATGTGTCGCCTTTCCCCTATAGATTATCAGCACAGAGTGGGGAGCGTTTGGCGACAACGGGTGTCTTGATTTTGTGCGGACAGAATTCGACAGACAACTCGACAATAACTCGATCAATCCAGGAAGACAAACGTGAGTCTTTTAACCCTTCCATGATTGGAGCTTCCTGAAATGTTGTGAAAACCCTGTGAAAATAGATTCTCTTATATATGCGAGTCTCCCATCATATTTAACATCGCATATATAAGAGAATACATTGGCCTACACAAATTTACTTTGACCTTGTAAGCCAGTCTCCACTCTCCAACCCCGTTGTCAAGGGTGACGGTGGCATGGTGGTTGGAACGTGTATTGTCAACCGGATGTGGGGACAAGTATATTTATTCTTGGCGTCATTAGTGCTTGCATAATGTTTTATGATCATAGTGGGGACTGTGTCAGTTATATAATATGTCACTTAACTTAAAAGTATGGTAAATTGCTGGTTCCTAATAATCTAGATTTTCTAGATCATAAATATTTAAAAGTGACTAGTTACCTTAAATGTCCTTTTCCGTTCGACTATTCCTCGAGTATATACTCAGCCATGATATAAACTTTTCAGCAATCTACTATTTTCCGCAACCCCTGATACTCTACGGGCATCACAATCTTCCGACCATCAATGCATTGTGAGTTATAGCGCTCATCTTATCTATCAGGAATATGTCTATTTCACCAACTGCTGGCATTGTTTTCATCACAAACTGTAAATCACATTTGACAGGCTACAGGATTTTTCTCATTCTAGGGGTATTTGCACACGATATTATGTATCATTTTCAGCTTCGAGAAGATGGTTTCGGGGATGTATCTAGGAGAACTAGTTCGGCTCATTCTAGCGAGGCTAGCGGAAGAAAACCTCCTATTCCTGGGAACGGACAAAGAATGTGATCTCTTCGCATCTGAATCATTCTTCTCAAAATACGTGTCAGAAATTGAAAGGTGAGATACCTTATACGATGGAAGAGGGACTACTCTATCGCTGTTTGGTTTCTGCAATGTTGTGTGCTAATTCATAATTTTATTGAATGTGCTCAATCCGATTCGATGGTCCCCATATCATCAAATTCCAACAACAACAAATTTGTTTTTTGAAATGCCGCTTCAGTTATCAGAATCGATCAACCATAGTATAAAATTGCCCAAAAAACTTGTTATTTATCAACATTCTGTTCAACGAAATTTGGCCGGTTGTCAAATATTTAACACCCAAAGCGACTTGATTTTTGAGTTATCCATCTTCATCCGCAATTTGGTCCGAGACCGTTGACTCGTCGACTTTTTGCCAGGCTGTCGAAAAGTACCGGTGGTGAAAAATAATAGATTTCAAAAATCTATATCTGATCACTCTGAGCTTTGATGGGTGGGTTTCTCGATTAGAATAACATATTTTTACCCCCGAAGCAAAAGCAATAGTAATTCTGGAGTGTTCATTCGGATTTTGCATTCTAACAATTAAAAAATATAAGGTGTAAGTAGCAAAGTCACCCCATAAGATTCAGATGTGGCAGGAATACTGAATGGGAACGTGACGGTGACATGACTTTCTGTGGGCACTTTTCCCAATGTAAATTGTGCATTTGTAGCGGTGTCAGTCGAGGACAATTAGGCTGTTCTCCGGCATAGCCCCTACTCAACCGATATAATTAACCCTTTCTATATTAAATTAATTTCCCCAGTCAGCTAAAAGTGTACATGCACATCGGAAAGGTCTATTATTGTTTTACAGGAATGTACAGGTAATAAAAGCAGACGACAGATAAATAAAAAGTAGAGAAGGAGTCCTATTTATTGAGGGAATAACTTCTCATATAGAAGCCCCAAGAACAATTCACCATTTATATTGTCAGTATACCATGTCATTCAATAACATGTTCTTGATTTCAATAAACATATTTAAAAAAAAAGAGTTAATTCCCAGAATTATTTTTACTTTGTCATCTTCTTCCAGCGACTGTGATGAATTCTTTATGAACACGAAACAGGTTTTGGACGAGATTGGTATTGATAATTACACGTCGGAGGATTGCAAAATCGTTAAATACGTGTGTAGCCTCATATCATCGCGAGCAGCGTTCCTCACATCGACAGGTAAGTGCTGCGGATTTGGCGAAAAAAAAATGACAAAATTGTTATAGATCTCCATTCTCTCACACAATAACATCTATTGCTGCATGCCAGGAACCTATATAGGTCACTGAAGTAACATCGAATCCGTCGTTTCAGAATTTCGGATAGCTGCTATCTGGGACTCATGCAGTGATTGGGCTAAATATTTGTTTCAGGAGTTATTGTATAAGTTACGAACATCTATTAAATGGTTCAGGCGTTTTTGGTGTTCATAATCGGGGCACAATCGATAGATAATTGATAGATAAATTTCAGTTATAAATGAGTTTTTTTTTACGATTACTGATTTTTGAATGTGTACTTTGAATTTCAACAGTACTTGGATCTTAGTTTATCCGGTCGGACAAATTTTATGCATGTTTTAAACAAATTAACAACTTCACCCCACCGTGACGAATTTTTGCTCCTTTATAATGTCTCCTCTAATTTGTTCGGCTATTAACAAGAAAAATAAGTGGTCACAGAGACTCCATACAAGATGGCGTCCATCTTGTTTGATATTAACACAACTCTTTTTTGATCGCCATTATAGTAAATATATAATATCACATGCAGTTTTAGTCCCAACTCGATTCGTTATGCTAATATACAGCACTTAAAATTAGCCAAAAAAATCTGACACCAAAATCCAATATGGCGACCACGCGATGGCGGCTGAAATGTGAAAAAAATTGCAAAATGTTCCACATTTCACCACCTACCATTTGTCTCTGTGGGAAAACATGGGAATCTTGGCGCGATTATATACATTTACTAGAAGGTGACCCGACTTCGTCCGGGCTTTGACATTGAATTGTCTATTTTTAAGGCCAAGGTCAAGTGGGGTCACGATTTGACCCGTCCAAAACACTGCCCGAACAAAAGTACCCGACAAAAGTACCCGTCGAAATCCATCCGGTTTTACCCGATTTGACCTTGTAGAAGGTGACCCGACTTCGTCCGGGTTTTGACCTTGAATTGACTATTTTGAAGGTCAAGGTCAGGTGGGGTCAAACACCAACACCCCGAAAATGGTGGAAATCGGCCCAGCGGATACCAGGAAAGCGGCCCAGCGGATACCGAGATACCCTATGCATCAAATTTCGTCCGTAAAAATCCGCCAGTTTAACCCGATTTGATTTCCACTCAAGTATATAAACGCGCCTCATATACACACGCTCATTAATTATCAAGTTTCAACGTAAAGATAAATTACCATCGGTGCCCGAGATATCGCCAAGACGTCTGAAACAGTCAAATGCATCGGCCGGTTAAGCGTTAACGTGATCTAACGTTATGATCTCTAACGACGTCATAGAAGTTACGCATTGTTTTTATCCTGATGGAAGATAGTACCACTTCTTCTTGATAATTGAGGCAGATAACTAAAACGGATACATACGCATTATATATCGTTGGAAAGAGGAAACACGAAAGATTCTCACAGTGTCATTATTATGACTGGCATTTTACTATTCCCGCTGTTTCGAATCGATTTGTAAGCACCGAACTCAAATGAAAGTCCCGTAACACAGCGTAAAAACAGATTTGACATCGGCACGTGAAAAGTTGACATCGGATCTGAAAATCAATAGGCCTATGTCACCCCCCGGCCGAAAATACCCCCACATACCAAGTTTCATCGAAATCGGGTCGGCCGTTTTCGAGTTCATCGATTACACACACACACACACACCCTCACACACACACCCACACACACAAACACACACACAAACACACAAACAGATCTTCCAAAAATATATAATAGACTAGCCGATGAGCCCGACGTTGTCCGGGCTATTCAAAAACCAAATTTCAAGTCGATAGCTCTACCCGTTTCCGAGATCTGGTCTACGCGAACCTGGCGTCGTACGGGCTCGGCGACCCGATAAAATTCATATCCGGGGCAAGATACATTCACATATCAAATTTCAAGTCGACAGCTCCACCCGTTTCCGAGATCTGGTCTGCGCATGCGCGAAGCTGGTGTCGCACGGGCTCGCCGACCCGATAAAATTCGTATCCGGGGCAAGATACATTCACATAGCAAATTTCAAGTGGATAGCTCCACCCGTTTCAGAGATCTGGTCTGCGCATGCGCGAAGCTGGCTTCGCATGGGCTCGGCGGCCCGATAAAATTCGTATCCGGGGCAAGATACATTCACATAGCAAATTTCAAGTCGATAGCTCCACCCGTTTCCGAGATCTGGTCTGCGCATGCGCTGCACGGGCGCCGCACGGGCTCGCCAATACGACAACGTCCACCGCCTGGTCAAACTACACACACGTACCAAGTTTCGTCCCGATCGATCGAGAATCGTAGATTTGTATCAATGACAAACAGACAGACAAACAGACAGACAGAGGTCTTCAAAATATATATGAGACTAGCCGATGAGCCCTACGTTGTCCGGTCTATTCAAAAACCAAATTTCAAGTCGATAGCTCAGCCCGACGTTGTCCGGGCTATTCAAAAACCAAATTTCAAGTCGATAGCTCTACCCGTTTCCGAGATCTCGTCTGCGCATGCGCGAAGCTGGCGTCGCACGGGCTCGGCGACCCGATAAAATTCGTATCCGGGGCAAGATACATTCACATACCAAATTTCAAGTAGATAGCTCCACCCTTTCCGAGATCTCGTCTGCGCATGCGCGAAGCTGGCGTCGCACGGGCTCGGCGACCCGATAAAATTCGTATCCGGGGCAAGATACATTCACATACCAAATTTCAAGTCGATATATAGCTTCACCCGTTTCCGATATCTCGTCTGCGCATGCGCGAAGCTGGTGTCGCACGGGCTCGGCGACCCGATAAAATTCGTATCCGGGGCAAGATACATTCACATAGCAAATTTCAAGTCGATAGCTCCACCCGTTTCCGAGATCCCGTCTGCGCATGCGCGAAGCGGGCGCAGCACGGGCTCGCCAATACGACAACGTCCACCGCCTGGTCAAACCACACACACGTACCAAGTTTCGTCCCGATCGGTCGAGAATCGTAGATTTGTATAAATGACAAACAAACATACATACATACAGACAGACAAACAGAGGTCTTCAAAATATATATGAGATTATATCACTTGTATATCAAACAAAATGTCCGCCATTGTCAGCACTGAACAACTCCTTGTTAAAGGCTCACTTAATTTTCGAATGCACAGATCACATTATACACACAACATATTCAATATTATAGAGTTATTCGTCTTCCACTGAGAATAATAAACTGGCAGTATAGACCAGATCGATATAAAATATATTGGTTACATGAATGCACCGCCTCAGAATTCCGTTAAAACAACTAATCCTTCAAATTATTACAAAAAACTACGGCTTATTACTGCAGGTTTCTCATTCACCACACCAGAAGCTTCTAAATGCGGTTTAAAAATCGGAGGCATTGTGTTCACGCCAAGAGTGCATGGCCCAGCCATTGTCCATACCTAAACATCAAAAGCCCACGAAAACCCGAAGTGTGTTGTCATGCGAGATATCCCATCGCTATAGCTCAATTTGACACGGCCAGATTAGCCTTCCTACAATATCATAAAACAACTACACCTTTTACCCGATTCGGGGTAGCACTACATCTTTTAATGCGTCCCCAAAATAACCCATTATCTATTTATAAAATGCCCAGCGAACCACAGTTTTCTGAAATCTGTACGACACTATACACCCGAGGGGCGTTAATAAACAACTTGCTGTTGCGCTCGATTGAGTAAACCCATGGCTGCGCAATGAAGTGAGTATTTGACGCACGTTATCAAAGGACACGTGCTTTATAAAAACAGTTTAATCACAAAGTTAGAAGTTTTTGGCCAATCAGAATGCGCGTTTTTAGCGACAATCATATTTTTCTTGAATTACACTATCTGACATAGTAATGATACCTTTTCAGGAGTGTCATCTCTGCTAAATCGTATTGACAAGCCGAATCTCACAGTCGCCGTGGACGGCTCACTCTACAGGTTCCACCCTCGATTCCACAAACTCATGAAACTCAAGATTCACGAACTCGTAGATAAAGGAAAACGGGTGAGTGAATGTAAATCGGTAACTTCAACCGATAAGAATATCTGGTGAGATTTTACGGGGTTGTCTGTTAGTGTATCACTAATCTCTTCGAAGTTAAAACCCTGTAAAAGTACATTGGAAGAGGAGGAGTGGAGGTATATGATATAACTGCTAGTTATGGGAGACCCAGGATCAGATTAGAGTTCCCCAGTTTAAGTTGATGTTTACCCATTAGTCATTTTGAGACTATATATACTTCATAGAAGATGAGGTCTAAGCAGAATGAGGTCCCCAGAGGGTGAATTTGGTTATGCTAGCGCGCTGTGGGGGATAGCATAACTAAATTCACCCTTTGGGATCTCATTCTGCAAATGACATGCTAACTATTTACAGGCTTGATAGACACTCGTTGTGTTTGTATTTACAGTTCACATTGAAGTTATCGAATGATGGTAGTGGTGTTGGGGCTGCACTGGTGGCGGCTGTGGCGACACGCTTACAGAATGAACTGATACACAATCACGTGATGTTATGACGAACCACATAATCAAATATTATGTCATTGCATAATATCACAACGATCTGAGAAAATAACTATTCTCCAAATACCTCAGCAGCGACTCGACTAGGGGTCAATGATCTTTTGACAGGATCACCCTCCGCATGCCTGTGTGATGTGAATCAAACTCTCCATCAGTAATGTAAATATAGGTTGTTATAATAGTTTATATGTTAATGTGATCGAGCGATGTGTGTTCCGGAAAAAAATAGAAAAAAGTCGTGATCGTGTAACGGTGGCCTTCTGTCACGACGACAGAAACGTACAACACGGGAACTAAAAGTGTGTCTGGTATATCTCTTTATTACATGATCCGACCTTATTACATTCATTAAACCCATTCTACAATAATGATATACAACGGTCATTGTACAACAGGAATTAGTGCCAGGTGTGCTCAAATGTATTATTGTTGCGCAAAGTGACCTTTGATTTCCGCATTGTCTTCTGTTTACATTCCATAAGCTACGTACGCTAAATCCATGTTTGTGACTATTGTTGATTTAGCTTGAACAAATATTTCATTAAATGTACGCCATTAAATACGTATTATTTATCTGAGACTATTACTGTACGCAGACAAACAGCGCATAGTCAGGTGAAACGCCATCGCAGGGTTTATAGTAAGCCGCTGTAAGTGTCACGTCCCATTTACTGATTTAAGTATTTTATGGAGGTTTTGGATCAAGTAATAAATAGTATCTACAACTCGTCCCCAGTTTATAGCGAAATTTACAAAACTCGTCCAGTAAATTAGGTATGGACCACATGTCAAGACCATAGGTCCCCAGAATAAAAAGTTACCACACCCCCGATAATACTTGTCCTGTAGTCTAAAGGTATCCAACTTGGCCGGCCTAATTTTGTTATAATTTGAAAATATTTTTGTTATATAAATGCCTCATACATAGCTAGAAAGATATTTTATTACTCCCGTGTAGAAATTGGTTCAGAAGAACTCCGGTTATGAGCACAAGTCTGACGTAAACCGGCGGTTTTTTTCACTCGTGAGATGGTATCCGTTCCTGCTTTGTCAAAGACACTCCAGACGGTAAGTATCATATGTATTATACATCATTTAATGCGGAATTATTTACTGACCCATCCAAACCAATCACGGCACATGCATAACGGTCACATACCTCTCGTATTTATTGAAAAATTATATTTCACAACCCGGAAATTATGAAGATTCTTAACTTCTATTGCCATCTTGGAGTGACGTAATGCTATTTTATCATTGGTCAAATATAAATGAAATATACATGTATATCGAAGTAATTAATTTACACTCTAAAAATTAATGAAGTTATATTCTTGTCCGCATGTATTTT
The DNA here is from genome assembly GCA_032622095.1 of Siphonodentalium dalli. Lineage (NCBI taxonomy): Eukaryota > Metazoa > Mollusca > Scaphopoda > Gadilida > Siphonodentaliidae > Siphonodentalium > Siphonodentalium dalli. The sequence continues at coordinate 107,193,850 of CP136062.1, forward strand.
TATAAATCGGCATTCGTGTTAATTCAATCTTTGTGTGTTTATTTTCATTTATAATTATGTATATGGATTTATTGTGTTGCGTATGAACTATAAATAGTACTCACCGTAGACTCGCACAAGATGGCTGCTTATGGAATTTAGTTGATCGCTTCCTGGTTCATGGAACTGATATTTGCAATAAATACGAGCGATACGGGACAGTTATGTGACGTGATTTATTTGAGTTGGTCAGTAAACAATTCCTCTTATAATGACGCATAATATAATATGTATACTACTTATCGTTGAAAGTGTCTTTGAGTTTAAAGTACTCACCCGTAAATGGGGTACTGTACACTATCTCCGACCATTTATGGCACCATCTTCTTTTATACTCAACAAAATATATGCAACAAATGAATGGATTTGAGCTAGGGATTATTTCAAAATACACCCATGTGTTCTGAAAGATGCAAACAACATGGTAATTATAATGAAAATGAGTGTATGACTCGATTTGTTGTTTGCATTGTTCATAGAGCACATGAGTGTATTTTGTACTAATCCCTGGGTCAAATTCATTCGCTTGTTGCATATATTATGTTGAGTATAAAAGGAGATAGTCTCATAAATGGCCGGATTTAGTGTACAGTATACCTCTTTAATCTCGCATAGTATGAATGGAGACGAAAAATGTGGTAGATTATTAATCCTTATTATTCTTTGAAATTCTGGTCTTTACTAAGTTTGATCATAAAGCCGACAATTATGTCGTCCCCCGTGGCAACGTATTCTTAGATGTCTATAAAATGTGGTAGAGCATGGAGTGAACACGTACCCGATCAAGTAATATAGCACACACAATGCTAGTTGTGGGCTATAACATACATTTATACCCAAATGATTGTTCATTATTCATCCATGCCAGCAATATTATATACTACCACTCATTTAATTGCATACAAAATATACATGTTTATTAATTCATATGTATATAATAATGGTTGTAACTTATCGGGGAAACTGTTTCTGAGTGCAAAAGTTGTCGCCTCATTATTGTCGCCCAACAGTTCAATGCCATGTTACCACAATGCTTGTATATATATAATAAGCTAAATTGTCCCTATTCGAACAATGAGACCATATGTTCATTGTTCAGTTCTATTATTATCTAAGTGACCTGTTTATGAACCTAATTTGGATATTAATCATATATACTCACTCCACCCACCATGGAGCTTTCCCCACATATTCATTAGTGGGAGGAGCTTACGGTTGCTATGAAACAAGGCATCTGCAGAAAGAGTTTAATTAGTTTTACCGTGCTGTCGATATGCAATAATACACCCGAGGTCATACATTATTTATGTCTTTAAAGGGGTACTTTACACTAAATCCGGCCATTTATGGGTCCATCTCCTTTTGTACTCAACAGAATATATATGCAACAAATGAATGAATTTGAGCCATGGATTAGTGCAAAAGACACTTACGTGCGCTATGAACAATGCTAAGAACATGGTAATTTTAATGAAAATGATTGTATGGCTGGAGTCGTAAAATCATTTTCATTATACACAAGTGTATTTTTACACTAATCCGTAGCTCAAATTCATTCATTTGTTGCATATGTTCTGTTGAGTAACTTGAGTATATAAAAGGGAACGGTCCCATAAATGACCCGATTTAGTGTACAGTACCCCTTTAGTTGTGAAATATATGACGACAGACGCGCATGGTGAAAAGTTTTTATAATCAATGACGAATTCCAACATTATTGCACAAATGAACACTTCAGTAAATTATGATTTGACAACAAGAAAGTTGTTTGAAAGTAGGCAATTGAACATTGAAATTATGCGCTAATATAAAACTTATGGTGAACAAAGAATTCTCAAGCAGCAAGCGACCGGCTCAGTCTCTGATTGGTAGCAATTGTCTGCTAATAATTATTTGATTGACAGCCGTGGAAAGGTCCATTGTATTATATGGCTGAAACGTCAGATTTGCTGCACGGTCTCCTGCCCTCAAACATTCATTCCGAAACATGTCACCCCCGTAACTTATTCTCAGTGATGGAATATGAGCGAATACTATATAATCAGTTTGTAAAGTACGGTTGTTGAGTGCCATTGAATATTATTTTTATTTCAGCTAATGAATGGAAAAGCGTTGGGAATAGCAATCACCAACAATTCGAAAGCTAACCACTCTGTCATCACTAGTCTATACGCAGTCGTTGACTCTAACCCATTATCAACGAAGTTTAAAATATACACGATCACAGTATGAATAATACCAACCGCAGTTATTACATTTTTACGGAAGCAGTTGATTTCGTAATGTAAACTAAAAATATACCATTGAACGACGTTCCTGAATTAGATTCCTGCATGGATATGAAGTGCAATTTGAAATGTCCACAGTCATTATCCAGATGTTTTCAATGTTTCGAACAGAATTGAAACAGACGCTCTGTACTGCTACCATATCAGGAATGGACTAACACGGGACGCACTATATATTCTGTTCAAATCCGTGCAAATGGCGGTGTTTTTGTTTAGGACCCAAAACATCGTGTTCCAAGTTGTATTTTTTATGACTTCAATGCGTCTTTCTGTGACATTTAATGCTTATAGATAGGTAGCTTAAGTATTATCGACATGTTTCGTTACAGAGAACAATTTTAAAGCGAATATTATTAGGTGAATTTTGGAGAGCAAACCACCAGCGCTTTTTCATATTATGACTTGCTGACGTTTTTAAAGACATAATCGACAACAACAAACAACATGCTGTATACTATGTCCCGTGCTTTATATTCTCCATGCCAAACAAAATATGTATATTGTGTGGTTTCATGATTGTAGGATGGTAATAAATGTGCATGTATATAGCTCCCATCTGTGGGCAACGAAAATATAATATCTTGTAAATGTGTATATAATAGAAACGTACATATTATTGCCAAATCAATGCACAATGTTTGATCAATCTCATCCACGGGTACATTATATATGGAACCTGTTTTATTCATATTGGAAAAGCACCAAGATTAGTGGCAACAGAAGTTGGAGACCAATCGGCCAAAACAGTTTGAATTTTCAGAGTGGAAGTAGATTGCAATTGTTGTGATAATTTAATTTTCCAATCGCTGCTTACTGTATACTGAAATGATATATATGATAATCAGTACAAATGTTTATAATTAACACTGTCTTTACTAAATTGTTTCTTCCACCAAGTTATAAAAGTATATGTTAGAATTGTCTATTATCATTTATAGGGGTGTTCAGGGAAAATGAGGAGACGACAGGCAGACAAAAATATAATACAAGTGAAGACGGATCCCTATTGATTGGATGGAAATATTCAGATAATAAGTTCAAGAAACGATCTGGGTTCGTTTGTTGAACTAATTTTTTGAACATTTCCTAAGGGAACTACTCGTCAATGACTATATATAGTTTAGGAAGGGTTAAGAACGCTCTTCAACATAAATCGCCATTGAGCAACAGAAACATAAAACGCGCTTTGTCAAATTTGATGTTAGTACTGCTTTACCGTCACTAAAATGTTCACTATGTCCTGTTGTGTCCATACTTCACCAGGAATTCACTATCCAACATTGTATTTATTACACGATCCGACCCTTATCCCACTAATAAAACCCATTATATAATAATGCCAGGGGTACCCATATGTATTCTTGTTGCGCAAACATGATTCAGAATCGGACGGACGAGGGATGAAGAAGAATCGATGTCTGTGTCTGTTACTTAGTGATATATAGTTTGAAAAATTATTTCATTAAATTTACGCCATTAAATACGTCAAAGAGTCTTATTTATATGGGATAATTTCTTTACGCGGACAAACATTATAGAAGCCGTTGTTAGTTTCAAGTCACATTTACTGATTCAAGTATGTTTATGGAGGTTTTGGATCAAGTAAGAAATATAATCTACAACTCGTTCCCCACAAAATAACGAAATTTACAAAGCGAGTCCAGTAAATTAGGTCTGGACTCAGTCTTTAGCGACGTCCAACACTAATTTACTGGACGAGTTTTGTAAATGTCGCTATAAACTGTGGACTCGTTGTAGATCCTCTATATATGGAAATGTGAAAGTGTCTGTGATAAAAAGTGACCCAATGTGATCAGACAAAGAATACTGTCACCACAAGTCCAATAGCTTCCTCCAACATGAATCAAACAGGTCACATGCAGAATATTCGCGCAATTATATGTTACGTCGTTTTGTTGATTATGTATAACGTTTGAAGGTATACTACAGTTAAAATGTGTTATCAGTTCTTGAATAAATGAGTCAATATTTGTTTTAATTTCTCCTTCTCATATGCATTCTTGAATAATTTGTGCATATTATGTGGGTTTACCCAGAAGTATTATAAATACCGGTGTATTGTACACTATCTCCATCTTGCTGATTGGTCAGTTGGTTCATGCATATCACATACCAAAATTAAGTACAACCTAAAACGAACACCGTCACATTTAATGGTCTAACTGACTGAAAGCGGTTAGTCGAATAATTGGGCGTAAGGGTGGAAATATACGGGACGTAGAGGTCGTGTAATTTCTGTCCGCTGAAAATCCAATCATGTGCAACAGAGCTGCACATAAATACTATGCAGTGAAGGCTAGTATGCTATTCATGTATGGACATAATATTAAAACTTTATATTTTATACAGTCAGGTGATGCAGAAGGTGATGTTGCTACATACACTTGTCCATTTGGAAAATGGTTAAAAGTTCATCTTCCAGTGTATCTTCAGTCAGTGTCGTTCACATCAGCCACTCTCAAACCACATAGATCGATCGATATACTGTCCTTTGTCCCGGCCATCAAAGCATAATTTTGTCTATTTTTTAAAGAAATGTTATGACCCTTCACAATAATATCTGGATCAACTTCGAAAACCATGTTTGTCCGATTTATTTGACTTTAGTTATGACCCTTAGTTTTCTTTTTTGTTTGGACAAAGCAATGTTTGAGCCATTGCGTGTGTCCGTGCGTCCACCAACAGTTACCACTGGCTCACCCTATAGGCCATTTCCGAATTCGTTAAAAATATGGCCACCAGCAGCCATCTTGATTATTACTCATTACTAAATCCTTCGGCACACCCTACAGGCCACATCCCTTATCCGATCGTCACCAAACTTTATACGGATCTTTGTGGTGACCTCTAGATGGGAGCCATCGATTGCCGAAATTTGTTTAACAAGAAATTCAATTAATTGAGGAAAAACACCCACTGTCCTGAGTGGTATTGATAAGCTATTGGAGGGTCTACCACTTCGCATGCAAAATGACATCAATGACATCAACAGCTTGAAGATGGGAATGACCCACCATATATGGTAGATATTCAACCAGGCTCTGCTTAAGTTTGTTAATTGATGACTGATGTACATGTACAGTACACACAAATAGTAATAACAATCAACGTTATGATTTTGAAACTAACCATGCTAGAATATTGACAGTAAGGTGGTATTAACTACTACGAGTACTATTAGTAATAATAGTACTATTCTATCATAATATATGTGGACATGATGTATGGGAAATATTAAAGGACAAACAAATAGTTACAATACAATTATAACAATTTTTTTTTAATTAAGCGCAATAAGAGCTAATTGCGCTTAAGCACAATAAGGAATATTCCTTATTACGCTTAAGCGCAATAAGGGAATCTCTATTGTGCTTAAGTGCAATAATGAAATATTCAGTTGCGTTTAAGCGCAATGAAGAATATTCAAATTGCACTTATAAAGCCCAATAAGGAATCTCTTAATAAGGAATAATGTATTATATATGGTACATAAACTCCTTATAATTCAGGTGGTGTAGTCCATCTCCATGGTACAATGGGTGGAACAAATATAGGATTATTCTACTATTTGCAGAAGGGTGATCTAATGAGAGAGATATTAATTGCGCTTAAGTGCAATAGGGATGTAATTGCGGTTAAGCGTAATAAGGAATGTCTTATTGCACTAAATCGCAATAAGAATATTCCTTATTGCACAGGAATATCGTATTGTGCTTAAGCGTAATAAGGTATATCTAATTGCGCTTAAGCACAATCACTTAAGGAATATTCTTATTGCACTTAAGCTCCATGAGAAATATTATCAAGGGGCTTAAGCGCAATTAGGGATCCCTTAAGTTATTGCGGTTAATCAAAATTGTCTATTAAATGTCAATTTGGTTTCATCAATGATGTCTATGCGCAAGGGAGCCAGTTCGGACTTATAATGCATGTGTAATATACTTCTCCGATCTTAAAAATAACTGTATTGTGCAAGAAATAAGCTATCAGACACGAGAAATTGATTTTTTTAAACATGAACAAAAAAACGGAAAAAGCAGGGGGGGGGGGGGGGTCGGAAACAATTTCCAGGCACCTATGATCATTTTAATTTTTTTCCGGCCTCGGCCCACCCACCCACCCAATTTCTTCCGTTACCGGCCTTTTTTTCCAGGCAATTTTGGACACCCACCCTTTTTTTTCCGTTTCAGGAATTTTTTTCCAGTCAGTTTTGGACACCCACCCCCTAAATAGTTATTGCGCGATATTTTAATAGAACTGCATAATGAAGATAACGATACTATTTGAATTTATCATATAATATATAGTCACATGATCTAGACACATAACCACATTTGAGTATTCTACAGACTACATGGTACAACACATTTCAGATTATTTGATAGTTTGATATTTGCTATGTGTTATATTGCTTGAACCAAATTGTTTATCAAAACATGTTGAAATACAACTGTTCATGCCAGTTCATCCCAGTTTGAAGAATAATGCCAATACCAAACATAACCATGATATACCCGCATGACTCTTCTTGGGGCATCTCAGAAACCAGAACTGAGGAAACATGTTATAGCGTGTAATGGCAGGCTGGTAGCCACTGCCTGAAGTAATAGGCTTCGTAATAATTGGGAATAACATATGGATGGATAGCCCAATCTCACTTCTTTTTTGCTCACGATATCAGTGACGATAAAATCTTTGTTACTGTGATTAACATTACAAGCTGATCCACATTAACTTGAAAAACAATTTGAAATTGTTCAAGCTGGCCCGGCTGGCCTTCAATTTATATGTTAAGATATTATGTTTTACGTTGTCAAAAGTCTATTTTATTCCATTATTTATTATATCTTTATTTCCAAGTCACATATGGTCAAGTGTGCTTTCATTTTATTGCTTATTTTCAGCTGAGTTCTGCATAGTTATTCTTATTTTGTTGTATCAGTAGATGGAATCCTGATTAAATTTTATTTTTCCAATAGCGCAGTTTCTTGTTCTATCAAGTTGAATTTGGGTTATTGTTGGCCATTGTGCAACTGATCCAACTTCTGATAACCTCTATATATAGTATAGCATTGCTATTAACTATATATGACCTGTTTCTGTTCAAAACACATCAAAATAAGACTCAATAGCAGAAATGGAAAACAAAATTGGCACATGGAAAAAACTGCTTTTCGGACCCGAGAGACACCCACCCACCCCATCATACGTGCCTGGAAGTTTTTTCCGACCCCCCCCCTGGAAAAAGAGAAAAAAAATTAACATAGGATTTCCCCATTCAATTCGATTTATGTCGATAAAACTCTTATTTTTCAAAATTTTAAGCGGAGACTTCGTGTGTCGGCGTGTAATACTTATATTTTCTTAAAATGATAGAGTCCAACGCGTAATTATGTTTTAGATGTGTCGAGAATTCGGAGAATGGCTGTCCTCGCTTGAACTCAGTGGCGGCGGCGATTCAAGGATAAAATTTCACTTCACTTCAACATCCGAGAATTCCTGCAAGTCGTCATAGAAGCTCGCGTGTACACACATCAATATATGCATACATGCAACTAAGAATATTCAAATTTAAATCCAACCGTCTGTCTTGTTATGAACACAAAATAAAGAGCCGATTTTATCTTCAAGCGAGCCTGAGCTGAGGTATGATTGTACGATCTGATTTTGAAAAGGCGCCTTGTTTACGATGACGTCATTTCGCGCGCCGCGCGTTGCTAACCAACTTAACCCTGTCCAGTTGCAACGGCATTTCAATTGGTTGAAATTAAAAATTTCTCAAGTTCCAGCTCAACCTGAATCTAGTTACCCAATTGGCAGAAATACTTTAGCAATACCTTTTAGTTTTATCAGTTATAACTATAATTTTATTGACAATATGAGCTTAACATCATAATATGAAACTGTTTATGGCGGTGTTATCCAAACGTGTGCTTTGATAATGATTATAATTTTATTTTGCGATCAAACGTCAACTAGTGCAGCTCAGCAGAAACGCATGGGCACTAGTTCAGTTCAGCAGAAACGCATGGAGTCCTACGATCACAGTTCACCCACTGGACGCGTCTACGCCGCGTCGGTCAGTGGGTGAAAAATATGACCGCCAGCAGCCATCTTGGATTTCAAATTTGAATCCATCGGCGAAACCTGCAGCCCACATATATAGAAGAAATGTTTAGAAAATTTACATGCATGGTTAGGATCACCTCTCGATGGGAGCTATCGAATTTGAAAGATTTTCGATGAATATCATGGATAGCCATCTTGTTGGTTACTTTGTGCATGCCTGAATACTTTTGCAAACGAGACAGACCACATCGCTCGTCCGATCATCACCAAACTATAGAACGATATCCAGGGTGATCCCTAAATGGGAGCGAACGATATTTTCCGAAATTCGCTAAAAGACATTGTCGCCAGCGGCCATCGTGCATTTTACTCTTTTTCATGACTAAATCTTTCGGCACACCCTACATGCCACATCCCTTATCCAAACTTTATATGGTTCTCTCTAGACCTCTAGATGGGAGCTGAGCATTTTAAAAATAAGAAATTCGTTAAAAAACATGGCCGCCGGCGCCCATCTTGTATTTCACATTGGAATCCATCGGCCCACATTTATTGGAGAAATGTTTGAAATGAAATTAATTTCATTTACACAATACAATCATCCCTTTACTGACACTTTTTGAAATTCCTTGTTCTGTATCGTTCTCTTAACTTCTCAACATAAAATTATTAACGCCTCCCCAAGTTGAGCTATAGTGTCATTGTCACTTTCATCAAGCAACTATATGACCGTTAGCGTGATAACTTGATCAAACTTTAACCGATTCCATTCATATTGGGTATATGGATCTTTCACAACGATATATCGATCACTTTTGAAAACTAGGTTTGTCCTATTTTTTTTACCTGAGTTTCGGCCCTTAGTTTGTCTATTTTATTTTAACAATTTTATGACCGTTACTTCCGTTAGTGCGATCACATGAACAAACGTCAACCGATTCCATTCATATCAGGTATATGCCTACTATGTGGATTGTTCACAACAATATATTGAATGAGTAAAAAGCCAGGTTATGGCAGTTATGTCTGAGATATGGTTCTTTAGTTCGTCACATTTTAGTGATTCTCGGTCGAACAGATTCAGTCTTATATATGAAGAAAAGAAAAAAAAACAAACAAAACTCGGTTTATTTTCGGATGTACCGATCTGAACAACATGCAGAAAGGAAATAAAAGCTAAATAATTCAGGGGGGGGGGGGGGGTCGAAAAAAATTTCCAGGCACGTATGATGGGGTGGGTGGGTGTCTCTCGGGTCCGAAAAGCAGTTTTTTCCATGTGCCAATTTTTTTTCCATTTCTGCTATTGAGTCTTATTTTGATGTGTTTTGAACAGAAACAGGTCATATATAGTTAATAGCAATGCTATACTATATATAGAGGTTATCAGAAGTTGGATCAGTTGCACAATGGCCAACAATAACCCAAATTCAACTTGATAGAACAAGAAACTGCGCTATTTGAAAAATAAAATTTAATCAAGATTCCATCTACTGATACAACAAAATAAGAGTAACTATGCAGAACTCAGCTGAAAATAAGCAATAAAATGAAAGCTCACTTGACCATATGTGACATGGAAATAAAGATATAACAAATAATGGAATAAAATAGACTTTTGACAACGTAAAACATAAAATCTTAACATATAAATTGAAGGCCAGCCGGGCCAGCTTGAACAATTTCAAATTGTTTTTCAAGTTAATGTGGATCAGCTTGTAATGTTAATCACAGTAACAAAGATTTTATCGTCACTGCTATCGTGAGCAAAAAAGAAGTGAGATTGGGCTATCAATCCATATGTTATTCCCAACTATTACGAAGCATATTACTTCAGGCAGTGGCTACCAGCCTGCCATTACACGCTATAACATGTTTCCTCAGTTCTGGTTTCTGAGATGCCCCAAGAAGAGTCATGCGGGTATATCATGGTTATGTTTGGTATTAGCATTATTCTTCAAACTGGGATGAACTGGCATGAACAGTTGTATTTCAACATGTTTTGATAAACAATTTGGTTCAAGCAATATAACACATAGCAAATATCAAAATATCAAATAATCTGAAATGTGTTGTACCATGTAGTCTGTAGAATACTCAAATGTGATTATGTGACTAGATCATGTGACTATATATTATGAAAATGAATGTTAATAAAAACTTTGGCACTCTGCCTATCCCTAGAAATGTGATTATGTTGACACATTTCTTGATTAATGACACTTATATGATAAATTCAAATATTATCGTTATCTTCATTATGCACTGTTATATTAAAATCTCGCGCAATAAACTAGTTAGGGGTGGGTGTCCAAAACTGACCGGAAAAAAATTCCTGAAACGGAAAAAAAAGGGTGGGTGTCCAAAATTGCCTGGAAAAAAAGGCCGGAAACGGAAGAAATTGGGTGGGTGGGTGGTCCGAGGCCGGAAAAAATTAAAATGATCATACGTGCCTGGAAATTTTTTCCGACCCCCCCCCCCCTTTAATAATTGAGAGAAAAGTAGTATAACTGAAATGTATTAAAGCTACATTGTTGCTCGTTTCCCGTTTGAAAGTCATTCACCAGTGTATGATGGGAAGTTTGTAATGTACACATGCAGATTAACAGGGGTACTGGTATCTCTGCTGTCTCGCACTGGTAGCTTGTTGAAACATTGTTCATACACCTGCGACTCCGCATCCAATTTCCTCTGAGGTTGTCCCGCGACCAGTAACGCACGGTGTGTTTAGTCGGGAAATAACACAATCTTGTCGTCGATCTCCCGGTTGCACACCTCTCATTCTGATTGGTTCGCAGGTTTCGCCGTTGGGTCGTTCGATAGCCATTGGTCCGCAATATTCTTCGTGAGACCGTTCTGTATCAGTTGATCCGCGAGACCCTCCGGTCGATGGATGTGTGTCTCCTATAAGGTGCGATCATCCGGTCGATGGATGTGTGTCTCCTATAAGGTGCGATCCTCCGGCCGATGGATGTGTGTCTCCTATAAGGTGCGATCCTCCGGCCGATGGTTGTGTGTCTCGTATAAGGTGCGATCCTCCGGCCGATGGTTGTGTGTCTCCTATAAGGTGCGACCCTCCGGCCGATGGATGTGTGTCTCCTATAAGGTGCGATCATCCGGTCGATGGATGTGTGTCTCCTATAAGGTGCGATCCTCCGGCCGATGGTTGTGTGTATAAGGTGCGATCCTCCGGCCGATGGATGTGTGTCTCCTATAAGGTGCGATCCTCCGGCCGATGGTTGTGTGTCTCCTATAAGGTGCGATCCTCCGGCCGATGGTTGTGTGTCTCCTATAAGGTGCGATCCTCCGGCCGATGGATGTGTGTCTCCTATAAGGTGCGATCCTCCGGCCGATGGTTGTGTGTCTCCTATAAGGTGCGATCCTCCGGCCGATGGATGTGTGTCTCCTATAAGGTGCGATCATCCGGTCGATGGATGTATGTCTCCTATAAGGTGCGATCCTCCGGCCGATGGTTGTGTGTCTCCTATAAGGTGCGATCCTCCGGCCGATGGTTGTGTGTCTCCTATAAGGTGCGATCCTCCGGCCGATGGATGTGTGTCTCCTATAAGGTGCGATCCTCCGGCCGATGGTTGTGTGTCTCCTATAAGGTGCGATCATCCGGCCGATGGATGTGTGTCTCCTATAAGGTGCGATCATCCGGTCGATGGATGTATGTCTCCTATAAGGTGCGATCCTCCGGCCGATGGTTGTGTGTCTCCTATAAGGTGCGATCCTCCGGCCGATGGTTGTGTGTCTCCTATAATGTGCGATCCTCCGGCCGATGGATGTGTGTCTCCTATAAGGTGCGATCCTCCGGCCGATGGTTGTGTGTCTCTTATAAGGTGCGATCCTCCGGCGGCGAGTCCGGCCGATGGATGTGTGTCTCCTATAAGGTGCGACCATCCGGTCGATGGATGTATGTCTCCTATAAGGTGCGATCCTCCGGCCGATGGTTGGGTGTCTCCTATAAGGTGCGATCATCCGGTCGATGGATGTATGTCTCCTATAAGGTGCGATCGTCCGGCCGATGGTTGTGTGTCTCCTATAAGGTGTGATCCTCCGGCCGATGGTTGTGTGTCTCCTATAAGGTGCGATCCTCCGGCCGGTGGATGTGTGTCTCCTATAAGGTGCGATCATCCGGTCGATGGATGTATGTCTCCTATAAGGTGCGACCCTCCGGCCGATGGTTGTGTGTCTCCTATAAGGTGTGATCCTCCGGTCGATGGATGTGTGTCTCCTATAAGGTGCGATCCTCCGGCCGATGGTTGTGTGTCTCGTATAAGGTGCGATCCTCCGATCGATGGTTCCATATCGCCTATAAGTGCTCCTTCTGTATCCTGTATATCTGCTCGTTCCGTTTCTCATGTGACTGTTCCTGTGGAGTCTACGTAAACGTTCCCGATTGAGGCAAGCTTCTGATGATATCTGGGCTACGATTGCTATTACAATTAACGCTAGGGCCGACACCAGAAATGCCCTCTGCGTATCCATGATAAACATGCAACCTGAAATGGTACCAAACAATTGAAGTCCCACACTGTGTTGGCCACAGTATTACTATATGAGATCGAGTTCAACCCTGATATAGCTTATTCGCTTAGCATATAATATAATAGCACAAAGTGCTAACCGATTGCTCATTTTTGGCATCAACATAATCCATCAATATATAATTGAAATTGCATGGACATTTTATTGCTTACATGGGTATACATATATATATATATATACTAGCCGATGAGCCCGACGTTGTCCGGGCTATTCAAAAACCAAATTTCAAGTCGATAGCTCCACCCGTCGCACGCGGCGACCCGATAAAATTCGTATCCGTGGCAAGATACATTCACATAGCAAATTTCAAGTCGATAGCTCCACCCGTTTCCGAGATATCGTCTGCGCATGCGCGAAGCTGGCGTCGCACGGGCTCGGCGACCCGATAAAATTCGTATCCGGGGCAAGATACATTCACATACCAAATTTCAAGTCGATAGCTCCACCCATTTCCGATATCTCGTCTGCACATGCGCGAAGCTGGCGTCGCACTGGCTCGGCGACCCGATAAAATTCGTATCCGGGGCAAGATACATTCACATAGCAAATTTCAAGTCGATAGCTCCACCCGTTTCCGAGATCTGGTCTGCGCATGCGCTGCACGGGCGCCGCACGGGCTCGCCAATACGACAACGTCCACCGCCTGGTCAAACTACACACACGTACCAAGTTTCGTCCCGATCGGTCGAGAATCGTAGATTTGTATAAATGACAAACAAACATACATACAGACAGACAGACAACCAGAGGTCTTCAAAATATATATGAGATATATATATATATACATACATATACCAGTTCTTGTTATCGGACAGTAAGATTGTCAAGTGATCAATGAATGGGGATTTCCATGCAAACAAATCTCTGGAGCAAAAGTTATATATTGTCCGGGAAACAAAAGCCGGTACGCCCGGTATAGATACACCGTGGAAGTATAACACTGAAATGTCAATCCGGGGGACACAAGTATATGTGTAACTTTTTTCATTGACTTCCTTGGAAACTTAGATAGGATATGAAATGATATTTTATTTCCAACACAATTACATGTATACATATATTTTGTTACACAATATTGAGTTGAAATGTATTTGCAAATTATGTCATATATTGGTGGGGGTGGAGGTATAGTCCTGCATGCCTTGATTTTTGCGTTTGACATCGTAAGAGTAAGTGCTTATCATTTCCCCTCTGATAGGTTTTAAGTACTTGCCTATATTGCTATGCAGTTTTATTATATGCTTGCCTATAAAATAGCGGGAAATTACCGAAATGTTCAATTTGTTATATACATTATGTTACAATAACTCAGTCATCATATATGTACTTCAGACTGTATAGTTGATAGTTATCTGGGATTTTAGTTCTGTCAGTGAAGTGGCATTAACAAGGTGTTCGGGCAGTTTGTTTCCATGAATTACAACTCGTTGCGTGAAGAAGTACTTCCCAAAGTTCTTATTCACGATTTTCATATGCTGCTTGAGATTATGTCCGCTCGTATTAGAATATTTTGTTTTTGGAACAATTCATCTGTGTTGGCGTTATACTGATTATGTAAGTACGTGTATGCCACTATTAAATCACCTCGCAGACGCCTGTACTATACGCAACTGAACGAGTCGATCTCTGGATCCAAGGTGGTTTAGCTGAGGTACCAGTCTGGTTGCACGACGCTGCAATTATATTTGAAATGAGAGTCACAAGCCGTGTTGCAATATTCAATGATTGGTCAAACCATACACGTATACAGACGTCTAAAAGTGTTCGGGTCTAACATGACGAGCGTTCTTTTTTAGGATACCGATGACCCGATATGCCTTATTACATATCGAGTTTATGTGAATGTCGAATTTACGTTTGTTATCCACATTAACACCGAGCTACTTTTCGCACGTGCTCTCCAGAATTGGTGTTTTTTTTTAGCTCACCTGAGACGAAATCTCCGGTGGAGCTATAGTCATCACTCCTCGTCCGTCGTCTATCCATCCGTCCATCGTCCGTCCGTCGTCCGTCCGTCAACAATTCTTTAAACATCTTCTTCAGAACCATAAGACCGAATGGGTTCATATTTGGTGTAGATGTTCCCTAGGTGACTCACATTCATATATGTTCAAATGAGGTCACTGTGTGAAATAGTTACGAAAGCAGGGCCATAACTCTATTCCTCCATAGTAATTCTTAGAATGACTTCTTCTCAAGAACCATTGGGCCGATTTAGCTTATATTAGGTATGGAGGGTCCTGGGGTCACTGGGTCAAATAGGGACAGAGCCATGGTCACAACTCTTAAACAAAAAAACCAAAACTAATTCAAATGGATTTGAATTTTTTTTTTTTTCAAATTCATTTTTTTTTTATTTTAAATGAGATTAATTTCTTGCTCAATTTAATTTTTTTTAAATTAAAAAAATAATAACACCATTACCGTATAACATCCACCAGGGTGACTCAAACCAAATTTGGTTTAAATCAGTCTAAAATCAAGAACATTCAAGCAGCAGATATTTAAAGCTCTATGAGATATGAGGAAGGTGCCTGAGATCACAGAATGTTTACTTTACAAGATATAGAAGTCACATTGATTATAAAGTAATAAATGAAATGGCAGTGTTAACAAAATCTGATTGGAGTGACAGCTCCTTTGATTAATAGCCTAAAATTATCTGCCTGTTAGAGAGTTTGTATATAAATGACCTATTGCTTATGATAACAAATCCCAAGGCCAAGTGTGAATGATGAATCTGACAGTTAGGCCAGTAAAACTAAATATCTGTTTTCTAGGCAATTACATATGGGAAACTGGATGAGAAAGAAGGAGGCATTTTCCGTAGCTTATCTGAGATGAAGAATTGAGTAATATTTTGTGTGGATGGTCCCTAGGTGGCTGGGATTCAGTTCTGTTCAAATGGGGCCACGTGGTCAAAAATGTGGCATAGCTAGGGACTTGCCTCTTTCCATCCATAGTAATTCTTAAAACATCTTCTCAAGAATCATCAGGGCTATTTACCGGTAGATTATAATTGGTGTGGAAGGTCCTTGTGTGACAGGGATACATATGTGTTAAAATGAGGTCACGGGTCAAATAAGGGCAGAACCAAGAACATAACTTGTCCATCCATTGTAATTCTTAAAATGTCTTCCTATCAAGAACCATCAGGCGTATTCAGCTTATATTTGGTATGGGTGACTAGGATTCACATTTGATTCAGAATTGGATCACTGGGTCAAATAGTGTCGGAGCCAGGGACATAATTATTTCCCTCAATAGTTATTCTTAAATCATCTTCTCAAGAACCATTTGGCATATTTATCATACCTTTTGGTATAGAGAGTCCTTGGGTGACTGGGATTCAGATTTGTTCAAATGGGTTCACCAGGTCAAATAGGGGTGCGACCAGGGACATAACTCTTCCCCCATAGTAATTCTTAAAATGGCTCCTCCTCAAGCGCCTTCAGCTTATATTTAGTAACTAGTATGGAGGGTCCTTGTGTTACTGGGGACTGGGTTACAGATTTGTTAGTTTAAACATATTTTATTAGCAAAGAATAGCTAGTTGGATTGGGGCAAAAGTTATTGCTAACTTATTGACGCCTCTTTCCAACAAACAATTGACAATTAACAAAAATAGTTAGGCTTCCTGCCTGCAATACATATAATACAAAGGTATACAAACAACACTTGTATGATTAAAATATGATAGTAAAGTGGGGTACACGTTAAGATGTCAAAGTGTACTGTTTGCGTCAGAATGAGGGTATGATTGTGGGCCTTCGGTCGATGATGTGATATTTGTTTCCTAATTTATATAATACCATTTCCATTCGCTAGGTTTAATACACTATTAATCATTAAATCGTTGTGTTTCTATGATATACTTTTGAGCAAAAATGAATAACTTGCAATTTATTTGCTCAGTCTCATGTGTGGAGCCGAAAGGTATGTTCAAGTGTAGTACGCCCAGTTTAGATATACTATCAAACAGTTTTAATCTTTCATGAATAAAGTAAGGACATTCGAAGAAAAAGTGATATGCTGTTTCCTCTGGTGCACCGCAACAGCATTTCGGCGAATCGGCAATATGATTGATATGCTTATCAAAATTAAGATTACTACAGTTATTTTGCAATTTGGCGTGTAGTATGTTCCTTTCTCGGCTTCCAACTAGGTAGAAAGGAGGCGGTTTCAATACAACAAACATAGCAGCTATTTTTTTCTCTATATTATCTTTATTTATTTTCTTCTTATTGCCTTTATCGTCACTCTTGGTGAGGTCATCTAGGAATTTGTTCCACTGGATAATCATTGAAGGAAAGAACGATTTATTATAATATTCAGCCTTTCTAGATAAAGAGTGAAATCGGTAGGGATATCTGGAAGGATAGTTTGTGTTGTCTCCGTAACGCGCAGGTAATATATCAGTCAAATATTTCGGAGCGTCTCCAGCTTGGATTCGGTTGAACATTTTGAATTTATGAAATTTTCTTCGTTCCTGCAGTGATTGCCAACCCAATTCTGTAAATAATTTATGTATAGCACACAAGCGAGTTAAGCCCGATACAATTCGAGCCGCATCTATGTGTAATTTGTCTAGCGTAGTTAGAAGGGAGTCGGGAGCACAGTCCCAGATAATATCTCCATAATCCATAAGAGGAAGAATGTAAGATGTGTACATTAGATTTAAGGATTTGCGACTAAGTTTATATTTAATTTTTCTAAGCATGGCTAATCGACCAGAAACACGAGTTACTATATCATTTATTTGAATGTCCCACCCTAAGTTGGATTGAAAGTTTAAACCTAAGTGTTTTTGTGAGACCGTTTCCTCGAGTTGGGTGCCACCAAAAAGGATTGGGGAGAATGTTGGGGATTCCTTTTGGGGAGATATTTGAAATCTGATCAGGGTAGTTTTGGTGGGGTTGAAATTGACAAGCCATTTTTTGGACCAATCGATACAGATTTGTTAAAATGGGGTCGACCAATCAAGAAATGGCATTTGATGTATATGGCCTATGGCGAGTTGGGATCAACATTTGTTTGAATGGGGTCCACCATTAAAACAGGGGGGGGGGCATGAACTTGAGAATGTGTTTGCTTCAGTCGGGAGGGAGCAGACTATGGACTATGTGGGGTGGGGGATCACGACCAAATTTCAAGGTGGAAACCACACTGCTCAACGGAGACTCTCTAGGCTAGGTCCCTCTTTAGGACTACTTGTTTTTAAGTGATTTTGACAAGTACTAACTCTTATGGTCTTCCGAGTCCCAGTCCGCTCGGGACTTTACAGTCTGGTGAGCGTCCCCACAACCATTGACTGTCATGTTTGGCACGTCTGTCATATAATATTCTTTGTGTGGATTGTTATATCCAATATGAACGACGTGAATTTTGTTCGAATTAAACTTGAACTGCCAGATATTCGACCACTTACAGACTGTATCTACTGTATCGACTGTTCGTCCAATTTGGATGTGACAATTATACGAATACTGCTTGTGTCTCACATGAACGTTTCTGCCTAAATCCGTGCTATAATAGACCGATGAAAGGGATATATAATGGCTAGTTACTATACTGAATTTTATTTAAGATAGAATAAAAATAGTTCTTATGTTTGACGTTACAGTTCGAACAGAAGAACTGTTGTTGTGAAAAACCAAGCGGAGATAAAAACCTGGGCTATTATATAGCAGGTTGCACGCCTGACACTACAATTTCGACAAAAACATACAGTCGAATTACGAAAGAATAAGTACACTGCGCGTCGGCGTGTATAGTCGAGATTGACCACATAAATTGATTGTAGGAGTCCGCCTCGCGTCGTCCTACAATCAGTTTCTTTGTGGTCAAATTTTTACTATACCCGCCGATACGCAGTTTATTTATATATATTTACATACTAAGTGTTGTCATCACTAAATCCAGCATTATGATTGGTCGGCGCCCACGTGGCTAGTTGCAGTTTTTTCTCGGTGAATGCGCAACGGCTCATAACACCAAGCTCATAACACCATCGATACGTCATTGGGTTTGGAAAGACGAACGCGTAATGTTTTGGGCGCATTTGGACTCGCGCAGGATTGACTTAATACATCATCAGGTTTCAATATGAAGAGAAATTGTTCCTATTAACTTTTGCCAAGGGTGCTATTGGGTATTTTGGTCACGATACACTTTTCGATTTAAATACATTTACAACAGTGGCTTTTTCGTTAAATGTATATAAATATAAGGATTAACTGTCATGTGGACTATTTTTATGGAGATGTAACCGTGAGGTAAGTGGTCATAACTTGTATGTAAAACCCTTCGGGTTTTACACAAGTTATATGTCCACTTACCTCACGGTTACATCTCCATAAAAACAGTCCACATGACAGTTAATCCTTATCTTAATCGGAATGCATGCAATCGTATTTAAAAAAAAATACGTTCTCTGTGTTTTAAGAAATACTGGGCAATACACACTATCTTGTGAATGAAAGCTAATTTGACATCATTCGAGATGGAGGTACCATACATGCGCCCAGGCGGACATACAATCCAGTATATCCCCATTTTATTATCGAAAAGTGGAGTTATAAAAATGGCATGCTTGCATGGAGAAAGGAGTTGAGGACAAATTGTTGCAGAAATCGCTGGATGGCCACGACCCTTGCCAATTGAGCCCCGACACTGGGTATGTATACATATTGCATGAGTTATATGTCAACTTACCCTGTTAACAAAAGAAATGATTAAGCCCAATATTAGATGTCATTATGTTAGGCAACCGTTTCAAAAAGATATAATTGAAGGCCCAAATTCGGTGAACTATATATATACTATGAGCAAACATAGATTTAGAGTGCTGTGCAACAATGCAAACACTCGAGGCCAAGTCTGGATATAGTGTTTTGCATAATTTGCAGAATGAGGTCCACAGAGGGTGTATTTAGTGGTGATACCCCGCCCAGCGGGCTAGCATAGCCAAATTCACCTTTCATGGCCTTATTCTGCTTATAGGCATAATCTTCTGGGAAGTATCAAATTAAAATTGTTTTTGGTGAATTTTCCCCTTCTGTTCAGTTTCTATTTCCCGTAATTTGCAGAAGATAAATTGCATAAGCGAGGTGACGAGCGGGTGAACATCACCAACTTCAACTAGGGAACTTCACTCTGTTCCTATGTCTCACATAGCAGTTGAGACCTAAGCAGAATGAGGTTCACAGTGGGTGAATTTGTGAGGCTAGCACGCCATGTGGGATAGCGTCACTAAATTCATCCTATGGGGACCTCATTCTGCAAATTTCAGACACACTATATCCAGGCCATAAAAGTACAGTATATGCTACATGCGTGGGCGTGGGCGTAGAACATAGACACATGGGTCGTCTCTTTGTTGTAATTTAAACTGAAGAGTCTGACTCTGACATTTTTATTGAGTTATCATATTGGACTTGGCTCTACACGTGATCTCATCTGGAGAGTAGTGTCATGAACTCACAACGTGGGTCGACTTCAAGGGCATATATATATGTTTATGAATTGGATATGACACCCCCCCCCCAGAACTGTTTGTTATCGATCTATGTGAATATCGCTTCAATTTGCCTTATCATTTTACGACATCACCCATCCTAGTACTGCGGATTTACGACATGCTGTAACTCCTTTTCACTGCTACATAATGTGTAAACATAGCTTTTTGTGACGTCACCCATTTGAAAGAGTAGTCGCTTGTATGTTACCATAATATATCAAATTTACTTATTATATACACCGATTTTCAAGTATCATAGCGCCAATACTGATGACTAGAAACATGACAGTAGGCATTTATCTTTGGAGCCTTTTCAATCAAGAGGGGGTGTCTAATTTCTAATTTCAGGCATGTTGTTTCACGCAAGCATTGAAATGTCCACTGTTATACAAAAATTCAAATATAATACCGTTCCGGAGACAGGCTGTAATATCCATCACGAAATACCTAAGCTAGTATAGTAAAATACATGTAAATGTAGTCATTATTCAGTAACTACCTCAACCTACAAAGTCGCCAAAAAACTCAGATTAGGCATACCGCGCGCACCAATCAGTCATTCAGTTTATAATTCTCCGCCAAATCCGAAATACGCAGCAATAATTGCAGAAATGTAAGAGCAAATTTCCGAGGATATTTGTTAAATCTGTATATGACAGAAGGACCTCGTGGTCGTACGTCCTGTTCAGTCAACGGTTGGAAAATCAATGAGGCACTTCCAGTCCATTAAGTTGACAGTGGGTTAAGATGTCACGCCATCCGTGCAGCAAACACATCCATGCAGCAAATCCGTGGTTGGACAGGGCCGACCACATGGCACATCTCAGGTGCCTTGACCCAATTGCGTTAATCCATCCTGATCACATGCGATACTTTGGATCAGGCCATTAGCCAGACCATGGCTTCAAACTGTACATTATTGCAGCGGCTGGAATGATCTCGGTCTGCGGCCTCGACCGATCCATTCGCTGAACTGATGTGCAGAATGAAGCCATTATCATATACAAAATTGTGTTGTCTGATAGATTGGGGTTAATGGACGAGTACAAGCCGTGAGGCAAAATGCAGAAGAATCGGCGTTACTCAACAGTTGGGGTAGTAAAGTGAAGCGCTTAGGGCCCTCACGGGGATAGGCGCTAAACAAGCCCCATTATTATTATAATAATGTTTCACACAATGTCAAAACAGAGGAGTTTGATGGGGATAATCTCAAGATATTTTTTGTGAAAAGTTCCGCAGCAAAAGTTGATAGTTGATACGCCCCAACTAGCTGTCTCGTCTCATAAAATTCCTCAGAAATTCTCCCGGTGGATGTGGTGATTAAATTCCTTTTATATCAGGATCCCAGCCGTATATAGTACCTAATGAAACCTATAACGCCTAAAAATTAATGTAGACTTCGTCTAGATTACTATATGAGACGTAAGACTTCGTATAAGTCTCCATGTGGTACATACAGGATTTGGTTCACCCATGTACTGGTATGTTGAATATCAAGAACATACTCAAATATAAGGTGCAATACAGTTTATTGCTCAATCATCGGAATGCAATAACTAATTCAACAACTACCAATTGTATACTAGGGTACAGTTATTTCTGGTTATATGTCTTAAATCTGTCAATTAATCAGTAAGTGTTATTTCAACTATTCTTATGAGCAAGGAATCTGAGGCAGTTAGTTCACTTTAAACTTGACTGAATAGAGAGCGTCAATAGCTGTATTGAAATACGCCAAGTCCCTTTAATTAATTAAAAGTGCGGGCCACGAGTGATCATTATCGTATGGTAATTATATAGTGATTCACTAGCATGTTTGTAATATGTTGTTATGTCTGCTGTTTATCACAGAACAAAAGTGTATTAGTAAACAATAATATACATATCTATATATATATATAAAAGAGTAGGATCTGTCTGTCAGTTTGTCCGTCTGTCTGTTCGAATTTTTCTCCCAGACCCCTGGACCGATTTCAACCAAATTTAGTGTGGTGACTCGGGGTACCCTGGCGGAGGTTATAGTTTTTTTAAATTTTGATTTAAAAAAATTTAATTAAATAAATAACAAAAAACAAACACGCTCACACTGGGCTATTTCAGCACCAGGTGTACGCTCTTTGTAGATGCGTTTTCACTGTAAGTCCACTATGGGCTTATGTCAAAACCAAATAAGTACAATATGAACCAATGTCAATACTTAGGTCCAATATGAACATATTTGCCCGATGATATATTGAAGTAGCATTATCAGCAGGGGTACATGTATTTTTGACGGGTCGATCTCGTTGACAGGTGAAACATGTTCGAACATCTACGCCTCCGCATCCAATTTCCTCTAAGGTTGTCACGCAACCAGTAACGCACGGTGTATTTTGTTGGGAAGAAACACCATTTGGTAGTCGTCGTCCCAGTTTCGCACTTTTTATACGGCGAGGTTGTGGTTGTAGTCGATCTGGTCGTTACGTCTGTATCTCTCCACGTTATTCCCTGGATGGTTGTTCTTTTATTTGGTTCGAGTGTGGTTTTCCAAGTGATCCTCTGTGTAGTTGGGGCAGTCTTTGGCGGGATTTTGGTTGTTGTTTTGAATTTGATGTTTCTATTGATCTCCGGGACCCGTTGGTATCTACCATATCGTATCGGTGTGTATATCCTATAGGGACTATATCTTGTATATCCGTATCTCCAGTATCTGCTCCTTACGTACCTCGGATAATACATAAATGTCGCATATCTTCGTAAACGCCTCCGGTTGTGAGTGGCATCTGACGATATCTGGGCGACTATTGCAATTGTAGCTAATGCTATGGCCAACAATAGGAGAGCCCTCTTGGTTTCCATGTCAAATATTTAATCTGTGAATATAGTAATTCCAATTATTATATAAAGTTGACCGACAATGCTCAGACCATAAACTAAAGGCACTTGCCTGTTTGAAACCACAAATTATACTCGATTTTGTCGCGTTCCGTTCTGTTGTGGAGATAAACAAAAATAAGTCATATAATTTTATGCTGATTATATATAAGCCACGGACATATCTTTTCGATTCATATATACTCCATTAAAGACATATTATGTACTTGTTCGGGTGTGTGAAACTGATGTTAGTATTCAGGCGCTATGCCAACTGAAGAAATATAACATTCTACTAACATCGCCTGAAATTTGAAGCATATCGACCGTACCAATCCATAGAAAACATCGTCAGAACTACGCTCAATTGTAAATATGTACTACTCGATTCGGGACGCATATATCGGCGATAAACTAACGAAAACGATTTCGCCATCGGGAGTCACTGCATTTAATTCATATATAAGAATGACGGTATGTATTGTCAATTTGGATATACTATTTGTAACAATTACTGCAGCATTCTCCATGTCTATTTAATCACCATACCGGAGTGTTCCACATCACTTTAAAAAGGGCTCCATTTTACTTGTTATACCTTCAACATCCTGCATTTTTAAATTATAGCTATCTTACTGGAAAAATTGTGAATGATAACATATTTAACTTCCGTATCACTTGTAATCGCTCCAAAACTATCACACAAAGAAAGTTGGCATAACTTGTCACTCGTGAACTAATTACGAGGTTTAATTGGCGAACGTCAACTTCGCACACGCACAGAGCAATTTTGGTTCCCCATAGAACCAAAAACTTGTTCCATAGTTTGTCCCAATTGGGGAACCAAACGAAGAACCAAACGTACATGTTTTGGTTCTTCGTGATGAACCAAAATAAAGAACCAAATCAACAACCAAACACAGATGTTTTGGTTCTTCACGAAGAACCAAAAATATGGAACCAAATCAAGTAGAAAACAGACATTCTGGTTCCACATGGAACAAAACTTGTTTTTAATTTGTGTCATGAGGAAAGAACCAATGTGACCTATTATAAATATATAAGGGTTCTATATCTGGTTCCCAGGATGAACCAGAACATGGAATCAAATAGTTCCTTTGGGTTCCCAATTTGGTTCATTAAATGCCCAAATAGGAAACAAATCTCAATTTCAAACAAATATGAGTGCTTGTGGATACCATGCCCGTGACATTATGTGTGATTTATAAGCACGTTTGGGGTGTTTTTGTTTCTGAAAGTTCTATTTCTTCGTAAATATACCGTTTAGAATTGATATCACACGATGTTGGTTCGCCGAATAGACCCCGGAAATATCGAAAATCTATTAATACATTATTGTTCGATACCTTTCACCCTGTTTGTGTTATGATCAATATCAAACGGTCTATGCATATTACTCGAAACAGGCTATGGGCAATATCAAACGGTCTATGCATATTACTCGAAACAGGCTATGGGCATGTGTACATTGATATTTCAAAGGAATCCCGCTTGATTTGGTCTTCCCCATTAATTAATTAAATCGGACTTGGCACTGAAAGGGTTAAACCTTAACCCCAAACGCGTGGACATGTTGTTAAATGTTAGACTATAGGACATTTAAGCTAGGCCTGATCCCATGCACACAATTCTTGAATTCGTTGGGTTCTTAGAAAAACCAAACTTAGAATTTGGTTCCAGATGGAACCGGGGAACCAAATTGGGAGCGGTATTTTTAGAGTGCATCAAGCATCGACCAACTATGACTTTATATGGTATTGTAGTTGTGTTTGCTCCTGTACTGCATGTGGAATACATTGCGACGGTGTTACATGTATGTTGAGTGTGACCGATTGGTTCAGCTACCATTGTGGAGAGTATCATTCCACTTTTTTTCGTTTCTTACGCCAGATTCCGTCGTGTCAACTTGGAATGTGTGTCTCCGAGGTGGCAGACATTTATGACATCAATACTTCATACGGGTAGCATGTATATTTCAGTTTGAAAATTTGGAAGTTGCAACTACAAAACAATGTAACTAGATAATAAATAGACCCAAAATTCTCCGATTGGTATGCTCCTCTGGATATCTACGTAAGTACGTATACGGTATATATAGAATTATAGAATAAAACAGACAGCAAATACAAAACATATATAATATCGAGTGTATATGCACGGCGCTAATAGGTTGGACACGACATCAAAAAGCATTGTAATGATTGGAGCAAGTTTTTTTTCATATGTGTTTTCTGCATGGGGTACGATAACAAAATTGTCGTCAAACGAGTTTCATAAAACATATGTGGAAAGTGATGTCCAAGAAGATGCCACGTCCTTAATTCGTGAACTTTAAAAAAAAATCTCAATTTCAAACAATCAATTTGAGGGGGAAATCTTTATCCCTTATAACCAATGTAAGCAAAAATATTATAACAACACGTGTTTACTTTCACAATATGATAGACATTTCGAATATGAAAAAAAGTGGTTTTTAAAAATAAAAACAACAATTTTTCCATGCAGCTCGATAGACAGTTTGACAGGAAATATTTTCAAAAACACATTGCATTATCTAGACTTTAAACCCAACTAGGGTATGCGCTCAGTCTAACATCTCAAATCATAACTGTCTGCGAGAAAATAAATAAAACATTTTTCATGGCATATTTTAGTTTTTTGGCTGCCATTAATTTTCCAGGACTATTTTTATCTGGCAAAGGGTAAAAAAACAACATAAAACAACATACATATACATATTACTCAACCACGTTTTCAATAATCTTGAAGACATAAATACTAAATACTGATTAATCTTTTCAGATATTATGTAGTTTTATGGTGACTTTTCCTAGAAAAAAATAGTTCTGCAAATGGCTGCTAAAAAATATATACCCTAAAATATGCAGTAAAAATGTTTTATTTATTTTCTCACAGACTGTCACAATTTCATATGGTAGACTAAGCGCATACCCTATAATGCAGTGTGTTTTTTGAAAATATTTACTGTCTATCGACCTACATGAAAAAATGGGTGTTTTTTAAAACCACTTTTTTTCATAATTTCGAACATATCTCTCAAACTGTGAGGATAATGAGTTGTTGTGAAAAGTACTATAGCATACATTGGTTATAAGGGTTAGTGATTTTTTCCTTCAAATTGAAAGTTTAACATTGACATTTTTTTGAAAATTCACGAATGGGACGCCTTCTTATCGTTTGTTCGATATTTGATTATTTGAACATAAAAAAAGAAAAGAAAATTATATATATTAACTAACTTACATTCTTGCTGGTGCCTTCAAGTTCCGACTACCGATATGCCACAGCAATTCGTCAGAGCAAGTGACTCCTCGTGAGAGAAAACTGCTTCTTTGTGAGCTTTTATTTTAACCTTTCCAAATGTACTTCATTGAAGGCCAAAATCGTTAATTATTAGCTCTCGACAAATATAGAATATTTTGTAACTATTAGGCTTTCAATATGTACGTCAATACATTTAGAATAGCAAAACAAATAGCGAACAGTGTCTTGAATAACTAATTTTTGGCTATTGAAATTATTCAACAAAGAGGTCGAAGTAAATCATAAACTGATGGCTTGATCCATTCATGTTGTAGTTTGGAGAGTCTATCATGTCCTTGTTGTCATTATGCTTTTATACGGTCAATAGGAGATATTGTATGTACACCAAGAAAGGCTGCCTCGATGCCGGCAAAGTCTCGTCTTGACGTCCCCCCCTGTGGTTTCATGCAAGATATCTCACTATAATGTTTATTTGACTAATATATAACAACACGAAAGGGACTTTCTGAACACGAGTTTTCTATCGATATATTATATGTTATATTAATCTGATCTGATCTGCTGTGACACCGACACAAAACTTCTTTCCGTAGTTTTGTTCGTGCAGCCAGTTCTTTCGGCGTTCTCCTGTGGTTTCGCGAAAGATATCTCCAACGATTTTCAGCCGCGAGGCCGAATAAAGTCGAAATTTTGCCTGCTGCTGTATGTATAGCAATAAATATTTTCCTAGCACTTTCTATAATTCTATCCGCCAAGTAAATCCGTCATACTTGTTTGTGTATAAATGTTTGTGTATAAATGTGTATAAATGTTTGTGTATAAATGTGTATAAATGTTTGTGTATAAATGTGTAAATCCGTCATAAATGTTTGTGGTCAATGCTCGAGCGGTCGGAGCTCGGACTCGCGCTATATCCTGCTGCCAGAACATTAAAACTGTCAATAAGCCTCATAACAACAATGAACACCGATCGTTCCAGGAGGTCGCTACATCTGTTTGGAACAGGCTGCCGCTCAACATTCGACGTTGTGACACTTTTCCGTCTGTGCTTCAAATTGCAACAGACAAATAAATAAATAGTAGTTTATACATCCACTTCTTAGCTTCAAATCAGATATTTAAGTGCAATGACTTTTATTTGAGTTTTAATTATTTTTTACCGCTGTGTATAGTTTTAACGACTCACTTTAAAAAAAATATCCTACCCCGTATTTTAAATGCCTTATTGACAAGTTATTGTTGACCAATTTGTTTTTTTTAGTGTGAACTTTTGTGTACCTTTTTATGTAAATCGCATTGAAATTAATTGATGTCTAATGCGTTTTTAATTGTATATATAATAATAATAATAATAATAAATGAGTATCACGCAAGTACGACTAGAAACGAGGTAAAATGTAATAAACTAGGAAAAGGAGGATCTGCAACCAGTTTTGTTGGGATATAAGATTTTGCGAAACGAGTTTGATAAATTTGATTCACAACGAGTCGTAGACATAACTAGTTGAAGATATTTTAGATCACATGAAAAAACTACAGCTTTATGCCTTTTTAACAAATCAAAATTTTTAAAAGAATCTGAAAAATGCATGCAAAATGAATACCTGCACGGCCTTGGCTGAGACGATTCACAACGGTATACGACAGTAATGCGCGCTCTGACTGGCGACGGAAACTATCGTCCCACAATTTTCCTCTTTCGTTTTTGTGCCTATTTTCGTTAGTGAAACGAAGTTGGACAATAATTTAACTTTAATCAACAAGGCAATCATTTTGCAAACTCTGGTGTTGGTCTCGTACGCGGCCTTTCGAACTAATATTAATCCGCGCGGTAATTATGGTGGCGCGATGCCAAGTATCCAACTAAGCACGCATGCACCTATTCATCACTATATAATGTAAGATATGATATAGAAGGAAATATGTAATTGATGTTTTAATGATGTAATAGCCTAATAGGGGTTTCATGTGATATAATTATATATTACATAGTATTTTGGCTGCTATATGAACATATGCAATGCTATTTTTTCAAACACGCTGATACCTCATTTGTGTCCAAACTCGCAGTTGTTTGCTGACCAAAGGTGTCAGTCGAAGGATTCTCCTTGATGCATGACTTGTGTATTGCACGATCCTCCGACTGGCAACTTTGGTCGGAATACTACAGAAAACTACTGAGTATTTCCGAACGCATAAGGCATCAACTTGTTTTTAAAATAAACTAGCATATGCTCGTAACAGTCAAAATTCTATGCTTTGTGTCAATTCCTCAAACATTATGTTTTTTGCACGATTGGCCATTTTGAATGCGTGGTACACACCAACCTCGAAACCACGTTATTCCCCACTGCATGTGTATTTCCATAGTGGAAAGCACAAAATAATCCATAAGTAATACGTCGAAAGCGACCACGAAAGCTCATAATTGAAAACTCTCTTTATTATCTACCGCTTTTAGCTCAACTTTACAACGTTGGCATCCGTCGTCCGGGCGTGCGGACGGTCATAAGGACGTTCGTACGCCGACAATTTTCTTCGGCACGCCTTCCCCCATCTGATCTTCATTAAACTTCATTTGTAGCTTCAGGGTAAACTATATATGAGAATTGAATCCATCGGCAAACCATACAGCCCGTATTTATGGACGGATCATTAAAAAAATTTGCAGGCACGATTGTAATCACCTGTAGTTGGGAGCTATCGAAAAATTTGAACGATTTTGTTTATGAAAAACGTGGCCGCCGGCAGCCATCATTCGGCACTCCATACAGTCCACATCTCTCATCCGATAGTGACCAAACTCCATACGGATCTTCGGGATGACCTCTAGATCAGAGACTCCTATTTTGACCGACATTTAAAAAAAAACACATGGCCTCCAGCAGCCATCTTGGATTTCAAATTTGAATAAATCGGCACACCCCGCTTTTATTGGAGAATTGATTTGAAAAATTACGGGCATACTTAGAATCAACTCTAGATGGGAACAATTTTCGTTGAAAACATGGCCACTGGCGGCCATCTTGGATTTCACTCTTTATATGACTAAATCCTTTGGCGCACCCTACAGACCACATCCCTCATCCGATCATCACCAAACTTCACTTATGGATTTTCGTGGTAACCTCTTTACTTAACTTTCCTTTCCTGATTCTTTATCATTCTATTCACTGCTCAGCAAAAAATAACTCCTTCCCAAGTTGAGCTATAGAGTCATTGACACTTTCATTTGCAACGAAAGCATGAATGCGCTTTATGTGTGGATGTTTTGTTTCACTGATGAAAATTAAAATATTTTTTGCTGAAAACTGTTCATTATTACCCATGGGGCATACAAGGATTGGAACGTATTGAATAATCTTGGTTGAGAGAATCCGTTAAAAGTTCGTTAGTCACACACTATATAACAGACTTGCACAAAAGAGTAAATTCCATGAGTAAATGTTCTTTATATAAGATTTTGAAAACTGTCTTTAGAGCTGGATGTCACGTAAATAGCACTAAGGATATCAGAAATATGGCTACGTTCAGATGTAGAAGCCACCACATACCTATTGAAACTAGTAAATGGAATGAATCCAGAAACCCACAATTCTGTAACTTGTGCAGCGGATTTAGAGTTTGCGACGAATACCACTATATCATGAATTATTGTGACTATATATGTTCATTCGGAAGACGATTTAAACCTTTGTCGTTAACACGTTCTCCCAACTTGATACAGTTTAACCCTTTACCCAACAGAACGGCCCTGTGCCAATGCATTCTCTTATATATGCGAGTCGACCATAGGTCGCCTCGCATATATAAGAGATTGCATTGGCTTAACACATATTAAAAATGATAAAATTGTCAAAGAATGTAGAAAAATATTATAAAAATTGTTAAAAAATGTAAGAAAAAATTATAAAATTGTTAAAGAATGTAAGAAAAAATGGTAAAAAAGTGTTAAAAAAAGAATTGTTTTAGGCCAATGCATTCTCTTATATATGCGAGGCGACCTATGGTCGACTCGCATATATAAGAGAATGCATTGGCACAGGGCATAACTGTAACCATCACAATGTGGTCAATGAACCGGTTCCAATGATATCCAATATCCATATTTGTATGGTGTTATTGAGACAGACCGAAGATATTTTAGGCTGTTGAAGCTTTATTTGGGCGTTTTTGGCCGTTTTGTTGGGTAAAGGGTTAAGATTACTGTGAGAACAAAAGACGCTGTTTCAATATACAATTTGTGTGATTTTATCAGAAATCTATAGAACAATTAACGGGTTCATCGCCAATATAAAGGAATAGAATACAGTAATTTTAATTTATTTAATGACCGTCATCGTCATATATTTTATTCCACACCCATTGACGTGAGGTACATGTATTCAACGGCATCCCAGCCATTGAATACATAGTAGTGTATACCTCTAGTGGAATACAAGCCGGAACTATTCTTGTTGACGTTGTCGCCAAGAAAGATGACGTACATTACGTCGATCATCCGCTTCCGTTGATCCCCCCATAATTACTGGCTATTTGTCAGACTTAAATCACAATAAAGGTGGCTATAGTAACAATGGATATGACATTCATGGATTGAACTTATCTGACTGAACGGTGTAGAATAAATACAGAACATAACTTGCATCATAATCTCGAATCTTTTATCGAACTCGTTGCGGACGGCGCAAAGTTATATTTCGCTCGAGCTACGCTCTCGCGAAATATATCCTTGCGCCATCCGCAACTCTTCGATAAAAGATTCTCGATTAAGATGCGCGTTGTGTTCTGTCTATGTATTTGTTACCTGGGCGAGTGAATACAGAATTGAATTGAATTGAAACCTCCTATTGATGGATTCACGGACCAGATCTAATAAATATATTTCTACTACCTTGCATATACAAAGCGTGCAGTTGGTGGTTGTGTGATGTCAAAGAGGACACTCAGGAGAGGGCACACAGTTCCATGTTGAACTTGAAGCCACATGGCGGTTTGGAGCCCAAAACTATACCTACAGTCTGCCATCTATCCCCCTCCCCACGCCCGCGGTTCCAGTAACATAGATCATGCCACGGGAACACATTTCATATCATAAAAATTAGAAATTGTTTCCTGGTAAAAAAAAAATCTAAATTTTATGACTTGCAATTGTTTTTTTTTTGTATTTGAAATCCGTAGCCTAAAAATGGAAAATGATAGATCTTTTATCCAGTATGCTGCAACAAGACATTTTGAGTACTTTTTGCAGCCTAATTTTAGGCTTCTGAAAGTTCGTGTGCCCATGACCTGGACCAGAAGCATATATATGGTTTATTTTGTCTTGCAGAGCTCTTAACCATGTCCACACCTTTGGTTTTTGACTTTTACCCAGCAGGGATAGTGCAAATGATATTGCTAGCAACATCGACCTTTCACGTCGATAGGTGTTGTCATCGGTTGAAAGTCAGAAGGTAGGCACCTTTTCACCATAAAATGTTTTGTAATTATGTGCAGTTCAAACGAAAGTGGCTCATTTGCATATACGAAATTAAATTATGTTACCTCATTCGAGAGGCGAGATAAAATATGTTGATATCACAAAATACAGACATTTAAACAAATTAGTCTCTGAACAAAATACCGAAGCCATAACAATTTCCCAGCTGTTTCCAATATTTTACATTGATGTGAAACGAATTCTCTTTCTTCACACCATATTAGGAACAGCTTAAAGTTAATGCTCGTCATTGTTTCCTGGTAAAGAAATTTATAAATGTTATGACTCGAAATGTTTCCCGTGGCATGATCTATTTTGCTTACCGGAACCGGGCATGGAGGGAAACTAGATGGCATGACTAGGTATAGCCATGCGTATAGTTTCAAGTTCAACATGGAATGTTATGTCTCCCACATCCATGTAAGTAACGTAATCCGGTTCTCAGCGACACTCTCCCTCATTTGGGGACCTGGGCTTTAAGGATAGGTAGTATTCTATAGCACGACTTTGGGTAACTTATAACAACGTGGTATTTTTTTCCAAAACAGAGTGGTTACTTTTTGTTGTGAATGATTTACTTTCATCAATATCTCCATTTAACAGTGCATAACTAAATAACATAAATTGATTATTTCATGGGTGCATTTCAATAAAAAACATGAAAGTCCAATTATCCTTAAATTGTTTTAGTGACCCGATGTACCATTAGGGGGTCAGAGGGTCTAAAGTCCCCCTCCCCACAATTTTGAGGAGTGTTAGCCCCCCCCCCCCATTGGGAAAAGGTGGCAGTTGACCTAATTAAGCTTCCGGCACCCAGTAGCCTTATTGGGGATGGTAGCCCCACCCCAATTGGGGGGGGGGGATAACATCACCACTAGAGATACTGTCGCGCAAGACTGTCATGGCAGATTTGTTAAACAGACAGTATGCCCTGTCATCTGGTCAAATTTCATGCCTGAGGCTTTGTCTGATGTTGTATCATTATGTTTAGATATTTAAATTGACTTATGGTTGCTTTATATTGTTATTAAAGTATTTTTAATTTAAATTTTCTGTTAATTTTGGTAAATCTTTATTATAATCTTCATTATAAATTGCCAAATTCTGCACGAAAAGGGTTAAAATTGGACAAGATATCCCTCTCAAAATGTATATTAACATTTCCTCTTCAATTTAGTAATATTATGGTATATAAGGGCATACTTCAGTTATACGAGATGCATCAGCTAGTAAAATTGAAAAAAAAACCTAATTTTTTTGGCTTTATTTTGATGATTGACACAAATTTTCAGGATGACTCATATTGAAAAAATAAACCACTACTGCCCGATATAATTCATTTTTGGTTTCAGTAAGGTCTATATTTGGATAAAATACTATAAGAAACGCTGTGTTTTACGCATATACATATATATAGGAATCAGGGAGCTAAATGTGTTCTAGAGTCGGGGAACGAGTACACCGTGGAATGCTAAAGGTGAAGGTAACTGAAGAATGACCTTAACCTGATACATGCGACACGTTATTAAAGGATGACATCGCGTTTATTTGATTTGTACATCATATCTAAATAATTTAAACTGGTGAATGAATGGGGGAATGGATTTTTGTGAGCGGGAAATTTAGCTGTAGTTCTGTATTTGACCAGATCAAATTTGGCTGTGGGATAGCCCTGTCGTACACTTGGGGATTTATTTTAAAAAGTAAACACATGACCTATGATTTTTCTACCATTTTTCGTGATCAACTGGTGTCAATCTAGCCGGGTAAACATCTCTGATATCGCCTGCAGGCTTCAATTCAGTGAATTTGGCCGAAACGTTAACACTGTCGCCTATGGGAAACCATTTAGTTCCGTGATTCCTATAGTACCGTCTCATTGAGCTCGTGACCTGGATTATGTCTACGCCAGCTACACGACGAGACGAAGTTCGAGGTGGTGTGGAGGGGGTATTGGGGGGGGGGGGGGCTAGCATGTTATCTCCCTCCGTGCTGTAAGTTCACTGCCATATTGTGTTTGAAACGGTGCACCCAAGTGGTCACTAAATTCCGACAACACCCGATTACCCGATGCATATCTAAGGAATTGGCGACATCCAACATTGATCAAAGTTCTAACAGTTAGAACATGTCTTATACAACAGTTTGAAATTTCCATTCGAAAATAGCCAGAAGTTCTAATAATTCCAATAGTCTGATATTCCACGCACATATAGTGCGAATTTTCTCATACCAATAATCGAATTAATAGTTTCCTATACGTGTGATAATATTTTTGTCTGAAATGACCGCAAGTTGGAATATTTTCAACCATAGCAGTAGCGGGATGTCAGGTTGGAAATTTCCATTCGAAAAATAGCTAGAATATGTTCTAATAATTCCAATAGTCTGATATTCCACGCACATTTAGTGCGAACTTTCTCATACCAATAATCGAAATAATAATTGGAAATTATTTTCGAATGGAAATTTCCAACTGTTGGAAATTTCCTGACATTTCAGACAAAAACATTGATCACACGTATAGGGACGTATTAATTCGATTATTGGTATGAGAAAGTTCGCACTAAATGTGCGTGCAATATCAGACTATTGGAATTATTAGAACATGTTCTAGCTATTTTCGAATGAAAATTTCAAACTGTTTGTCGTATCAGACATGTTCCAACTGTTCGAACTTTTGATCAATGTTGGAGGTCGCCAATTCCGTAGATGTGCATGTGCACAGTACTCAATTTTCTTGTCTGAAATGACCGCAAGTTGGAAGATTTTAACCATAGCAGTAGTGGGATGTCAGGTTGGAGATTTCCATCAATTGGAAACCGTGATATACCAGTTCGATGATTTAAAACCAAAGGGGGTGCAAATGGACTCTCCCGGGCTCAGGGACTTTAGTCCGGTTCAATGTGGGGTTGTGGGGGGGGGGGTGGTTTCAGCCGGAAATTCTAAGTTGGACATATAATAGATACATGTGGTTTTGTCACGTCCATGTGTAAAGAAGTGATCTAAATATTAACTTTGATGTTTGTACATGTCCACGACAAAAATATCATACTCAATTGATTGCGCACCATCCCTTATACGTTACGACATATGCAAGCAATGTCATGGGTTTGTGATAATATAGACACAGAAGGAGAATATACAGGACAGGATGCTGATGTTACAACACTATAAAGCTAGATGGAATCACTGTATTGACATTTTTCATGTACATTTTCTTTTTGTATTTGTTTGATTGCCAAATTGGTATTGTTCATGGCATATAATCACAGTATACAAACAATATAAGCATTTCGGTTTTAAGAGCCACATCAACTGTATACTATTTAGTTAAGCCATCATTTTGTTTCACCCTAACATGGTGGTTCCAGAGTTTGGATTATCGGTTGTTCCATTGCTGTTGCTCCAGGATGACCACTGGCTGGTTGGTCCAGTGTTTGGCATGTTGGTCGTTCCGTTATTGTTGCTCCAAGGGGTCCTCTGTGTGGACGTTACATTACTGTTGCCCCAAGATGACCACTGGCTGGTTTGGTCCAGTAGTTGTCGGTCTTTTTGGCTTGGTATATCTAACTCTCATGAACCTACTGAGGAGGTAGCTTTTGTACGGATTGTACCGGCTGATAACCCGACGGTAGCTTCTGTAGCGACGGACTGGAGTGTATACCCGTGACCTATATGGACTATACGTTCTATATGAATTGGATATGTACCGACCAAAGCCCGTTCGGTATCGCCTATATATCGGTCTGTATGTCCTATATCTGGTAGTATATCTGGTCGTTCCGTACCTTCGGTAACTTCTAAATCTCCGGGTGTGCGTGGCGTCTGACGATATCTGGGCTACAATGGCAATTGCAACCAACGCTATGGCCAACACCAGAAGAACCCTCTTCGTATCCATGACAACGCTCTTTAATCTGTAAAAATAGTAATTCCATTTATTCATCTTAACCCTTTCTATAATACATACTGACTGGCGAGTAGGAAATGCTCATAAGACGGTTGAACTTATTATCTGATAATTACCCACCAATGAATAGGATTTCTTTTTCACGTTTTATTATCTGTCGTTTGCTTATATTTCCCGAGCTTCCCTCCAGATGAACAATAGACCATTCCAATGTATGCTTTTAGAATAATTGCAATTATAGAATCAGTTTAGTAAATAAAGGGTTAACTATGGTGTATTTACCCCCCCCCCCATTTTCTTTTTGGGGTCCAATTGGTTCAGGTATAAACTATAATTTTGACTAAGGGGGGACCAATCAACATGCGCTCCAGTCACTATATAGGTCATGATTGTTTTTTCCCACGAACTTGAACAGAAATAGTTTATAATTTTAGAACCCTTGACTATTTTTGATTGAAAATCTGTCTCTAATTATTTCTTAACTAAATTAGTTGACAAATTGGCGAGTAGTTCCTTTAGGAATGTCCAGATAATAGGTTCAATTAAACGGCCTATACGTTTGTTGAACTTGTCTGAGCATTACTCAAAAATGAACATTATGTTCCGATTCGTCATCTTCAGTTAAAACCCAGGTTTAAACAAACCATCGATGGTCTAGTCTAGTTAGAGACGAGTCAAAGGGTGTGGTGCTGATCGTTGGTGACCAGGTGATTACATAACTCGTTGATCAAGTAGCTAACTTAAATTGTGGGAAGGTCAAACCCACTCGCACAATAGACACGATCTCAATCGACATTGCTTTGACCTACACCCATTGAACTGGTTCACAAATTATGGATTCGTGATCTCATCGTCTGTCTAATAAATTGCCGACTGATATGGCTTAGGATAAATCCCAAACCTTTTTAAAACAAATATTCATTCATGACGAGTATTCACTAAGGGAATTTTCAGATAATAAGTTCAAAAACCGACCATAGGCCGTTTGTTGAATATATTATCTGAACATTTCCAATCGTGTGTCGTCTACTAATATCTCCTGACAACAACGATCTAGCTTAATACTAGCACATTACAATGTTTATCTTATAACTGGATGGGGGATTCAGAAAATAAAGGGTTAACAATTATTATAATTGACAAAACAAATCATCCACGTACACTGGACTCGTGTGACGACTTAACATAGTTAAGATAAACAAGAAGTTGCACCACGGGTGCTGGGGAACCCCCATAGTTACAATATGGGCAGGTCGGAAACCAGAACGTAAAACGTGAACAAAATCAAGAAACCCTCTTTTGAAAGCCCTCCTGATGCCAATTCTGCATACACAATTTCATCCAGATCCGATAACCCATGGTTGAGATATATTAGCAGATGAACGGACGGACGGACGAATATAGTCCAGTATATATACTCCCATCTATTGGGAGGGAGAATAAAAATGCTCGTTACAGCATGTTAGCACAAGAAAAATAATAATATGCATTCATGACTGTCCTCGAACATAACTGTTCGATCGTATCGGCATCGCGATTTTCGAAAATTGGGGAATGATAATGTATCTAACTTATATCTGTCTGTATGTCTGTATCTTAGAATCGCCCAGAGCATCGTAAAAGAAAATGGTTGAAATATAATGATGATGTATACTATAACCATCTCCAATAATGAATTACGCATATGCTATACATATATGGAGTAAAATACCACGCGTAAGTTAACCCTTTTCTATTCTAAATACTCATTGATGAGTAGTTATCCCTTAG
Source organism: Siphonodentalium dalli (assembly GCA_032622095.1). Taxonomy (NCBI): domain Eukaryota; kingdom Metazoa; phylum Mollusca; class Scaphopoda; order Gadilida; family Siphonodentaliidae; genus Siphonodentalium; species Siphonodentalium dalli. Next base: position 107,231,655 of record CP136062.1, read on the forward strand.
GAAATGTTCAGACTTATTATCTGAACATTTCCCTCCAATAGATAGGATTGCTTCTGCACTACTATTATTTTCCTGAACACCCCTCCATATGAATAATAAAACATTCCAATATATACTTTTTATTTTCCAGATGAATAATACAACATTCCAATGTAGACTTTTATAACTGAGTGGGATAATCTATTTAGATTAGAAAGGGTTAAACCACGTTTGCTCATGACTTTAGTTTAATTTTATGAAGATCTGAAAATATACTTGATTATACTACGCCATAAGCTGAGTCTCGGTGACTTCGAAATGATCTCCAACGTGGCGGAAATTTATCGCCCTAATAATAATTTACGTGGATAGCATAGGTAATATGTTATTTGTAACGACAGGTAGATTGGAGGAGGGGGAGATCATAAATGTCTCAAGATGCCCAGATATGTAGGGGTCTTGGAGTAATCTGCGTAAATATTGATTCCAACAATACTTTATAGAAAAGGCAACACAAGTTGCAAAAAACTTGCACAAACAGTTAATTACATGGCATAGAACCAGTTTGTGTAAAATTCTGGAAAACGCGATTATACTTCTTGAAAATCATCTGGTGGATCATACGATTGAAATGGATGCTTGTGGGAACATACAAAAAGGGCTTAGCAACCATCTAACATATGGTGTTGAGATAAGTATCGACTGACAATGGATCAAAACAAACGGAAAAGAAAATACCCATTCAGGCAAAACACCCAAGAGTTACAATTCTTGCGGATGAAACTTTAATAATCGAGCATATATGCACGATCAGCTGTGATGTCTTCAAACACTGTTACCATTTGGCATGCCAATGAATACACGCATAAGATGCAGAATATCTAATAAATAGGTCAAGTGCTATCTTATGGACATGCAAAGACTGCAGACAAAATATGACAGGGAAAGTGTGCAGAAAAAACAGACGTCAGCGGAATGCAAATCGGAATCAAACGATAATTAGAGACAAAATGGTTAAAGAGGCCATCTACAACAGATAGAGGACAACAAGAAATTAAAGGAAGCTCGAAAATATATTTCAAACCAGAATATTCGAGGAAAAAACTAACCGACCAACGCAAACCCAGGCGTGAGTTAAAGAAAAGGAGAACAAAATATACCAAAAATAAAAAATCCGTATACAAGACATCAGCATCTGTGAATACTAACTATAGTATATAAGTTAGTAACTAAATGTATCATATGACTCAATCATTATTTACGTTGAAAAGAATGTCATAAATCAATTTCATATCAATTACTAGTTCATATCACCTTCCGATAATTTGATTGGTTTGTTGACAAAAAGTGTGTTCTGATTGGCTGAATGGCAGCCGGGGCCGAGCCGCATCTCTAACTAAATGCAGGTCAAATTCGTGCGCGTCAATCAACGCGATGCCGAATTTCTCACAATTATAATCTTGAAATATATAGTTTTGGATATTGTTATACGATAAATAGAATATGTAATTCGTATTTATCTAATAAACATACGATATAATATCACAAACTGAGAACAGAATAGCGCACTATATCTTCGCGTGCATATTATTTATGCTAGTTCACCAGGTGTAATTGGGCTTCCGGTGCAATTAATTGACGTCACATTAACCTTTTGTTGCCGATGTCATATATATATTTAGTGATTTGTGTGCGTTTTGGACATCATAATCAATTTATAGGTGTCATATGATAAATAGAATATGTAATTCGTGTTTCTCTCATATGATATTTATGAAACTCGTCACGAATTTTCAGTTTTCTCTCGCCGGAGCTCGAGAAAACTGAAAATTCTTAGACTCGTTTCATAAATATCATATGAGAGAAACACTCATTTCATATCCTTCATATATTGTGACCAAAAGTAGAATGTTTTATGGTTAGCTGAAACCAAGAGTCTATATGACTCGTTCCCAAATAAAAAGACGGGACAGTGTTTTCTCCCTGCACGTATAGCGTCGAATGAAAATAAAAATCAAATGCCGATATAAAAGTTGACATGACAACAATTAACAGTAATAATCGCTAATATATGTGGATTTGTGCACGTATAACCAGATGTTGTTTCTTGTTTGTTGTATGGGGTACTAATACAATAGTGTCGTCAAACGAGTTTCGTAAAGATATTTATGTTGAAAGTGATGTCCAAGACGAGTGACAACACAATTTTACCTGCTTTATGGTTATTTGTGTCAACGGACAACAAGTCGTAATACTTACAATGTCCGTAAATGATGACGATGGTGATGGTGTAGTGAACGTTGAGTGAAGGAATTTCGTCTCAGAAGGACGTGACGTAGCTACAACGTCACTATATAGTTCCCAACATTTAGCGATATTTCCAACTCGAAATGCACTTTCTGGTTGACATTTTGCACTGAGATGTAATTATGAGTAATAATATCGGTTTCCTATTACAATTACACATTTTAAAGGCATCATATATACCGATTATCAAGCATTTCATAAATCCCGGTTTTTAGGTTTGCGATTCAGTATGAAGCTTTTAAACAGTGTAATTACGTTAGTAAACAGAGATAATTCCTTAACCCTTCATGACGGGAGCTTCCTAAATTTTTGCGAAAACCCTATGCCAACGCATTCTCTTAATTATAATAATTATGATCGCCTCGCATATAAAAGAAAATGCATTGGCCTAACAATTTTTTTTATGATTTTTTATAATTGTTAAAAAATGTAACTTGTAAGAAAAAATGAAAACAAGGATAAACATTTTTAAAGAATGTAAGAAATTATGATAAAAAATGATAAAAATTGTTAAAGAATGTAAGAAAAAAAAAATGTTAGAGAATATAAGAAAAAATGATAAAAATTGTTATAGCATGTAAGATAAAGTTATAAACAATTATAAAAATTGTTAAATAATGTAAGAACGAATGTAAGAAAAAATGATAACAAAAATTATAAAAATTGTTAAAGATTGTAAGTAAAATTGATAAAAAAAAATAATAAAAAAATTGTTAGGCCAACACATTCTCTTATATATGCGAAGCGACCTATGGTCGACTCGCATATATAATAGAATGCATTGGTAATGGTCTTTAATGCTGAGCCAGCGCAGCTCCCGTCATGCAAGAGTAATACTTACCAAGACAAGAGATGTGGTTCGTCTAAGTCCTTGTCGTCCACTGCAATTCGCCTGAACGAGTGCTTCCTCTCGTGAGAACTCGTGAGAAACAGTGTCTTATAATGTCGCGCAGGAGACGTACTCCCATTAAAATTGGGAACGTTCCAAATTGATTTAATTGAAAACAGTTCCTTGACCATTGTCTCTCGCCAATTCTAGATTGACAAGTGATAATTAGGTTTTCAAAGATGTACGTCAGTAGATTTGAAATAAGCAAACACTCACCGAACAGCGCATGGGGTGAAAAAAATAAATCGATGTCATGGAAATTCTCAAACAAAGAGACCGAAGTAAAAATAAACGCACGGCTTTCACATTTTGTCTTGTATTCTTGTATTAAGGAGTCGCGTGTGGTCCGATTAGTCATCTCAAGTATAAATTCAGTTTGAAGAATATTGTCGGCTTAACCCTTCCATGACTGGAGCTTCCTGAAAGTTTGAGAAAACCCTGTCCCAATGCATTCTCTTATATTAGCCCAGTCAATATACACACAATATCACATAACCTAGAACAAAATATAACATACTTTATGTATACGGTTTTCGTTAGAGAAACATTGGCAAGTTGAAGGCATGCTGCAAAATGTATTTTTGTCAGGCATTTCCGATGGAAGTGGATTTATGCATAGGGTGCATGGTAGAAACTTTGGGGGAAGGGTAAGAAGAACTGGCATTTTGGCGACACACACGAACTGTAACGGGTCATGTCATATATCATTGTAAAGAGATATGATCACTGCACTAGAATATATCTAGATCTGACATCTGGACCAAATACAATTAAGACCAAAGGTCAAAAGGGAAAGTCATTTGACTCAAAACTAACCCAAACAGTTGAAGTTACTAATTGGAAAATGACAGACATCCTTATTATCTCCGTTTAAATGATACAATTGCCATTATTTCATGTTTTAGTATTCAAATATAGTAAATGATTGTTGTATAAAGCGGAAGATTTCATGAACATATATGAATAGCTAGTTCTTAAGTCATGGCCATTAAAATTGCTGCGCATTCTCACACGCTGCGCGTTGCACACGCTGCGCGTTGCACACGCCATGCACACAGTCAACTGCACTCAAGCTGCAGTGTGGTTTTGCAGACACGTTTCCATCTGCAGCGAGCTACATTCAGTAGAGAGTGTCGAGAGGGAAGGTGTCTTATCGGGCATGTGTGGATATAGAGAACGGTCATTAAAAATCCAACCCCAATCGGTTATCTGATTATTATAGACCGTGAGAATGTGGCACTTCGCCGCATAAGACGCAGGTGGCAATTCCTTTCCTTGGGATCTATAGCTTATACTGCAGATTTTGCTATCTTCTCAGGGAAACTTTTTGCACAAAGCGCATCCAAGCTATCAACAGCGCCGCCATTACAAAGGCATATTAAGGCTGATTCTCCAGCCTGAAGTCATCTTTAGATACGCCACTGAATGGCTAGTTGAATATTCATGCACACTGCGAAACTGTTTGTTGTTGAAACGTTTGAGAGCAATACCTTTTCCCAAACCAAAGAGCCTAGATGTGTCGCTCCCTGTAATTGACTACAGGAACAATATGTTCCGACAGACATCGTCGCCCAACTTATTCTGGGCATCTTGAATATGCCATATATATTTCCTATTTTTTGGCGTTGACCTTGGAGCAAAGTAAATGGTCTTGCAATTTGGATGAACATAATACAACAGCAAAACCAAAAGATCAATATTATCACAAACCGAACAAGTGGATTGAACATCTGCATATGACACAGTTGTGGTCGCACTCAGAACATCAGCCTCTGCCTCTGCATGGAATGTAGTAACCCCATTACGATTAAGATATTCTGCCAACAAATTCACGAAGGATTGCTTATTCTTTATATTAACAAGAGAGTCCTCTTTTCTTACACTGAGCACACTGTGGTAATTTGTGATGACTTCCACACCCCATTCAAACCATTCCGCCTGAAGTGGGTGTTGTACTCCGTGGATGCGATAATTACATATAGACAGTAAAGACAGCTGTGACGGCTCCGTATTTACATTTAACAAAATATTGACATATCTGACCATATGAGTTGACTGTGGACCAAGGGAGCCAAAGGAGGAAAAGTCCGCGATCTATGACGTACTTAGCGGACCGTTCTATGACAGTCACATCTGGTTCCATGCGTGAATATATGGCCTCGACTAAACGTGGCTTATTAAGCCTCTGTGAGAAGGTCAGGAGATTCAAATAAAGAAAGTGGATATGAACACAATTCAAACGAAAATATATCCGAAAAAAATAATCAGTCCCAGAGAGTGTGCGCATTGAAATCGTTATACCAATTTTTGAAACAACAGATGGACATACATTTTTACAACATCTCCACCAAGAGTGACATCCACACTGTTACTCAGTTGTATAGCTTGACCAGATGTCTTAAAGACGTATTCTTTGGGTTCCTTCCCATTCATTTTATCAATAATGGCGTCTCCAATACTCAGGGCATTGTCCGCCTTGCTTTTGTTGGAAACAACACCAGTTTGTACACTTCTGAGTCCCTCTACCTTGCTACGGGTTCCTCTCCTGTGTACGTTTCGCACAATTATGGTATCTCTCGTCATGTAATTTCTGCTCTTTTCCACATTCCTTGTGCTGTTCATCTGTGCTGTATGTCATGTGAGAACTGTTGCATTGCCTCATTTATTTGACAACAAGATGGTCGAGACAACACCCTATGTCTCTTTGGTATGCTGTGAACCACGTATTTAGTCAAGTTTCTAATCACGGTTTTGTGGCTCCTCATCAACTGTTGTTCAATGACGAGATCTGTTGACAACTCACACCAGGATCTATTATTATTGTGCACCACAACATTAGCATTCTGACCACCTCTGGATTAGATGCCACAATGCTCCTCATCTTTGATGACACATGGACACGTGGACACAATCAGCATAAATATTGTGGCCAGCTGATGCATACAATGGCAATAGTTGTCGAAGTACTCGAAAATGCAGTTGCCAATCACCGCATTGCTCAGTCACAATAAAACACCACAGGAGTTGGATCATGTCCATATATTGATACCATAACTTGGAAGTCCTAGAAAGTAGATACACTTGGATGCTGCATATACCTCGTTAATTCCGCTGAATGGATTATGTGAGTCTGTTCTTCCGTGCATACATAACATAATGTTGTGTCGCCACGGAGGGCCGAATATAGGACTATGGAATCCTATTAGGGCCATTTCCTAATGGCGCTTTCGGCGCGCGCCGAAAGCGACAAAATGTGCGCCATTAGTAACGCACGAAAGCGACAAAATATGCGCCGTTACGGCGCACTATTTGTCGCTTTCGGCGCACTTTTTGTCGCTTTCGGCGCTTTCGCAAAATGTGCGATATTAGCGCATGTTTCGGTGCTTTCGGCGCGTCACTAGTGGCGCACTTTTTGTCGCTTTCGGCGCGCGCCGAAAGCGCCATTAGGCATACTATTAGGTCCACTCCCTAATGGCGCGCGCCGGAAGCGACAAAAATTGCGCCATTAGGGTATGTATGGAATCCTATTACGGCCACTTGCTAATGGCGCTTTCGGCGCACTTTTTGTCGCTTTTGGCGCGATGCGACAAAAAGCGACAAAATTGTCACAAAACGGCCATAAAAACCGACAAATACCTTTAAAATAGGGATTTTTGCCACAATGAATTTATGGTTATTTTTCCGAGTTTGCGGAGAAAATGCCCTCTTTTTTTGCAGAAAAGTGCCATTTTTGTAGGCTCTGCCCCCCTGCCCTTGGATGCTTCCGGCGCCCCTGCACAGATCGGGCATGACCATATGTACAATGTATAGGCCTATGTATCAATTTTAAAAGGGAGGGGGTGAATTTTGCTGTAGATAGACCTCCAAATGCTATAATTTGTCATTATTCAGATTTAAAATTATTGTGGCCGTGTGGTCCTGGTCCCTCCTTTGTGGGTAGTTCAAGGTACTCAATCCGACCAGACGGTCCCAGGGATGTGGCTAGAGGGTTTCCGTTGGGGGTGTCCACCTTGGGAAATTCCAACTGCACCTCCTTGAATCAGAATCAGACAAAACACAAATTTTACATAATTCCATTTGCACCCCCCCCCCCCCCTTGCACCTTAGTGCTCATGCCTAATATCCTAACATCTAGTGGTCTAAATCCAGACAAATGCACACGGCTATGGACAAGAGACCAGGACACACCGGGCTGACCATTGTTGTTCAACGCAGTGTGAGAATTTTTTTTTTAAACTGTACAAGAAAATCACAAATCCTAGCATCTAGACTGGCCTCAACTGAAGCTTGGGTCAGCTGCAAACTCTGCCCCCTCTTCCGGCACCCCTGCTGGGGTGATCACATACTTAATTGTACATGCGCTAATGGCGCATATTTTGTCGCTTTCGGCGCACCGCGCTAATGGCGCACCGCGCCGAATGCACTAATGGCGCACCGCGCCGATTGCACTAATGGCGCATATTTTGTCGCTTTCGGCGCGCGCCGAAACAACGCTAATGGCGCTCATTTTGTCGCTTTCGGCGCGCGCGCCGATCGCGCCGAAAGCGACAAAAAGTGCGCCGAAAGCGCCATTAGCAAGTGGCCCTAATAGGATTCCATAGGTATGTTTCGGCACGCGCCGAAAGCGACAAAAAGTGTGCCGTAACGGCGCACTCTTTGTCGCTTTCGGCGCTTTCGGCGCGTTACTAATGGCGCACTTTTTGTCGCATTCGGCGCGCGCCGTAAGCACCATTAGCAAGTGGCCCTAATAGGATTCCATATACGACGGCCGCAGCGCCGAAAAGAATATGCGAGGTCCTCAAACCTGTCAGTGTGGCACTCTGACTAATGCTGATATGGCAAGATTATGGGCGAGTTCGTCTTCGGAAACATGCTCAAATGATCGAACCGCTTTCCTATATTCAGAATCTAGCAACGTACCCATGTACAATTGGAAAATGTCTGCCATTAGCAGTGTGTGGAGGCCAACATCGATGATGCCATGCACTCCAACGCTCTGGCCAAACATTTACCAGACATCACATGACACACTGCATTGTCAGCACAAAAGTTGCGAGGACTTCATGTAGGCCAGAATCAGCCATTCTATGAGCAATACACACAATAAAGCTAATTTCTGAGTGTAATCGAAGGACAAACATACGTAGTGCATGGACCAGATGGTAGCTAGGATTCTATTATGTCCAGTTCCTTCCACCAAAGAGGCCGATCGAACGTGATGACAGGGGTCAAAACATATATGTTGGACTGTTTTTCACACAATGCAAAATGGAGTATATACACAGAACGACACGATGTGTAAATTGGTTTGTCGATACGACACGGGTGCTGTCGCGGAAGGGTAGAACTCGAGGCGCTTGCATCGTGTCGTTCTGTGTTTATTACACGCTTCGCGACCTAGAGTCCGTGCATTAAAAATACAGGCTTAGAAGGTTTATTTAGGCAGATAGAGGGTGTGTTTTATCATGTGTGATGATGCTTTTATTTTATAGTTCCGGTTTCATGGTTGAGGCGAACGTCATGTACGTCATTTTACGTCAACGAGATGCGTATGGAACGTACGTTCCATACGTATTTGTAAATATGGAACAGCAATAACACTGTACTTCTGGGAAGAAGCGTGTAATAAATACATGTATCATCACTTGGATTTAAATCCAGCATAGGCCTAAAATAAATGAAGACTTTCCCGTGTTTGACTGGCCTTTGTGGACCATTTGCATATCCGTTCCAATAACGCAGCAGCCAAGTCTTTTTTCATAACAAATCAAAAGTTGTAATATTGTCAATTGTAGGAGATACAGATAGAACAAGCGAAATTGCAATTGAGATGATTACTGTAGAAATTCGAGAGTGATTTGAACATGCGCGTGTCGGACTGATTCGCTGGAACAGAATACAGTCTTTGTCGCATAAAGAGCGTTATTTGTCAGTGCATCATTGAATGTGGTTCTCGGTCGTCGGAAAAAAGAGCGTAATTTTGTTGGAGCGTTCCTCCTTGTGGTCGCTATCATAAAGAGCGCTTGTATATTACTGCTAAGACCGGCTTCACGAACAATTGATTTTATAAAGTGATTCTCCATTAGATAAGAAACGAAAAGTTAATAACCGGAAGGCATAATATATCATAATATGAGCAAATATAAATCACACGTGATAATAAACGAAAATTTAGAAGCAAAATTTCGATCATGTGTTTTTTGTAAGAAAATGCCTCACGAGGAATGGTTGATGTTTTAGATAAGTTTTAAAAGATGTGTGAACAAAGAAAATTTGGATATAGGGCACATGAGGAGTTATCTTACAGAAATTATGGTCTGGTCGTACTGTTACGGGTGTCCCAAGCGAAACATTGTAGATTTTTTCCAAAAAAATTAAAATATAAAAGTAAAAAATTAAATAAAAATTGGATTGGATTCATATTTGCTGCACGTTGAACATAAAACGTCTAAATGGCTTGACTGTATATACGTATATACGGAATAGTCACACGAGTCAGATGAACGCCGATTGCAATGATAACACATGTTAAAAGTTACACGTATATACGTGTAGCTGAACTAACATTGGCTAATAGTAGAGCGGTTTTGATCTAAAAAGTCCTCTAGTTTTCGAAATACCCCGTCGGCGGTAGAACAAGTTGAAACTTTCCATGTCAGTCAAGTGTACACTAGACCACAGGACAACAATACTCAATTAACGTTGCCGCGGAATTAATTAAGGTTAACAATTGATGCGAACAATGGTAATTTTCACTAATGTCAGAAAAATGGATACATTTCCGACTAATTTATGTTAGAAGCATGTAGAATGTGCGTGAGAACTGCAGTCTGGAATTTTCTATACCCCCCCCCCCCCCCAAAGATATCGTCTTCGTGTATAATTCCTGTTTATTTGTTTTACTTTTTCTATTTAAAGTTTATCTGTTCATTTTACGTGACGCGATACTTCTCCAAACTGTAATAATTTAATAATTAAAAATGTCCTCTGAATCCCCTGTGTGTCACCTGAATCATCCGTGTCCTCTGAATCATATGTTTGCCCCCTAAATCCTCCATGTGCCTTTGAATCCTCGGTATGCCCTCTGAATCACATGTGTGCCATCTGAATCCTTCAATCGAGTACACCATTACATATCAAAATATATCGCATGAAACCCCTATATTATATCATTAAAAAAGCCATGACATATTTCCTTATATCTCACTAGTAATAAATAGCCGCTTGCTACCCGGGATACTTGGCATCGCACCAACAAAATTATAACGCGGATTAATACTATTTCGAAAAGCCGCGTTTGACGCCAATACCAGACATTGCAAACTGATTGCTTTGTTCATTAAAGTTCAATTGTTGGTAAACTTAGCCGCACACACGAAAATAGGCACAAAAACAAAGAGGAAAATTTAGGGTTCTATATTTTTCGTCCCAAGCGAGAGCCCGCAATACTGCCGTATACGCCAACGTCGTGCGTGTATGCATTTTTCAGCATTTTCTGCTTCTTTTAAAGATTTTGATTTGTTAAAAAGGAATAAAGCTCTAGTTTTTTTTTTCATGTGATATACAGGATAATAAACTCGTTATTTTGGGATATAAGATTGTATGAAACTCGTTTGGTAAATTTGATTCACAACTCGTCTACGACTCGTTGTGAATCAAATTTATCAAACTCGTTTAAAAAAATCTTATATCCCAACATAACTCGTTGGCGATCCTCTATATATTGAACTGTATTCATCTGATACTCGATAAATAATCTACATATCGACAAATGTATTTAAACTTATTGAAGAACAAAATTAAAAAGACTGACCCTTTGAAAGAATAGTTTTCGTTAATTACCTCATTATATTAGTTGCACAAAGTGGTTATAATTAAAACTAATTGCAATCAACGCCATTCGTGGCACACGGGCACAACAAAGGCACAAATGAGCTAACACAAACATATGATTATAATCAAAATCAAAGCATATAATATGAATGCCATTAATGGATAGAAATTAAAAACGACCTTTGTCATACGTGATCCTTGAGTTTTTGGGGCTGCGTTATCTTTTGAAAGTCGCCATGGAACCACACAAACGATTATCGGTACGCTTATATATAATAGCCTTCAATCAAAACAAGCTCTTCTCATTCAGTCAAAATCCCATTAGCATATTAAATTGTGTCGGTCATTAAAGTATTACAGTTTGGAGAAGTATATCGTCTCACGTTAAAATGGACAGATAAACGTCAAACATTTGTGGTTTGTCCAATGGGTGTCGAACAAATCATTGCTTTTGACAGAACGCCAATACCTCATAAGAAACATACTGCAAAGTAATACTCTGTATTGTTTCAAGCACAAATTATTCTGAGTCATGAACTGGAGTATGTAAAAAACAAAAAAAACGGCCACATTCGTATCGTGGCTGAATTTAAACGCTCATTTTGCCCTATAGTTCTGTTCACAACACAAAAATGTTACATAAATGAGGTGCGTACGTCCGTATGTCAGCCTTTCTTCCCGTCCGTTCGACAGTAAAGTTTGTTGTCTGAATGATAACTTGCATTATATTTTACAGTCGTTTATGAAATAAATTTTGGTATATGGTCTGCATAAGTTGCATGACTATCATTTGTCAGATATATAGGGTATAGGGTGTCACGAGAGGCGAATTGAAAATCGATATCGATATTAATCTCGCTGATGCATCATAGCCGACAACTGGTAGTCCTATAACGTATATATAAGTATCATGTCACCCACCATTATACTTACAGGCTCATTGGATCAGCTTACCTTCTGTTCCATGAGTAGGTAGACGTCGTCGTCGGTATCGTTATATTTTATAAACTGTCTGACATGCGTTATCAGCTTACCTTCTGTTCCATGAGTAGGTAGCTGTCGTCGTCGTCGGTATTGTGTCCATTACGATTTCATTGGGCTGTTTGTGATGTTTGATTCAAATGCCACGGAAACTGTTCCGCGATTTTAAATAAATACCGAAATTGAAAATGATAATACAAAAAAATCAGAATAAATTACATATGTTATTTATTCATTTGTAACAACAACGACTTGGATTTCACTATATATGATAGTTAGTCCGGGAGATATTGGTCGACCTCTGCACCCCCAGGACTCAATTGCACCCCACTAATTTTCTTTCTTAATGTCTCCTCTAATTGTTTTTCGGTTGTTAACAAGAACAAAAAAGTGGCCGCAGAGACTCCACACAAGATGGCGTCCATCATGGCGGCCATTTTGTTTATATCCACCAGGTCTCTTTGATCGCCGTTATAGTAAAGATGATGTGACATGCAGTCTTGCTTTCCGCTCGATTCGTTATGGTAATATACAACCCTTACAAATTAGCCAAAAATCCGACACAAAAATCCAATAGGATGTGAACATTTGCTATTTTTCGGACATTTCACCACCTTTCGTTTGTCTCTGTGGGAAAATATTGCCATCATGGCGATTTTATACATTTATCGTCTAGAAGAGTCATTGACGAACACACGGGGACCATAATATACATTCCATGCTGCATATGTTTGTCCGATATCACGTTTACCCAAATGTCAGTATAATCCGGTCAAAGACGAAACGACGCTAATAACGCAATGTCTGTTTCGAATCAATGAGTGTTAATGCTATTATTACTCCAGCCATGATTATATATGTGCAGGAGATACCCGGGCTAGGATTCTTCTTTTACCTGAGTTGTGGAATATTCATCCAAACCCAAGATGGCGGCCAAAATGGCCACCAGAAATTTAAAAATCGCCGAAAATCGCTGATTTTAACACAGAGAGCGTTATTGTCACAACTCCACACCTGCTTACTATTGTGAGTTGGGAACACTGAGTCGAAGAACTGTCCTTATATCACATACAAATAAAAGTCCCTCAAATCCAAAATGGCGGACAGATTTAGAAAAATTACCGAAAATCCCTCATATTCACATCATTGGGCATTATTGTCGAGACAACTCCACCCATGCTTACAGTTGAGTTGGAAATACTGTGGTGAAGTAATTACCTTACATCCCATGCAAGAAATGGTTTTCTAAATCTAAGATGGCGGCCAAAATGGCGACCGATATTTGAAAACACGCGACTTTACACGCCCACATTCCTTTACTTTCTTACAATGGGCCTCGTGAATTCTACCCTCCATTACATGTTGATATTAGTGATGCGGACCGGACCGCTTTGGACCAGGGGTGGACCGCGGTCCGGTCCGGACCGGGTGTCACTGGACCGGACCGGACCGCTTTTTGCCGCCGATCCGGTACTCTCCGGTCCGGTACACTATTTTACTTCAGTTATAATAAACTATCGCGAATATTATTGCATATGTGCCGTCATAGCAACGATGTATTGACGCATTCAAGTGGTAAATATCTATTAAACGTTTGATGCCACGAAAACAATGTATAGATGTACATGTCACTTTCCTTATAATGAAAGTGTCAATGTGGGCGGCCTTGGTATTAAAAAGGTTGAACATTCTGAAAACATTTAAAATTTGTTGGTATAAACCAAATGTTAATTTGTTGAGCATTCTGAAAAAGTTCAAATTTGTTAGAATAAACCTAATATGTCAATCATTCTGAAAACATTTTTCAAATTTGTTACTGTAAACCAAATGTTAACCATTCTGAAAACATTTTCAAAATATAAAAATTGCTTGTTTCGTTCTAAATTGTTTTAATAACTACTATCCTACAGTGGCCAACACTATGTAACACCCTATCAATGCGACAAACATGCAACTGAATGAGTCATTTGTCATAAACAGTGTAACATGGCATGAACTAATCAATTTGTATGGATATCGAATCGAGTAAATATTCTATTGTTTTTCAGTAAATTTCACAGTTATAATTATCGAAGAAACATGCAAACCACATTACACAGTACATAAACAAGACAGTCACATTAATCCAATACTGTTATAGTAGTTGTACTTAGGTACATAATTGTAATTGTCAGGACTATATACAATCAGCCATCACAATATCCAAGACTCCAATATTAATGTAGTAGTCATATTAGTACACATTTGTATACTTGTCATCAGTATAGTTATTTCATTTAAATTTCCATTTAATGAAAATAAGTGTGATACGAATCATGCATACGATCAGTTGAGTGCCATATGTTAGGTTGGTTATAACACATTCTGGCCCTAGCTATATATCTGTCCAATACATTTAATTGGTGCATGTTCGCATTACTAGAAATACTATTATCGTGCATCGCTCCCAATATATCCCACCAGAGACAGACAATGATGCATACAATCGGCAAGCAATGTAAGTTTTAACATATATGGACTCATTGCAATGTACTTAACTCAGTAACCGTATAGTTTTTACTATACAGAGTAAAAACTTTGAGAAAACAGAGAATTCATTAACATATAGCGTATTATAGGTGGACCGGACCGTTTTGGACCGGTCCAGGCATGTGTACCGGACCGGAATGGCCTGGACCGGACCGGACTGGACCGCCTTGGCAGTGGACCGGACCACCCAGGGTGGTCTGGTCCGGTCCGCATCTCTAGTTGATATGGAATATTGATATGAAGTATTCATTTGAGTTTGGCAATTGATACTCAAGGTCAAGATGGCAGCTAAACTGGAGGCCAGAAATTGAAAAGAAATCGATATTTTCACATACCAATTTCAACTTTTTGTTATAATATCGATAGGATACGATACGATTTATTTACATAAACACCAATAAAGGCAGTATGCTAACAATACAATTCATAATAAAATAATAAACAATTAATAAACAATTTCATGTGAACACGGCATGCCTAGCTATATGTATTTTATTGTGTGATGGCAAGCA
This sequence comes from Siphonodentalium dalli, assembly GCA_032622095.1. Lineage (NCBI taxonomy): Eukaryota > Metazoa > Mollusca > Scaphopoda > Gadilida > Siphonodentaliidae > Siphonodentalium > Siphonodentalium dalli. The sequence continues at coordinate 107,246,685 of CP136062.1, forward strand.
TACTATTCATTCAGAGCGCTTATCAAAGCGTTTATCGTCCTGAATAAAGAGTTGCATTTGGCTTTCCTCATCACATGTTCAGAGACGGCTGATGCCAATAGTTTGTTTTTAGATACATTTGATAATTGTGCCCCATAGTTAGCCATTCTGCATAATATTTCGACGGAACATGGATATCTACCGAGTTCTGCTCTGACTGCATGATTTGGAGCGTACTTAGCTACTCCCAATATATGCTTACAATAAGTAGTGTGTAACTTTTCGCAACATTCCCATATATACTTCAGTTCCGTATAATATGATTGGTTTGATCAATCTGTCAAATAATTTCAACAATATTTCACTGAAGGAAATGCTGTTGATCTGAAAGCATTCGAAAGTGAGTACATATCTTTCTGACCTTTTTGTAAAAGAGCCTCTTGTGCTTTGGAAAACTTCCTATCATCTGAATTTTTTTCCACCAGATATGTATAATCTTTAACGTTCTCAATTTGACTACTATTTATATTGAATACTGGAGAGTTAGTGAGATACTTAGATCCGAAAACAACACATTTAGTTTTCTCCACGTTAAGTCTTAATTTGTTCTGATAAGTGTATTCCTCAAGCTTGTCAAGACATCTCTGTAAGCCCACCTGGCTTTGCGACACCAGTGCCAAATCGTCAGCAAAGAGCAAATGGTTTAATTTGTAATTTGGAAGAGTGACGGCTTCACAATTGTCATCAAATATATTCTTAATATCCTCGATGAAAATTGTAAAGAGGTTTGGAGATAAAGTATAACCTTGTAGTACGCCTACGTAGAGAGACATGGGGGCCCTAATCCTATGCTTGTTTTTGTAGCATAGTAACTAGAATTATACAATGATCTAATGAGGTCAAAGACTTGTCCATATATGCCAAATTTTTCCATTTTGAGCATTAAAAGCGACTTATCAACAGAGTCAAACGCTTTTCTGAAATCGATAAAGGCAACGCACAGAGGTTTTCTAGCAGTGTTGTATTTATCCACGATTGTTTTCAACACAAAAGCGCTATCTGTTGTGCTCTTCTTTCACAAAACACAAACTGATCATCACTTATTATTTAGTTGTCAAATAAAAACTACGTAAGCCGTCTATTGATAATTTTGTTAAACAATTTTCCTACCGCTGAGCTTACTGCAATAGCCCTATAATTATTTGGGTCATTTCGATCACCTTTCTTGTAAATTAAACTAAGCACTGATCTACTCCAATCATTCGGATAATACCCCGAAGAAAGTATGTGATTAAATAGTTTAAGTATTTCGTCTATTAATATCGGACCTATTGTTTTGATAAGTTCAATTGACACGTTATCCAGTCCTTTTGTCTTTCCGTTTTTCAACTCCCGGATTGCTGTGATAATTTCTTCCACGGTAAACGGGGAATTATTTATGCGATATTTTATAGCGTTGGTGTTTTGGGGAAAATAATCTTGTGTGTTCATGATTGAATCTGGAGAATAAAGCTTGTTGAAAAAAATCAACCGACTTGTCTGGATCTAAATCATTAAACTGCGTTTTATTTTTTTTCAATTTCCCTCTAATATCCCAGTAACTTTTTGGATGAGTACACTCGATTTTCTCAAGTTCATTATGCAAGTTTTGATAATACTGTTTCCGCTTAAACTTCACTTCCCTCTTGTATTTGTTTTTCAAAGTAAAATATTTCACCCTCAGACTGTCATCATACGGATTACTTCTCATATCGCGAATAGCTCTGTCTAAGTCATTTTAAAGACATTTACATCCATTATCAAACCACAATCATTTACTTTTATTTTCCATTTCATTATTACTAATAAGCTTACATTCGTCTAAATTTATCGCTTCAATGACAGACATAAGATCATTCGTCGCAGAGTCAATGCCATTATCATCATTTCCATAGAATTTCATTTTAAAATTTGTTATTTGCTTCTGAATTTCAGGACGTTTAACAGAGGAAATAGCCCTTTGTTTGCTTTCTTCTGTCCACTTAATTTGTAATCGCTGCTTACATCGCTGTTCGATTTCATTATCCAATCCATAAGTCCATCTAGCCTGAGACCGCCTATTTATACTATATTCACATACTTGTCTCGATTTGCTAATCGTCTCGCATTAAGATAACGCAGGACCGAATCCGCCTTTTAGCAGACGAACTTTCTTTGGTTGTCGAGAGTATGAAGATTCCAAAATATTAGTGTCATTAATATATGTAGGCCGTGTGTCTCGCTTCGCCAAGTTTAGATTACTAAACTTAGACTCCACTTCCTCGTGCTCATCTGCTGACACAGCAGTTTCCCGTTGATTTCCATCGTCTTCAAATTGACCATCCAAAACATCAAATTTGTTTGAAATGTCAACGTTTATGGTGACTTCATCTTCCTGTCGACAACAAGTGCCATTATTCTCGATTGAGTTGACAGTTTTAGAAACATTTCCAGTTTGCATTTTGGGAATTTCAGTTTGAATTTGAAGATTATTTTCCGTTTGTGTTGATTTGCCTGCACATGTGTTCTTTTTTGACGATGTGAGTGATTTTCGTTTTGTACCTTTTGGTGTATCGTTTGTCGCTCCTAATATCGTTAATGTTTCTTCCTCTGCTTTGGCTGCCAAGTTTGCATTTTGCCCACGTAAAGTTTTAATTCCAGTCTCTAGCTTATCTAGATCTATTCTCTCATTGAGTCGCGATTCTACACTCAATTGGTGAAATTTCATTTCCTCAATGAGAGTTTGTATCTCGGAAATGGTCATCTTCATTCGAAATGATGCTGAAGCGTCCGTATACGATATTCGTTTTTGACTAATACGCCCTCTTGGAGTAATGAAACTGACACCACCTCGCGATTTCTTTAACGAAAGATGACATTTCTGAGATACCGGAGTTTCCGTCAAGAGCGCAGATGTAGAGTGAGAATTCTGATACTCCATAAATTCATCCCAAGTATACATGCCGTGTTGGACGGATACGTCAAGTCCTTCTGTGTTCATGACAAATTCCTCAATGTTAGCACAATGATGAATCACGAGTTCAGTATCTAACCACCAATCTACACGTAACTTCGATATGTATGGACGAAACTGTACACAAACCAGGGATGGGGTAATTGTAATTTGTAATTGTAATTGATTGTAATTAATTACATTTTTTCAAGTAATTGCATGTAATTGGTAATTGAGTTTATTCTCAATTACATGTAATTGCAATTGTAATTGGTTAGGATGTAATTGTAATTGTAATTAGGGTCTAATTTCAATTACTTCAAAATCACAGGTACTTGTTTCTTCTCAAAGTTCTCTTTCATGATTCATCCAATGGTTTCTTCAAATGTTTTTTTCCAAATTTCAAAGTGCAAGACTGGTGACTGGTTATCACTGTCACAACATTGAGTTTTTATCCACTGTGTCTCAATGATGAATTCTGTTGACACCTCCTGTTTGTTTGCTTAAGCATTGGTTAACCTTTGAAGTAGAAGGCTTGTTTTGATAAATACAATGAGAAACCAACTTCAAATAATTGACAATAGATCACTATAATATATCACTCTTATGATCATGTTTCATTATCTCCATCTGGTATGGTATATATGCTATGGTAGAAATTCATACCAACCATTGCTAATGCTATCAACATGTCGACAACAAATCTGGCAGCATTTTAATTTGCAGAAAGACACATCGTGTCCTATGAAAGCGAAGTGCGAACTTTGCCCAACTACAATATCCAGTTCCTGGCGAACTTCCCAGTTAACTAGTCACTTCTCATTAGATGGATCGTCAACTCACAAACTTAGCGAACGTATTGGCATACATGGACAACTTCGGCAGTGTTTCGAAGGTTGCTAACTGTCTCATTCCCTTGGACAGATGCCTATCTGCTAAGGGGAAGACCATAATGTACCGGCTACCCACACTTCTCGACCATGATCCTAAGCAAACTGTGTGACGTCCCGCAGTCGTCTTGTCTAATAGCTACCAGCAGAGAAGAACAATACTCGCGGTGCTAGTTTGCGGACATGCGCCATGATAGTGGGAATGAAATGGGCCACGGTATACACCCCTACACCAGGTGCATGTTTCAGATATAGAATGTCATGCGTGTTGGTGTTTTTGGTGTGGTAAGATTGTATTTCCACATCCATCTCAAGGAGGTTCTGAATAAACTTGACCAGACGTATAATTTTGTCTGGATAATACAATGCTAGCCTCACCAGAACAGTCGGATGGGCTAAAGGATAATATATTTATAGAATGAAGGTATGCGTTGTTGTTATCCTCTCTCAGGGTTAGTGTCAGAATGTGGGCGGTATTATTCAAGAAAATGTCAGGAACTGTGGTGCATTTATTTCCCTATGTGTTTAAAGAACAATTTATAGTCTCGACGGCAATGGATGTGGACGTCGGTGAACGTGACCTTTATGATCATAGAGCTTTATATTATATAACTTTAGAATATAGTAGTTAATATGTCCCACGCAGGACTATGGTCGGAATGGTGATGTTACCAACAAATCACTTGGTGAACCCAACGTAGGTTAAACTGAATGCAATATCTCACCAAAGTAACATTCCTCTAGATGTTCTTCGCGTTGAACATTTCACCCTTGTGTTGATGGCATTGTACTTTCTTGAACCATACCGACCACCACCAGCGTGAGTATGACATATCAACCAGCTATCAAAGGAATCGTCTTTAAGACTACATCCCAGTATGGGTGGGGCTTATATAGTAATAGCCAATGGTACATGCCTGGTCCAGTTAATTAAGAACGGCTTCTAAGCGGATGGGAAGATACAATCTTAGCATACAAGGAAAGCAAAGCCACATGAGATCATGTCTGAATCTAAAACATACCCAACGAAGGGGCGGTGCAGTCATGGTCCAATTTCATTTCCACTATCATGACACATGCCCACAAACTAGCACCGCGTGTATTGTTATTATCTGCTTGGATTTTTACGCTGAGAGGATTGCTGGACGCCACCATGACTGTTTTATGATCATGGTCAAGAAGTGTGGGTATATTATGCATTATGGTCTTCTACGCCTTAGTAAGAAAGGCATCCGTCAAATGTTAGGCTTTCAACATTCGAAGCCATATACAAAAGTTGTCCGGGTACTTCAGTACTTGAATATGTGAATTGATGAACCATATATTGAGAAGTGGCTGAATGGGAAGATCACCAGGTGTACATTCTGTTATCCCCATTAGGTAATCAACTCTGAAAAATACGCAGATAAAGAGGTCCTTCTGAAAGCTAGTATACACATCGACCGCATACATTTCTAGTTTATTACGCAAGATGACGCTCATATCCCATATCTAGCATCTGAATTATACCATAAGCTACCACGAATGAAGCTCGACAAAAATAAGAATAAGAATTCCCAGCTTTCGAGACAAACACGTGAGCTTGACACCGGCATATGTGTTGTTTGAAACATTCCGATTAGTGGGACCCTTCTACCAAGAAGTGTAGAAAACTGTGTTGGTGTGGGCGAGATAGATTAACGTGACGAAGATACGGATACTGGTCCAGATAATGCTGAATGTGGCAACTCAGAATAAGCTCAGGTACTGTTGTTTTGATTCTTGGAAGGCATAATATGACTATCCGCGCACCTATATACGGTTACGGCAATTATGGGCGCTTAGTGGAGAATGGATTTCGAAATGCCACATCGCGATTATTGTGGGTTTTCATCCTTCCAGAAGGCTACGACATATGTTGGACCTAATAGATGGCTTATGTACCGTTTCGTCCAATCCATACATATTGATATTATGACAAAAAGTTTAAATTAGTATGTGACAATATCGGCTTCTTTTCAATTTCGGGCCGCCAGTTTGCCTGCCATCTTGGCCTTGAGTATCAATTGTCAAACTCAAATGAATACTTCATATCAATATTACATATGAACATGTAATTGTGGGTAGAATTCGCATAACAATAACGCCCATAGTAAGAAAGTAAAGGAATGTAAGCTTGTTTTCAAATTTCGGTCGCCATTTTGGCCGCCATCTTCGAATTGGAAAACAATTTTCTGCATCAGATGCAAGGTATTTACTTCACCTCAGTATTTCCGACTCAACTGTCAGTATGTGTGGAGTTGTCTCGACAATAATGCCCAATGATGTGAATATGAGGAAATTCGGTGATTTTTCAATATGTCCGCCATTGTGGGCGCCATTTTGGATTTGGGGGACTTTTATTTTAATGTAATATAAGGACAGTTCTTCGCCTCAGTGTTCCCAACTCACAATATTAAGCAGGTGTGGAGTTGTCGTGACAATAATGCTCACTGATGTTAAAATCAGCGATTTTTCTATTTCTGGTGGCCATTTTGGAGGCCATCTTGGATCTGGGTGAATATTCCTCAACTCAGGTAGAAGAGAAATCCTCGCTCGAGTATGTTCTGCACATATATATGCATGGGTTTTGTTATGATAGCAATAATATTCATTGATTCGAAACAGACGTTGCGTTGTTAGCAGTAGTATGTGTGGCTTGTTGACCCCACATCTAAAAATAGATTTTTTTGGGGTTAAAATTGTTTGTACTAAAATATTCAATTTTTTTTTTCTTCAAAAACCCAATTTTTTTTCCAAAATTTTCAAAAACAAGTTTTAAAAAATCTCAAAAATTTATAATGAGTTTTCGGTCTCTTACCCAAATCTCGGTATTAAATGTCGAATGTTTTTTAAATTATTTGCGTGTAATATTTGAGTACAACCTATTTTTGTTCAAACAAATTTTAAATATTTTTCATGAAACTCTGTTAATTTTATTAATCGATGTTTAGAAATAGCTTTATACCAATTATATGTGTATGGACAGGTCCGAGTCACGGTAATTTCGGTCATTGTCACCAGCGGTATGAATGCATACATTTCAGTGTTTATCATCAGACGCAGTCCATACATCATATAATTGTCTCCACAATACCTGAAATAATTTGACACCATTACTCTTACATAAATAATAAAGAGCGTTTATTCTTTACTTCTCTATTCCGATGAAGTTATTGAGTATATGACACGTGTGCATTATCGCGAATTATTGGAAGTATTGAGATGTTGTACTATTTTGAATCACGAGCGGACGAAGAGTGTGATGCCAAATTACTACCCCGAATGAACTGACATATTCTATGGAACAAATTTTCAATTATGTACACACACATAATCACACGCGGCATTGGGGTAACACTGTATAGGTCGAAAAGAGTCACACCTTGGATAAATTTACCAAATCACTGCTATTATATCTGTTGACAGCTATGTGTGTTTCGACTCGTTCAATTAAGTTATCGATAGCTTGTCTGAACATCATTACCTGTTTAATGGGATATGATCACGTAAGTTTGATAAACTGTGTCATTGTTAGCATTAACGCGATAATTAGTTATCAAAAATATGTATACATAATACGTACAGGTGCTAATACGCTCAATAATAGAAGTTGCCTTTGTGTTGTTGTTATAACAACATTACGTAATAACCACTTATCGACCTATTCATACTTACGCTCATAGATATTTGTATACCATAACTCCAGAACATAGTTAGCACCGATGAGGCAACGTTATATGACTGCTATTGTATCATTTGTCAGCTATGAGTGTTTCGACTCGTTTGATATTAGCTCTCGCTCGCGTGTGAAACCCCTGCTAATTTTATTAATCGATGTTTAGAAATAGCTCTATACCAATTGCATGTGTGTAGCTGTTCACATTATATTTTTTAGGTAATTATTCTCGAAAATGCCAGAGTGTTCAGACACGTTCGATGTTTAGAAATAGTTTTATACCAATTGTTGATTTTAGGTATTTATTCGCGAAAAAAAAAAAATTCATAACATATAAGTCATACTATCGACAACCTACAAAAATGCTGCTGGAAACTATATTCAAATATTTATGTTTAGGCCTAACCTCGGTGTGTCCATGTCTAAGTGATCAACACGAGTCTGAACATGAGAACAATACTGGTGAGGCTGTACCCATGTTGGATACACATGAGAACAATACTGGTGAGGCTGTACCCATGTTGGATATACATGAGAACAATACTGGTGAGGCTGTACCCATTTTGGATATCAATCAAGATGAAGACAATGGCCCTGATGACAGAGACTCTGACCAGTGGTCAGTATCCTCAGACAGTTCTTATCGGGACGTGGAGGCGACTATTGGACCACCAGTTCCCATTCGTCGTGGTCTGATTCCGAGTCAAGCACAGACTGTTATTGCGAACGTCCCGAAGATTGGGACCGTGAACTGGAGTTGGATGCCGAATATGGATATCTGATGGATAGTGCATATTCATCAGAAGAAATGTCTGACTGTGACTGGTAGATTTAGTAACGCTGTTGATTGAATTGTATAATGTTATATTGTTTTTGTTTATGTTATCAATAATAAATATATGTATAATATAATTTTCAAAATAATATCTCCCTGGGTTCTATCGTGGTTCTATCTTGACAAGAGATTTTGTTCACTCAATCACAGACCAACGTGATAATACCCGCCCGCCCCACCACAACATCCGCCAACCACCTTCACATCACTTACCCGCACCAATGATGTTATAAGAACTGTAGGTTTTATAATATTACAGGTTGCAGTGTCATCCTGGTAATTCGTTTACACCAGTTTTTTTTACGTGTCTCTGAACATTAGAATGGTCCTCTGTATCTTCACCGAAGATATTCGTTCCGGCCATAGCCTCTTCAACCTACACATTCTCTTCCATCAACCTTATCAGACCACGCTTTCGACCCATATAAAGCTGCTCTACACACGCCTTCCATAACAAATGTTTACTTATGATGTATATAAGAACTGTATAGCTACTAATAAATAGGACACAGTGAACAAAAATGGGGTCAACTAACCATAGCGCCATACCATTTGAACCTTGTTCTAGTATTTGCATCAATGGACCAACTGGTTCTGGTAAGACGAGATGGGTCTACAGATTCCTACAAAATCTTAGTGGAATGTATTCTAGAGATCCACCTAAGAAAATAATGTACTGTTACGGTATTTATCAAAATTTCTATGATGAAATTGAATCATCAATCGAAAATTTGGTCATGCATCAAGGATTACATACCCAAACAGAAATCGAAGAATTTGCTGATGGTAAACATAATATGTTAATATTAGACGACTTGATGCATCGTATTATTGACCAAAAAGAGATTGAATTACTATTTACGCACCAAACTCATCATCGCTGTCTTTCGGTGCTATTTATTTCACAAAATTTATACGCACAAGGCAAGGCGTCGAGAACTATAGCCTTAAACACGTGGTATCTAATTTTATTCAAAAATTTGAGGGATGGATCACAAATTTCCACATTGGGTAGACAATTGTATCCCGGTAAATCTAAAGTACTCATTGATGCATACAAGGATTGTATGAAGAAACCATTTGCGTATCTTATAATAGATATGGCCCCTCACACTGAGGATAAATACAGACTACGAACAGACGTATTTCCCAACCAAGACCCTATAATTTACGTACCTACTACGTAATAAGAAGGGCAGTATCGGAGCTGAGTCGCGACGATAAAATGAATCGATTATTACGTAAGGAGTTGAATTTTGTCAGAATATTGACATCAACCCAATCAAGATCTCAACGAAACGCATTATTGACATCGATAACTAATAATCAGTTGAAAGTTCTGGTTGAAATTACGGTCAATTTACTACATGAAATTTTAACAGTTACAGTTCAACAAAAAGCTAAATTACGGCGATATAAATCATTTTATATATTCTTGGGTGATAAATCTGTGAGCTTGTTGAGGAAAAGAAAAAGTGTGAATAATCACTCACCCGCCATTGCGTTGATGTTGAACATCGTTGAACCTAAATTGAAACAGTTTTGTGATGGAGTCTGTGAAGAAAACTGTTTTGATCCCGTATGAAAGATATATGACGTACACAGAAAAAAGTGAAAAACAAAAAAGTTTCATCGGGGCCTTATATTGAACACAGCGACATCTCGGCAAACAATAGTAGCCATTCTGACGAAATGAATAAAGAAAGGGACCCGATGAATAATCAGATTGTTAATACAGTTCAAGCGACTGAACCTCAGGAGGCAATCGAAAAATCAGGAGTTAACACATCTAATAATACATCGAAAAAGACACACACTAAACAAAGAAAAAAGAAAATAAGAGAGATCAAGCGTGAAATATCTAGACCCTCAGGTATAATCGCCGGTAGGCTGACTAAGATAAAGAAGAAACGGTGGATATCGTTGTGAACAATATGGCCGATTGGAAAGATTATTTGAGTTCTATTTATTTTAATCCGGGTCATCCTGCATCGTACTCAGGAGCTACAAAGTTGCATCAGACTGTAAAATCTGAAAATAAGCACATCATTTCCAAGCGCGAGATTGTGGCGTGGCTACAAAATCATGAAAGTTATTCCCTAACAAAAAGTGTTAGACGAAAATTCCCGAGGTCTCGTGTTATTGTAAACGCTTCTGACAGTCAATGGGATGGAGATCTCATGGATATGAATGATGTTTCCAAAGACAACGACAATTACACGTACGTGTTAATAATGATTGACATTTTTTCTAGGAAGCTATGGTGCGAAGCTATAAAGAGAAAAACTGCAATTAATGTGATCAATGCTATGAAACATATATTCGAAGGTGGAAGAACCCCTCGGCTCCTCCGAACGGACCGTGGTTCGGAATTCACAAACAAACGGGTCAAAAGTTACCTTAAGGGTCTTCATATATCTCAAATTTTTACGCAAAACGAAATGAAAGCCAATTATTCGGAACGGGCCATAAAAACTATAAAGCAGAAGATTTCACGTTATATGATAAAGCATAATAATGCTAGATATATCGACATTCTACAAAATATTGTGAAAAGTTATAACCATACCATACATCGTTCTTTGGGTACCACCCCTGACTCAATAACTGTTGAGAATGTAGATGAGTCTCGCCTTGATCAGTGGTTAATAAGACAGAAGGGAGGTGTTAAAAGTAAATTGAAGAAAAAGTTCAAATACAATGTAAATGATATCGTTAGAATATCACACACCAAAGCAGTTTTTGACCGAGAATATTCTCATAAATGGACCGGAGAGTTGTTCAAAGTGACTAAGAAGTTTTACAGGCAGAACATAAACGTGTATACATTGACAGATTTCTTGGATGAAGCCATTGAGGGCGCTTTCTACGAGTCAGAACTTCAAAGGGTGCGCGTTGATGACGATACAGTTTACAGAATAGATAAAATTGTCAAAAAGAGGAAACGAAAGGGTCAAACTGAAGTCATGGTGCACTGGCATTCATGGCCTGACAAATTTAATTCATGGATTTTAGAGTCCGATGTCGCCAGATATCAAAATTAATAAGAGTAAGCTATCCACGGGAACCATTACAATCATGGATAATATAACAGGTACCTTGACGAATATGTTTCAAACAGAACGCGGTCGTCTACATATGAATCTCCTTAAATGGATAGGAATTACTATTATGGCAATAACTCTGTCACTACCATTTATTTTAGTTCCAAATAAGATACCGCGTGAGCCGGTGGACTATGAAATACGTCATACGAATGAGTCACACCCCCATGATTATGAACAACACCCCTGTGGGTTCGCGAAAAAGTGGGCAATACCCTCAAACATTACGGTAACAGTCTGTAATAATCAAGGGCACATTTATACAGACATTAGGCGAGCTGTGAATAACACTCTGACTATTATAAGTATTCCGTATAACCAGTGGTCTGACTTCAAGTATATATTCAGTGATGTTGATAAAACTATAAGAGAAGAGATGAATATTGATTCTCTTTTGAAAATTTTTAGAAACTAGTCATATGGATAATTATTATCTGTACCTGACTAGCGACGATTCCATTGATAAATATCCAGATAATCGTCCTCTCGACTTCACAATAGAGTTACCTGGTGTATTAATATTGGAAGGAACGTGGTTATGTTGTTTGAAAGATATAAATATAACTGATCATATAGACACGGATTTATTATATATTTGCTCGGACATATGTGGAGAATCAATAGCCTGTGACACATCATCCCCCATCCTCAGGGTTATAAAGAGAGACACATGTGATACAGGTGATTGGCGGAGTTTTGAGGACTCATTCTACATAAACGTAAGGCAGGATAAACTTCAGCGTCTCAGGATTTTTATAAGAGGCGATAAACTTTCTAAAATAAATGCAGAAAAAAGAGTGACTTGTACACTACATTTGAAGAAACATGTCGATCACGTATATTCCAACCGATATTGAAAAGTGGAGAAAACATTTCAGGGACATGATTAATGGGAAGTTAACGCCAGATAATGAGGGTCGCTACTTTATTGACAGAACTCAAAATAGTGATAGTGAAGAAGACGTTCTAAAACCACATATTAACGTAGTGACGCCCGTCGCGCAAGCGATTGAAATGGCTAAGGCCGAAGTTGCAGAAAATAAGTTGACACACACACGTAAGGCGTCCAAAAAAAACAATAAGAGAGTATTAGCTAGCGGTTTGGCTAATAATCCGAAGAAAGTGAAAACTATATTCGATAAATCATGAATGAATACAGAGAGTACCATACCGATAAATTGGCATTATTTGAATCGCCGGCGGTTGACAGTGGAATACAATCGACAGAATGGATAAATTACTGGCCCGTGAATCAACTGACAGACACTGCAGCTTTGGAGTTCAATATTCCCGCCATGGCCACAACCTACATGGACCTCAAACGCACATTGCTACTTCTCAAACTCAAAATAACCAAGCAAGATGGTTCGGCTCTAACCGTTAATGACGATGTGGGTCTGATAAATGCACCCCTACATTCAATATTTTCGCAGGTCGATTTGAATATACAGCAATTTCCCGTGAGTCAAGTCGGTCCGAATTATCCATACAAAGCATATTTCGATGTACTCTTAGAAACTGAACGTAAGGAACAGCTACATGGACAAGCGTTCGAAAAGGACACGGCAGGTGGTATGGACCTGGCAGATTCGAAAAGCGGGAACTCTGGCCTGTATTACAGGTCCAAAACAACCCGCACTAGTCAAATAATGGATATTATGGGATCAATTCAGCTTGACTTCTTCCAACAGGACAAATTACTACTAAATGGTCTCCCGCTCACGTTAAAATTGTGGCAGACGAGAGATGTTTTTAGACTGATGTATACGGGAACCACTGAGACATACAAGTTGAAAATACAGGAAGCTAATTTGAGACTAGCGACTGTGAAAGTTAACCCGGGTGTATTACTCAGTCATACTGAGTCACTCAAGAAAAGGAATGCGTGTTATCCTTTTTCAAAATCTATTATAAAGACGTATACAGTGTCAAAAGGTGCATTCAGTTTGGGAGAAGATAATCTATTTCAAGGAGACGTACCTAGTAGCTGTATTATTGGCTTAGTATCATCAAAGGCTGAAAGCGGTTCACGCGATAAGAACCCGTTCAACTTTGCGACTTTTGGATGCAACTTCGTCGGATTTTACGTCAACGGGCAGTCTATGCCCGCCCAAGCACTACAACCGACCTTTACCAGTAAGGAATATGTAGACGCTTACAATACGATAATAAAAGATGTGAAACGAAAAGCCGTTCATATTACTTATGAGGATTATGCGAAAGGTTATTGCATATATCGGATAAACCCGCAAGGAATTAATCACGATAGAGTCATACCTCAGAAAGGTCACACACGCCTTGAGATTAAATTCTCATCGGCTTTGAAAGACAATTGTACGGTAATTGTTTATGCCAAATTTCCTGCCGCTCTCAAAGTTGACGAGAGTCGTAAAGTTTGCATTGAATAATGAATACACGCGGACTCATGAGGGCGATAAATAGTTTCACAAACCATAATGAGATGTTTGTCCCATAGACAAATTACCTCTTTATATCCAATATCCCCGGATGTATATAGTTAACACTGACGAGAGTAGCCAACCTGGACGCCACTGGACATTGATGATATTCCATGAACATAAACTATCAGAGTTCTTCGACCCGATGGGGTTAAAACCCGAGTGTTACAACCTACGATTTAAACACGTGTTGTTATTGAATGGACCTCGTTATGAGTGTAATGATTACAGATTACAGGGTTCTAATATATGCGGTCCCTATTGCATATACTTTTCATTCTATAAACTGTGTGGATACAGTCTAGAAAATATAATGAGGTGTTTCAGTGCCAATAATTATATGTATAATGATTTAATTATTAAGGATTTTATGTTGAAATATATTCTGTAAACGCTCTTCATTAGCGACAACGAGAGAAACACTCTTTAAATTATATTATGTATATAAATAAAATATTGTAAATACAATCATTTATCGTTCTTATATTATCATATGTATGACTAGGAAAATACATATATATATATATATATATATATATATATGACTGGGTTGAGGGGGCTGTGGAAGGAGGTGGGTGAAGGGTATTAAGTCTGTTGCCAAAACAAAAAAAATCTATTGTTTTTTTTTTTTTTTGGTCAAAAGCCAAAAAAACAAAGGTATGTGAGCCCTCCCCGAATGAAAGAAAGATAATCGATACATATATATATTTATTCTGAAAGTAACTCAAGTTCACATATAGTAGGATATACAATATTTAACATCTGCTTTTCACTTTTAATGCCTGTAATCACAATTTTTCCATTATGAAAGCATGTAAAATGTATTTTCTCACGTCGGAACATTGCCGCAGGGAACAGCTCTGATTCGTAAGAACATTCCATAAGTTTCACTAAAACGTTTAAGTCAAGTTTTCCATTTAACTGACAAAATGCAGACATTGTCAAAATTTTTATGGAATGTAATCTCACGCGCCAACCACATTTTTGAATATGTCGAGCGTATCGACGCAGTCGAACGCGTGTCTGTTTGACATTATCAGAACGCCTGTTAACACATATTTTACCCGTGCTAAACAAGAGGTAACATCCACCGAATTTAGAATGTTTCCATACAACTCCGCTAATCTTTTGGAATTGTATTCAATGTTCGAACAGCCGAGTGTCAAATCCCTTAGATTAATAGAACAGTTCAAATCTGCAGAACATACGACATTAGTTATTCGTAGCATCATAGGAGTAATGTTTAGATGAATGTCTGCATCCGGTTAATCAAACATGTTCTATCACCGTTGGGGCAGCATTCCATACATCTTAAAGATCCTTCCTGGTTTAGGTGATCCTCGGTCAAATAGCACTGCACAGTCTGATCAATTTCAGGAATATTAGCACACAGGACGAATATAGCTCCAGCTAGTTCTTCAAATTGGTCGAATGTCAGAGATATTCCGTATTTGGTTGCACACAAATCATCTGAATGTTCAGGCAGCCAATACCTGCGAATGTCAACACGCGGGATGCAGCTCTTTATAGTAATGAAGAAATTCCCACCGATATGACGTCTCATGAATACATCGGATTCCCCGGTACGATAACTGACCACTTCTTGATGTATATCTGATAGGTAAGATTTCAACTCTTTGAATCTCCTTAGATTTAATGTTATTCCAGATTTTGTCGGAAATTTTTGGCCTGCATAACCTTCACCACACTCTCTTATGTGGATATACAAGTTTCCCAGGAATCGACCGTCAAATAGGAAAATGTCATTTCCTAACGGGACTAAGCATTGTGGATGGAACGCTCTCTCGTTGGTTTCATTCCGTTGGTTTCCTTTAACATCGGCTTGATCAGTCATTTCTTATTTGAACCTGGAAAATAAGAAAACAAACATTACTTATCAGTTACACATCGAGAGTACAAAGTCCGAAAGGAGTCCGCCCGCCCTGGGGTCCGCCCGCCCGCCCTGGGGTCCGCACTGGGGGTCCGCCCGCCCCGCCCTGGGGGGGTCCGCACTGGGGGGTCCGCCCGCCCCGCCCTGGGGGGGGGGGGGGGGTCCGCACTGGGGGTCCGCCCGCCCCGCCCTGGGGGTCCGCCCCTCCCTCGCATACTCAATAAGAATGAGAAAATTGAGTCATTGAGTCAGTTCATTATGGAGAGAATACTACCCGCAGAAATACTGGAGAAAATATACAATCAGCTAATTGACATGTCAACTATAAATCCAGAAATAAAAAAACAACTACTACACAATTGGTTTATAAGAGAAATTAAAATAATACTGAAGAATATAGATGAAGGATATTTTCCTGTACAGCGATTGAAATATTTGATTGCGAGGTCTGAATTTGAAACTGATTTCTTACAGGATATATTGAATCAAAAGTTTTCGAATCGCTGGGTATTTAGAGGCGTTCCTAAAAACAAAATACATGACATTCGTGAACTTATTGGAGATAACTTTGTGAGATTTGCAGAATACCGAGACTGGGTTTTCAATCAGAGAAGTTTTGAAGAAGTGACAATAATTCACGGATATATCATTCTCCGTGAACTGTGTACACTGTTCACGATTGAACAAATACTTAACAGAAGCGTGATTTTGGATTACATTTCTACAAGTAAATCGAAATATATTTCAGAATTAGAGAATGAATTAATATGGTCATTCGGAATAATCTGGAATTATGGTGACATATTTGTTTTTTTTGGTTTAAGACCGATATAATATTATAAGTATAAAGAGCGTTAAGACTGTACTGGAGGTAAATGCAATGATAGAAAAAACAACTAATTCATAACTAACCTGTATAGAATGTTTCACACACAGTATAGGACTAACGAATTTGTAAATGTGAACTGGATTGGGTAGCATTTTATAGATCGAAAAAATGGACACCGTGGATAAATTGACCAATGACTGCCATCGGATTATAGTAATACGTGTTCAGGCACGCTCGATGTTATCTAACATCGAACGTGCCTGAACACGCCTTAGTATAATCCGATAGCTGCCATCGATCGAATGTTTACACTCTCATTACAACCTTGATCTAATATAGACGATTAAATTATATAATATATATTACGTACCTCGTTCAATATCCATATGGCAGAGTATCCATGTTATCCAGGTGTCTGCGTTTTGTATACACAACTCGGTACTGCTTCTCCTCAGATCTGTTACATAATTTTCTTTTTCCTTTGGACCTGCATATTTTTCGAGGATTGGTTGTGGTGATGGGCACTGTACTTCTGGATTCTAGCAGATCTTTAATCGCGTTGAAATTGATGAACTGTGAATTTTCAAAGTTCAAAGAGAAACCCCGAACTTTACACGTCTCTTTAGCTTTATTGGTTCTATAAGCGTAATTCTTGGGTCCTCCAGAAACAAATTCCTCGATGTATTCATCCGGGTCTAGCTCACTAGTCAACTGTCCCAAATAGTCACCCAGTGGGGGATTAATTTGATCCTCGGTGCTGCTGAATACACAACTATCCGTGTCGTAATATAACACTCTTCTGTCCAAGGAATGAATAACTTCATATAACATTAATCTCGCGTGACACGTCGTGAACGTGGCCAAATATATGTTATTTGATGATCCACACGGCGCACAGTCATTTCTATAAGTCCACTCCATTTGAAGAATGACATCGGTCATGACATGAAAATTTTCCATTTGTTTCATTGGATTTGAAATGAGTTGGAATAGATTGTCTTGTTCCGATTCATGGAAATATTCGGTCTGTTTGAAATTCTGGTTTTGGCCCCATTTTCCCCAAAAAGAATTCAGCATCAGCTGGGATATTTGGCGTAATCCTGGATTTCTTTCGATGCTTTCTCTGTCCAGCAATATACCTTCGTTGTCTTTATACTGTGTGATGTATTTGTCCATGTCTTCGGTAGATTTTATCCAATCCGGAGGACCGCTAGCTTGCTGCTTGAACTTTAAGAATGTGTTTATATATTCAGTGAATAATCCATTTTGTTGTCCATAGTCCGACGTTTCGGTCCAATGGTATATTTCATATATTTTGAGAATCTTGTATCCTACTTTGATAGCTGTCTCCAGTTCAGGAATACACCAAACACCAGTCATAGCTCTCTGTTGGCACGTACACGTGCAAGGTCAGTGATTTTCATTATCAGCACAAGTCCTGCACAGTGGAAACTTCAGTTTACCGTTGGATCGATACGGTATTACTGGGTGATAGAGTCCATTAGGTGGTAAAATCTTGACTTGAGCTATTCCGAAGTAATCCTTAAGTTCTGTAATGTCATCGCCCAAAATGATTTTCGGGTGTCCAACCGGGTATCGAGCGTATTTGAGCACATTTGGATAGAGCAACGTGAAGTCAAAATAGTGTATTTTCTCACCAACGTCAGCTTTGTAGTGTAATTTAGTGGCATTCGTTCTACCGCTGAAGAAACTGTCTCTAGGCTCTAGTCGTTCAACAATGTCCAAACTAGTAATGAAATCACGAAGCTCCGGATTAGTCTTTTGGGCAGCGACGAACTCGTGTTCCCAAATGCACACATATTTCAGGCCTCGACTTTCTATATACTTCTTCTTTTTCTGTGTCAGTCCGTATAATTCATTAGGTGTCTGGTTGGTTATCGGATTCTTGACTACGTCTCTATCGTGACTCAGACAAAGTTCACATCCATGGAATTGACATCCGTGAAATTCGAATGCCGTGTTTAACTCTTCACAATATCCATCCAATCTGTACTTGGCACCATCGAGTTTCTTTTCACGTCCGTTCAAAGCGTGAGTTATGTGGATTTTATCTTTGAACATCATCCATTCCAGTCATTGAATCGAACTTTTGCTGTATTGATCTTTATATGATGTCTTGGGGACGCGAGCTATCTGTGATTTGAGAAATTCTTTCTCTCGAATTTGTACGTCGCGTTCATCTTCAAGTTTTGTTTGTTGAACCCATTCACCTTTGTATAAAATCGACAAAGTTCCATCTTTGCATTTAGCTGGAAGCCACGTTTTCCCGTCGGTACTTAGGCGCACTCTCCATTCCTCGTCGACGAACTTCGTTCTGAATATCCCCGATGCGATGGTAACGTATTGGAATGGATCAACGGCACCAACCAGTTTGAACTTCATATCGCCAGAAAACTCGTCAATTACGGTTTGTATATTTCCAGTCGTGTCCATGATGTGGGTTCTGAATTTTATGCAAGCTTGTCTCAAAATATTGACATCACTGCGACAATAATCCAATAATTCTTTCTTGAAGATGAAAACTGTATTTGTTTGAGCCGCATGCCATTTCGTGAAGTCTTTTCGTTCAGCCACACCCATATAGTCAGCACCGTAATATTTGGCATCCGGATAGGGTCCTTCATAATTCTGGTTGGCTGGTTTATTGAAAAAGTGTGGGAACCATCCTTTTTTCTCACCATCAACACCGAATGTTTTTGGTAACAGTGCCAACTTCATTGGTAGAAAGCTGAGACTGTCCAGTACTTTGATATGAAGATCTTTTTCCACGTATAGGTACATCAATTTGGATCCATTATATATAACTTTGGGTCTCAATTATTGATCAATGAGATATTCCATGAGAAAATATCCATCGTAACCCTTGAAGTTGTGAGCCAGTGCTATGAATCCCGTATGTTGTTCAGAGAATAACCATTTTCCAAACTTTTCACCGGTATCAGGACCGCTAAATATAACCTCACGGAGTCCGCATGTATCCGGACATAAATTTCGGTCATTCTTCTTCTTCTTCGCATCACCGTCGTTACAAGCATCACATAGAGGACCGCAATTTCTACAGGTCGGTTTCGTTTCCAGCGATTCATTCATGCATTCGTAGCAAGCTGTTTGGGCGACGAGGAAGTTGGGTGTATGCTGAACTTTTCCGCACCATGTTTTTAAACAGTTCTGAAAAGTAATAATTGAACGTTTTAACCTCTAGCTTTATAGATAATAAAAACAAAATAAACGTCTACACTTTGTTCAGATAATTATTAAAAAAAAAAAGGTTTTGGTATATGTTCAACGTTAATAAAGAGCGTTCACGTATTACTATTGTTTGTGGGTTGACCCTAAAATTACTCGTTCCAATCTACGTGTCAATATTAAAATGCATGATGATCAGACCATCGACATATAGCCTGTATCGTTGACGATTCACGCACGCGGATACCAAGTTCAATAAAGTTAAAAATTATATATTATGTTAGTTTACCATATAACAATTACAAAGCTCTTTTCACATAAAATATGTTACACATTTTTCAATGTGTCAAGAATTAAAAGTTAATTACTCGGTTTAACATCTGTGACTCAGTTTAGTTGAATTTTAATATTGAGACCCTTAACTTTGGTCGATTCAAGTATGTAATTGTTATATGGTAATCTCACACGTAGATAAAGTAACAGCTAAAGAGCGTTCCTCGATAATCTAATATAATTTTAAAAATAAAAGAGCGTCTCTACTTATACGCGCCGCTAATAAAGAGCGTTGACGTATTAATATTGTTTTGTTGGTTGACCCTAAAAATACTCGTTCCAATCTACGTGTCAATATTAAAAATGTATGATGATCAGACCATCGACATATAGCCTGTATCGTCGACGATTCAAGCACGCTGATACCAAGTTCAATAAAGTTAAAAATTATATATTATGTTAGTTTACCATATAACAATTACAAAGCTCTTTTCACATAAAATATGTTACACATTTTTCAATGTGTCAAGAATTAAAAGTTAATTACTCGGTTTAACATCTGTGACTCAGTTTAGTTGAATTTTAATATTGAGACCCTTAACTTTGGTCGAATTCAAGTATGTAATTGTTATATGGTAATCTCACACGCAGATAAAGTAACAGCTAAAGAGCGTTCCTCGATAATCTAATATAATTTATAAAAAAAAAAGAGCGTCTCTACTTATGCGCGCCGATAATAAAGAGCGTTCACGTATTAATATTGTTTTGTTGGTTGACCCTAAAAATACTCGTTCCAATCTACGTGTCAATATTAAAAATGTATGATGATCAGACCATCGACATATATCCTGTATCGTTGACGATTCACGCACGCGGATATCAAGTTCAATAAAGTTAAAAAATTATATATTATGTTAGTTTACCATATAACAATTACAAAGCTCTTTTCACATAAAATATGTTACACATTTGTTCAATGTGTCAAGAATTAAAAGTTAATTACTCCGTTTAACATCTGTGACATCTGTGACATCTTGCTTCAACAATATCTTCATCAAGCTGATAAGCTTCTATATCCCTGTCGTATTCTTCGATATATTGTAGAATACATTCTATTTCATAAATTTCCTCCACTGTTAGAGGTGTCATTATTTCTTCAGCCATTTTCGAGAATAAGTCATGAGAAGTGATTACAACGGTGTCTATTCACTATATGGGATGAAGCTTCGTCATAGATATTTATATACCATAACCCCCGAACATAGTTAGCACGGATGAGGTAACATTATATAAGATTATATATGAGCGTAAGTATGAATAGGTCGATAAGTGGTTATTACGTAATGTTGTTATAACAATGACACCGAAGTAACTTCTATTATTGAGCGATGTTCAGACACGCTATCGATAACTTAATTGAAAGCGTGTCTGAACATGCATAAAAGGAAGCTTCGTCATAGATATTTGTATACCATAACTACCTAACATAGTTAGCACCGATGAGGCAACATTAGTTGTTTAACGGGGTGTGAATAGGTCTATAAGTGGTTATTACGTAATGTTGTTATAACAATGACACCGAAGTAACTTCTATTATTGAGCGTATTAGCACCTGCACGTATTATGTATACATATTTTTGATAACTAATTATCGCGTTAATGCTAACAATGACACAGTTTATCAAACTTACGTGATCATATCCCATTAAACAGGTAATGATGTTCAGACAAGCTATCGATAACTTAATTGAACGAGTCGGACCACACATAGCTGTCAACAGATATAATAGCAGTGATTTGGTAAATTTATCCAAGGTGTTACTCTTTTCGACCTATACAGTGTTACCCCAATGCCGCGTGTGATTATGTGTGTGTACATAATTGAAAATTTGTTCCATAGAATATGTCAGTTCATTCGGGGTAGTAATTTGGCATCACACTCTTCGTCCGCTCGTGATTCAAAATAGTACAACATCTCAATACTTCCAATAATTCGCGATAATGCACACGTGTCATATACTCAATAACTTCATCGGGATAGAGAAGTAAAGAATAAACGCTCTTTATTATTTATGTAAGAGTAATGGTGTCAAATTATTTCAGGTATTGTGGAGACAATTATATGATGTATGGACTGCGTCTGATGATAAACACTGAAATGTATGCATTCACACCGCTGGTGACAATGACCGAAATTACCGTGACTCGGACCTGTCCATACACATATAATTGGTATAAAGCTATTTCTAAACATCGATTAATAAAATGAACAGAGTTTCATGAAAAATATTTAAAATTGTTTGAACAAAAATAGGTTGTACTAAAACATTACACGCAAATAATTTAAAAAACATTCGACATTTAATACCGAGATTTAGGTAAGAGACCGAAAACTCATTATAAATTTTTGAGATTTCTTAAAACTTTTTTTTGAAAATTTTTGAAATTTTTTTGGGTTTTTGAAAAAAAAAAAAATTGGAATATTTTAGTACAAACAATTTTAACCCCAAAAAATCTATTTTTAGATGTGGGGTCAACAAGCCACACATAATACTGTTAGCGTCAATTCGGCTTTGACGGATTATACCGGCATTTGGGAAAACGTGATATCGGACAGAATATACAGCAAGGAATGTATATTATGGTCCCCGTGTGTTCGTCGATGACTCTTCTAGACGATAAAGTCGCGTCAAGATGGCAATATTTTCCCACAGAGACAAACGAAAGGTGGTGAAATGTCCGAAAAATAGCAAATGTTCACATTTCGGCGGCCATCTTGGCCGCCATATTATATTTTTGTGTCTGATTTTTGGCTAATTTGTAAGAGTTGTATATTACCATAACGAATGGATGAACGGAAAACAAGATCGCTTTTGGCATCATATTTACTATAACGGCGATCAAAGAGACCTGGCGCATATACAAAAAATGGCCGCCATGATGGACGCCATCTTGTCTGGAGTCTCTGCGGCCACCTTTTTTTTGTTAACAACAGGGGGGAGTCGGAAAAAATTTGCAGGCACGTATTCTGATTTTTGACTTTCGACCCTTGTTGGGACCCACGTACCCACCCCCGCGTCCTAATTTTTGTTCCGTTTTCGGCAGTTTTTTCCGACCATTTTTCGACACCCACCCCCCTTTTAACACTAAAACAGAGATTTGCGGCGGGAATTCACTGTAAACAGCTGTATATGAATTTCCGTGCATACTATTAGTCATGGATTTTAACATTGACATGTAAATAGGAACAAGTCATTTTGGGGTCATTCGATCAAAAAAAAACATGACTGCCAGCAGCCATCTTGGATTTCAAAATTCAATCCATTAGCATGGGCTACAGGCTATACTGTTTGTCTTATCATCATGAAATTTGTCATTTATGTTAATATTGACATATAGATGTGTTTTAAGCCAAGCACATTGCAAAAACAATCAAAAAGACTTGCAGGAAAATATTTTTGAGTTGCGGAAAAAATTGTTTGTTGGTCCTATCGACCACCCACCCACCCCGGCATACGAGTCCGGAAAAAACTTGTTTTCAACCCCCTGTTAACAACCGAAAAAAAATAGAGTAGACATTAAGAAAGAACATTAGTGGGGTGAAGTTGAGTCCTGGGGAGGGGATGCAGAGGTCGACCAATATCCCCTGGACTAAGTCATTCACACAAAAAAAACTATATATATATATATATCGGTGAGTCTCTATTAATTTATATGTTGTTGAATTTGATTCTGATTTTATTAGTTTTGCAGTAAAACTGTTGTTGAATATAATACAGGAAGTGTCCCTGCGAAATTCCTCGCATAAGTTTGACTCTGACAATATCTGCGTGTTTCGTCCGGGATTCGAGACTCAATAATTGCATTTAGATCAAGATAATCGGAATCATTTAATTTGGAGCTACCTGCTAATTTATATGAGTGCTAGTCCTTCAACTGATGTAATATGCTGCTTCTGGTAGCTAGAACTAAATTGCTTGCATAGTGTACTGCTATAGTTAGAATTCACAGTATACTGATATAACTGGTAATGCTTAATGCAATGGATGGTCTGTACACGTGTCCTTCGTCCTTCGACTTATGTCCAGTCACTGGCATGACTTTGTCTTGCACCGAAATAATTTTCAGACAAAATTCTGACTGGCTTGGTCCGTGTTACTCCTGAGATATTTCGATAGGTCCATCATAAATTTACCCAGTGTATTCTCACAAACTCGACTGTTGAACTACCTGGTAGAGATGATTCGGATTCAAAATTCCAAGCGGTCATTGCCATAGCAATTCGGAACTCAACTGAAGCTTTACAAAATAACTCTGAAAGTTTGCGACTGGGAAATATTGAAATATTGATCATGGGAGCTTTGACTTGCCTTCACTGTCAAAACAGGGATTTGAGTTCGCATCCTGCCGTTGGTCTAATGCGAGTTTCACACAGCAGGCTTAGCCGAATTGATCGACGAGAAATTGTCGGATTGTGCGCTGTTCAAATTTCGCGCAAAGTTGTGACCATTGAGCGAGGTCGCTCGTACATATATGTGTCTGATTCGCACCACCCATGCGTTGACAATGGTACCTTATTATGAGCAGTGAAAGATATTGTCAGTATGTACCGCCCCCTGTCCCCGGTTATTGAGTGTTCAGGCTCATCAGAGTAATAATTGTCCTACGCATTGAAACGGGTACCTGTAGAATTAATGCGTGTAATAAATGCATAAATTATTATTATCTCAACTCCTACATAATCCCGGTCACAAGCTCCGCGTCTACTGCACAGTAATTTTTGTTTATCAGCTCGTCTTCTTGATTTTATCATGATTCTCTTATTTTCGTTGTCCAGACAAAAGAAAGGACATATCGACCACATTTGCAAGTCTATATTCTTGGCATTGCGACGCCTTGGCCAGGTCTGCAAATATCTCACTGTTTGCACAGCAAAACAAACTGGTTTCTTCGTTCGTTACGAGTCGTCTAGACTGCTGCAACATTATATTGTTCCGGCTCCCTGATCCACAAACCAGCAGACTACAACGCCTGCAGGACGCCGCCGCATGACGCCGCCGCCAGAGTCGTACTCCGAAGAAGGAAAGGCTGTAGCGTGACAACCACGAACTCCGACCTTCACTGGATACCTATCAAAGATGGGATCTATTTCAAACTAGCCACATTTTGTTTCCGTCCGATGCTTGTCTCCGATTCCCTTCCCGAATATAAATTAACAGCCTGATTTATCCATACACAACACGGCTAACTCTTCGTTCAGACGAAGCCTCCTTTTTTTGTCTGTTCCGAAGGTGCCAAGCTTATATGACCGTCGGCGACGTAACTTTCTCTGTAGCCTGGTCCGACATATGGAACTCTCTACCTAATGAATTGCGGCAGTCATGTTTGGTTACAGACTTTAGATCTTCATTGAAAACTCATATCTACCGCCGACGCTACCCCGATTCAAAGACACTAACAACAAAAACTGATCTTCCACATATCTATTGATTATTGTGCATGTGCATTTGTTGTGTATTTATATTATGTGTAAAGCTCTCTGGGCCCCCTTATGGGGGATAGACGCTATATAAATATTATTATTATTATTATATTATTTATATATAAAAGTGTAGGATATGCCGGTCTCTCTGTCTGTCTGTCCGGATTTTTCTCCAAGACCCCTGGACTGGTTTCAACAAAATTTGGTGTAGTGACTCGGGTTACCCCGGCGGAGGTTAAAACGGCGTTAGTTTTTAATTAATTAAATAAATAAAAAAAATAAAAAATGAAAATGAAAAAAAAACTCAGACGGTGAATAAAGAGCCGGTTACAGCTAGTTATATATAAAGTTCTCTTCTGGCGTCTGCGTTGATGATCGTTTGATGATTTTCTTCCCCTAGACCAATCATTTTCAACTCACCGAAAACTGCTCTGAAACTCTCATTTGAACCAACAAATACAGGATCCTTTATAATATATATTTTTCAACGATGTGGTGGTGGATTCAATGTATATTCAAGCTGTGGCGAATATTTACTGGCGAATCTGCCTCGTAATTTTCACTATTAGGTTGCCTGGCATCAATGCAGATATGCCCAAGTAACATGATCAGATTCTTAAAACAATCGTTTTCATGCTCTAAATTTTCCTTAAAGTCTTCTTTGAATATGCTGGAATGCTGATTGTTTGCCTTTATGTGGTACTATTGCAGTGTGCAAGTTTTCGCCATTCTGTACGATTTCTTCGCTTGAAACGGGTTCTGTCGAAATTACGACGTAAGGGGAGTAATCCTAATTATTTTCCACTGCTGTTTTGCGTGGAAACATCGCCATGAATTAGGTTACACTGGTGTAAATGTTTGCCATAGGCCTCAGTGCTAACGTTTTAGCGTATAGTGTTGGCAATATAAATGTTGGGTCCAAAATTTTCTTTAAATCTGAAAAATTGACATTTTGTGAAACTTTTTACACAAAAAAATCATGTCTGTCTAGCAGGGAATTCGCCTTTAAATCTTATGTTTTCGTAACTAGTGTCAGAACCGCATAAAAAAATACAGTCATATTTTAGACCACACCAAAAAATTCAAACTTCACTACAAAGGGTTAATTCCTGTGCCAATGGTTATTTTACCTATGGGAAATCATAGGGAAGAGGTGTGATGATTTTTTTATGTGAAAAGCACACAAGGCTATTGACCAATCAGGGCCCAGTGTCTATTTTATTCTCTCCTATATATTCCTCCCGCATCCGCTAGATGTCACTCGGAACCTTATTTACACCAGTGTAACCTAAAGCGATAGCCCGCTTTTTCGCGGAATAATTGTAACTCCCTACATTTCTTCAGAATTGCCCATCAATGGAAAAAATGTGTTCAAAAACAATATCACTTCTGTGGTTCTTTATTTATCACACACAATTTAACCCCCTTTAACACATTATTCATCAAAAAAAGCACAATTTTCCACCACCAGTCATGTTCAGGCCCCATTTTCACTCAGTTTTAGGGGTCTGGTATTGCAAACTTGGATCAGCTATGGAAGACTGTACAATATTCTTTCCATGAGAGAACTTCTGGTGATGTGAGGTCATTGCGTCCAGATCTGATCAGCTGAGCATCAAGCGCATGACTTTATCAGCACATTGAAGAATAAAATATGACATTTTCAGGTCTGCAAGGGTGATCCAAGATAACTGGATGTGGGTGTATATTGAATTAGTTGAATAAAGATATGCTCTCTTTGAATTGCTGAAGCATTTTCTTAAATGTGTCCAAGTTTTAGTGCTATTAACCTTCAAATGACCATACCCACCAGTGGAAATGACACACTTTTATGATATATATCTGTATATCACTGGCTATAAAATCCAAAATACTTGTTAGATTAGGTTCTTATAACAATTGATATATGTGTCGTTGGCATGCTCATGTTATGGGTCATTTGCATTATCATGTGACTATTACCACCTTGAAAAAATTTGAAAATACCTTGAAAAATTGGCATTTTTTATGAAAAATCTTACTATTTTTTTGGCTGATGTAAGTGAAAGAAGACATCAGCAGCAAGAATAGCCACACCAAGCATGAGATATTCATTGGACTGAAAGACCAGGCTCTGTAAAATGCATTAAAATGCTTTAAAGTGACTCCCAGGAATCAAAAAATGATAAAAAGCTATTTTTTCCCTTTAGGTTACACTGGTGTAAATGTTTTCCATAGGCCTCAGTGCTAACGTTTTAGCGTATAGTGTTGGCAATATAAATGTTGGGTCCAAAATTTTCTTTAAATCTGAAAAATTGACATTTTGGGAAACTTTTTACACAAAAAAATCATGTCTGTCTAGCAGGGAATTCGCCTTTAAATCTTATGTTTTCGTAACTAGTGTCAGAACCGCATAAAAAAATACAGTCATATTTTAGACCACACCAAAAAATTCAAACTTCACTACAAAGGGTTAATTCCTGTGCCAATGGTTATTTTACCTATGGGAAATCGTAGGGAAGAGGTGTGATGATTTTTTTATGTGAAAAGCACACAAGGCTATTGACCAATCAGGGCCCAGTGTCTATTTTATTCTCTCCTATATATTCCTCCCGCATCCGCTAGATGTCACTCGGAACCTTATTTACACCAGTGTAACATAAAGCGATAGCCCGCTTTTTCGCGGAATAATTGTAACTCCCTACATTTCTTCAGAATTGCCCATCAATGGAAAAAATGTGTTCAAAAACAATATCACTTCTGTGGTTCTTTATTTATCACACACAATTTAACCCCACCCCCTTTAACACATTATTCATCAAAAAAGCACAATTTTCCACCACCAGTCATGTTCCGGCCCCATTTTCACTCAGTTTTAGGGGTCTGGTGTTGCAAACTTGGATCAGCTATGGAAGACTGTACAATATTCTTTCCATGAGAGAACTTCTGGTGATGTGAGGTCATTGAGTCCAGATCTGATCAGCTGAGCATCAAGCGCATGACTTTATCAGCACATTGAAGAATAAAATATGACATTTTCAGGTCTGCAAGGGTGATCCAAGATAACTGGATGTGGGTGTATATTGAATTAGTTGAATAAAGATATGCTCTCTTTGAATTGCTGAAGCATTTTCTTAAATGTGTCCAAGTTTTAGTGCTATTAACCTTCAAATGACCATACCCACCAGTGGAAATGACACACTTTTATGATATATATCTGTATATCACTGGCTATAAAATCCAAAATACTTGTTAGATTAGGTTCTTATAACAATTGATATATGTGTCGTTGACATGCTCATGTTATGGGTCATTTGCATTATCATGTGACTATTACCACCTTGAAAAAAATTGAAAATACCTTGAAAAATTGGCATTTTTTATGAAAAATCTTACTATTTTTTTGGCTGATGTAAGTGAAAGAAGACATCAGCAGCAAGAATAGCCACACCAAGCATGAGATATTCATTGGACTGAAAGACCAGGCTCTGTAAAATGCATTAAAATGCTTTAAAGTGACTCCCAGGAATCAAAAATGATAAAAAGCTATTTTTTCCCTTTAGGTTACACTGGTGTAAATGTTTTTCATAGGCCTCAGTGCTAACGTTTTAGCGTATAGTGTTGGCAATATAAATGTTGGGTCCAAACTTTTCTTTAAATCTGAAAAATTGACATTTTGGGAAACTTTTTACACAAAACAATCATGTCTGTCTAGCAGGGAATTCGCCTTTAAATCTTATGTTTTCGTAACTAGTGTCAGAACCGCATAAAAAATAGTCATATTTTAGACCACACCAAAAAATTCAAACTTCACTACAAAGGGTTAATTCCTGTGCCAATGGTTATTTTACCTATGGGAAATCGTAGGGAAGAGGTGTGATGATTTTTTTATGTGAAAAGCACACAAGGCTATTGACCAATCAGGGCCCAGTGTCTATTTTATTCTCTCCTATATATTCCTCCCGCATCCGCTAGATGTCACTCGGAACCTTATTTACACCAGTGTAACCATTAGATCCATTATGGAGGTAAATTTTGGCGTATGTCTTATCTGATCAGTACCTGAGTTCTATCACTCAAAATGACGCTCTTGCTAGTTTCCCGAAATCAGAGGCCGATTTTCAAAATCGAACGTTTACAATTAATACAAATTGTACTTGCGGAAAACTCACCAACAGCGAAACTCTGGCTGCAATATGTATATTGTATTCAGATACTGAAATATTTCATCAGAGCAGAAAGGACTTCAACCTGGAAGTTGCGGTAAGTAAGATACTCAATCTGTTTGCCAAGAGTTGTCGGCTATACCTCCACCTGGTGTTAGACCCGTAGATCACCCCAGGCTGTATCAGTCATTTAATGAGCAAGGGTTATACGCCGTTCGTAAGAGTAACACATTCTGGGATGGAATATCGACCGATTTGGTGATTAAACAGGTATTGATGCGATCACTCAAAAGCAGCGGAGGGCTGACACGAGGGAAGGGCATGACCGAATCTGTTCGCACAAAGTGGGTATATAGTATGCGTTGCTGTGCTGAACTCCGCAAGTCTATGACAAATTTGACACACGCCAAGCTCGTGACATCAGAACAGCACATTGAGCTTGGTAAGTCCAGGATCAGACGTGATTATGACGATATCTTGAAAATTGGGGATTGGTTCGATGCATATGAGCCTTTCGATATTAACGAAAATAGGCTCCGCTCTCTGCCATCTGGCCTCAAGGCTGGCGACAAATGTGACATCAACTTCGAACGAATGGAAGAAGTCGGCCGTAAAATACATTTGACAACAAGAAAGTAACGACAGTAGCAGTGAAACGATCCGACCGTATCAAATCGTTGGATCAATTGACACCCGGAGTGAAAGTGGACAACGAGGAAATGCATATCAATCCAACAGCCCTATTTTCTCCTGTAATTGCACTTGCCTATCGAGAAGAAAACTTCGCAAATTCCTTCGCAACAACATCTTTGTTTAAAGATAACTTCATGCGAAAACCCGCAAAATCACAATTGCCAAAGGTGTTAGCAGAGCCTTCACATCAAACTTAACTTCCCAAACTTGCCACATTCGTTATCGATGGCGGTACTCTGCTTCATCGCGTTAAGTGAGCTAAAGGGTCTACGTATATTGATATTTGTAGATAATCTGTCAAATATGTTCAGACCAAATACGGACACACTACCGTCATATTTGACGGATATGAAGACGGTTTCTCGATCAAAGACCATGAACACGTCAGAAGAGCCAGAACGACATGTGCTGACATAAAAGTGGCTGAATACACAAGGGCTCATCCCAACAAAGTACTCTTGTCGATTGGGAAAAATAAGGTCCAGTGTATCAAGCTACTGAACCGAATTCTAGAAAATGAAGGACACTATGTCCTATACAGCAGCAGTGATGCATACACATTGATAGTGAAATGTACTCTTGAGAAAGCAGCTGGTGGTTGGCCTGCAATTGTCGTCACCGAAGATACTGATCTCCTCGTTCTTCTGATTTATCATTGGAACGGGGGGTGGGCGAAATATATCTCATGTTGGAAGCTCGGAAAACCCAGAGGGGAGCCCGGGGGTCTACAATATACCCAAAGTGTTGTTGTGCAGAAGACGGGCAAAATAAGTGCATAACACATTTTATTTAATTATTCATGTCTGCATGGAGTGGGTGTGACACAACGCCGACCACATGTGGCCAAGGTAAAACAAACTGGATGAAAAAGTCTGAACGTGCAGACGTACGACGCATTTCCTGTATCATGGGCGATCCGGTTGCCACACAACAAGTGATTGGCGACAGTGTTCAGGACATTCTATAATGGGAAACCAGATGATATTTTGAATTACTTGAGGTTCGTCCAATTCATGGAGATGGTTTATTCAACTAAATGGCCATCAATTCCAGAGAAGTTACCACCAACAGAACGAGTAGCACATCGTAGCCTGATAACTCATCTCCAGGTTATGATTCGGAAAGCGTTGAACAACAACGTACTGGACCCAACTCATTGGGGTGGAAATAATGTCACAATAATGACATATATCGAGCCAGCGCCCGATATACTACTAAAATTCATGCGTTACAAATGCAAAATAACGAGCAAAAATCCACGTGGAACCAAGAATGGGCTAAAGTATGACATTGCTTGTGCGGATTTGTCGCAGGAATGACTGCAGGAACTCGGAGGATAGGAGATTGAATTTGACTGCGAGGAAGTGGACAGATGAGTCGTGTTGTCTTAAGTGCTGATATAACGGTATGATAAAAAAATGGAAAAAGACACATTCAATGGTGAACATAAGTGAAAAACAATGCATACTTTATAGGTAGCCATTTTAACAGCCATCACATTGTCTCATTAGTATAGTGGCATTGGTTATACAGAACTGAGCCGATATATCTTATGGCAGCTGGATAATTGTTGCCATTGCTTACCAGCATAAACAGTGAGGATATATTTATCACACTGAATTTGTTACTGGTGCATTTTTGTCTCCGTTACTCTTGGTATGGTGTCGATGTTGTTTCTGAAGGTATTCATGTTGTGTGTGCATTTTGGTAAGATAATTCGCACGTAGATGATATATTAGGTTGCCCGCACGCCAGTTATTCTCATTTCGAATTTTTTTTTAAATGATAACTTTATTTTCGGCCATTTTGGACGCCATCTTGTATTTTTTTTACTTCGCAATTGTAAATATTTCATTAATAACGATTTGTTGTTACATATTTTGTATATAGCCGAAGCCTAGTTGTGTAATTCTAAGTTATTTAAAAAAAATAATGCGAAGAAGCGACCATCATGGACGCAATTTTGAATAGAAAATTTTGTTCAAAGCGGATTTTAGCGGATTTTGGATATGTGATTCAGGACACTTTCCCGCACAAAATGTGACCAAGAAGTAATGGTTAGAGCACAATAATTGTTCTTTACCAGAATCAATCGAGTCGGAGACGAGATTTAT
The DNA here is from genome assembly GCA_032622095.1 of Siphonodentalium dalli. Taxonomy (NCBI): domain Eukaryota; kingdom Metazoa; phylum Mollusca; class Scaphopoda; order Gadilida; family Siphonodentaliidae; genus Siphonodentalium; species Siphonodentalium dalli. Next base: position 107,279,254 of record CP136062.1, read on the forward strand.
TCTGGTAAAGAACAATTCGCGTGCTCTGACCGACTTAGAGCACAATTGACACACATAATGCAATAAACTGGAAATGTGCCGTGCGCTGGCCGCGATTGAACACAATAGCCGGTTAGCCACGCCCACAAACGTGATTAACATGAACTGAATGTAAATAGATATGTCCGAAACAACACGGACTGCATGTTCCCACTTTGAAGCGCCCGTGCGATTTATTTGTTATGAGTTGCGGGTGCCTAACAATGGGATAATCACTGAACTATTCCTTCGCCAACCTTGGGAATCGGTGTGCTTTACCAAAAATCAGGGAACGATTGTAACAATAGGATTGTGCTCTAAACATTCATTACAAACTTCTTCCAGGTCTAACCCTCTGACTAATATTGACCCTGTCCGGTCTATTTGACGGACGTATGTCCTTTTCGACTTAGAAATTGCTGAGTATGATGGTGGCCGTATTTTAGTGCTTAAGATTTTCAAGATTATAGTATAACTAGCTGATGTGCCCGATTTCGTCCGGGCTATTTATGGATTTCTATGTGATCGCCTCGGTCTGGGCAGAATATACAGCGTCTGGACAAATGAGCGGCGTATACGAGCGAGGTCAAGGTCAAGGACACGGTCGCACGTGAAATTGGACCCGCTCATATTGTTCCCGGGATCAATGTAGGCCTACATATCAAATTTGAGTCGGATCGGTCGAGGTCCAGAAACATGCCTATATGAGCATATCTGAGCTAGGTTAAGGCCAATGACACGGTCGCACGAATAATTGGATTCGCCCATATTGTTCCCGGGATCAAAGTAGGCCTACATACCAAATTTGAGTCGGATCGGTCGAGCTGTTTTCGAGTCTATAACACACATACATACACGGATGCACACATACATAGTACATACATACATACATACATGCATGCATACATACATACATACATACATGCATACATACATACATACTTACTTACTTACTCACTTACATACATATATACATACATACGTACATACATACATACACACACATATACATACACACATACAGACAGAAGTTCCAAAATATATAATAGACTAGCCGATGAGCCCGACGTTGTCCGGGCTATTAAAAAACCAAATTTCAAGTCGATGAGCCCGACGTCGTCCGGGCTATTCAAAAAACAAATTTCAAGTCGATAGCTCCACCCGTTTCCGAGATCTGGTCTGCGCATGCGCGAAGCTGGCGTCGCACGGGACCGGCGACCCGATAAAATTCGTATCCGGGGCAAGATACATTCACATATCAAATTTCAAGTCGATAGCTCCACCCGTTTCCGAGATTTCGTCTGCGCATGCGCGAAGCTGGCGTCGCACGGACTCGGCGACCCGATAAAATTCGTATCCGGGGCAAGATACATTCACATAGCAAATTTCAAGTCGATAGCTCCACCCGTTTCCGAGATCTCGTCTGCGCATGCGCTGCACGGGCGTCGCACGGGTCACTAATACGACAACGACCGCCGCCTGGTCAAACTACACACACGTACCAAGTTTCGTCCCGATCGGTCGAGAATCGTAGATTTGTATTAAGGACAGACAGACAGACAGACAGACAAACAGACAGAGGTCTTCAAAATATATATGAGATGTCGTCCAATTGCTATCTGATTTTGTATATCGATTACTTCCATCAAAATGCATTTAATGTTCGAATGTGGGTCAAGTCCGGTTATTTAAATATGGGAATTAAGCCCGTTTTCGACTTCTAATTCGCTGATTATTTTGATGTCCGGATAATAAATATATTTATAGTTGTCTGGTTGATGTACAGTTTTCAACGTGGATAATTCACATGGCAACACTGGGCAGGATCGAATTTTGGGCTCGGTCCGATCATTTTGACGGAGTTAACACCACTTTCCGATCACTTCGGTGTCCGGATGATAAATTTGTATCTGAAGATATAGTCATCGTATTGTTGAACTTGGCATGTAACATAGAAATGCAGGCAGAGTTCGAATGTGGGGCCGGTCTGATTATTTTTGATGGAATTATGCCCCCTTTAGATTTAGAATCTACTAATTGTTTTGATGTCAGCGTGATAACTTTTGTTATAATTATTGTCTGATTATTGTCACTTCGAAATGTGGACTATTCACATGAAGATTACAACTTTACTGTTTAAACAAAAACAACAACGCCCCGACAATCTATGATCATGCCGATTATGCTGTATGCTGGTGAAGTATGGTGTTTCGAGAAAACTCAAATTTTTGAGACCGTTCATCTTAAATTCTGAAAAATTATCACAACAATGAAGTCTAACACACCAAACTACATGATATGCAGAATTGGGGAGATATCTCGTAATGATCGAAATTTAAGTGCAGAGCAATATCATATTGGTCAAAACTAGTGTAACACGAAGGATCGGAACTAGCTAAGAATGTATTCCTTCTACGCATGTATCTCAATGATAGTGATGCCATATTACAAAACAAGATTAAATGGATTTCTTTTATCAAAGGCTGCGCGAAGTAAATATGGAAAGTGCGTTGCAGAATCAGTCATCACTCATCACGACAGACATGAAACGCATGGAAGCGAAATTAATAGAACAGTACGCAGGTTGCCTCTTCTGCAATCAAAATATGTCTACCTCAAGTCGTGCCATATCTGATCGAAACATAAAGGATTATGTCAGATTGAGCCGATACTTAGTATATATATGCCCTCTCATCTGGCTACTTATTTACTGAAATTTAGAACAGCCAATCACAGACGACCGGTGGAGCAATGCAGATGGAATAAAAGTACACGTAAAGACACGAAATGCCCGTTATGTGGCGAAAATGTCTGTGATGAATACAATTTTGTTATTTTGTGTACAGAAATTAACGACCTGCGAGAAACCTATATCCCGAAGTATTACTGGGAAAATCCTAACACAAATAAATTCTACAGATTGCTGTCATTGCTTAATATATTGAAAAGAGTGAGCATTATCTTAAAATTAGCGTTTATAAAGTTACAATGACGCAAGTATTACATTATTTTATATATAATGTAAATATTATATGAGTTATACCATTTCAGAAAACATATTCCTAAATGTATTAGCATTATTTGTCTTTATTATTAATATAATATAATATGATGAACTCATTTATTGATGTACATGTATGTTATGTATTGTTTGTATATATGTATATACGTTGTATAGCATGTTGCAACTTAGATGTTGACTTTGCTAATAAACAATTCAATTCAACAGAGCGACGTATTCTTTTCTCGGGTCGTCTGACCAAACCGCCTTTTATTCTCATACAGTTCATGGCATATTACTGGCTCGAAAATAAATAATTGGAGGTTCGGAAAATATGTGGTCTTTTAATTGTGGTGCAATTGTATTTTATTCCCAGAGATCCGAACAAGTTTTCAAATTATTTGGAGTGTTGCCCGACAGTGAATAGTGATATAGAGTTATCGAGCATAGACAGTCAGCGCATAATCAGTTGGCTTGCAGCTGCCCGCGTTTTCCTTAAATACCCCCAGCTTAGTGATCTTATTAGTTTTCTACCATGTTGGTGGCCCCCGCTGATTTACCAACGATGTTGGTGGGTCCCACTGATTTGGCTATGATGTTGGTGGGTCCTGCTGATTTAGATATGATGTTGGTGACCCCGCTGATTTACCTACGATGTTGGTGGGTCCCACTGATTTGGCTATGATGTTGGTGGGTCCCGCTGATTTAGCTATGATGTTGGTGGGTCCTGTTGATTTACCTATGTTGTTGGTGGGTTCTGCTGATTTAGCCTTGATGTTGGTGGGTTCTACTGATTTGGCTATGATGTTGGTGGGTCCTGCCGATTTAGCTATCATGTTGGTGGGACAAAATGACGGTGTTAAGGCACAACATGAGTGGCCTATAAATGATTTGACGCTCACCCCTCTAAATAAAGCCCACTGACGTATATACACATTATACAATTATGAATAGAATGAGTGTCGTGGTACATAAATTCACAATGCTTATAAACATTATATATTATATATTATAAACATAAACGTAGGGTCTGGTGAGATACGACTACATCTAAAATGAAAGTCCAAATGGCGCTGAAATATATGCCATATCTATGGTCCGAAGGAATTGGCTTTTTCATACTGAACTCCATAAAGCCTACAGGCAATTAATGTTCTCTGTATTTATACCAAACACATCTTCAGGAAAGTTCGGGCGGCAGACCCTTCTTGTGATGTCGTCGTATAGATCCCACGTGGAACCATGCAGTAAATAGAGCAAAACATGGCGACCAGTATCCTCGGAAAATATGCTAACTTTGCAAACTTTTGTTTATCCAAACGATATTTTTGAATTGTCAATGAAGTATGAGAGAGAGAGAGAGCGAGGAGAGAGAGAGAGAGGGGGGGGAGAGGGAGAGAGAGAGAGAGAGAGACAGAGCGAGGGAGAGCGAGAGAGAGAGAGAGGGAGAGAGAGAGAGAGAGAGAGAGAGAGAGGAGAGGAGAGAGAGAGAGAGAGAGAGAGAGAGAGAGAGAGAGAGAGAGAGAGAGAGAGAGAGAGAGAGAGAGAGAACTGCTTGCATGCGTGGCATACTGCATGCTGGTAATAGTTGCCAGATGCGACCTGGAGTAACGACACGGTTAGGAGCAGTCTATGTAAACATACACTCAGATTCATAATGATACTATTTGTTATATGTTGGTATGTAGTTTACTCCAGACTGGGTTAGGAGTAACATACATATAGGTATCCATACAGATGTATGTTTTTGGAGTTAATGAGTATGCATGCAAAAACTGAACTACTGATACGAAATACCGGAATTATACTTATAGCTCGAGTTATCACGTGACATACCGGTCACAGAATGCCTATATATAGAACGCGGGCGGACGCCGGCACTCACTGACGGATGCACGAACGACAGAACTGTATGCGACAGTGTATGCCGTTCAACGCAGAAAGTTATGCATTTCATACACCGTAAATGAGAATGACATCAGGTTGCTCGATTAAATTAAACATGAGTGATGGGGAAATTATGCGTGTTCACAGCGCCAAAACTGTAACGATGCACCACGACCAATCGCTGACGATTATCTCCCTTCCGTTTTGTGGGTTCGTTAATTCTCTATTCCTGGTTGCGCCAGGACTGCGGGAATTAAAACCTATTTGCAATATGACACCGCATTAGTTGAAGCGTGGCCACTAAATTATCCCAATTGTGTTTTTTAAAGGTGATATGTGTTACAGGATAATAACAATTTGTTGGAAATTAAAGTTAATGGCGCCAAACCTTTCGTTGTGGTGCATATCAATCAAGTTCCACGCTGGAATCGACCGTTTGACGACGTTTCAACTGATTTATGTGCGACAGGGTTGTCGTCCGTGATTCCCGTCCGAGGCTGCTCGCGAATATTTTATCGCACGTTGCACATAGTCAGATACAGACCACGTGAGAGACAGGAAACATACACCATATTCGATATATATGTATTTACATTACATACATGTATACGTCATATTTTAAAGTTCAACTTACCCAATGGGTAAAACGAGTCGAGATATTCATTTCCTAATCTCACCTGGCACTGCCGTTGACAATACACCCGTGTATTGTTTCCTTTATACTGTTATCAGCAACGTTCGTACTGTTATCGCAACTTTCCTATGGGCTTTGTTTTTTAGTTAAACATTTTTTATTGCCAATCTAAAGACATTATGGTTTAGGGCACCATGATACATCGCACTAACATGGGAGGGACGGCCACTTTGCTTTTTGTGTTTTCCAAAACCTGATATATGGGATGATGAGAAATAAAAACATAATATATCGTGCTACGCGTCTGGATCACAGTAGTATAAGATGACACATCATACTTTTCTGTTGGTTATAAGACAACAAATACAAATTAGTAGAGTGATTTCCCATGGGACCCCCAAGCTAGGATCAGCATAAAAAAAACCCTCGCAGCTGAATGGTCAATGATACATAGATGAAAAATGCACAATAATGCACACAATTGTTTCCCGACGAGAAACCTCAAATATAACCACATGGTTAAATGTTACGGCTGTCAAATGGGCGAATAATTTATAGGCGGGGTTTTTTCCCGATGTAATATTTTCTCATTTTTAAGGGTAGTGTGGCGTTTGTCGAAACAACAGTGTAACGCAATACGTTGACAAGTAATTTTGGGCACATTTTTGTGTGTCTAACAGGAATTATTTTTACGAGACATGAGATAGGGGGGGGGGGGGTACACGAGGCCGGAATCAATATTGTTATAATTACCTCCATTAGTTGATATAAAATGGAAAAATAGTGAATATTGTGGGGGTGGGTCCCAAAATGTTCATTGATTTTTTTTGCGCGCAATTTTTTTTTATTGTGTCTGTTTCAGCTTGCTTGGCAGTTTTTATAATGAAAATTGTCTAGTTCACGGTGTAGTTCAATAAAAAAAATACTTCAGATAGCTCTAGGGTAGGGTGAACTTAATGCAGTCTTGACAATATCAGCTAACAACTCATGACAGAATATTAATTAGAATAATTCTTATACTCTTTATTCATACAGTTAGTTGATGCATGAGTGTAATGTATGAAATAAGTATTTGTATCAGTGTTTGTACACTAAAATTTATTGCATATCAGCATATGTGATACAATTATGGCCATGTGACACTCAACGCAGGGCAACTCATTTTATTTTTAACCCTTCGAACGCTATGGCCCCAGAGCATAGTAGCACCCTGGCGCGGGGCTCCCATTGCACTCGTTCAAATAACCGCCGGTATTCTCAATGTATCAGAATAATGTATAGTTAATAATATATAGTAGACACAGGTAGACATATAATAGTAAATCAAGAGTACAGCCGGTATACTGTAAACAGAAGACCAAATTGGAGTTATCTTCCCTACACCAACACAATGACGTTACGCTTACTGTGACCTCATCTCCACGGTCACATGTCACTAAAGTGCACATCCGTGTATATGGATTTGGCACTAAATTGACCATCCGCGTTCGAACTCAAAGGGTTAAACATTATATTTTAGGCCTAGTCCTAAGTCGTAATGCGAGGTCGGGTCGGTGGTCATGCAGGCATACATAAAAGCTAATTCATATGCACATTTTCCTTTTTGGTATTACTATAGGCTATAGGCCTATACTAGTTGATGCTGGTTGATATCTGAAAAAATTTAATTTTGTGTATTTTTTTATTCTATTATAGGCCCTAACACTGGCCCTAGTTATTTTTTGTTGTCATTCCAGGGGATTCAACATATTTTTCATCTACTCACACAGATGAATAGGCTGGGTTATAAATTTACCAATATAATCACATCATATTCTACCTTTGTTGATTGCTTAGAGTTCAATTTAGTTGAGATTATCGCTGATTATGCCCCCTGCATGTACAGGGTCAAACCGTTCCTGAGAACACAGGCCATCACAATTTGTTAACACTGAGTCCTATAGATATGTAAATTATTTGGTGTATTGTAATCTGTTTAGTGTATACATTATGAACATGTACCACTATTGATGCGGTATGTGTCATACGAAATCTCCCCCTGGTTATCTCCTCCCATGCATAATCCCGTGTGAAGAAATACTAGGTTATCTCCCCCACCCAACATTTGTGACCCCCATTATGTGGAGATTCCGCAACCTGTATAGTGTAGCCGACCATAAACACATGACTTGCCCACCATCAGAGCGAACGCCATCTATTTAGTACCCCAAAGCTAAAAGCTAATACTAAACTGACAAACACATCTTCTCTATGTCAACAACCAGTATTAAAATCAAACTAAATTAACTCACATATCGAACCCGGATCTGGTAACACAGACAAAAAAACAATTTAAACATATATATACCATCTTGTTATTATAATAACGTGTGTAATTGTATGGGGAGAGGGGCTTTCTAATTTGTATAACTTGTGCCCCAATCCCAATTGTACATAAACGATACAATAAAATATGTTTAAACTAAAAAAAAACAAGTTAGCTTTAGATATCGGTTGTGCTTTTACCTAGACGCTGTCGTCTCCTATATATTTTTTGGAACTTCTGTATGTCTGTCTGTATGTATGTTTGTTATAGACTCGAAAACTGATCGACCGATCCGACTCAAATTGGGTATGTATATAGGTCTACTTTGACCCCGAGAAGAATATGGGTGGGTCCAATTTTACGTGCGACCATGTCCTCGACCCTGACCTTGACCTCGCTCATATACGCTCATATAGGCATGTTTCTGGACCGATCGAACAATAGTTTTTTCTTTCTCCTTAGACGGAGGCGATCACAAATAAATCTATAAATAGCCCGGACGAAGTCGGGCACATCAGCTATCTATTATTTATTTTTGAATTTCTGTCTGTCAGTCTATATATGTGTGTTATAGACTCGAAAACTGCTCGACCGATCCGACTCAAATTTGGCATGTAGGCCTACTTTGATCCCGGGAACAATATGGGCGGGTCGAATTTCACGTGCGACCGTGTCCTTGACATTGACCTCGCTCATATAGGCATGTTTCTGGACCGATCGAACAATAGTTCCCAGGCGACCCAAAATATGTGTGTTTTCACACCTAAATTGGTAAATGACATAAATATTGTAGAAATGAATAGCCCAGATATCCAAATATTTGTTTTCCTCGACACGCGGATCCACTGTGATATACTCCTAGCTTCAGTTCAACGCTGGTACCCATAATCATGATTCAAATGACATTATTTTTGCAACACCCAACCGCCATCTTTTACACATTTAGCTCACAGATTGAGAAATTGTCGTTTTTTTATCATGGAATTTATACGAGAGGAACTGATCTGCTGAGACTTGTAGATGCCACTGAAATGCGTCAGCCCAGATCGAGAAAAATTCTCGTTGTTTATTCTGGACTACAGAATCATAAAATGTGTGAAAACTGGCGGTTGTGTGTTGCAAAGAATAATGTCATTAGAATATTATGGGTACCAGCGTTGTACTGAAGCTTGAAATATCACAATGGACGATCCGTGTACCGAGGGAAACAAACTGTCTATTCCTTTCTCCATTATTTATATCGTTCACCGATTTTGTTGTGAAAACACACATATTTTGGATCCTCTGCTATCACCCGTTCCTCTGCTATCACCGCTCCGGTTAGCGGGGTGATGTATGTCTCTCCTATACATGTATAGCAAATAGTCTATACGTACATACATGATGTCCGTTGTGTTGATACTGTCGTTTCTGCTGAGATTAGACGCTCATACACGTAGCTTAGTCGTGCCGGTATGGTATGGCAATAAGTAATATTTGGTGGTCTATTGAAATACATGCATGTAAATTGCCATATGTTTACACCCACACATTCGTATTCGCATTATGTGACGTCGTGTTTCACACAAAAAGTCAGACAAACTTGTGTCCATTTCCCATGCATGGAACGCACGCAAATCAAAATAAATTTCTCGAAGATCTCTGGTAGAACCTTGAACAGAAGTGCATTTAGATTTCAGTAGTGGGCTATTGGCGAGTCATGGAGTAAAGTTTATAGTATTTGTCAGCATATATCCCCATCGCGATATCACGTATTTTCTAAGACTTTGGAAATGTGTTTCAGCTCAATGTTGTAATCAAAGGTAAACGATTATGGCACGGTCCACGCTCGCTAACAGATTTACCAGTTGGCGTGATGGCGGCGTTTATGAGATATGCCAACAATTACACTTCAATTTGCCAACGAACGGCGCGCCGTAAGAGTCAAGATAAGAACCTTCGATAGCTGCTTCTAGTATTACCCCGCTAATTATCAGCCTGACAAATTCCAGTCAATTCACCTTGGTAAATGTAATATAACCAACGATATTTGCCGATAAAGCATGCCGCCGCTACACATTGCCGTCCGTTGCCCGCGATAAGACATGCTCGTAAAACATGGATAATTTGTCATTTTGGCAGATTCTGGTGAAATAATAAACCATTTAAAACAAATTAAGCAAGAATTTAGAGTGAACTTACAAACACTCGTAAATCAACGTCTAACCTTTTCGACAATAATAATAAAGTTTTTAGAAATATCAGCTGAATATTATTGCTGCCAGTTAGATTGTCTTCTAATTCCTACTTTATAGTGTAAACATATTTTTATTTCCAATTTCAAACAAATAACATAATATAATATACATAAACTCAAATAGAAGTGATAGTATATTGAAAAGGGAATCAGACAACAAGCCCGAGGGCTTATATGAAGTACCCCCCCCCCCCCCCTTTGGCTACACGCCCAGCCCCCAATAAGTGAGGGAGCGGTAGTTCAGACGGGAAGGATTGGAAATAGTGGTTTTCTGAGAATTGGAGATATATAACATAATCTGAGTAAGAAATGGACGAAGGAAGAAGATAGTGTTCGGGATAACAGGAGACAGAGAAAGAAAAGAGAGAGATAGAGAGAAGAAACTAGAATACAATAGTGCGACATATGAAACGATGAAAGGATGGTATATATAGTGGTGGGGTTTTTTCCAATGAAACTGAGTTGTTGCGTGAGTAATAACGAAGCTCATATATAGTAGTCGACATACGTCAGACGCGTCTTCATAATGAAAGTAAGTAAACAAGTTAACTGAAATATATACATTTCCCGAGAACAAGAACATATTCGACAGCACAAACCCCAAAACGGGACGATTCCTATCTCAAGGGTGTTCAAGGGTGTTCAAGGGTGTTCACTGTGAATTAAAAACGGGACGATCCCTATCTCAAGGGTGTTCAAGGGTGTTCAAGGGTGTTCACTGTGAATTAAAAACGGGACGATTCCCATCTCAAGGGTGTTCAAGGGTGTTCAAGGGTGTTCACTGTGAATTAAAAACGGGACGATTCCTATCTCAAGGGTGTTCACTGTGAATTTTGCAAACGTTTTTGATATGAAATCATTGAACATAATAACATGACAATTATATATACATGCAAAATGACAAAATCATAATCGGAAGGCATTTAGTACTGTATGTATATATAATTCCTACTTTCAGGCGTACTTCCTCTTTAACATGGCATGCACCAGATTTCTAGACACAAAAGCAAACTAAACCATAGTCTATCTCAAACCACAATTCATCGTTATGTTGAGCTTATTGTTCACGAAACATAAATTCTAAATTCACATGCTGCACGCCCCCTTAAATATACATCATCTATATCTATATTTGCGAATGTTTGTCTATCTGTCTGTGTTCTAGAGAAATTTACGGGGGACCATCTAGATGGCACCAAACGGGTCAAATGGGGGTAATTTTTTACGAGGAAGATAATGGTGAGGGTTTGAATTTTCTAAAGTGACGCTGTTGTTGTCAGGGGTAGAAAATGCGGAGGGGCAACGATAAATTTTGTCGCTGATTTCCACCAAACTTATACATAATCATCTCCATGATATGTTTAATTTAACGGTGTGGTTTAAAGATGTCAAAAGTGGCATCAGGGGTGCACGGAAAGGGAGAGAGGCACCAAAAATTTATGTATATTTTTTAGCGCCGATATGGACCAAATTGATACACATCCTTCTCCGTGATACAAGGAATCTATTCATGTGATTTAACGACGCCAACTTGGCGCCGTTTGGATGGGAGATTGGGGGCGCTAATTTTTTAAAGAATTTGATTAGTCCTTGATTATCACAAAACTGATAAATAATCATCTCCATGATATCAGGAGGTTATGCTGAAAGCTGCCAAAAGTGGTGTCATTCGAGTCAGGGTGCACTGATGGGGAGAGAGGCACCAAAATTGTTAAAATATTTTAGCGCCGATTACCACCATGATACGAGGAATATAATCGTGTGGTTTAAATCCGCCAAATTGCTGTCGCTTGCGTGAGATATGGGGCCGTAACTGATAAGTTTTGGGGGCACTAAATTTGATACGAATTTCTACCAATTTTTTATTTACGTTTAAAGATGTCAAACGTGGCACCGGTAGAGTCAGGGACAGGGAGGGTCACCAAAACTGCCAATTTCCACCAAATTCATAACATTCTCCTCCAATGATACGAGAAATCAAATCGTGTGGGTTAAAGACGCCACATTTGGTGCCTATCTTTGCGAATGTCTGTCTGTGTTCTATATAACTTCACGGGACCATCTATATATATGGCAACAATATGGTCTAACGAGGAATATAATGGTGGGAGTTAATTCTAAAGTGACGCTGTTGTTGTCAGGGACAGCGTAGTGATGGGCATAAAAAATAATGAAATATTTTTGTCGCCGATTTCCACCAAACTTATATACATAATCAATTTCCATGATATGGCGCCGTTCGAGTCAGGAGTGCACACAGGGGGAGAGGAGCATCGAAATTGATAAAACAAATACCCTATTTTTAGCGCCGATTTCCAACAAATTGATTCAAATTCTTCTGCATGATACGATTAATCTAACTGTGTAATGTACACACGTCAAATTGGTGCGGTTTGAGTGAAAGATGGGGAGGGGCACAACTTTGATAATAATTTGTTTAGTGCCGATTACCCCCAACTTATACAAAATCATCTCCATGATAGCAAGAGTCTAACGGATGTGGTTTAAATATGTCAAAAAGTGGCGCCGTTTGAGTCTGAATGTGGAGGGGAGGGGCACTAAAGTTGATAAAAATATGCATGTTTTAGTACTAATTTCCACCGAATGCATACACGTTCTTCTCCAATGATACTTGAAATCAATTCATGTTGGCGAAAGACGCCACATTTTGTGTTAGAGGTGGAGAGAGGAGGGGCAGTAACATTGATAAGAATGTTTTAGTCACCGATATCCACCAACGTTATATATAGTCATCTCCATAGTTCGTTCTAAGGAGTTTTTGGCGTTAAAATTTTGCCCTTTAACTTCTGTCATAAGAGGATAACTCGCGTAAGTTGACTTTCGTTTCGGTTAACGAGATTGTTTTTCATTTTGAATACCTGTACTGATACTGCTTTTGTGTGAGTTGCTGTGTAATACTGTGTGGTTGTATTAACCTGGTACAAAAGAGTGTTTTCGTTTGTCACCACCAACAGTTTGAAGATCAGACGGGGAAGTTTATAACATTGTTATAACACAGGTTATGTATTCCTCAGTTAATAGTTGTTCCTTAATGATGCATTCAAAGTAGGCTCAGCTTAAAAATATTACAATTGACCAAATAAAGTCCTCTAAATCATGCAATCACGAGCTGGGCCCTTCACATACTGCACACACATCATTAAATGCAAGGATGGCCTTCGCAGTGGGTATGCTGTTAAAATAGTCACACCCGTTAAAACTGCCACACACAGAAAGAATATTAAAATATAGACATATTTTATTCTTATACCAATAATATATATCATGTAAATAGTATGTCATTGTCAAGTTTGTTATGTAAAGCAGGTTCTGTAACATTTTTGGCTTTTGTTTACATATATAACAAAGCGTTCGAACTAAACAATAACATATTATTTACGCGATAGTTATGATTGGTATAAGAACGATGTATGTATTTTAATATTTTAACAACAGAAGTGACTATTTTAACAGCAATACCCACCGCGAAGACCATCCGTGTATTTATGGAACATGTATTAACTAAGCAAGATATTACCTGCATTATTTTTCAATGTTATAAAGTTCCTAGTCATAACTTCAAAAAGTTCCCAGGTTTTGAACTGGTTGAGCATGATCTCTACGGGCGAACTTAGCCAGAGTAGGGATTCGTGGCATGATCTGGAATACTGCATGGTGGATTTGAGAAATCATTGCATCGTATAATTGTTTTGAAAAGTGTTTATTCGCGCACCGACGAGATTCCCACCATATAGAACTGCGCAAATTGAATATGTTTAAGGTTTGGTTTCTTACTTTTCTACACCATGCAGTGGTCATTATCTTGTGCGCAGAACTGCCTCCCCGAGGCTCTAGTTTCAGAATTTTCTGAGGAATGTGTAATTTATGTAAGTCGATGCCGTGTAAGTTACATATCACATCTCGAGAAAGAAGAAGTGGTATGGAAGTGGTGACTTTTTCAATCAGAGATGATTTATTTAGGTTGAGTGAATTATAGGACTTGTTTTGTACTTACTCTGCGGGTGGTTAAGTTAGCTCACAATTCTTCATTTCAAGATCAAAGAGTTTTACAACAAAAGCGAACAAGACAGTTATATGTTCGAATGGGTTGCTGTTCCTGATTAACAGCACATGGATATTTCTGTGTTGAAAAATTACCCAGCCTAACACGCCCGGCGTGTGTTATAAAGAGGGTATAATAATAGCAATCAGTTTATTGGTCTAAATTGCTTGCCACATTACCCGCCATATTATCCGCTAATTCTCAACAGGTCAATCGAGGCTCACAACATCGACCACATCCTACAGCTTGCAGAGAGTCGTATTTCAGGAATAATTGAACGATTTGACAATTATTTTAAAGCAGTTATGTCTATTGTATGAGTGTTATCTTCGTATGTCTGGTGATTATGTGGGCCTGTGGTCGGCCAAGTCTTAATTAATCACACGAACAAACCCTCGTTAATGACTACGCCTAGGACATTTGGAAATTAATGCCCTGTTTAAAACTAATTATCTCTATCATTCATCGCGCTCTCCGACGGAGCCAAACACTAATTTCGACACGTTTATCGAATCAAGTGGAAGGCGATGCAAGGTGGCCACCATACCTCACTCCCTTGTGGTCGGCGCGGATTGCCGAATGCCGTGATCGTTGAAGAACTTGCAGCACAATTTTACCAGTGATGTTGCTGGAGTGTATATTCTATTGTGTGTATGTGGGGGGGGGGGGTGGGGGGGGGGGGGGCGGTAAACATAAATTGCTCCCTAAGTCCCTCCATTGTGGTCGGCTCGGATTGCCGTATGCCGTGATCACTGAAGAACACACAGCGCGATTATATCAACGGTTTGCATGCGAGGAGGTGTGGGGGGAATTTCCTATCTAATGTTCCCGTCACTGGTGCTGCAAAATGGTACCCGTCTCACTGGTGCTGCAAAATGGTACCCGTCATGGCCGTGGTAGCGGATTCCAGTTCGGGTGAAGATAGTGTCCCCCACATATACTGTTACAGCTGCACACACCATTGGACGGTTGCCAATTGTCTAGCATGTATATTTAATTTTAACCCCATTTCATTTGGAAAGTTCCACGGTATCTATGTGTCTTCCATATTAGAAAATTCGATCCCCGTCATTCGTTGGGAAAGTCCAAAATGTAGACTTTATTCGTTGTCCAAATGATTTCCAATCTACATTCATAACGTTCTAAGCTTTGCTGCTTCAACTCATGGAGTCTCCAAAGTCAGCTACAGCTTGAGTCGGACCGTTTACAATAATATATATGCAAGGTGGCGACCATTCCTCACCTCCTTGTGGTCGGTTCTGATAAGCCTTGTCACTGGTTCGCGATTTTCAAGATGGCCGATGATTCCATATGGTCCGATTCCTAGTATTTACCCAACCCACCGGTAAAAGGTCAAAGTTAAGAAGTAGCATCCATTTGTAAACATTCGACAGTGCGAACATTTTTGGTTTATCACCATTTGATGGCATAATTTCAGTTTTTCTGAGTGCAACTACCGGTTTAAGAATTGTTTTGTGGCCATGTCATCTACAGAGTTAGGACCTGGTGACGATGCGGACATTCAGACGTTTAAGCGATGGACGCCCCCTTTTGTCAACGAACTTCTCATAATTTACTGATAAATAGCGAGTGATACACTCAATCCATCTACTACGCGAAACCTACCTATTGTATGTATCCAGGGTGATTGTTTAATTAGTTTTATGAAGTTGTCGTACCTGCGATTCGGTAACGAACTGTTGCCATTTTATTTTGGGAATTCCCAGACTGGAGCCATATGCTAAAAATAGATGCTACTTCTTAACTTTGACCTCCGGAGACCAAATGGCGGATTCACCGCGAGTTAGTGATCTCACTTATTGCCGAATGCCGTGATCACCTAAGAATATACAGCGAGTTCTGTCAACGGTGTTGTATGAGGGGTGTGTGTAGAGGGGGGGGGGGGGGGTGAGGAGAGGTCTTCCACTCAAATTTCTCCGTCATTGGTTCTGACAAAGGCCGCGTCTAATGAATTCGAATTGGAGTGGATATAGAGTCCGCCACATCTGTACCCGCACTTGGGTGATTTTACGGTAACTGAGCAAAACACTGTCCAATGGGTACAATTCACCACAAGCACTGCTCATCACGAGCAAGTACAATGGCCATCATTTTAAAACTGAGAATCCAGGCATTAATTTGATACCAAAATTAAGTGACTACCATACTCCGGTATGGGTCTTAGGCATGACGATAACCGGCAAGATACCATGAAACTGCATGTCCCAGAGCAGACACGCCCAATTTCTCCGATTTTTCTTATGCACTGGTGAATGTGTATTCAATACCGAAATCCACCTTCTGGTGTGGAATTTTGCAAGGAATCTAATGCCACCAAAATTATACTGAGATACCAAAGAAGCATCCAACAAAAAGCTATTTATTTGTCCCAAAAACGTTGTCCCATGATCCAGAATCATTACACTAACGCGAGCCTAAAATGGGTTGCCACGTTTCCATTTGGTGTCAGTTGTATATCACATCTGTCGCAACGTGAATGGAAACTTCCATGCTAACAAAACAAAAATATGTTTCCTGAGTATTCGTGAAATTCTCAGGGAAATTAACATTTGAATCGCCGGATTGTACCGTATATTTATTCACCGTCATTACACTAACGCGGAACACTAAAATACTATATGCATTGACTGAACATTAAACAGTTTTGATAAAAGCGTCTGAGGTAAGCGTGTTCATAAACTAGTTGATTGGTTTGGTTGTCGATATTCAAAAATGTTATCACATGATGAACGCGAAATCGTCATTACACTAACGCGTCATTACACTAACGTTGTTTGTGTTAATGTAATGGCGCTGCGTTGGTGTAATAACGAGGTTTTCATTACAGTCCAGGCTCATGGTGTAACAATTGTGCAAAATGTGATACAATCATGAAACTTGGCATATATGTTCCCCGTGCATACTCATCATTTTCTGATATGGAGGCAATGGCGGCAGGTCCTTCCTTAGCAACTGTTGCTAGGCAACTGCCCAACATCGAATAAAAGCACATATGACTAATATTATGGCAGTTTTAACAAACTAAAATACGCCATGTATCATTTTAATAGTGAAAACAATTATAATAGTTGTTGTCAGTGTGGATCTGACAGGAAAATTACCATATTTCTTACCTACCAGGGTGATAACGGTTGCTAGGGACATACCCGAAATCGAAAATATGACATATGACTGCTATTATGGCAATTTTAACAATCTAAACTGCACCATGTAGCATTTAGTTGATGAAAACATACTTTTCTCTGTCCATGACGTAGATGTATCATGTATACGGGGCTGGGTCCATAAATGGCCTACGTATAGACACCTGTTCATTCTTGGGTACAATGTCATATCATACCTTTATCGACCTGTGTCCCATGACCTACATATATGACCCCCGGTCCATGGCCAGCCTGCCGCATGGTGGCATTGGTGCATGGAATATTCAAAGGGACCACCACCCACGATCTTTATATAGGACATTGGTCAAATATATATGTGTAGGTGGATACGTGGCATAACTGTCCGATGTGTCCATATAACCTAAAGTACATATGGACATCCTATGAATCCATGATATACTATATACAATGTGCATGATATACATATAGGCAGCTGAGTCCACGGCCTAACTATGGGTACCTGGTATTTACACCATGTAACAGCGCCATGGTCCTTCTGCGGTCAGAAACAATTCGGATTAGTTGCTAATATACCTAGTTCCAAGTTGTCATTTAACATTCGAAAAAAGAGAAGAGTGTTGTCATTTTCATATAACACACATAATAGTTCGATTATATCTTCATAAGGTTTCTTGGACCAAAATATCCTGAGCTGTATCTGATTTCGCCCATCACTGTTTACGTGTGGAGAAGTCCAGCAAATGTTATGACAACATATACCCGGGAAAATTATCCCCACCCTCGAAGATACATACATGTAACAATTAACTTGTGTTTGACGGGCAGGGACGGGAATAAACGATGGGAAGGTTGTCTCCGCAATTATGTATCCAGTTGTTCCCTTTCATCACCAGATTTTTGTTGGCGATGGGAGGGGTGGAAGCTCAAAGGATTTTTCAGCACTTTAAGGGAGAAGGCAATCCGCAGGAAGTAACTATCGCGAACACTCATAAGTTTAGAACGTGAAACCCTGGTCTCCTTTAAACTTCTATATTTTTCCTGAGTTAGAAACTCGAAGTTGACGCTTCATATGGGGTCCGGAATCGCTGTCAGAACATTCACGTTTACAACAAAAATTCCAGGGAAGGCCCACACCGGGCCCCTTATTTCGCGCACCACACATTGACGCAATTTGGCTTCATTGACATATTTAATTGATTGCATCCTCAATGAACTACAGAAAATCGAAATTGACACTGATGGGCTCCAGAATCATATCAAAGCAGTGATTTTTCACAAAGTTCCCCGATGGAGGCCGCCCAGGAATTTAGCTTCTATATTGGCACCTTAAACTGATTGTTTTTCGCAATTAGAGATTCGAAATTGAGGCCCAGCATCGCTCTCGGTGCACTGAGTATACACATATTTTCCCAGGGGCGCTGCATGGGGTGGGCACCGGACCCAATCCGCAGGATGGGGCCACACGCACAACCTCTTACTCTACACTACGCGCATTCGGCATCAGATTCGTAACCGCCCACCACAAAAGCTGGCTACGGGATAATCCAAATCAAAGCCTTCTGCTGATTGTCAATAGCGACCACTAACCATCAGTTGAAGTATCGGATTAGCTACGGGCTTATTACACATCTGACAGCAACATACCTCTCTGTTCATCATAATGTCCACACTTACACCAAAACACATATCAATGGTTATAATATGTATCGTATAATATGTACAAGAACCACTGGTGTCGCATGGTCATTTCATCAGCCATCTACTGTCCAACAGGAGGATATAACGTCATTACACTAACGGTGCGTCATTACACTAACAAAATCGTCATTACACTAACGCTGAGTATTATCAGCTGAGTTATCCGAAATATATAACACAATGAATCTCCCATTCCATCGATTTATTCTTCGTGGGTGTTTAATATAATATGAATCATTATTCCCCATGAAAGTGGTTACGTCCGAGAATATTCAAGAAGTGTTCCCAAGAATGAGCCAAAAAATACACATGTTTATACCTCGAAAATTCAGATGAAGCTTTTATTTTCAGAACTAGAACCTCCCCGGCACTCGGAAAATTGCGAAGTTGCCAAGGAACGCGAATAACAATAATAAATGGCCATATCTTCGTAACTATACATGTGGTGCCTGCTTGAAATGATGATAAAGTGCGTTAGTGTAATGACGTTTCTGGTTTACACTAACGGTATAAAACAGACAAAATGAGAAAATAATCAGCAAATAATTTTTACCAACCACTTTTCTCGAATATTTCTGTCTAACTACACATAGTGTGCCCTATCATACACCACAGAACGAAGTTTGTATTTCTGATGTACCGGGATACTCAAATTGCTCAGTTACCGTAGAATCACCCACTTGGGTGCCAGCCTAATGTCTAGCAAAGGTCATTCAAATTAGAAAATTCAATCATTGTCATTATTTGGGACAGTCCGAAATGCAAATTTTGTTCCAAATGAATTTCTAATCTTCAAGTCATTCATAACATTGCTGCTTCAGCCAATCGAATCTCCAACTACATACCTAGCTTGAGCCTGACCAATTACAACAATGGAAAATAAAAGTCATCGCATTGCCATGCAGCTGGTGCCAAACACCAAATTCGACACCATTCCTCACTCCCTTGTGGTCGGGTTGGGTTGTTGCATGTCGTGATCACTAAAGAACAGATATCACAATATATTTACATACTAAGTGTGATTATCACTAAATCCAGCATTCTGATTGGTCGGCGCCCACGTGGCTAGTTGCAATTATTTCTCGGTGAACGCGCAACAGTTCATAACTGCAGCCTCATAATTACATCGACGGGTCATTGGTTTTGGAAAGACGAACGCGTAATGTTTTGGGCGCATTTGGACTCGCGCAGGATTGACTTAATAAATCATCGGGTTTCAATATAAAGAGAAATTGTTCCTGTTAACTTTTGCGAAGGGTGCTATGGGATATTTTGGGCTGGTTTTGTCACGATACACTTTTCGATTTAAATACATTTACACAAGTGGCTTTTTCGCTAAATGTATGTAAATATAAGGATTAACTGTCATGTGGACTGTTTTTATGGATATGTAACTGTGAGGTAAGTGGTCATAACTTGGATGTAAAACCCTTCGGGTTTTACACAAGTTATGACCACTTTTACCTCACGGTTACATCTCCATAAAAACAGTCCACATGACAGTTAATCCTTATATAATATTACGTGTGAAGTTGATGGACTGCGGAGGTATATACAGGGAGGGTTTAAAACCAGATATGCTCCCTCATTGTCACCCGGTGTGTTGACATTCAAGGCCGTGTCTAGCGTCGAGTTGGGGTGATAAAGATGTATATATTTAGCTCTATATATACATTCGTGCCGAATTAATTCTTTGTATCCACGGAGAAATTAAACGAACGAGAGTCAGTGCATGGCAATTTTTCATCAAATTCTTCATAGATATATAGGGTCCAGATTTTCAAGCTTGATCTGAATTGAGGGACATCTCAGTATGCCTTTCCGATCGGCCATTTCGATAAGAAATGAGAATTTGTTCATGCTCACTGAAGCAAGCACATTTGAAGCAATGGACACTCATACTGAGTCCGAGCCTCCATGCATGCATCTCATATACATTGCAGACTTTTGTATGATAAATTTTGGAAAAGCAGAATACGTGTCTTCGATTACGTTATTGCTTACTAAAGCAGTGAAACCACACGTTTTTGCATGATTGATTTTTCGATAGATATATGAAGGCTATATTTCTGGCAAATATCAGCTGAAATGAATTGAATTTGTTTATTAGCTCATAATAATAATAATTATATTTAGCTATATATAGTTGATTAGTTGAGAATGAGAAACATACACAAGTGACAAAATTTCTTGTTTCCTAATGCACTGTAAACATGTAATCAGACCTAATTTTGCAAATAATTATGAATATATTTGGCTTCCACTAAAATGATTACCCATTCAGCAAATACGAGTAGTGATATGGTAAGTGAATAAAAAATAAATTTGCTTCTAAAAATATATATCTATTGCAGCAAATAATTCCAAGTTGCCTATTTTCATGGTAAACATGTGGTTCTGGTCAGGTCAAGTGAGATCTCCTGATCCTTAAGGAAATACATTAATCTTACAGTTGAGCATGTAAATGTTATCAGTAATTTTCGTTCATATCCTAGCATACCACAGCCCTCTTTAGAACGAATTGCCTGAAAATTTGCCAGCTTGCTGATGTATATATACGCTAAAGTTCTGGGTATATATTTTTTCTCACGACGTAAATGTTCTCTTTTGAGTATTTAATATTTTACCGACACATCGGCTAAAGGCGTGACCACATGATGGAGATATGAGCCATTCCCTTCAAAGGGAAAATCACATCTAATAACGTTGGCGAATTATAAGCAGATAATTTATTATGGTAAATTCTTTCATATATTTACCCAAGACTAAAAGCTAGGTCATATCGAATCGCCGTCTATATTATCCCAGATAAAGCTGTTTGTTATACCTAAGTTTATAACCTGTGTCTAATCGGCCTCCTTGTCCAAGTGGCATGAGTGTTTTAGTGGAATTAATTGTGTGGAAAATTCACCCGTATTTCCCTTTAACACAATTGATACCCTCAATAGCTTTTATCATATCCGTGCGAGGAATATGCTCTTTGTTACGGATTATGGTAATACGCTATAAAACAATCGAAGACTTGTTAATGAGCCTTTGGTTAACCGTTTCTATACTAAACACTCATTGATGAGTACAAATGTAGATCATGCCATGAATCTCTACTCTGGCTGACACCAGCAGAGACTATATTCCACAATACAAAACATGGGAACCTTTTGAAGTTTTGACAGGGAACCTTATAAAGTCGAACAAAAAACACGGGGAATATATTTCTTAGTTATTATCTGTTCCTTAATAATGTACTTCGCTGTATGTGAAGGTCCCCACTCGAAATTTCAAGCTTTTCTGTAACTTTTGTGAGCCGATATCGCAATAAACATTGAATTAATTACCCAGGAGAAATTCCATAATTGTAAGCGACGCAAAGCAAAATCGGTCACAAAGTCAAATTATTGAGACGTTCACTTATAGTGAATTACATTATTAAGGAACAGGTAATAACTAAGAAATATAATACCGGCTTTATATTTTCGACTTTATAAAGTTCTCGTCAAAACTTCAAAAAGTTCCAAGGTTTTGTACTGGCGTAAAGCCAGAATAGAGGTTCATGGCATGATCTAAGTACAAATTTAGTTCACTTAGTGTATATTCAGATAATAAGTTTGTTGAACTTATTATCTGAACATTTCCAACCAATTAATGTGAATAGTTCTGCTCTAATTGTATTATCTTTTTTCTGTCTGTGGTCTGCTTTTATTACATGAACATCCCTCCAAATGAACATTAGACCGTTCCAATGTATGCATTTATAACTGAATGGGATAATCTATATTTATTATAGAAAGTGTTAAAACAAACGTGAACCCGTTGTAAAAGTGGGTTTATTTTATAAAATATATATAGTTTATTTGGTAGCGGCTGAACGCACAATGTATCTTCGCGTTAGCGTTAACGACACACGCTGTCGATGACCTGATCCATCAGATTTTCCGTTTGTATTTGTCAATGTATTGTGACTAAATCGGAGTAATAACCGGCCACAATCTGCATGCATGGCGGTATAATTTTATGGAGACTCAGACTGACCGGCGTGTATATTTCTGCAGAATGAGTTTTGATGAAATAATTGAGATTTTCAAAATGGCACAACGTGAGGAAGAGGAAAAACCAAGACAACATCTCAGTAAAATTATAAGGGATAGTATAACTATAGGTCCAACACACTAGAAGAATCAGTGACGTGGCTAGAGGGTCTCCTTTGTGGGGTGCCCACCTTGATAATTCCAACTGCACAACCCCTTCAACGAAGACCAAATAAATGTTTGCGTAATTCATATGCACCATGTGATCACTAGCCGGGTGGGGGGGGGGGGGGGGTCAACATAATCTATACAGGGCGAACCAGGGTTCTGTCCAATATGAAATTTTTGTTTAGATCTGAACTGAAAATTGCATTAAATCCTAACATAGTCTAGCTCCACATAAATTCACACTGCCACGGGGCGGTACGAGGGACTAACTTTAGTCCGGATTCCGGATCCGGATCCGGATACGGATTTGGCCGAAAAGTGCTTTATTCCGGATCCGACCCACTTTTTTTTAAATTGCTTTAAATCACTATTATGACTGTGACATTTTCGCATTATATCACCATTGTATATGCTATTATCAGCTACATAGATGTCCTAGCCACGAATCCGGGCCGAAAAAGTTTTTTTTCGCTTATTCCGGATCCGCCCACTTTTTAAATTGCTTTAAATCACTATTATGTGACATTTTCGCATTATATCACCGTTATAAATGCCATTATCAGCTACATAGATGTCCTATCAACGAATCCGGGCTTCCCGTGGTTGCAAACAGACGACTGGCTCATACAAGTGAATCCGGATTGTTCTGCTTGTTAATCCCTGACTGGGTCACTTGTATCGTTGCCTATTTGAAACTCGGGTCATTTAAGGACACTGGTCAATGTGTATTAATTAGTCTGCCGCCGCGTGATAGAGATAAAGGGATTATAAGATAAAGCGATTAGGGTGTCTGGACGTTATATAAACACCTATCAATTAACAATGACGCTCTCTCTCTCTCTGTAGTCAGAGGCGGACTGGCCGATCGGGAAAAATTCCCGATGAGCCGGAGGCCGTGGGTGGGGGGGGGGGGTATATATGGTTGGGCCGCAAATGAAACCGACCTGGGCTGCCACATGTGTTGTTTAGCCAGACTAATTGGCTAATCGTAATTTTGTCATTAAATGAACTTGTCAGCATCATATAACACCACGTGAAGACCACGTTAATCTCGAGATTTTAACGGTAACTCCCAGCTGTAAATCCCAAAACATTTCTCACGCACACCTCCCGGACCCTCCACCAATTGAAATTTCCAACACAATATGAACGCTTCAGTTGAGGCCGGCATTGATGATAGGATTAGCGATTTTCTTGTATAATTTTCAAAATTTTCTCACCCCGGGCCGAACAACCATGGACAGCCCGGTGTGTCCTGGTCTCTTGTCCGTAGCCGTGTAGTGTGCATTTGTCTGGAGTTAGACAGCTAGGTGTTAGAATTTATGCAATTTCCAGGTAAAAATATCTGAATGGTCTCATACCGGAAATATATAGAACCATGGTTTATGAATATATAGAATATTAGACCAGAACACTGAGGTGCAAGAGGGGGTGCAAATGGAATTATGCAAAAACATGTATTTGGTCTGATTCTGATTCAAGGGGGGGGGGGGGGTGCAGTTGAATGTTCCCAAGGTGGACACCCCCTGAACAGATTCTGATTCAAGGGGGGGGGGGGTGCAGATGGGCCGGTATTATATTCATTTCCCGGGCCGGATTTTTGCCCCAGTCCACCTCTGTCTGTAGCTCTCACAATATGTTTCTTATTGCCTCCGTCGCATTTGCTCGTCCATTAAATTTTACTTGTATTTCAAGGCGGATTTCTCTAAATAACTGTTATTTTATCAGGTAGTTTGGAACTTAGTCATATATACATGTCTCTCTCTCCCTCCCTATGTATGTCAGTTTCTCTCTCCCTCCCTCTCTTCTGTATCTATCAATCGCTTTCTCTCTCTCTCTCTCTCTCTCTCTCTCTCTCTCTCTCTCTCTCTCTCTCTCACTCACACTCTCTCTCTCGTTCTGTCATTAGTCCATGAATGCTGAGTGCAGATGTACTAACAAATCGGGAACCGTCCCACTTTTTTAAATTGCTTTAAATCACTATTATGTGATATTTTCGCATTATATCACCGTTGTATGTGCTATTATCAGCTATACATATATATGTCCTAGCCACGAATCCGTGCTTCCCGTGGTCCCAAACAAACGACTGGCTCATATATACAAGTGAATCCAGATTGTTCTCGCTTGTTAATCTCGGACTGGGTCACTTGTATCGTTACTCTCTCTCTCTCTCTCTCTCTCTCTCTCTCTCTCTCTCTCTCTCTCTCTCTCTCTCTCTCTCTCTCTCTCTCTCTCTCTATCTCTCTCTCTCTATCTCTCTCTCTCTCTATCCCCCTCTCTCTCTATCTCTTTCGTTTATTCGTTAGCCCCTGGCCATTCGAAAAGCGGCGTGTGTGCATACCTGTCGTCTCGATTCAGTTCAAGGCGGCTTTCACAAAATAACTGTCATTTTATCAGGTAGTTTAATTGGAACTTAGTCATATATACATTTTTCTATCTCTCTCCCTCCACTACGTCTGTCCGTTTCTCCCTCTCTTCTGTATCTCTCAGTCGTTCTATCTCCTTCTCTCCTTCTCGCTCTCTCTCATTATGTCATTAGTCCATAATCGCTGAAAGTGCAGATGTACATACAAATCGGGAATCGAAGCCGGGTTGTTTTCTGCTGCCTATTTGAAACTCGGGTCATTTAAGGACACTGGTCAATGTGTATTAATTAGCCTGCCACCGCGTGATAGAGATAAAGGGATTATAAGATAAAGCGATTACGGTGTCGGGACGTAATATAAACACCTATCAATAAACAATGACTCTCTCTTTACATTGCTTAGTTTCTATGTGTCCTCAAAAAGTGTACATTGTGTTTTTTATGGCCTAATGTAGCTCAGCTTGGACATGAGATATAATTCTCACAGAAGTTCATGGAATGATGGAGAAAAGTTGGAAATTTCCAGTGATGGATTGAAGAGTATATACCCTCTGTTAAGCGGATTCATGATATATCACACATGGTTCTAGGCCGTTTGCCAACCCGTTATAATAAGTTTGGGTGCACGGAGCCTGGGTTCCCAAAATTTCTTTTGAAACCTTCTTATGAAATAACAAGTTTGAAACAGGAAGTGTCACAATACATTGACTGTACTGTCTTAAAATGATTCTTCATTTATGTCGTATATATTTTTAGTGAATATCGAGAGGCATCAAAATGGTCAAATAAATGTTCACTAAAATTGCAATTGCTTGGTGTTTAGAAGTCTCACATTTTGTTTTTAACATTATTTCAGAGGACCATACTTAACATTAATGTTAAATCAGATTTCATATATAGAGGATCTACAACCAGTCCCCAGTTTATAGCGGAATTTATAAAACGAGTCCAGTAAATTAGGTCCAGACCTAATATACTGGGACGCGAAACTAACACCGGCTTCTGTAAGGCATGTGGTGACGTTTCACTTAACTTTGTGTCGTTTGCCCCCGTACAGAAATAGTCCCGGACAAATAAAGACGCTTTTGCGTTTTTAATGGCAAATATTTAATGACATAACTTTTCAAACTCTTCGTTCAATATAGCTTGTTTGAAAACATATTGGAAATCATAGTATTTTGAGACGTATATAAAATTATAGCGTTCCGAATATAAACAGACGACAAACCGGAAGTCATAAGTCACATGGGATTATTTCCTGTTATTAAACGAACGTTTAATATAAAATGGGTTTATTGAATGGAATAAGGGTATGATCATGTAATAGATATTGTGTTATAACTGGAGGTCGAGAACTACGAAAAATCTGACTTAACCCGGGGAAGATCATATACGATTATTTTCGGGATAACACATTAATTTTCAAACTGACTCGAGTAAGATTTGAAAAGAACCGAAACTGCAGCAAATCGATATTTATATTCCCAATTAGATTGTTCGGTTTCATGATGAGACAGTGGAATTCGCCAATCATATATGTCTACTAAAGTGGAAACTAGTGGGAAACTTTATCCGGATAATGCGTGGACCGTTTAGATAGCGTATGTGCATCATCAGGCCATTACACTATAATATTCTTCGTATCTATACAGGATGATTATGAACGAACTGGAGTTAACTCAACTCTGCATCGGGTTGTGATCAACGGACCGTCACAAATACGCTCATTGAACACTATCAAACTGTAACTCAATTTCGAAAACGACTAGCCTGTTCATACTTATGTCCCTGTCATTAAATTGATCAAAAAGTCACAAGCACAGAATTGAGCAGTCTGACCCACGGGCACGAGACGGCCCTCGTTGTGCAAGCATTAATAAATCCATTGATGACAGGCGTCGATGTCGTCTTCATCGGACTTTAATACAAACATGCGAATTAAGAGTGATTATGAGAAATGAATGGATTAAAGACTTCTCAATTATAACGAAATTAGGCGACAATCAACCCGAGGCGTCAATAAACTACCGGATATTAATATGATCTGTGGAAATGAGCGAGATAAAATACGAGGTTAGCCGACGAAGGGCGACTTCTGAATACTGACATTGGTTCCCCCGTTCAATGGAAGGTGCGCCACTAATGTAAACACCCTTTGGATTATAGAAGCAAACGATATAATCCGCTGATGGGGAATTATGCCCCTTTGTATTGCGGACTGAGCTTTTTGTTGCATGTGAATGAATGCTAATTGCCTTCATCTTTGTTTTAGTTTTTGAGGCCGGTCGGTGATGGTTCTTAATTAATTGTACATATATGTTACACCACCTGAACACCATGCACCATTGTGAGATGGCAAATGAATGCATGCACATGCCTTGTTCTAAATGGACATGCATAGAGTAATTTGAACATCCAAAATATATGTCTACGCAATTTTGGAATGATGGACAATATCGGTCGATACCGACATGTTACATATGTATATATGCTTTATTTATATACTCTGGAAAACAACTTGCCAAATCATAGCAATTTTCAAATTTTATCCGCGATTTGAAACGACCGCTCTTTATTTTTACCATATCAACGATAGACTAACAAGGAACGCTCTTTATTGTTCAATACTGAAGAAAGGTCGAGACACGGTTGTTCCAAATTCCGTATTTCTATATCAAGTCCATATAGCCAGATGATTAAATACAAATCTAGAAATGGTTCTTAATGGACAGAAATAAAAATACATGTCCCTCTCAAAATGACCGCCATAAAATATAAATGGAAAATTATGTTCGGTTTCCTATAGAGGTTTTCATGAACAGATATCCTAAGCTCAAGCGAAGTATTATTATAGGGGTTGCCGAATAGATGTAGTCACCAACAAACGCAGCATTTGCAAGTGGAGAGTTTGTATACATTATAACATTTATTGCTGAAAATCCATTATATAAGCCCCTTAATCAGGTCGATAATTCCAGAACAATAAATTTTGCGAAAATGTCTCCGAACTTTTTGAACAATGTTTCGGTATTTATTTAATCTTCTGAACTAAAATACTCATGTTGGCAAGCTTGATAATGGATCATTCTGGCTCAAAATGTCGACGCAAGATGGCCGCCACAAACAATAATTTGAATCAAAATACAACACATGGCAGTTCAGGTGTATATGTCGGTTTTTGGTCATGTTAAAGACTAGGATTCATCAGCCTGCTCGTGAAATTTCCTCATTGAGAACCAAATGATATGCAATTGCGAAATAGATTGTTGTGGAGAAAACGTTGCCCATCATCTGCAATATTGTCAGAATTGTCAATGTAGTCATCATCCCATGATGACCATACTACTATACGAATGCACACGATTACTTATTCGCCATTAAAAAAAAATGAAAATAGCATCCAATGTGGCCTCTCAAATATGGAGTCATTCATATGTAGAAACACGGATTAAGCTATATGCGCTTGGCACACATTTTAAATGACTCCCACGACCAAATAGCTATTAACCCACTGTAACGCTAACACTCGAACCAGTTATGCCTGATACATGTACTATAGTACCAGACATATTATAGCGTAGAAATAAATAATAATTTATGAAGAGCGTTCGTCATTTGTAGTACGGAAAGCGTTTCAGCACACGTATTCTACAAAAACACCCACCTGTCACTACTCGATCTCACGCCAACTTTTCCGAAAACTTTATTTTGGAATGAAATTATGATGGCCGTCCATGTTAAATACATCCATATCGCAACCACATTGCGTTTTGCTTAGAAATTGTGGAACAACTCGTGGGCGGTATACTCGTCGTGATTATGATTTGATTTATTTTTGTTGGCTACTTTTGACGTGCAATATGTCAGTACTGTTATTGCACACAGTGTTTATTGTACAGTATGTCTTGTCGTACTGTCCATATCGCTGCGTCGATGTCAGTCAGTATACAGTTACTTATCGTCGTTGTTAGTTTGATTGTTACAATACCTGAATCATTTGATTGTGGTGACAGAGGTGTCGAGTACACGGGAGAATATTGACTATAATATTCAATAGTTACATTTCGGAACCTGTTTCATGAGCGGCCGAATTGGATGCCATCTACTAAAACTAGTGAATAAATGACACACAAACGTCCAGGAGATGTCAACATGCATTGCATGTTCATAGACGGGACAACCATTGTCAGCCAGAATAGGCAAATTTACAACCACAACTAAGAATATATATTGAAACCCGAGCGCCCATCTTGGCCACTATTCCCTATAATCAGACATACGTTTGTAATTAGACGTCACATAGGTATTACATGTATTCATGGTCGTTAGCTGTGTCGATTGTTATGAGTGGTAGTATACCAGTCATTTGCTTGTGCATGGTGACAGAGATGGAGAGTACATACACTTCGTTAAGCTTTGGTGTTTCACGAGCGCTCATATTGGATGCCATCTTTCCAGAAGCAGTGCATAAATAATACACATGTACAGTGCGTCTATCGCGAATTCACATGAAAACATCACGTTTCAATCCCGATTCGCCTAATAGTGGCCGCGAAGTGGGGTCCACCAAACGCGCTTCTCCGTTATTGCCACTATTCTGAGAAAAGTCGACATTTCAATTCTGATCGCGGGACAGATCGCGGGTCTGTCTGGGTACATTGATGACCCCCGTGGTATGACTGTTTGGAACGGACTGTATTATAGCATCGCGGGTACTTTGGTGAATGTCTACTCGCTTGCAAGCGGTTAGTTGATTTATTACCATGCATTCATGTGTAGTGATGTTCATGTAATAATTACAACAAACAGCCATGTGCTGCATGTTGGTTGTGATAATTATATGAACACCCCTACACATGAATGGGGACCCATGAAGCTACTTTTGTTATATTCACCTTGGCTGATATCACCAGAACAACCACACACATAAATCATAGAACATTTAAATGTATACCTTTATATGGAAATGAATGGAAGAATTGTTTTGATGCAGTTGTTTGCATATTTACTTGGACCATGTTATGTATAAGATTTATCATGTGTTTTCCTGTTTGCGTTTGCATTTAAAAATCAATATATTTCGCGGTTTGTTTTCAAAATTACCAGCACTATAGTTGCTACCTTCAGGCGGCGGGTAACATGACACTTTCGCGGATGCTACCGTTCACGCCCCATGCAGAACATAGGCCGTTACAAATCACAGGGGGGGGGGGCAATGTCATTTCGTTGACCAAAGGTGTTACACTGTGTGCGCTGTGCACGAATTATACATCTGTTGGAGCGAAGTTACTCAACTGAATTTCCGGAATCTATTCAGCAACCCGTATGTGAATGCGTGAACGTGTGATAAGAGCATGAGTAACTTCCCGGGATTTATTAACCAATGCATATTAATCTTCCACAATAGAAGCAATACGATGGTCAGACAACTATTCATACGTTGTGTATATATTCTGGATATCACACACGAACAATCTATACACATTATTTTCTTCACTGAGGAACGTACACGTATTTTTGAGAGTTTCCGTGATGTCTAAGCGTGTTCGTAGAAGTAGCCATTGATTAGTGCATATTATCTCGTCGATTGTCTTTCGCGGAAGACGTGGAGGTGTTAGCTCACCAATGTTATAATTATTTTGCTTGTCAGTAAGTGATCGAATTCAGAAAGTTCTGGACGGCATGGAACAACAAAGAGCGTTCCTTGTTAGTCTATTCCTGCGGCGGTAGAAGTAAAGAGAGTTTGTTTCACTTCGGTGATAACATTGAACACAGCTGGAAAATAGCTGTGAAATTGACAAGTATTTTCCAGCATATGGAGCCGAAACCACGTCCCTGTATATGACCAAGTGGGATAACCAATGGTGTGACAACTTTTCCTCGAAGCGGCGATATTTTATTGCAGTTCAGCACATATTTACAAGGACATTCTCCATCAACAAACACGCCGATATAACTCAAGGACGCCTCTCGTCGACGCACGCAAATTGTGATTATATAACGGAGTGTAGACCTTCTCCACATGAGGTATAGAAGTATTTATATGGTACCGACATATATACAGCGTGATACAATGTAAGCTTGATAAAACATGTCGCCATATAACTGTTTTATTTAAAAGATATGACTGAGTTAAGTGTCTGATGTAAAATAATCGCCCGAAGCGATCGTGGGTGATTATCTGTGTCTTAGAAACTTCAGAGACTGTACATTCTAAATATATCGGTTGATGTAGTTAAACGGACATGGCTCATTCCATCCTCTAAATCACAGGCCAAAGTCACAAAACGCTCTTTATTGCTACCATATCAGGAATAGACTACCACGGAACGCTCTTTTCTGTTCAATGCTGTGCAAATGGCTGTTTTGTGTTTTGGACCCAAACACCTTGTTCACATGTGTATTGTTCATTACTTCAATGCGCCTTTTTGTGTTATATAATGTTCGTAGAAAAGTAATTCAGATATGTATCGACCTATTTCGATACTGAGAAAAATTCAAAAGCGAATAATATTATGCGTATTTTGGAGCGAAAACCGCCACGTGGCTTTAACTCGGCTCAAATCGTATCTAATAGCTGTTAAACATACGGGTCCCGTTTCAATATTGAAAATTGAAAATGTTTACACGGTGTCTCTTATCCTCATAGCTCATGGTCAATTCTACATATGTGTTTATATGGGTTAACTTAAGAAACTGGCAGGTTAACTTGAGAAACTGGCATATTTAAACTGTATTTTATGATTATATATTCTGTGTATTATAATTCATATTTTAAAAATGAGTTACGAAGTCTTAACATGCACCACTGTTGTCTCCACCGCCCGGTACGTACGGCTATGCCAATAAACTAGCACTAAATAATATGGCAATTCATGGTACTATACATGTCCAAACAACATAACTACGCACTCGCTCTCACCAAGACTGTAGAAATATATCGGCACAATTCTGGTAGTCAATATAGTCTCTATCGCGGGCATGCGATCTGATAGTGGACATCCGCTCCAGACAGTGTTATGTCATTAGATTAACACAATTTTGCAATTTCGCGGGCTCCGCGATGAATCAGCCCGCGATGAATCCCACTATTTATCGACCCGCGATGCTTCCAATCGCAATCCAATAGTGGCCGCGATTGACCTGGTGCACCCCGCGAAGTGGTGTATGATGGGGTCATGTGATTCGCGATAGACGCACTGTATGTAAGATATGTACATTCCATATATTACATCGAAATGACAACCTGGATCTTGAATAAGCAAGAATATGCGAACTTTCCAAACTATTTACTAATAACGATATTCTCGTCGCCCAAGCGGCCATGTTGGCCGCCATTATCTATAATCGGTCAACTGTTTCGAAGCTTTCGGCGTCATAAAGGTTGTTCATATCAAATCTGGTGAAATAAATACTTGATTCAAAGTCACTAAGACTCAAAATATATTTCATTTAATAACGATTTTACGGCCATTCATATTTTAATAACGATTTTTACGGCGGCCATTTTGGACAGCCATATTGAACTACAAATATTGATTCACCAGCTTGCCAACATTGGATTTTGGGGAGGGGGATTCAGGGCAGAAAATAGCTATACCATAGAAACAAATCTTATAACCTTCTTAAAGAGTAATGCCCGTATAATTTTTATAACCTGACTAGTATTATAAGAGTATCTGACGAGTTTGTCGACATATTTGGATTTTTGGAACCGGACAAGGATATAATAAAAGAGAGCATAGTTGCAGGATTAAAACCACATGGCGTTCAACCCTCCAAAATATCGATAAATACAACGTTGGATACGGTGTTTGAGTCCCAAACTGCATGGCATGAAACAGAAAAGAGCGTTTCGTGTTAGCTATTCCTGATATGGTAGATATAAATAAAGAGCGTTTGCTTTACTTTTGTACGAATTTTTTTTTTAAACAGCTGGAAATTGGCAAGTATTTTTCTGAGCAAATGAAGCAGGTATATGAATATTTCGTGTATTTGTCAAACTATTTTATGCCTCCTTCCAAATCACGTAGATAAAATTTGGAAGCTTGATTGAGCATGTCCGTTTGAAATCGCCACGGGACTTAACGTATACGTTCACACACTGGCATGTTTGCCTGGCAGATTTACAAGCAATTCGTCGAAATAGGGCTGCTGTGTATGTGCCAAGATATGAACGACAATCAGTATATAAATTCACCAGACCCCAGGCTGCAGTGGAGACTCCGAGATATGAACGACAATCAGCTAATAAATTCACCACTGTGGGGTAAATGAGAAGATCAATCTTTTCGACCATCCCGGGAGCTTCGCGCCCAGCTGCTCCCTCTAGTAAATTCACCACACATCAGGCTGCAGTGTATGCTCCAAGATATGAACAACAACCAGTGTATAAATCCACCACACCTCAGGCTGCAGTGTATGCTCCAACATATGAACGAAAATCAGCTTATAAATTCACAACACCTCAAGCCGCAGTGTATGCACCAACATATGAACGTTAATCAGCTTATAAATTCACCACACTTTAGCTACAGTGTATCTTCAATATATGAACATCAATCTGTGTATAAATCCACCACACCTCACTGTTAACTATATGTATTCATACGCAGTGAGATTTATGTGTTTCCATTAGTTGACATTTGCCAAATTAGCCTTCAAATGTATTGGAAGAATAAAACGTGTAACGACTCGTGGCATTTAACAACCCTACTAAGCGATAGAACAATCGAATATACATGTTCTGTCATTCCGGAATTTATAAATGGAAAGTGTACAATAGATCGCCAGATATTAAAGGCCCACTTAATTTTCGAGTCACTGATTATTTTTTTTATTGTGCCTTGACATACGGTTTTAATAACAATCTATGATATAAAATATGATTCAAATACCATAATTCATTACCATTTGAAATCTTTGTACCCCAGAAGATTGCCATAGAGAAATAGAAAACAGCTGAAATTATATAAAGTTTACCCCCGTTTGGTCCCAGAATGCATCAGAATTTAAACTAAAAAATGTATTTTCAATGGAAGGGGAATAACTCTATCTGTAAGATTTAGAGTTATTCACCCTCCATTGAATATAATTCAATTTGAACTACAATCCAGATGAAAAAAACACGTCAGTAACTCAACAAAAACAACATGTTCACAATATATTACACCGGATAATACAATGTTTTGGAGCTTCCTCTTTCAAATGGTATATAATATGGCATATATTTACGTGCGCTCGCGCAACAGTATTGCGATCAGACAGATTCGTAGGTAGGTACGTGTCACCCTACTCCGTTTCACTCCATGACGTCACCAAAAACGACGTAAAACCTCGTGGCGTTCTGACATTTTTACTGTGCCGCGTTTTTGCTATGTATATTTTATGTGTTGTTTTCGATTATTTGTTTGTCGCCGATATCGTCATTTGTCGGGATTCCCTGTTTCTATATTTAAAACTGGCATGCTCGTAGTGAGCCTCGATTTTCGATTTTTTCTCCCAGGTCAAAATACGTCAGAGTTAGGACAAAAATAGATCGACATACATTTTCTCGATCAGAACTCTACATCAAATAGTCTATAGACTCCTTCGGGACTTACATAGGCTCCTTCATTTGGGTGTTTTTACTTATAATTGGGAAGTTTTATCATTTTTGGTTCGTGCGAAGACCTCTTTTTATCGTGCGGGAAAAGAGAGACATTCAAAACGCGATTTCGTAATTCGACGCAATAGGCTGAATAGCCTAACCTTCAGCCGAGTTCCGGGTCAAATACGACGAATAACGTAACACAAAACAAAACGCATTTGTTGACACAAACACCGTTTGAAGAGTTTATTATTACATAAAATGATCGTTATTGATTAATTATTGATTAATTATTGATATTTATTGTTGCATATTGGCTGCTATCAATATTTACACAAATGATATCAATTATTTCTTATAATTGCTACTTTGGTCAACTTTGACTATCGGAAAATGAAAATATGCCGCTGAAAAAAATGTAATCGATATTAAATTATCATCCTTTCGGCAACATGGAATTGGTTTTAATTACTTAAATGATTAATATAGTAATTTGCCTTTTATCTGTGATGAAATGAGAAATGGTAATTGTCTTTTTTTGCTAACATTAAATTTTATTAAATAAATTAAGTAAAATACAGTGAAATTATTTTTTAAATTATTGTTTATTGCATTTTTGGCATCTCTCTGAGTGCATTCTAGTTTATATATGTGATCTGGGGGTTCGAACATTAAGTGGGCCTTTAAGAATTTAATGAAAGTTTGCCTGCTATTACTTTCTTCCATATGTGTGAACGTACACTTATACTCAAAGTGTTAATTGTTTCTCAAAATTGAGAATAGAAAATTTATTGATACCTGTTATGTTTGCAATAGCATTGCGAATCATATTGTTAAACCTTCATGAATGAGCTTCCTGAAATTTTGCGAATACCCTGTGCCAAAGTATTCTCTTATATATGCTATTCTCGCACAGGGAGAATACATTAATTGGTCTAACAATATTTACCTTGACCGTGTAAGTCAGTACATTCTCTTAGACTCGGCTATATAAGAGAATGCACTGGCACAAGATTTTTGTCCCCCGAAAAAAATAATTTCGGGGGACTATTAAAATAGCCGGTGTCCGTCCGTCCGTCCGTGCGTCCGTCCGTGCGTCCGGAAATGGTTTCCGGATGATAACTTTAGTTTCGGTTATTAGATCACAAGCAAATTTCATAGGTGAGTTTATCAGACCAAAATACAGGATAAGTTCGAAACTGGGTTTACTCCACCCATTTTTGCTAGAGTTATGGCCCTTTTTTTACTTAGAATCTTGTAATTTTCTGGTTTCCGGATGATAACTTCAGTTTGTGTGATCATATCTGAACAAAATGTTTGCTAGAGTTATGGCCCTTTTTCGACTTAGAATCCTATCAATTTCTGGTTTCCGGA
The DNA here is from genome assembly GCA_032622095.1 of Siphonodentalium dalli. NCBI lineage: Eukaryota > Metazoa > Mollusca > Scaphopoda > Gadilida > Siphonodentaliidae > Siphonodentalium > Siphonodentalium dalli. The sequence continues at coordinate 107,315,766 of CP136062.1, forward strand.
TGATAACTTCTGTTTGTGTGATCATATCTGAACCAAATTTGGTATGTGAGTTTATCAGCCCTATATTATTATATCTTTATTTTCCTCCATTTACTGAAGAGTCATAAATAATGATACAAACAATAGTACATGTAATATGAACATACAATGATCCAAGGTAAACAAGAAAATAATATAGTAAACATAATTATACAATACGTGAGTATGATGTAGACGAGTGCTCGCACTCGAATGATTATATACATATAAGATTGTAGTGAGATTATGATAATAGTGATGATTAGTGATAATGCAAGTGGCAATGTTGGTGGTGATAATGGTAAGGAAGATGACTATGGCGTTTAACAATGGTGATGATTATTATGCCGACGACGATGATGATGATGATCATGTTGATGGTGATGGTGGCCGTGATGATGATGATGATCACATCGAAGACGATGATGATGATGATGATGATGGATGACGATGACAATGGTTATGATGATTATGATGACGACGACGGCGATAATGATTAAGATGATGATGCAGATGGTGATGATGATAACATCGAAGACGATGATGAGGATGATGATGATGACGACGGCGATGATGATGATGAAGATGGTAATGCTGTTGGATGTGATGATAATGATGGCATTGGGAATGAAGACTTACGGTTAAGTATAGTATAGCTGTCGATGCTACTAGCTTCAACCCACTTCATATAATATAGTCAAGATGTATATAATTGTATACCGACACACCGTGTTACCTCATATTTAATCATAGTAATGTCTGACTGATTTGGATTGTTCAATTGACTAGGGTGTATTTCTCTGCAGGAATGCTCTGTACCACAGCCATAATTTTGCAGTAATTGTTACCATAAAGTTGAGAAAGGCGTCAATATCATCAAGTGTTGTATATATATCGCTAGTACCATGAGCCAAATGAAGCAAGATCATTTCGTCCATTGAAAGACCGTCAATAATAACATAGCAGTCTACGCCATAACGATCAATGATATCAAAACACATATTATTTCGTATTGTTGTCAGGGAACTGCATTCAATGAGAACGTGCCGTACTTTATCAAGATATGTTTTAAGACAGTTAGGGCACTGGATTGGTGACTCGTTTAAGTACGTGGTTGCGTCGATCACAAGAGCTGTAGTTAGATAAGAATGTTTATTGTATGAAAATTTTCTACAGAGTCGCCAAAGATCAGACATGCTTAGGTTTGCATGTACATTCCGAAACCGATTGAATGATGTGTCCATGTCTGTTCTAATTTTCCAATCTGACTCGGTTACGTGACTCGAATATGGGTTTGCTACGCCCATTGTTGCTGGAGTTATGGCCCTTTTTTTTTACTTAGAATCTTGTAATTTTCTGGTTTCCGGATGATAACTTCAGTTTGTGTGATCATATCTGAACAAAATTTTTGCTAGAGTTATGGCCCTTTTTCGACTTAGAATCCTATCAATTTCTGGTTTCCGGATGATAACTTTAGTTTGTGTGATCATATCTGAACAAAATTTTTGCTAGAGTTATGGCCCTTTTTCGACTTAGAATCCTATAAATTTCTGGTTTCCGGATGATAACTTTAGTTTGTGTGATCATATCTGAATCAAATTTAGTATGATAGTTTATCCGCCCAAAATACAGGTCAGGTTCGAATATGGGTTTGCTCTGCCCATTTTTGTGAGAGTTATGGCCCTTTTACGACTTAGAATCTTGTAATTTTCTGGTTTCCGGATGATAACTTCAGTTTGTGTGATAATATCTGAACAAAATTTTTGCTAGAGTTATGGCCCTTTTTTTACTTAGAATCTTGTAATTTTCTGGTTTCCGGATGATAACTTCAGTTTGTGTGATCATATCTGAACAAAATTTTTGCTAGAGTTATGGCCCTTTTTCGACTTAGAATCCTATCAATTTCTGTATTTCCGGATGATAACTTTAGTTTGTGTGATCATATCTGAATCAAATTTAGTATGATAGTTTATCCGCCCAAAATACAGGTCAGGTTCGAATATGGGTTTGCTCTGCCCATTTTTGTGAGAGTTATGGCCCTTTTACGACTTAGAATCCTGTCAATTTCTGGTTTCCGGATGATAACTTTAGTTTGTGTGATCAGATCTGAATAAAATTTGGTATATGAGTTTATCAGCTCGAAATACAGATCAAGTTCGAATATGGGTACGATCCACCCATATTTTTGTCTGGTTGCTTCGGATTTAGGGGCCTTTTGTTATTTTTTTTTCAGAAAAGCTGATGCCCCCAATGAAGCCACTTTTTCGGGGGGCACTGTGGCCGGACGGCCTTTATTAATGCTGCACCAGCGCAAAAAAACACGTTTTGCCTAAAGTTCCTGATATTTCAAAATTGATTTTTTCCAAATATGTCTGGATTTAGTATGATTAATGACACAACATTTAAGGAACTCCAGTCATTTTTGAAATTATAATTTGTGCTATATATGAAACAAATATAAACATTTCACTGTTTTCATGTACCTTCTTGTGTGGACAAAAAATGGGCATTCATATGGGCTGAAATATTTAAGGTAATTTGTTCTTCATTAACCTATAGTGTTATGTCAGCCACGTAAATAGACTAATCAGACTCGAAACAGAATCATCTTATCAGGAATCTAAATATCGTATTAATACAATGTCGGGTCGTTTACAATTTTATTCTATGTAGTATGAAGCGTATACATGTACTGTTATCCCTAAACGATACAGCGTATTTAATCTTACCAGAGTTTTGTGTGAAATGTACATCAGGCCATTCTGCACACAATATTTCATTTGCTATCAAATATATATATGTTTCGATCGGATCGGGACATGTGATCTATCCACCGATTCAGATAAAATTGGGAAATTCGTCCCCTCTCTCATAGTGCATGCTGGGACTGAAACCCTCATAGATATGTCTATGCGACAGTGACATAAACATGATAACAAAATCCAATCAAGTTTAGATTAATCTTTTCGGGATTTGTGAATTGATAAAGGTTTCTTGTAATTCTTACGAGAGAAAGTATTCGTGTATTTCATTATGAATTGTGGATTAAAAGAACGACCCACACCCAATGACGGAAGGTATTCACACGACGAGGACAAAAATACCCACAATCCTGTTCAAACACCACGAGACATCAATTAATATGTAGCTAAATGCCACCATTATCTCATATTTCGCTCCGCACACGAATTGCATTCCGATAAAGATCCGGAATTATGTCCTAACAAGGGTATCCTTTTCATGTGTAAAGACGGAGCGATGAGACATTCCGTTTAATGTTTTGTCATATAAACCTGGCATGAGATTGCGAGATCTAACCTTATTTACCTATTAACAAATTTCCGTTTTACCTGCCGAGTATGAACTCTAATATTCAACCACCAAGTTCGATGAATTTATAAAGTCATTGCCTGCATTGAAATGTTCCAATCACGACTGTAAATCTTCGCTTATTTTCACCAGCTTTCAGCCAAATATGACCAATGTCTTATTATGATTTAATCAGATCTACTTGTTTCTGCGGAAGGTTAACTGTTAACGGGATGGAGTTACCGATGTGTTTGCATTATGGGGCATTAACGCACTATCGAATTGTATTCTATGAAAACGAGCTTCTTTGATCTGGTGTACACAGCACTAGGTTCATAGGAGGACACTTTTACCTCCAATCCGCACATAATCCGAGAATCACTCACATCGTCACCTTCCGTAACTAAACCGGTAGCTACTCCATCCTATCGTGCTAAATAACACGGCTGTGTTACATTATCTCATGTGGTTTTTTAAAATGTCGCCTCAATTTTATTATCAGAACACTTTGCACCATGCGGTCTGAGTTAAAGGGGTACTGTACACTAAATGTGGCCATATATGGGACCATCTTCTATAATACTCAACAGAATGTGACAAATGAATGAATTTGAGCCATGCATGGATGAGTGCAAAAGACACTCGTGTGCCCCACGAACGATGTAACCAAACATGGAAATTATAATAAAAATGAGTTAACCCTTTAACCAACAAAACGGCCAAAAACGCCCAAATAAAGCTTCAACAGCCTAAAATATCTTCGGTCTGTCTCAATAACACCATACAAATATGGATATCATCGGAACCGGTTCATTGACCACATTGTGATGGTTACAGTTATGCCCTGTGCCAATGCATTCTCTTATATATGCGAGTCGACCATATGTCGCCTCGCATATATAAGAGAATGCATTGGCCTAAACAAAAATTCTTACAATTTTTATAATATTTTTCTACATTCTTTGACAATTTTATCATTTTTAATATGTGTTAAGCCAATGCATTATCTTATATATGCGAGGCGACCTATGGTCGACTCGCATATATAAGAGAATGCATTGGCACAGGGCCGTTCTGTTGGGTAAAGGGTTAATGACTCGAGTCATCAACTCATTTTCATTAACTGGTAAGAAATACAACTTGCGCCAATTCTGTCTCATTTAGATCGGAAATGACCAGTTTTTGTATGTCCAAATGATGACCGTAATTATAAATTTTAAAGTTTGCTACCATGTTGTAAACAGAGAATATATATACATATAGGCCGCAGGCCTTTTTGCAAGCCAACATCGCATTGCCGATCACATTGGTTTCTTGTCCCTAATATATGAATAACTTTTCTCAAAAGAGACTGTTATATGACATGAAACCCCTATAATATCATTGAGAAATCCATTAGATATTTTCTTATATCTCACTATTGGATAATAAGCGCGGGTTTGACAGCGCGCCAACAAATGACTCCACGTTGAAGCAGGCGTATTAATACTATTTCGTAAAGCCGCACATGGCAACAACAACAAACAATGCAAAAATGATTACTTTGTTCAGTAAAGTTAAATTAAAACCAAAATAGAAGACTCGTTGTGAATCAAATTGATCAAACTCGTTTCATAAAATCTTATACCCCAACATAACTTGTTGGAGATCAAGATTTCAAATTTGGTGCCCGACCAATATTCTAAACTTGATCAAATTGCCTCTTATGATTTCCTTGTCCATTAGCAGCATACATTAACCCTTTATATACTAAATGGATTCTCCCACTCAGTTATAAAGATATACATAGGAATGATTTGTTACTCATCTGGCGGAGTTGTCAGGCGAAATAAGCAGACGACAGATAATGCAAGTACAGAAAGAGTCATTGGCGGGAAATGTTCAGATAATAAGTTCAACTATCGTTTGTTGAAATTATTATCTGAAAATTTCCCGAGGAAACTACTCGCTAATGAGTATTTAGTATACAAAGGGTTAAAGAGCGTTCAAAACAAGACAGTTAATGACTGTTGAGACGCTCAGTTAACCGTGAAGACTGAGAAACTGGTACTCTGAAGACGAAAACAGTTAGTTCTTGTCAAAATCACTTAAAACAAGTAGTTCTAAGCATAGCCGCAGGTTATAAATTGAGCGGGGGTCTTCACCTTGGAATTTTAATTGCACACCACTGACTAATATCCAACCCCCTACCCTAACCAGACCACAGTACTAAGTTCTCAAAATTCCCTTTGCACATCTCTCTTAGGTTGGAATTTTACAACTGGTACTTCAAGCACTCCAACTTTTGGAAATTTCCAACCTGACATCCCCCATAAAGTTAAAACTTGTGACCAACTGACACCCCCATAAAGTTAAAAGATGTGGCCATTTCTGTCCAACAATTTAACAGAAAAAAGTAGGAAAGTATGCGACTGTTGGTCTAAAACATATTTTCTACTGAATACTGATTGGAAACTCAAATTTGCATTTAACAGTAGAGATATGGCGGGTAGGGGAGTTAAATTTCTTATATCTGCCTATATTCTGATATATATTCTATTTGAACCAAAGTAAATCCCAAATCTATGAGATCAATTTATCAAGTAATTTCAAACGGTTTATATTGAGACTTGAAATGAATTAATTTTCCTCATTGGTTTAGGGAAGGGTTGTCAGAATGGCACCACTGGTTATATTTTCTTGAAATTATCAGCATAATATATCAACACCTCATTAGCATAGACGAAAAAGTTAATAGCATAGCATGATAACATATATTGTAACACCTGCTACATCTATAACTGACAATTTATCAAAAATATGACCACATGAATACATATATCAGTACCCAACTTGAATTCGAAAGCTCAACTAATTTGTTTTAAAAAGGGGTAAACGTATTTCAGATGTCGGGGGGGGGGGTAAATCTAACAGCTCTTCCACAATTCACATCATCCAAGGATCTTTCACTATGAGATCCAATGGTTTAGTGATTTCGGAGGATATGTTTAGGAATTGAAGTAAACTCATTGGAAGGAAAAGTGTTAATTCCGTATCTATACCACTTTTGACTAGCCAGATATTCAAACAAATTCATATAATAGATTATATGGTTTCAATTACCATCTCACTTCTAAAGAAAAATTATAATTTGTTGACAAGCTAGACTGCTTAGAACAATTTTACACATGTGAGTCCATCTCATATTTAAATTGAAATGTGGTGACCCCCTTCTCCCTAGTTGTTATTTGTGTACCAAACATGTCATATAAAATCATGGGACCTGTGCATTACCGTAAGAATTTTGGCATGCTTGTTGTTGTCAGTGCGAGAGGTGATCTTTCAAAGAATTTGGTAATATGAAATAATGAAAACACTGCAAGTGTTTCATAAAAGGGGTGTTTGGCCCATCAATGGGCAAGGGGAAGCCACCAGCATATTCCTAAATAGGTTAACCGCTCATATAATATACACGATGAAAACATATAACTACAAATATAAAGAGTAGGATCTGTCTGTCCGTCTGGTCTCAACTTTGGACCGATTTCAACCTAATTTGGTGTGGTGACTCGGAGTATCCCGGTTGATGTTGTAACGGCGTTAGTTTTTTACTAGTTAAGTTTTTTTGTTTGTTAAATCGAGCAAGAAGTTTAATCTTTAAAAAACATTGAAAATTAAGTTAATTTTTTAAAATTTGGATTGGACCTATTAGACCCGGTGATCCAATTTGAATTTGAATTTGAATCCCAGCTACACAATGACCCTCCATATAAAACATATGTTGAATAGACCAGATGGTTCTTGAGAAGAAGTCGTTTTAAGAATTACTTATGAAGGGGAAAAGTTATGGCCTTGGCTCGGCCCCATTTGACATGATGACACTATTTCAACAAATCTTAATCCCAGTCACCTAGGGAGCATCCGTACCAAATATGAACCCATTCGATCATATGGTTCTGTAGAAGAAGATATTTAAAGAATTGTTGACAGATGGATGAACGGACGGCTCGACCGAAGGACGGATGGGGAGTTATGACTATAGCTCCACCGGAGACTTCGTCTCAGGTGAGCTATAAAAAATATGCTCACTGACCCCATTTCCATCGTAATATTGTATGTGAGTTCGTGATGTGTTACGAATAGTGTTAATGACAATTAATGTCCATGTTGTATTCGACAGCATGGTTAGTGGACAGATGGTAAATTTTAACCGCGTATGTCTCATTTGATTCGCAAGTTGTGTCTATAGTTTACGTAATTTGGAAGGAATGATAAGATACATGTAGGTAGATAAAATTTATATATGAAATACTGAGCCACATAGTTTAATGCACACTGAACAAAAATTTCCAAAGTCATGGCACTTTTCGGTTGTCTCGCACAAAAAGTTAGGCAAACCGTCTTTATTGTTACCATTTTAGGACAAATAGCGCTAGTTAAAATACAAAAAAAATAGGCCAATTTTTTTCTTTTCTAAATTTACGACTTGAATAAATCTTTATGTGGCATTTAAGAACCGTATGAGAAAATTTTACATATTTATTGTTGATACCGGAAACAGGACCGGGGTGCATAATGTCAGTGTTCGAAACACATTGAATATTCTATGAAGGTACATGGCAATACACATAATCATTTGTGTTCGATAAATGATGGGACCCCAGGTGGCTGAGTTTGGGTGGGGCCTAACAGTTGCAAAGGTTCAACGTGGTAAAGAACGTTTAGATTTCCTACGATGGTGAATATTAAGAGCGTTCGCAAACATTGCTTTTATGATTATTCTCGTATCATTTTGGACGATCTAGTTGGGACTTTTCGGTGCCTCTGTCTGTGTTACCAATGGCCCTGTGCCAATGCATTCTCTTATATATGCGAGTCGACCATAGGTCGCCTCGCATATATAAGAGAATGCATTGGCTTAACACATTAAAAATTATAAAATTGTTAAAGAATGTAAGAAAAAATGGTAAAAAGTGTTAAAAAAATATTTTTTTTAGGCCAATGCATTCTCTTATATATGCGAGGCGACCTATGGTCGACTCACATATATAAGAGAATGCACTGGCACAGGGCTAACTGTAACTATCACAATGTGGTCAAGGAGCCGGTTCCAATGATATCCATATTTGTATGGTTCTATTGAGACAGACCGAAGATATTTTAGGCTGTTGAAGCTTTATTTGGCCGGTTTTGGCCGTTTTGTTGGGTAAAGGGCTTAATTGTCACAGTTTTGTTCAGATTGAAAGCGGAATTCGTTGACGTTTTGGCTAATCTGCTGCCTAATTGATCTAGAATATCACAGTTGTTGTAAGCGTAATACTAGCTGTGAATGTTTTGAATAATTTGGCCCAACTCGGATGTTGCATATCAGCGTAATAGCCAGTGTCCTAAGGTGACACTACATTAGATATGAGGCCCCGCCCATTTGTGTTTTTTTTCAGCATTCATGTCGGCCGATTCAGATGTTGTCATTAAATATAGTGTATCTCTTCCTAGCAACTTTTATATTGATTGTGGTGTATAAAACAATATATACATAATTCTATGAAACTTTCCGGAAAAGCTTCTATCACATAGCTTTTATATTCTCATATAATCTCGGGACAGTAAAAGGGGGTGTTTTTTTTTAAAACGGATATGCATCTCGCGAAAACGTTCGGAGCGTAGCAAGGGGGAGAACTCTATTTTGTTACCACCGTCAATTAAGGCAAATTTTCACCGTGAATTAGATCGGATGTATCAGAAAAAAACATTTTATTATGCTTTTATAGATAGAAAATATACCTCATCTTCAGTTATATTTGTATTTAATTTTTTTTAAATCCGGTGTTATAAACATTAATTTGTTGATGTAATTGTGGCCCACAAGAGATACACTATATTTAACTAGTCGGCGAATGAAGAAAATTCTCTATATGCATGCAACCAGACCCGACCATATTTGCATTTTGTACAAACATCCTTGTCATATTTTCATTTTTAATAAAATCTTTCATATACATAACATATCTATATAAGCACAACAAAACTGATGAAACATGACAAAATAGTAAAACTGCGAACGATAATTCATCCATTCATCGCTCACTACACTACATATAGTGTCCAGTGACGATCTTCTGCAACAACTTGGTATCAAACTTGGAAAGCTGGTGAAACTTAAATCTTTGGTTTATGCTAAAATCGAGATCATGCCACAAATCTCTACTCTATAGCAAAATGTATGCTCGTAGACAACATATTCCACAATATACAAAACCTGGCAACTTTTTGATGTCGTGACAGGGAAGTTTATAACTTTGAAAACAAAAACAGTGCAGGTGATATATTTCTTTGTTAACACCTGCTCCTTGATAATGTATGTCACTTTATAGGTGACTGTCCCAACTCGATACTGCACGATTCAAGTGACATTGGGGGCAAATTTGCTTTGAGCCATCATGTGATTTCGCCCTGGTTTATTGCGATATCAGCTCACAAAAAACATGCAATCTCGAGCTGGGACCACCCCTACTGTGAAGTATATTATTGAGAAATATGTATTAACAAAGAAATATATTCCCTGCCTTGTTTTTTCCAATGGTATACAGTTCCCTGTCAGAACATCTAAACGTTGTGTACTGGTGGAATATGTGACCCGCCATATCAAATCCAGTCGGAAGTCGGGATTTGTTTTACCCTGTGCCAATGCATTCTCTTATATATGCGAGTCGACCATATGTCGCCTCGCATATATAAGAGAATGCATTGGCCTAACAATTTTTTACAATTTTAATAATTTGTTCTTGTATTCTTTAACAATTTTATAATTTCACCCATACAGAGCCCCAAACAAACATGAGCAGACGACACTCTTTTATGTGCTTCTATATATGTGTGGGGCTCCCTGCAGGGTAATGGATTTTTTTTTTATTTTATGTCCTAAAAATTGTAAGAAACATTTATTTAAAACACATGATAAAATATTGTTAGGCCAATGCATTCTCTTATATATGCGAGGCGACCTATGGTCGACTCGCATATATAAGAGAATGCATTGGCACAGGGTAAAACAAATCCCGACTTCCGACTGGATTTGATATGGCGGGTCACATATGGTCTCTACGGGCGTAGCTAGAGTAGATATTCATGGCATGATTAGGTAAAGATTAACATCCGTGGAGAATTTGTGGGAACAATATTTCAACGAACGAGCACTCGGTAACATTCCACAACAAACTATGACGTGGATGAACTTTCAGAATCTTCGTCATCCAAACAAGTGTCAACGTCAATATTGATTTCATCGTCATCACTGTCGTCGTGGTAACCGGGTTTTGACGGACCGCTGTATTCGTCATCACTTTGTGTGCGTTTGTGTTTAGTTCTACGGTTCTGAAACCACACTTTGACCTGAAAATAAAAGGCGTACCAATAAATAAGAGTCTCTTATAGCCTGTAAATATTACAATGACAGATAATTCAAAGACATTTCCAGCCTGAGTATATCGGTGTCTATATAATTATGCTCTGTCTCTTCGGACAACATTAGCATTATATTAGTCCAGATAACTACCTTTAGTTAGCAGTAAAAAACTTCCAGCAATTGCTGTCAACTTGAAGGGGTACCGTGCTTCAAATATATGATGCGCTATAATATAGGCCCCATGAATCATTTTTATTATAGAGAGAAATGATCGATTTAAACATTGCATGTCTGTACGTTTGATTGTCCGTACCATGATTCACTAAGTTATGCCGCGTGGTTTGCATACAAACAACTTCTTTTAACTAAAAAACGACAATTTTCCACCCCAAAGCAGACCAAGACATATCGAAATATAAAGCTTCTTCTAGCTGGTGTAGAGCTGTAGTAGTAGATGGAAAATATTTGAAACAGAAAATAAAACATATCGCAGATATTTCAAATAAAAGGTCGCTTTTTTGGAAGGTGACTTTCTTGAGAAGCAAACAAATTAATTAATTGGATCAAACTTTGCTTCCAACTGTATACTTATGTTGTTAACACATAATCATAATCAGTCAACTCAAAGTCTGTGTAATTCTGTCAAAGAGTATTTAGGTAATCATCCGGACAACAAAATAGTCAGCAAATTCTAAATAAACACTGACCATAACACCGGTAGAATGGGCGGACCGCACCCATGCATATTTAAACTTTACCTATATTTTCATGTGAGTAATACATATTCTAAGGTTTAATAAATCAGATAACTAAAACTGAACTTATCAGCTGAAACGAAAATAAGAGGCAAATTCTAAGTTAACAAGGTCCATAACCCATGCAGGTAATGAAAGTGTTAATTACACGGTATAACTCAGCTTGGAGAGGGGATACTATCATACATTACACCAAATGGAGATATTAGGAATGAGGAAAGTTGAAATGTTCAAGTAATACCATAGGTCAATCTGAATAGCCCGATGACGTTTGGAATCAATTGGATACAAAAATCGCTATAGGACATGCCGAAGTATTAACTCATATAAACAGTAAAACCCAAGGATGGCTGCCGACAGCCATGTTTTTCATAGAAAATCATATAAATTCGAAACATGCCTGTAAACATTTAAAACAAGTCTCCGAATAAATGTGGACTAAAGGGTGTGCCGATGAATTCAAATGTGAAATCCAAGATATATAGTTGCTGGCAGCTATGTTTTAACGAAAACATCTAATACACCCATCTATATATAGTGGTCATCCCGATCCGTATGAAGTTTGGTGACGATTTGGTGAGATATGTGGCTTGTAGGGTGCGCAGAAGGATTTAGACATGTAAAGAGTAAACTACATGATTGTGGCGTGGGGGGAAGTTAGCTTGACAATTTCCAACAATTGGATAGCTTGAGACCAGTTTAAAATGCCAGGATTTTGCAATTTTCATGTTCAGATTTCAACATTATCTCACACCGGGCTGAACCATGGTTCCAAATGATTTAAGAAAAAGCTAAATAGATCAGGGTGTGTATTTGCCTGGCGTTAGACAACTTGTTTTTAGGATTTGGCAATTTTCAGGTTCAGATCTCAGAATGTTCTCATATCAAGGTCGGCCCAGTGGTCTCTACCATCCAGGCCTGTGAGGGAACAGTTCTGTTGAAAGTCAAATCCCAAACGGGGTGGGGTGCAAATTTAATTAGACAAACTTGTGAGTTTGGTGTTGTGGTTCAAGGGCGGGGGGGGGGGTGCAGTTTGAAATTCAAACAGAGACCCTCTAGCCACGTCCATTGTTAGTTACAATATTTCTCCGACATATACTTCTCGATTCCACCTGCGGAATTATTCCAATGATCGTCGATATAAGTCTGTAGTTTGCCTGATTACAATCAGTGGAATCGTATCATTTGAGCGCGATGATGGTTCCCTGAAGATATTCTGCATGATAAGATAGATTTTTCTAAAGGGAAACAATCGCCAATAAATTATCAGGTCATATCACATAATGCGCAACCAATCAATTACATACTATGTTGTCGTTCTGGTACAATTGGAATCGGGCTTTCGTAAAGATAACGATAACAGTCTGCGAAATCGGGTTTCTCCCATGAGGGAGTTGTATTGGGCATCGGATGGACACGCAGTCCAAAGAAAGACATCTAAGTGCCAGTTAATTATATCGTCTGCCCGATTCGATTCACAGCGAAGATAAGATAATTTGTCGAATAAGCAAATAATTACGTGAAATCTCTTTGATCTTATTTGAAGAGTTGAGGACCCTGACGATTTTTCTTCTACGTGTTACATAAATTCCTACTAATTCCACATAAAGAGTTGTAAAGTATGGATAAGTTTATCTCGTTAGGCGTGGGGAACCCGTCATGCGTTGATTGGTATATATATAAATCTACTGTTTTTGGGATGATAGTAAGATGCCGCCATGGTTATTGATCTAAACAGACCGATTGGCACATGCGATAAGATGGAGCTCCCACAAAAAGCAATACAGATTTTCACAGTGTGTCGAAACCTTAAAATAATATAATATGGTATGTATGTCAGCTTAACCAACACACATCCATCCAATCGCATGGTTATTTCGCCCAATAGATATGGGCTTGTACAATTTTGTAAAATTCTGAACTGCATGGGCCCTATCTATGTATAAAAGAGTATAGGATATGTCTGTCCGTCGGTCTATGTGTCTGTGCGAATTTTTCTCCCAGACTGCTGGTCTGATTTCGACCAAACTGGAGGTACCCTGGCGGAGGTTATAACAGTGTTAGTTTTTGCAAAATTTGTATTAAAAAAAAAAAAAGAATAAAACACACACACAAAATAAGCTCACTGTGGGCCTATTTCAGAACCTAATAAATGTGAATATTTAGGTTCAATATCAACTATTTGCAGACCAGATGTACGCTCTTTACATTTTTAATGTGGCCCGCGTCATCAACAGAATAACGGATATAAGTCCATTATGGGCTTATCCCAGAATAAAATAAGTCAAATTTGAACCAATGTCAATGATTGTGTCCAATATGAACCTATTAGTGCGAGGATATATATATATATATAAGGGCAGGATCTGTCTGCCATGTGCAGGGGCCATACGCCGCCACAGGCCCCTCCGACGCTGTTTCAGCTAGTATTCTATAACATTACAAATATACGGATGACTTGAACCGCACATAATCGAGTACTTTAAACCTCATTAATATAATAGTGTTGGTGATTTTATGTAAATCACCAGGCTAGACAAATCGAGTACTATAGTCAATATCAGCCCCAAAATATGGAAAAACAGGGAATCCACCCACAACGATCGGGTACAAATAATTTCTCGTCGATGAGCGTTGAAATTAATAGTTATCGACATATATGCTGAATCCCAATCATTAATATAAGAAATACACTGGTAGCAATTCAGTCCAGTACTATAAAACAAAATATATGCATTACACAGTTAGGAAATTAATTGATTAATTAATAGTTATCGACATAGGCTGAATCCGAATTATTAATGTAAGAAATACACTGGAAGCAATTCAGTCCAATATTATAAAACTAAATATATGCATCGCACAGTTATTACAAAGGACCGCAATATGTGTTACAAAACTTTTGTTTTATATAGTATAGGGCACAGGACTCCCTAAAATTGCGACAACTATACGTCACTGATCCAACTGCACACTGCCTTGTGTGAATGTACCCACACTGTTGGCTGTGGTTAAATTAATTATCACATTGATCCAACTATAGCATATTGATAGAGCGTTTCAAGTGTCTATATTGCCATTTGAATATCTGCAATTCTATCGAACTAGCATTATGTAGGCGCCTTTTGGTGGCCTGAGTTGACATATGATTTATATGTCATCAAATGTGCGAATTTACACGCGTGTTCGTGTGAACCGTTCGTAAATATGTGTTTGTAATTGGAGCTTTTTTCTGCAAATGACCACCTAACTTGCTTGCTCGGTACGACGCTTCAAGAGTTCCTTAATTAGCATCCGAGGAAATGGCAAGTCGTGGAGTATATATTCTCAAATGCGCGTCGAGTGTTTAGTTAGTAAAGGTATTTACATTGTGTTTAGCTAAGAGGGAAATGGTGGGTGTGTGCCGCGATACAACAAGACTCTTCTGTCCCACTATACCTGCTCGAATCCCGCGGGGCATATGTGGGCAGCAAAGGTATATTTGTTGCGCTGACGATTGTTAAAGAGGGACACACACAATTCAAACCTCCATACGAGCTGGTTTATATGATGCTTACTCTGCATGTTGACCTATTCCTTGAAACATAATATATGAAAAAGTATTATCACCAAAACATGGCTCTTCAGAATGAAAAGACTCATTCATGAAGATTATGACAGACTGCACATGCATCTCAAAATTAGAACAGGCGTGTTATGCACTCTCCAGCTGGTAACCACGAATCTCACGAACACGTGTAGCCCTATATATAAACCACCTATATAGTGTTCAAGTTCATGGCGGGAACCGACAAGCTTTGGCATAGCTGCATATAGATAAATAGATATTAGTGTGAATTATCAAGTTTTATTTTATAAAATTACGCGTTGTATAACAATTCAGACATGGTGATAAAATAATTGGGCCATACCTATATAGTTCTCTATAGTGACCTAGATATCTATGCAACATTTTAGGACATTTTAGTGTCATTTTTATTGGTGTAAAATTGAATCAGATAAATTACTTAAAAACAAAACTGAAGAAAGTTATGGGAAATAAAAAACACTAAAACATGCAGTTTCTGTATTAAACTGAGTACTTTCTGTATTCCATGAAGAATTGATAGCGTCTTGTCAAATTGGATTGTTAATAGAAAGAGATAGGAATACACTGGAATTAAGTTTGATGGTTATAGGAACTTTGAGAATTTTTACAGTGTTTTAAACTTGTACCTAAATACCCACCAAGTAGAGGCACATTATAGTTTCTTTTTGAAACGACTCGAAGCGATAAAAATGAAAGAGCAATGTCGTCCAAGGATATAGGATTGATTGAAACACAAGAGAGAAACTTGAGAACATGACTGTTTGGGCGCATGGCATGAAGGCTGAAGATAACGAGGAAGACAATGGCAGACTGTATATTACTTCCAAAATGAATTCGATCATCTATCAAGACATGCATAACATATATCTGAAATTAATTAAACAAATACCATGTTTCTCACAATTAACGAACCGACAGAAAAGCCAAAAAACTCATATCAATGGAGCATGCAGAAGGTTTCGATGATCTGCATGGTTACTTGTTTCGTACTTATAATGTGACTATATACAAATTAATAGTCAAAACCACACACAAAACCCTATTACAATACTTAGACGAATGTGTATGAACATGACCATATGACATTATCAATCAATCAATCAACCAATAATAGTTTTACCTATTCATTTTGTTTCAGCTCGGCCTTTAGTGTTACCATTTTCTCATATGTGATACAAACCTCTTTCATCTGCTAGCCAATGCAATAGGAACTATTTAAGTCGCTAACAAAATTGCTCTACCATACAAGTATATGTGACCTACCTGTGTTTCTGATAATTTCAGATCAGTTGCGAGTTCTTTTCGCTCTTGACCGACGACATAATGATTCTTCTCGAATGCTCTTTCTAGTTGAAGCAGCTGTGCAGGCGTGAACGCTGTTCGAATTCTTTTTGGTTTCCGGTATGGATGAAACAGAAATGCTGGGTTCGGCGGTACTGTATAGCAGAAAAGAAAAAATATTACAGCATGACCACTTCTCAATACGGTTTGTCGTTTGAGTATATACTGAACTAAATTTTTGGTTGAGAAAGTTTTTTGCAATATCTTCTGATTGCAAGCCAGCTAATATATTATATTCTGAGATGTTTAATGATATATGTTTCAGCATGAGGTAAGAGTATTATTTTCAGCTATAAATGTTAATCGACTTAGATTCAATTTGAATACTGGTGCTCATTTCTGTGTTCCATTCCAGGTAAAACAAAGTTAAGATTTTAGTATTTCCTGCATATATCGACCCAATTAAACCCCCCGAACGCTACATCAATGTGCAATTATACTAGGTTTACGTTCGGTCTTTAAAATGTTATGACGCTATAAAGATCTAGATCACACAACGGAATTGAAGATATATATAAATATTCCCAAAACAAAAAGTCGAACAAAAACAAAAAAATCAAAATACCCAATTTCAACGTGTCCTGCCGATATATGTGCCATGAAAATAAAATCCTCATAATACAGATTTTATCAAATTACGCGTTGTATATAACAATTGAGACATCGTGACACATCACTGGGTCATATACATATAGTTTCTGAATTTCGATGCTACATTTTGTGACATTTTACTGTCATATTCATTGGTGTCACATTATTTTAAAACAAAACAGAAGAAAGTTGTGGGAAATAAAAAAACCCAGATTCTGTATTAAATGGAACACTTCTATTTTCTGTATACCGTGCACAATTGATAGCGTCATGCCAAATTCTACGATTGGGCAGTTAATTGAAAGGCGTAATGAGTAAGTTTGATGGTTAAAGGAACTGTGTGAAATCTGTACAGTGTTCCAAACTGGTACCTAAATACCCATCACGTGTACAGTTGGGAGAAAAGTATAACGTGCGGCGATTTCTATACGTATTGCCCCAAACTAAAAAAACAACAACATTACTTTGAAGTGTAACATAATGTTAAAGATCCAAGGCCCGATTTGACATTATAAAACTATACTATTGGTAAAAATATTTATATACCAGAAAATAGTTAGATCGTGCCAATGAGCCCATTAATAAGGACGTCATACATCGATTTTCGAAATGGGAGTCTTAACTCGTCTTTCATAAAGAGCGTTCATGCTTTCATTTCACAACATTTAATAAAGAGCGTTATAAATGATGAACGTTTGTTCACTTTTCCCAACAAAGGTGCATGATTGATACTTTTTTCGCGATGCCCGTGGCACACAGATAGCGCAATTATTTTCTTTTTGCTTCTTCCCGTTAGACTGAAAATTACATCAGGAAAGAAAGTTCAGTTAATTTGGTTCAAATCGGACCAAGGGTGCGTTCATACGCTCATACATTTACCAGGCATTCTTTTGTATGCATTTCGGTATAGAAAGCTATACAATGTGCCAGAAACCGAATGTAAATATGGTTGTAAATGTTTATGCTGTACTACATATAACTACATGAGAAGTAGATTATACTAATATTAAACATATTTTATTGAAATAATTATATCACAAAGGGATCGGAGCACGAGTGATGGCACTTAGTCATTGCTCCTCTCCCACGTGAGAAGTAAATTTTTAGTAAAAACCATGTAGTTCCATTAATTACGATGCTAACGAAATTTGCCTGCAAATAGAATGCATGTTGCAAGAATCAATCATAAGATTATTTTAAGGCAATGTGTAAGTAACACTGTTACATGTGGAACTATAAAAAGTTTACTTCTCATGTCGTGTTTTGGTAAAGATGCAATTTATATGCATGTTTCCGTTCATATTCTGGCACCACGGGGTGTTAACTGAGAAAATGTCTTCTAAAAATGCCGTGCAAAATTGCCAGTGTATGAAGGTGTTTAAATTTGAATTCCTTCGTAACAGATATTTTAGATATTTTATGGTATTTTAGATATTTTATGGTATGCCTGCTCGTTATAAATGAAGCTGATTTGAATTAGTTTTAGTTATGAGTTGTCTGGAAACTGCAAAACTGCTCAGGAATGTTTTACTTAGTGTCGAATCGATTAATATATAGGGATAAAAACAGATATTCCGTGGTGACAACACTTATAGCTTTGAGAGGAGAAAATTGGCCCCTCTTTCGATAACATGTATAACAAAGAGTATCCAGTGTAACCTTTTACGTAATATGACAAAATAAAAAAAATTGGCTCACTTATATGTAGACAGACGAAAGCAGATTACTGAATTGATATCATATTCATTAGTTTTTTTCATACTATATAAATAGTTTAAATGGGTTTAAGGTGTATTTATCAGCCTACTTCGACTTCAGAAAGCATCAAAAGGTGAAACAATATGGGTATACGTTTTAAGTACCCGAACAATCGATATGTCATTGCAATATAATCGATAAGCTCACCCAGTATTATACATATCAACGTAGACAGAAATATGAAAACAAAAGGAATATGTTGCTTCGAAATAATTGTTATTCTCATCTTTGTTTATACTGATTCATTTATTTGGACGCTTCAATAATGTACGCCCCGATTATTTCTTTTTCGTGCCATCGATATCGCTTTATTCATAAATATTGTCGTACAAATTATAAAGGGAAAATAATAATATATATACGGAAGATATATAGTTAGCCTACAAGTGACCAACAAGTGATACAAAATCATTGCACTTGGCGTTGAACAATATGTCAACCCAATGCAGAATCATTTGGTCATGGAATAATAATGAGCGTTTGTCTTTAGAGTCCATTGGGGATATCAAGTATTTTTGACATATTTTAGTCGCCTGCATGGGTGTCAACAAATGAAATAAACTTGACTTGATGTTTACAATACATGTGGGCCTTTCAGTTGATTTTTTTTTTACACATTTAATATTAAAGACGTAGGTCCAATTTGATCGGCATATTGTTCACATTTGGCACTATATATGTCTTAATTGGGAAGCACATTCGACTAAACATCGTAGAATAATTAATGTTTGGCAGAATATACGGTCTGGACACTTTGTAGAATGGTTTTCGAATAAGCTTCCACTCGTGTAAAATAGCATAATGTAGATCCATTTAGGACATTTGAAATTTAACATGGCTTAAAATTTTAACGGAACTAGCTGGAATCATTGAGTATGAGTGTTATATATGACAAGTGTTATTTGACACAGAACTATAAGAACTATAACCGATTTGTAACTATACTGAACAACAGGAGAAAGTATTTAGTTCCCTCACAGTAATTATCACAAACATTGGTTGCATATGACTGATTTTTTTATTTAGTAAAATGCATTGATCTCACTTTATCTCAACATAGTGCTATGGTATGTCATATACTCGGATACTGTGATCATTTTGTAATGTTTTCCTGTACACACACGCATGAAAATATTTCAAATCTGATGAGTTGCATGCCAAAGAAAAATATAAAAACTTTGGAATTATAAACCTGTACAATAACACATAGAAATAGAGAAATAATTTCCGCATACAATTTATTTTGGTTGATAAGTATGTTTTATCACTCGGTTTCAATATAATCCTGAAAGATATTTCCACGCCACGATTCAAATCGTTGAATGATTTTAATAAAAAAAAAATTTCGAATATGTGGGCACACATCTGACGCATCTTTAATTAAATTCAATTAGTTTATTCTCTTAAAACTCATATTCTACAATTTCATGATTATTGAGACACAACATATTTACAAATGAGAATAGGAGAACATTGTTATATATATTATCTACAATAGCTATTACGTACAGTAATGCCCTAAGTAATCAACTCTTTAACTACAGCAGAATTATGGGTAACTTTTCAGGATTTAGTCGGAAATATGGCTTGTTGCCATTCATCGGAAAGCTCTCGGGGAGATTAAATCCTGAAAAGTTACCCATAATTATGCTGTAGTTAAAGAGTCGATTACTTAGGGCATTACTGTATATATACACAGAAATATGTTCAAATAAATACGTTACCTGTCAATCCCGGGTGATACATTCCAGAGAGTCTGTTGTGAAACCATGGCGGGATCTGTCTTGTCGCAGAATTCTGCATTATAGCATTTAGTGCCATTGAGTTGTAAGTCTGAAGGTTCCAGTGCGCTGGATGAACATTTTGTTGGTTCTGATATACAGATGCTGGATCGGGAAATCCCATATGACTAGGTCTGGGATAAGAACCATCAGTGCTGGTATGTTTCACAAAGTTCGTTGAATGTGGAGACTCGAGAATCCTTGAACAATGCGGGTCAATTCCATAACTGTCTCGATTGTCTCTGTCAATAAGTTCGTACACAGGTTGCGTTCTAGAATGCCGCAATGACGGCGAAAGTCTTGAACACTTTTCCTTATTCTCGTTGATTTCGCAGTCTTTTGTCTTCGTTCGTTTTCCAAGAATAGAATCAATACTAAAACTAGTACCTTGCCGTCCGGTAAAACAAGTTGTTTTCGACATGGTCATTGCCGAGATTGCGACCATCCAAATAGTGTTATGTATCCAGTAACAATACAATGTTGATGGTTTTTTTTTTATTACGCCTTGATTTCTATTTGTGGCAAATGAAAACAACCGAGTATTTTGTCGAGTATAGTTATACTCAAACCATAAATGCTCTAAGAGGAGAATAATCGACACGAGATTGCTTTATTTGCTGTTATCTATAAACCTTGCGTTGCGAAACCGATTTATAAAACGACAAACTAACAATTATCCCATTACAAGAGGCCACTTAACAGTGAGCACAGATAAACCAATCAAATTCTGTTCGCGGCCGCCCACTGGGCGGAGATAATTGTCAAGAATCTACCACCATCCATTTAGCGTTCGTGATTTATTTAACTAATTTGTTAAACCGAGCCTATCTGAACTGACCGAACGCTGTATCAGATCAATGATAGCTTGGTCGGGAGATAAACAAGGATATCGGATAGTTATTAAAAGCTATTTGTTTGGTAACATGGCCGTAGTTACTCGATCTACCGGGAGGTTTAGTTAATTGAATTGATATATCGTCTTGAAATTTCTGCGGGGCAAATTTTATGATGAATTTCATTTTGTTCGAATCACGCCTTCTGCTTTTACGTGTTCGAACGGTTGCTTCTTAATGTATAGAATAGTTTACGAAGATAAAAAAAATACAATTATTAGTGTTTAACAGTGTTGTATCAGTGTCTCAGATAAAAACAAATAACAACGAAATACAAACCAGACCATGAGCAACACAATTGTTTTTTTTTTACAACATGTGATTTAACCATGAAAAAGCAATATTCATTTGAGCCTGAAACATTTAATGATATTCGATATCGGAATGCAAGCGAAACATTATCATTATTTTAAAGGGAATATGTTAACATTCTATGTGGGCAGCTTTGCCTGGTGAAATTCAGGCAATATATCATAGAGAGCTATACGTTATATGTTTTACAAGCAGGACGTTTTCAGACACCGATCAAGTCACTTTTGCGTCCATTAAATGTACACGTGAATACACGGAGAGCACACGAGTCAGTTTGTTTTTCGTAACTATAATGGCGCCCGAAGGTTGAAGTCAGTACTTGATCTTTTGACTATATATATGCCTGTTATATACACAAATCATGCATATACCGACAGTTTATTCGCCATTCCACATATATTCCGAATGAGGTTTCGGAGATGTAAATATATGTAATATTACTTTTGTGAAATTTGAAACACCCAAGTCGTGACTAATAACTGACTATCCCTTCAAATGGTCGTGACTCATGCGAATCTCCTATATATCTCTAGATCATGCCATGCACATCTACTCTAGATACGGTCGTAGCTAGAGTAGAGATTCATGGCATGATCTACTATATCTCGTGTTAGTAATTTGGGAGGAATACACAAGGTCGATAGATGGACGAAATACCGATATACAATCTTTATAAACTCAGAAAAAACTCACCGAAGTAAAACAGAATTATCAGGTGTCACCAATTTTAGCCATATACATAGACATAGATTTATTGTCCAAAAATATCATTCGACAACTAGACATACAAAGAACATGTATACACAAGTGTCACGTGATCATTTGTGGTAGACCCGAAGACACCAGTGGCAACCAGACGGCCACGTGCACCCACACACATGGGTATGTACATGTGCACTTCAATTTACCTCCGTTGGGCACTGCTGTCTTCTTGTTATAAGGTCACATTTATAAGATAATATAATATCAGCCAAGAATTTGTGGATAATTTCGTATTATTTCCCATGTCTTGTGTGCCAATCAAACCGGTTTTTGATAATAAAAAACCGGACCCCAAGGTCCCTCACGTGAAGGAACCGACTACCGTAAGCACATATATTTCTACTTTGTGTAATATTATTATTTCTCATATGTCTTGTGTGCTAGTCAAACCGGTTTTTGATAATAAAAACAGGACCCCAATATCACTCAAGTGAAGGAATCGACTACTTTAAGCACATATATTTCTACTTGTGTAATATTATTATTTCCCATGTCTTGTGTGCTAGTCAAACCGGTTTTTGATAATAAAAACAGGACCCCAAAATCCCTCTATAGTGAAGGAATCGACCACCTTCCGCGCATATATTTCTACTTTGTGCATAACGAGATAACAATCAGTATGTACAAAACAAAAACGTTGCATACATGAATATATAACTGAATTTAGTTTCTAAGTTCCGAATAGTCTATTATTAAATGGGGATATCATATCATATCAACCAATCCAACCATATATAAGACGTTTTCTAATATATATAATGGTAAATAAGAAACGAAGAAATTAATTTGAGTCGAGAATGTATGCCAGGTTTTATTAGGTTTAATTTGGGGCTCGATACCGCCACGTGACTTTAACACTTCCATGAGTGGAGCTTCCTGAAATTTTGCGAAAACCCTGTGCTATAATGCATTCTCTTATATATGAGAGTCTCCCACGGGGCCTCACATAATAATTATATAGGAGAATACATTGGCCTAACACTATATATATACATTGACTCTGTAGGCCAGTGAATTCTCTTATATATGCGAAGCTCCCTATGGGAGACTTGCATATATAAGATAATGCACTGGCATGGGATCTATAATGCTGCACTAGCGCAGCCCCCACCATGAAAGGGTTAAAGACCTGACAATCCTACACGAAAACGACCAAAATGTTTTGAAGCCACGTTGTGGTTTGGAGCATGACATTGTGGTCGCTTTTGTTACATCACGGTCCAGTTCCCGGGATCAAAATATTATGTCGCTAAATTGATAATACACACTTTTGTAGAGACTTTTATAAGATAAAATAATAAATTATCGATAAATAATTATCATTATTATGGTAAAACATTATGGCGATTGTTTTACGTCTGTGCGAAAAAATAAGATCAAATGAAGATCGATATTTCGTTTATTTATCGACTTAAAGGGGTTCTATACACTAAAGATCAAATTCATTCATTTGGACGGTCCCATAAATGGTCGGCTTTAGTTTACAGTACCACTTTAACTGATCACTCATTCCAAATTAGGCAGACCCAATTTTCAGAAATCTTAGTTTATTGCAGCTGGACTTTTGAAAGATTTTATGGCATGGATTTGTATTTACATTAAACTGGACATCTTTTCTGAACTACTGGTATTTTTGGATTCCAAAAGGAGATAATTCATAAGTCTAAATTAGGTGACGTGTTCTTTTTAAACATATATTTATAGAATCTATTTTTCAAAGATAAATACAGGAACAATATCTCCAGGCGTGATATATACATATACCCGAACTTTGAAAACAAAAACATGCCAAAGTGATATAGTCATAGCAATTTTTCAGCTTTTTCAAATGTTCACACATAAGTGATATAAACGGACTTTACTGCTAATTTTACCAAATCAAGAATATATTAAAAAGGAATGGTCTTAATTTGTCCATGCTACAGGATGATCGTGACCCGAGTTTTCTAATTTATATTACTTGAGTAAGTCTTAATGTGGCACGTAGGTCCTTATAGATGTTTATAACAAACATGTATTTATTGACGTATTTTAAGCTTCAAACGCTTCGCGGCTTTACATCAAACTATATTTGAACTCTTATATGAAACAAATATCCCAAACCGATTATGCGTTTTTCGCATGCAATTTAAATTTTTGTCCCCGCAAAGCGATCACATTTTTCGTAGTTCATGCAGTTGTCATTGCGTTGCAGAATAAGTCTTTTATTTTATATATACACATGTGGAATCGTTCGCAATACATGACCCCAGACGTGAACATAGTCTTTATCATAATACCGAAAAACTGTCGTTGACTCAAACGAGTATGGCAAGAGTAATGACTGTAATTTCAGGATAATATTGATATACCAAAAAGAAACCGCGGTCTCCCGGGGACCTTACTAAAATCAGAATCGATTTCTTATCTTCCACGGTTACCGTGACTATCGGGATGATGTCTTCCGTTGGGAACTCCTCACAATTATCTCCAATATCCAGCCACATAAAGATAGTGTTTCAAAGGAATAACTCGGCAGAATCAGTGATAGGCATTTAATTGGACGTTAGACCTTCGCTCCGCCAATTACCGGCCTCATACACACTAATAACACACGTGTTTTCTTTGGATTGTTACATTGTCTATTTTCTATAGGAATAACTAGTGCTTGTTTAGTGCCAGTTTTATTTCTGTGGAAAACCATCTCTCTATTGCCGTGGTAATTGTTGTCAATGTCAGGTGTATTGTTTTCGTTCTGCTGTATAAACGGGGCAATTATGATCAAGGATGTAACCAGCAAACACAATTCGTTACTTCGTGATAAATGGCACGCTGTCACCATCTCAATAGAGAACCAGACATCACCTTATTAGTAGATTATAGTGCCGAGTTTAGCAATAAAATCGCTGTTATTATCGCATGACGTTGAACTTGAAATGATCGTCATTGGTTCCAACGTCATAACGATAACCCGTCGTGATATGGCCTTTAACGACTGAAACGTTGTTGGACCCCAACCAAACAAAGATAACGATGTATAAATTGTATATAAAGTATAAGCATTTGCGGCATCAATTTTTCGCCGAAATAATGAAGATGAGACAATTTTACAAAGTGAGGTGCATTTCAATATACACCAGGAACGTGGCGCGAACTCTTTGTATCAACGAGTTGGCCGGTTGTTTACCAGGCATGCATATGGCCATGGTATGGACTTCATGGTGCCTAATATTATTCGAATATCTAAAAGAAAACTGTATAGTAAAGATAAACAGGAAGGTTCAACATGGGCTTCGAATTTCGAATCTAGTTTTATTTAGCAGTAAAATCCCAAACACAAAAGATATGCCAAGAATCCCCCAATGTTCTATGCTCTGCAAAACCATATGACCACTTTTGTTATCTAAATAACCGATTAGATGGAGAGGTAAGCGCTCGAATATAACACTAACCAGGTATAAAATATGTCGCATTTTCCAGCCTAATAGGACAAATTATTGCTAATTGTATCACAGTTCGCACAGTATCAAACAACGTGGCTGTAAATTGTGCCTTTATCTTTTAACCCTTCCATGACTGCATGGAGTCTCCTGAAATTTTGCGAAAACCCTATGACAATGCATTCTCTTATATATGCGAGTCTCCAATAGGGAGCCTCATATATACAACAGAATTCACTGGCTTACATGGTCAAGGTTAATATTGTTAGGTCAATGCATTCTCTTACATATGTGAATCTCCAATAGGGAGCTTCGCATATATAAGAGAATACATTGGCCTAACAATATTAACCTTGACCATGTAAGCCAGTGCATTCTGTTATATATGCGAGGCTCCCTATGGGAGACTCGCATATATGTGAGAATGCATTGGCATAACAATATTTGCCTTTACCTTGTAAGCAATGCATTCTCTTATATATGAGAGGCTCCCTATAGGAGACTCGCATATATAAGAGAATGCACTGGCTATGATAATCTATTGCACGAGCCTAAAGTATGTGTTGGTATATGGAAAATAGCAGTTGAATACACGTACTATCTTTATACAAACTATCTATATATACTCTGAAAAAAAAATCGCTGCAGTTATCGAAACTGTTTTGTCTCCCAATTAAAAAAAAATATATATGATGTTATTATATTATATTTTATCATATGACTCAATCATTATTTACGTTGGAAAGTATGCCATAAATCAATTTCATATGAACTACTAGTTCATATCACCTTCCGATAATTTGATTGGTTTGTTGACAAAAAGTGTGTTCTGATTGGCTGAATGGCAGCCTGAGCCGAGCCGCATCTCTAACTAAATGCAGGTCAAATTCGTGCGCGTCAATCAACGCGATGCCGAAATGCTCGCAATTATAATCTTGAAATATATAGTTTTGGACATTGTTATACGATAAATAGAATATGTAATTCGTATTTATCTAATAAACATACGATATAATGTCACAAACTGAGAACAGAATAGCGCACTATATCTTCGCGTGCATATTATTTCTGCTAGTTCACCGGGTGTAATTGGGCTTCCGGTGCAATGAAGTGACGTCACATTAACCTTTTGCTGCCGATGTCATATATAGAGGATATGAAATGAGTGTTTCTCTCATATGATATTTATGAAACTCGTCACGAATTTTCAGTTTTCTCTCGCCGGAGGCTCGAGAAAACTGAAAATTCTTAGACTCGTTTCATAAATATCATATGAGAGAAACACTCATTTCATATCCTCTATATATACCTTTGCAGTTTGCAATGAAACAATGTAATGACTAAATGAATAATATTTCAATCTGTCATATGGGTATTGTAGACGCTCTTTACCTTATATCTTTTTGGGCGCAAAATTCAAATGTAGACATATTGAAACTGCATCTTTTACAATCGACAGCTAATCCTCTGCCAATGAGCTAATATATGTTTAAACGGACATGGCTTGTTCGAGCTTCTAATTTTTTTTCTACATAATTTGGAAGGAGGCATACAACAGGAGGACAAATACGCGAAATATTGACATTGTGGCTTCATTTACTCTGACATATTTCCCAGCTGTTTTCAACTTTTCGCACAGAAGTGAAAGAAACGCTCTTTATTTCTACCATATCAGGAATAGGCTAACACGGGACGCTCTTTTTTGTGTCATGTCGTGCGAATGTGACCCAAACACCATGGTCAACGTTGTATTTGTATGACTTAAATGCGTCTTGACATACAATGCCCGTAGAAGGGCAGTTTATTTATCGACGTATATTTCGTGTATTTTGGAAGGTAAACCGCCATGTGGATTTAATCTCATGTTATGCTATTAACTAAACATAATAGTCGTGCATATATATAGATAGTATGGTTTCATGGAGTCATATATAGCGCCTCTTGATATACATATACCGTTAGTGCGTGTATATATATTGTTGACCCTATTTAGTGTATATAGCCCCCCTCCTCACACTTAATGCAGCGGCGCCTGGCACTATGATGGCTCTCATTCAATTAATCATTTGGCTCATATTGCGATGTTCTTAGTATTTACACTGCTTCAGATCACAACATAGCGACGAGTTATATTGATATTTTCTGTAGCTAATACCGCCTCATTTCCGCCCATTATCACAAATGATGAAATTTCCTTATGTGGAAATGTACCGTCACGTCCCGAAGTTTACGGTACACCACAATGTGTGTTTCATCGGTTTGTACGTGTCCAAATGTTAGCGATTTGAGATGGAAACTTTACAGATTGTTCAATAAATACTAAAGTTGATGTGTATATTGGCGCGGGTGCTAATCATTTGGCCCTTGACTCGACGGCTGAATTACGCTTATGAATTCTATTGTTTAGTTAGCTCCCGCGGGAAACCATTTTCAATCGGTCGTGCGAAAATCAGGTTCATCCGGTCTATAGCTGTTAAATCTTTTATTGGGATTCATCATTAAAGGAATGACAGGGGGAAAAAATGCCTGCGTTGAGGTTGTCGCCTTTCGTCACTTTGGTGGCAAAATCACCGGAAACACTTATATAGATGCTGAAAAGAGTACACTTTAGCCTGATGTGAAAATATGAAAGGTGCATGCTGTAAATCTCATAACCTTTTCGATACAAATAACATAAATGTCATAAGCAAATCTATCAATATATCTAAACAAGGCCCAAACACTATAATGATCCACTCATGGGGATCAGCGAAAAATACCCACCCTCATATACACCATATATAGGGAATCGTCCCACATACATCATGTTCCACTAATACTTATACCATAGTATTACCATACACATATTTATATCCATGCACATGAACGTGTACATGCACATGTACGGGTACACCCCCTCAATGATATTCATATTTATATTAATTTAATACTTTCCCCCCATATTTTATATGTATTTATATTATTCTTTCATTTGTAAATGAGGACAATTGTACTCATGAATGTCAAATTAGACGATGAGTTTATAATAATAAATTGAATTGAATTGAATTTTATACAGATGGTGTATAATTATATAGAGTCCATAAGTTTTAGTTATTCATTCAGATTTGTAATATACAAGAACCTCTGTCATTAGGATATAATTAATTGTTCACGAGCTGGGACAAAATTTTCAGAATTTAAAAAAAAATTTGATTGAAAACCTACCATTGGAATCACATTTGAGTGGAATATGTGTAACACCAAATGTTTATCCTGTTTTTCCCCAGAATAATACTACAAACTTGTCTTCCAAATGAGTTCAGTAAATATGCACACGGCTATATATCGTGAGTGATACATTTACTTTGGAACTACATGAATAGTGCCGTCGGGTACGATATGGTTTGAGTTATGTAGTCCACAAATGATTACACGATCGATTTTTTAAATATATTTTATGGCTGAAGTCTGGCAATGCATGGTCAGCAGTGCAAATACATTTGAAGTTACCGAGACTATATATGCAGGAAATAGTAGTTCACGTGCAGTGCACGCACAGTCGATCACTAACGCACATGAACATGACACACCACAGCAATCCGCGGCGAAATTACCAAGCAAATTTCCCCATGCAGTATGGGAACACAGCCTAATGCGTGTGGCAGGACAGTTGTCCTCATGGCATCTTAGATTGAAGGCGATTTAATTTAATTCATTTTATTGAGGAAACAAGATTTTAATTGGACCAGAAGATCGCGTATTGGCCTGCATAGATATAACGGAGACAGCGATCATTTCGTGTCAGCGGCTTCCGATCAGGAAATGGAAGAAAAACAAATACCATAACAAAATGGTGACATTGCCTGTCTCTCAGACGCGTTCAATGAAGTGACAATTATCCAATTAAGTATATTGAAATGGTTCATTTTGGCCATCGACCTTAATAAATTAGGCAGTGTTTAGAAACGGTCTGATATTGTAAATTTACTTCGAGCTTTATAGTGTCCGATAAACAGGGATAAACGTGTTACTTGTTTGTCTAATTTGTTTCCCCATCTGTAGCCCACCGTATGCATGTCGTTGGGGATGCATCTGACCACCCGCGAATTTACCGCCAATCACATTAAAAGCCTTTATATTCATATACAGCCTTTTCTCTCGGAAATAAGCTCATTGTTCATGGCACTGAAATAAGCTCATATTGGTATTATTTAGATGTGAAATAAGTCCCACATGGGACAAAACCGTGGTTATTAAAACAGACTATTTCAATATCAAATAAGCCCGTATTGTGCTTATTTTCACGAGAACAGACTGGAAAAGAACACGAATAAACCAACTTACGACTAACCAGATGTACGTGTTTTCACTGTGGCCCGCGCCTTAAAACGGAATCACTTGTATAAGTCCAATATTGACTTATTTTAGAATCAAATAGGTCCAATATGAACATATATGAATATTTAGGTCCAATATGAACCTATAGTTGCACGAGGATATATTGTCAAATAATAAAAAAAAAAAAATATATATATATATATATATATATATATATATTTGGAAAGTGTGGAGGGCACTGGCACAGGTCGGTTATCCGATTTATTATGTAATTATTTATATATATATATATATACGTGAACTCAATATACAACGAAATGACTTACTGGAGCCGCATAATCTTATCGGCTGGTTTAAACTTTCCGCGCAAATGTGAGACAAACGTTGGTTGTTTTCATCAACCAATCGGGAAAGACTAGCAAGGAACGCTCTTGTCACCCGCAAGTGATTCTTTAATTGTTAAAAGGGGTTAGACCCAGAACTAAGTTACTGATTATTATAACACAAACACATGTGAATAGATCTGCATACTAATGTTTCAAAACGAAAATACTCGGGGGAGGGGGCTACAGAACATCTAGTGATGGGCTCGTCATATAGTTTGTGTGCTGGTGACTTATAATTCTTAAATAGAACATATAATAGTAAAATTAATCCGTTTTATTTTTTTCGCGTTGGGGGGGGGGGGGGTAACAATGGTCTAAATACATGGACTATTTGTGCATGGAATTTAAGTTATTATTGTCGCATTGAACATTGCATCGAAGAGAAAACAAAATGGCTCCATAGAAACGGTAAGAATTAAAGAGTGTTCGTCTCATGTGTCGGCAAATCTATAACATGCAGTAACCGAATTTCTATCACTTGACTGTATTTTGTAGAGCATACAAAGTCCAGATATAAGTACTTAATTTGATCCCCGCAGCATTACAAGAGCGGCTTGCTTTAAAGTTTTGATGGAACGACAGAAAGGAACCGTTGTATATTGATGTGGTACACGTTGATGTATATGCATGCACAAACCCTGGTCAACCGAAACACAGTCCATGCCTATATATTGCATTGGGTTCGGGAAATTGAGCATCGCATCCGAAGACTCATCGTGATATCGCCAGTCGGTATACGACTGAAGGTAGCAGGTGACACACAAGGGAGACAATTCACAGAAATGCTGCGCAGATGAATTAGCGACGTCATTAGTTTATTATCGGCCAATTATTCGAAAATCAGGGACGAATTGTCCAAGGTGAGCACTCGACTGGTGGTTTACTAAATTCTCATGCCAATTGTCAAACGCCTGTCACCGACGAGGGTATTGTAAATCTCCTGGTTAATAAGCTCTTCATTTCTATAAATATATTATCAATATTTGCTCGACCAATCTATGTATTCATCAAATTCGAATGGATTCTTTTAGCACCATACCCGGGTTGCTGATGGCCCATCGTCCTTACTCTTATATGTCTAATGACATCCAATTATGAAATAATTTTTTCCAATCGTTGCTTCAATGTGATGTTTGTTTTTGTTGTATAGGTCTGTTCTGCTAATTGCACAGCAAACTGAAAAGTCGCTCGTTACTGTAATAGAGACCGCGAATAAAGTGGCCTTTTACAAGTCAATTGATTTCTCCAGATTGGATGACATTGGGAATATAATGACAACAGAGCCACTCTTAATCAGCACTTGATTCTCATCGACCAATTTCTAAAACGGCATTGGTCGCTACACAGGGACGTTAAAAGAGGGTCTCTGTTTGGGGTGGAGGGGGAGCAAACTTCGAATTTCGAAATGCCCCAATCCCTTTGAATGAGTCTCAAATTTCCAAGTTCGGAAAATTCAAGCCAGATTTTCAACCGTTTGAAATTTCCAACCCGACACCCCACCCATTGCTGGGACATATCTAACTGGTGGCCATTTCGTCCAAAAAATTGACCGAGAACAAGAAATTATTCGATTTCTAGTTCATAATAACAAATTTCACACTGAATACTGGTTTGAAATTTCCAACCAGACACCCCATGGGGTTGGGAAATATCTAACTGATGGCAATACCGTCCAAAAATTAGACAGAATTTTTAACACTAAAGTCTTTCTATATTAAATGGATTCCCCGTCAGTTATACAGTATAGATTGGAATGGTCTATTATTTATTTGTAGAGATGTTTAGGCGACGAAAGCACATCAACGATGCTTAGGTATAGAAAGGGTTAAATTTGGTGCAATTATTTCCCGCCATGAGAACATATATATAGGAGTCACTGAACTAAATAGTTTCCATATTAGCATGTTATATACGTCTCCGAAACATGCCGAGCGTTGCTCTTTGAACATGTCTGGGACAAAACAACACACAGTGCAAATTTTTTTTGGATTGGGTGGGATTTACCCGGCCCATGACGGCGAGCGCGCCTTGCGACTCAAAGTCCGACGTCAATGCCACACGGCCACCGAAGCTACCCACAAAAAAAGGAAGCTCAAATGGCCGCTGTATTCCGACGTCGCACTTAGGACACTATATGCACATTTTAAGGTCTCTATTGTGTGTGTGTGTTTGTATATATATATATATATATAGCAGTAGAACTCAGTGCGGTCAACACGTCGGCAATGATTGGGTTGTCAGTGGACACATATTACATTGTCTGCATGATCCATGTAAAACGCCAAATACACGATAATTACAGAGATTACATGCATTTGTGTATCCACCCTTACCAGCAGTATTTCAGCTTTTATACCAACAGCCAACCCTTACCAGTTCATGTGTATCAGTTCAAGTGCTACATCAAGTGATGCATGCATACTTTTTCAAACCATATTGTTAGCATAAAACACGAGCTTTATGCTTTCTGTGAACCCTTTATCTAATACAATGGCATTAGCAAACATCTATATAATTATGATTGATAAATGTTTGACAGAAGGATCTTTACAATGAGTATACACAGGCGCTACGAATCCATTTTCTGCAATCTTGTATAATATATAATACTAGAAGGTGACCCGACTTCGTCCGGGCTTTGACCTTGAATTGTCCATTTTGAAGGTCAAGGTCAAGTGGGGTAACGATTTGACCAGTCCAAAACACTGCCCGGACAAAAGTACCC
Source organism: Siphonodentalium dalli (assembly GCA_032622095.1). NCBI lineage: Eukaryota > Metazoa > Mollusca > Scaphopoda > Gadilida > Siphonodentaliidae > Siphonodentalium > Siphonodentalium dalli. The sequence goes on from CP136062.1 coordinate 107,349,109, forward strand.
GACAAACGTGCCCGTCGAAATCCATCCGGTTTTACCCGATTTGACCTTGAATTGATCATTTTGAAGGTCATGGTCTGGTCGGGGTCACGATTGGACCCGTCCAAAACAATCGGTGAACAAAAGTAACCCAACGTATCAAATTTCGTCGAAATCCCATCAAAATTGGCGATTTGACCTTGAAGTTACCCGATTTCAAGGTCAAGGTCACGTCGCACGGGCAAATGAATATGCTTATGAGACTCGCCATAAGAAAGTACCCCCACATACCAAGTTTCATCGAAATCCAGTGATATTCGAACGTTTGACCTTGAAATGACCCGATTTCAAGGTCAAGGTGACGTCGCACGGACAAATTAATATGCCTATGTTCGTCCCCGGCCGAAAATACCCCCACATACCAAGTTTCATCGAAATCGGTTGGGACGTTTTCGAGTTCATCGCGAACACACAGACACACACACACACACACACACAGACAGACACACAGATCTTCCAAAATATATAATAGACTAGAAGGTGACCCGACTTCGTCCGGGCTTTGACATTGAATTGTCTATTTTGAAGGCCAAGGTCAAGTGGGGTCACGATTTGACCCGTCCAAAACACAGTGCCCGAACAAAAGTACCCGACAAAAGTACCCGTCGAAATCCATCCGGTTTTACCCGATTTGACCTTGAATTGACCATTTTGAAGGTCAAGGTCAGGTGGACCAACACCCCAAAAATGGTGGAAATCGGCCCAGCGGATACCGGGAAATCGGCCCAGCGGATACCGAGATACCCTATGCATCAAATTGCGTCCGTAAAAATCCGCCAGTTTAACCCGATTTGATTTCCACTCAAGTATATAAACGCGCCTCATATACACACGCTCATTAACGTAAAGATAAATTACCATCGGTGCCCGAGATATCGCCAAGACGTCTGAAACAGTCAAATGCATCGGCCGGGTAAGAGTTAACGTGATCTAACTGTATGACCTCTAACGACGTCATAGAAGTTACGCATTGTTTTTACCCTGATAGAAGATCGTACCACTTCTTCTTAATAATTGAGGCAGATAACTAAAACGGATACATACATATTATATATCGTTGGAAAGAGGAAACACGAAAGATTCTCATAGTGTCATTATTATGACTGGCATGTTATTATTCGCGATGTTTCGAATCGATTTGTAAGCACCGAACTGAAATATATTAGCGCAAAACGGCGTAAAAACAGATTTGACCTCGGCACGTGAAAAGTTGACCTCGCACGGACAAATTAATAGGCCTATGTTCGTCCCCGGCAGAAAATACCCCCACATACCAAGTTTCATCGAAATCGGGTGGGCCGTTTTTGAGTTCATCGCGAACACACACACACACACAGACCACACACAGACACACAGATCTTCCAAAATATATAATAGATATATATATATATATCTATTATATATTTTGAAAGATCTGTGTGTGTATGTGTGTGTGTGTGTGTGTAATCGATGAACTCAAAAACGACCTACCCGATTTCGATGAAACTTGGTACGTGGGGGTATTTTCGGCCGGGGGTTAACATAGGCCTATTGATTTGCCCGTGCGACGTGACCTTGACCTTGAAATCGGGTCATTTCAAGGTCAAACGCCCGAATATCACTGGATTTCGATGAAACTTGGTATGTGGAGGTACTTTCTTATGGCGAGTCTCATAAGCATATTCATTTGCCCGTGCGACGTGACATTGACCTTGAAATCGGGTAACTTCAAGGTCAAATCGCCAATTTTGATGGATTTCGACGAAATTTGATACGTTGGTGTTAGTTTTGTCCACTGATTGTTTTGGACGGGTCCAATCGTGACCCGACCAGACCTTGACCTTCAAAATGATCAATTCAAGGTCAAATCTGGTAAAACCGGATGGATTTCGACGGGCACGTTTGTCAGGTACTTTTGTCCGGGCAGTGTTTTGGGACTGGTCAAATCGTGACCCCACTTGACCTTAGCCTTCAAAATGGACAATTCAAGGTCAAAGCCCGGACGAAGTCGGGTCACCTTCTAGTCTATTATATATTTTGGAAGATCTGTTTGTGTGTGTAATCGATGAACTCGAAAACGACCGACCCGATTTCGATGAAACTTGGTATGTGGGGGTATTTTCGGCCGGGGGGTGACATAGGCCTATTGATTTTCAGATCCGAGGTCAACTTTTCACGTGCCGAGGTCAAATCTGTTTTTACGCTGTGTTACGGGACTTTCATTTGAGTTCGGTGCTTACAAATCGATTCGAAACAGCGCGAATAATAAAATGCCAGTCATAATAATGAGACTGTGAGAATCTTTCGTGTTTCCTCTTTCCAACGATATATAATGCGTATGTATCCGTTTTAGTTATCTGCCTCAATTATCAAGAAGAAGTGGTACTATCTTCCATCAGGATAAAAACAATGCGTAACTTCTATGACGTCGTTAGAGGTCATAACGTTAGATCACGTTAACGCTTAACCGGCCGATGCATTTGACTGTTACAGACGTCTTGGCGATATCTCGGGCACCGATGGTAATTTATCTTTACGTTGAAACTTGATAATTAATGAGCGTGTGTATATTAGGCGCGTTTATATACTTGAGTGGAAATCAAATCGGGTTAAACTGGCGTATTTTTACGGACGAAAGTTGATGCATATGGTATCTCGGTATCCGCTGGGCCGATTTCCCGGTATCCGCTGGGCCGATTTCCACCATTTTTGGGGTGTTGGTGTTTGACCCCACCTGACCTTGACCTTCAAAATGGTCAATTCAAGGTCAAAGCCCGGACGAAGTCGGGTCACCTTCTAGTCTATTATATATTTTGAAAGAGCTGTGTGTGTGTGTGTGTATCTGTCTGTGTGTGTGTGTAATCGATAAACTCGAAAACGGCCCACCCGATTTCGATGAAACTTGGTATGTGGGGGTATTTTCGGCCGGGAACGAACATAGGCATATTAATTTGTCCGTGTGACGTCACCTTGACCTTGACATCGGATCATTTCAAGGTCAAACGCCCGAATATCACGGGATTTCGATGAAACTTGGTATGTGGGGGTACTTTCTTATGGCGAGTCTCATAAGCATATTCATTTGCCCGTGCGACGTGACCTTGACCTTGAAATCGGGTAACTTCAAGGTCAAATCGCCAATTTTGATGGGATTTCGACGAAATTTGATACGTGGGGTTACTTTTGTCCACTGATTGTTTTGGACTGGTCCAATCGTGACCCCGACCAGACCTTGACCTTCAAAATGATCAATTCAAGGTCAAATCGGGTAAAACCGGATGGATTTCGACGGGCACGTTTGTCGGGTACTTTTGTCCGGGCAGTGTTTTTGGACTGGTCAAATCGTGACCCCACTTGACCTTGACCTTCAAAATGGACAATTCAAGGTCAAAGCCCGGACGAAGTCGGGTCACCTTCTAGTATATATATATATATATACAGCAGATATGGCACAATAGCATGTTATATGTACGTCTCCAAAACATGCCGAGCATTGCTCTTTGAACATGTCTGGGATTATACAACACACAAGGCGCCTATTGTTATAAGCAAATGTAATTTTTGAGAGTGCAATTTGGGGGGGGGAGGTGGGTGGGACTCGAGCCCCGGCCCACGACTGCGAGCGCGCCTTGCCACTCAACGTCCGACGTCAATACCACACGGCCACCGAAGCGACCCCCCAAAAAAAGGAAGCTCAAATGGCCGCTGTATTCCGACGTCCGGGTCCGGGCTGGTCCGGGCGGTGTTTAGTCAAACCCATCGGAGGCAACTATGGCTACTATTTTTAGACATGAACAATAGGATCTTCACATTTTACCCGGTACTTTTTGCATAATTTATCGTATTGTTCTATAGCAGTGTATTTTTAACTGGTTCGCTGCTCAGTATCCTACATACACATAATGAAATGTGTTTATTTATTTCAGTAAAAAGAAATTCATATTGAAATTTATGGTTGGAGTATGTAATTTACTATGTTTGCACTCTTTTTCTCGAACTTGAGCCCCACACATATATGCATTTGGGATATGGTTATGGTTATGAGTCTGGTTGTCTGATTAGGTTATGGTTATGAGTCTGTTTGTCTGATTGGGGTATGGTTATGAGCCTGGATATCTCATTAGATTATGAGCCTGGTTGTCAGATTGCATTATGTTGTGAGCCTGTGTGTCTTATTGGGTTATGGTTAGAAGACTGGTTGTCATATTAGGTTATGGTTATGAGCCTGGTTGTCACATTATATGGTTATGAGTCTGGTTATCTGATTAGGTTATGAATATGAGCCTGGATGTCTTGTTGGCTTATGGTTAAAAGACTGGATGTCGGATTAGGTTATAAAGGTCATGAGTCTGGTTGTCGGATAAGATTATGGATATCAGCCTGGTTGTCGGACGCCATTGTTCAAAACAATTTGTCACTTTCCTCTAACTTTTCACAATAAAACTACTCTTTCTGACAATTTTATCGGTCGGCATCCAATCAAACTTCACAAGGTCACAATTTAATTATATATGTAACAATATTTCAAAAATATTACCTGACAAATATGATTTAAATGATTAAACTAAACAAACAATACAGTGACGCCGCCAAAGCCCAGATCTGCATGGCTTCCAGCACTCTTACATATAGGGTCCAAATATGGGCTTCCAGCACTGGACCAGTTAAAGACTTGGTGTTGTAGATATAAAACAAAATGATGATCGATCACATTCGTGAGACTGTTCTGACTACTTATATTTCTGCTTCTAAAAAATGTCACAGAATGAATACATAGCTATTACATGTACATCGCATGTGACTGTTTAATTATATTTATAATCGCACGATTCAAGATAAAAATTACATATAAAACTGCGTTATTTGTCCGTTTCTGGGCACAAGTCCAGATTTAACGGTTGCATGAGACCCTGCTTCAGATTGTTCTCTCGTGAGATTCATTAGAGTGATTCGTACATTTCTGATAAAATGTTTCTCTTATAGTCTGTAATGATTATTCCTCGAATAATTCTAGTGTTTGTTCGCTATTATAGGACTAGCTATTAAATGTTGAACAAAATGCATTGTCCATTTTGGCGGCGATTTTGGGACAAATATTCTACAAATATATTTACGGCTAAGCATTGTTTGTCAATATTTAATATTAATACGAATTTGGCATAATTTTGCACCTGTACTCAGATATATACCGAGGAAATTTAATAATTTCCGATACCAACAGCCATTGTGTATACGCCATCTTGAATAGAAAATAAAATTTCCCCAAGGCGGATTTTGGATATGTTGTTCCCGAGATTCTGCCCGACAAAATGACACCAAAACAAGCTTGTTACAAATTTTGTCCGGGTCAAACCATTCAACGACTGTTTCCGCAACATATATAATTTTGTCGGAGCTTGTACAAACTTCTTCATTTCCTGGTATTTTTTTAAAACTTGGCACGCACGGACGCACGCACACCCACACACGTTTACCCAGGTTATCTGGACAATTTAAAAGTGTACAGTACCCATGTATACCCTGGTATATATATACCCAAGTTGACCCAGTTCATTTTGGGCACTTTATTTTTTATTTTTTGGCCCGGGGCTATTGCGGACCACTCTTATCGGCTGGAGCATCCCGAAAGAGGTGACCCACCCTTACGAGATGGTCAAATTGCTGTCGGGGTCAGTCCCCGCTAGAAGCGGAAGTAGAAGTGTACTGTTCCCATGATTGGGTAGTTTTCCGGCCGCAGGCCGGGTAGGATGGTCGGAACGCATTGTGCAATTCCCTTCATTTTTTTTTGTAACCCGGAGCTTTTACGGACCAGTCTTGTCGGCTGAGCACCCCGTCAGAGGTACCCACCCGTACGAGCATGGTCAAAGTGCTCCTCGTGGTCAGTCCCCGCCTAAGTGGACAGTCGGTCAGTCAGTCAGGTCCGCTTGTCGGCCAAAGGCTGCGAACCCAAACAGTGGAAGTCCCTTCAGGTGGGGAAAACCACCTTGGGGGACGTATCACACCGTAAGGGCTCGATCAAAGCATAGCGACCCTGCTCGGCCAGCGCGGAATAGATACTACACTTTGATCTTAGCCAAAAGGCCGAGACGCGATCCTTTGCTCTTTTTTTTTTACTTTTTTGTTTAAACCCGGGGCTATTGCGGACCACTCATATCGGCTGGAGCACCCCGAAAGAGGTGACCCACCCTTACGAGATGGTCAAATTGCCTGTCGGGGTCAGTCCCCGCTTTGCAGCGGAAGTCCGTCAGTCAGTCAGGTCCGCTTGTCGGCCCCAGGCTGCGAACCCAAAACAGTGGAAGTCCCTTCGGTGGGAAAAACCACCTGTGGGGGGGGGGGGGGGGGACGTATCACACCGTAAGGGCTCGATCAAAGCATAGCGACCCTGCTCACGGCCAGCGCGGAACAGATACTACACTTTGATCTTAGCCAAAAGGCCGAGACGCGATCCTTTGCCCTGTTCCCATGTACCTACATAAGTACTTAACCATTACCGTTTGAGACAACAGTTTGGAGGTCAATAATGGAACATGTGATTACCTAAGGTGTTAAACTCTTCTTGACATAACCTACTTAGTTATAAATATATTCTTGTCTCATTCTGTTAAATTTTGAGTATGGCACCTGGTACAAATGTTTTGCACTGATTAACAAACAAAATATGATTTTCTTCTCAAAAAAGAGACAGAAAACAACTAAACTGCGTTATGTGCTATTGTGAAATAGAGTTATCGCTCGTGTTAGTACCATGCTAAATTACTCTGGCAACTACCATGATGAAGTACCATGGTACTACCAAGGTAAAGTATTCTGGTACTACCATGGGAACGTATCATAATAATATGGTACTGCCACTGTGCATTATTATATGCCAAGGTCAACCTCCTGTTATTTGAATCCCGAATAACAGTTAAGACAGGTACATGTGTGAATGCGTTTGTGGAATGCGACTCAAGTACACTCCAATTCAACTGGATAATTAACATTTGTAGAATACAACAATTAGTGTACTGTCAACATTATTATCATTCATCAACATTGTGAATAATTTGAACAATAAATTTATGTAATGTGGACAGTACACTCTGGTACATCATGATTGGTACGTGTGTAGGTCTGTATGATACTGGGGTACTAGGACAATATGCTGGTATACTGGGGAAAGTACCCGGGTACACCATGGTTATACCGAAGAATATTAGTAGAGTAGTAGTACCAATGTACTTAAAGTCAGATGAGATTGCTTGACGTCTGCTAATGATTTCTGAACATTCATCCAGATGAATAATAAATAGACCCTTCAAATATATTCTGGCATGACTGAATGTGATAATCGATGTAGTTAATTTGTTTTGTGATTTTCATGCGAAAAACCACTGCAGGAATAAGGCCTCCTGTTTGTCTCCGAAATGTTGAATTCTATGACTTTAACAAGTCTTTCGGAAGCGTCTAAACTCCAACAAAATTGTTTCATGTAATTATGGACATATATTTACCCACCGAGCACCCATGTGAAATGCATGCTGAGCCAAGCTGCACATCAGTCTGCTATAGCCAATCCTGCGCATGTCCATAATGGAAGGTTTGTGTTAGAAATGGCTATCTTGTTCAATCAAACCAATCTTAATGATTCTTTGTAGAACAAACAGATTAGAATTCGCGAGGAATCACTTCACCTCCTCAATATAAATACGATGACTTCAGACAAAATACCCACAGCAAACAAACTATCACGAAAAAATCTATTGTGTAATCAATTTTAAAGGATTTTCACTCTAATTTGTTTCAATTAAAGCTAGGTTGCAGGAGAAAATGGGCATCAGTTATCCGATGTACTATAATTGTGTTTTCTTTGAAAACTATATTTTTGTGAAGGATGGTTTTCTATGGAACGGAAAATACGGATGTAAACTTCTTAGGATGCTTGATAAAAACTATTTCATCGATCACTGCGCTATGTCAATGTTAGTTTTATTGACTCATTTCTGCTTAATCGATAATATGTTTATAATCAACGATAATATTGTCCGGGAATCTCACGAGCAAATCTCTTTGTAGTTCCATGAAGCGGTCACTATATGAGTGAGCATTATATCTTGGGTTCATCACACCCAATTTCCGCGGCACATCAGTTGACTTTGCACAAAGGGTTAATGCCAACCGTGGACGGGTTTGTGTAGTCCCATTCCCGACCAAAGATCGCACGATAAGCTGAGTATACATGCACAGTGGCCACCGTTTCCTACGCGAGAAATATGTTCATTGTAATTACATAATTAATATATTGAATTGGCTGTGTCCGCCTGTCCGTCCGTCTGTCTATACGTCCGGTCATATGTCTCAGACATGGGATATCGGATCTGAATGACAAATTTGATTGAGGTTTGCCATGCATCATGATTGCTTTAAAAAGAGGGGCAAATGACGTTGTTTTTGGGTTTCCATTCTAGAGTTATCCTTCTTTGTTTACCTGAAAATCTTGTTCCAAAGTTGATCACTGCAAATTATAGCCCTCATGCATGTCCGACGTGTTGGTTGAAACTTTACCAGGCAAATTTCAGACAATTCGTCGTAAAGAGATATACAGTGTGGACGACAACCTTATCAAATACATGAGCATTCCCGTTTGTAGACCATGTCTTCTCTGTTAACTATTTAGCGTGTGTCAAATGTTTATTTGTTTATGGGATTCCAGATTTATAAACAATGCATTTGTTGTTTTACATCAATTTCAATTGTGAAAAAAAAAATTCAGATTTATCGATGCACGGACTCAGTATGGGTGTTTATGGCTTCAAATGTGCTTGCTTCAGCGAGCGTGAACAAATTCGTATATCTTAGATTAGACTTCCTCATCTTATCTTATTACTCGTGAATAGTCGTAACGCGGATTAAGTGAAATCTTGTTCAAAAGTTGATCACTGCAAACTATAGCCCTGCATGTTAATGCTCTAATGTGTTAACACGCATTAGAGTTGACAAACATATTTACACTATTTACATATAATGCTGTATGATCATCAGTGTATATACCATCATCGTCGTTATCAACATCATAATCATCATAGTCGTCATCGTTATCTTCCTCATTAAAATCACCATAATCATCATCTTCATCATCATAATAATCACCAGAGTGGTTGTCCGACGAGTTGGTTGAAACCTTACCAGGCAAATGTCATACAATTCGTCGTAAATAGATATAAAGTGTGGTAGGTTATTAACAACATACTTATCAAATACACGTGCATCACCGTTTGCTACATCAGGGCCGAGAACCTTCATCATACTTTGCTCGAAAATGGCGATAAAATTACACGCCTGGCAATATCAACATTCGCGTTTTCTATCAGCTATCTATTAGACCAGCTATCACAACAACTCATCTCGGATACTGCAAAAAACGGACATCGAACAGATTGATTTTAACCCTGTTATGACTGGAGCTTCCTGCGAAAACCCTGTGCCAACGCATTCGCTTATATATGCGAGTCGAAGATGGATCGCCTCGCATATATAAGAGAATGCTTTGGCCTAACAAATTTTATATTTTATTTTTTATGATTGTTAAAAAATGTAAGAAAAAATAAAATCAATGATCATTTTTTTTAAAGAATGTAAGAAATAATGATTTAAAATGATAAAATTTGTTAAAGAATGTAAAATAAAATGATAAAAATTGATAAAGAATGTAAGAAAAAATGATAGAAAATGATAAAAAATGATAAAATTGTTCAAGAATATAAGAATTTTTTTTAAAAGATGTTATAGAATGTAAGAAAAAATTATAAAAATTGTTAAAGATTGTAAGAAAAAATGATAAACAAAAAAGATAAAAAAAAATAAAAATTGTTAAAGAATGTAAGAAAAAATTGATAGGCCAATGCATTCTCTTATATATGTGAGGCGACCTATGGTCGACTCGCATATATAAGAGAATGAATTGGCACAGGGTCTTTAATGTTGCGCCAGCGCAGCTCCCGCCATCAAAGGGTTAGGCGTTCAAATTTCAGAACCTCGAAAAATTTGACCGAAGTGACTTGAAAACTTAGATCTTCTCAACAGTCATATTTATATGGGTTCGGGATTCATGGTAAGCTATATATATATCTATTATATATTTTGGAAGATCTGTCTGTGTGTCTGTCTGTCTGTTCGCGATGGACTCGAAAACGACCGAACCGACGTGACCTTGGCCTTGAAATCGGGTCATTTCAAGGTCAAACGCCCGAGTATCACGGGATTTCGACGAAACTTGGTATGTGGGGTTACTTTCGGACGTGGAGTGGCACGAGCCTGTTAATTTGCCCGTGCGACGTGACATTGACCTTGAAATCGGGTCATTTCAAGGTCAAACGCCCAAATATCACGGGATTTCGATGAAAATTAGTGTATAGGGATACTTTCGTATGGGGAGTCTCATAAGCCTATTCATTTGCCCGTGCGACGTGACATTGACCTTGAAATCGGGTCAATTCAAGGTCAAATCGCGAATTTTGATGCGATTTCGACGATATTTGATACGTAGGGTAACTTTTGTCCACTGGGTGTTTTGGACGGGTCGAGTCGTGAGCCCGACCTGACCTTGATCTTCAAAATGATCAATTCAAGGTCAAATCGAGTAAAACCGGATGGATTTCGACGGGTACTTTTGTCGGGTACTTTTGTCCGGGCAGTGTTTTGGACGGGTCAAATCGTGACCCCCACCTGACCTTGACCTTCAAAATGGTCAATTCAAGGTCAAAGCCCGGACGAAGTCGGGTCACCTTCTAGTATATATATATAGCAAGAATTCCTAATTAGTTCATTCGTTATCTTGTTTTGCTTTGTTTAATATATATGCACATATAGATGAAGAAAACGACGAAAACTCACTTCTTTGTGTGATATCTTGCCGCAATTTCCCAGCAAAATATGACGTAGATTCCTGGTCCTGCACCTGTGATGTAGCAGTGATGTATCTGCAATTCCATGTGTTATTCTTCAACTGTCAGTTTCGGGAATGATCCTTGAGAGATCGGGCAAAACACAGTCGTGCAACCCGCGATACAACAATCTAATAAACCAACTTATCCTCGTGGAAATAGGTTCATATTGGAAATAAATATTCACATATGCGTTCATATTGGACTTAATCGATTCTGAAATAAACCCACAGTGGACGTATTATACCTGTTAGTTTGTTGACTGGCGTGTGCCACAGTGAAAACACAGTATAAAAAACGTACATCTGGTAAGTCGTGAGTTGGTTTATTTGTGTTATGTTCAGCCTACAATGAACTTATGTAAGTGAATATGAGTCCATAATGGCAATAACATGACTCATTTCAGTTCGGTATAGACTAACAATGAGATGACGCAGAGCCCATTATGAACGTGAAACAAATTCCAGTATAAGTCCATAATGTGATAATTTTCACGAGATCGGACTGAAGTCACATATTCAATATTTGCAAATTTAAAAAAACTCATTATATCTGAAAATGTTAACCCACGAGTGTGCGATATACAGATAATTATAGCCATCTTACGAATTGAGTGATATTTTGCCCCCCCCCCCAGCATGCAGTGTGAACGTATAACGTTATTCTTAAACTAGCCATCGCATTGGGGTTTATACTCTTTAGACGTGAACATTACCTAAGATCAAATAGGCCAGAAGTGTCCACGAGCTATAATCCGGTAAGGCCACTTTGCATTCAGGTTTTCTATTTGAGCGTGAGCTGGCCCCAAGAAATAGTCTGTAAGTCAACAAAATGGCGCCAACATCATACTCGAGGTGCGCGTCTCATTCTATCAGAATGTATACTTGTGAATCGCGGTGATTTAGATACTGACACAATTGTAAGTGAAATATATCTAACTGAAGTATCACAATGGTATATTTTCCACCTTAGTTATTCGAGCAACGTGCGCATTTAATATATCATTAACGCCCACAAACACCTTGTTACGTCTAATTATTAAGAATACATAAGAGAGAATCTTCACCATAATGATGGCTTGCTCCAGAGAATTACCCCCGGAATATTTGCTATATATTCAGTTGTATTCGGCTCGTTAATAACTATTTACTTTAGTACTCGTGCTATTTCCCTGCCATTATTGAAACGATTTGTGGGTTAATTTGATGCCGTTTGATTCATCTTCGTTCTAACTTTCCAATTTATCATTCGGCTTTATTTACCCGGGGTATTCGTCTTTGTAATTATTTTTTCTTCTCTCAGTTTGACATCATGACACATACATCCACGCAGTTATACTATATTCTTTATTGGCAGAAATGATTAGATTTGTTGCCATAAGTGGCGCCGAAAACAGAATGACAGAGGGAGCTGTTGCCCTATACTGTCCCTCACAGATTTAAGGAAAAGGGGGCAGTACATGCCTTTTCAATGGAAGAACAATCGAGAAAAATGACGTCACAATTAACTTTTCATATTGTTGTAAAAACGATATATATTCATTTCGATACGTTTGTTCATGAAAATGTCATACAAATTCTGTTTTCTACCTTTTGACCACCCTCAAACCTGTGATTGATCACCCCCGCTTTAATTGGAACAGCTGTTATATAGGCTCCGTTCACACACTGTAACATTTGCCTGGCGGTTTTAAGGCGATTGGCCACAAAGGGGCTATATATATATATTTATTAACAAACTATAGATGTAAAATGTCGGTTCTGCATGAATCAATACCCGGGATAACTGCGACATGTAAAATATGATTATACAAATAACATTAGCACGAAGTTAGGTGACGTTCACAAACTGACAAAAGATTCTTTTTTTTAAATCGTCAAGTCATGCATATCTTCACATACAGTTATATATATTTCCTATATACTTCGAAGTGCTAAATTTCAGGCATTTCACAATGGAGTATGTGTCTTCATTTGAGCGTTGCGCTCGGGCAAATATATATTAGGTAGCAATACACAATTTATCGGATTGTAGGGAGTCTGAACAATAGAAAAATAAGTATGGGGTGATAGCCAGTGTAGCCTCTGATAAATATGACATTACTGGTTTGGAGCTTTAAATATTTTACAAAACTGGTATAGTTCACAAAAAAGTAACATTATTTTCGTATTCAGTGAAGGCCAACTCTGTGTGTATGGTTACAGGATTTTTTTCTCTATTTCAAATATTTTTCAGCTCTAACATATAATATACACATACACACATACATATATGTCAGATAGAAGAAGCTTATTTACTGATAATATCTATTATATGCATGTCGTGGTCTGTTCTTTTTTTAAATTGACCACTTTGAGTAAACAAATGGATGCAATTAAGCATTTTGTGCGTGCAAACCAAGGGACATAACTCATGGCAAATTGTACGAAGAAGCTCAAGTACAGGTTATAGTACACCAATTATAAAAAATTATCCCCCTTGGTGTGCTGTCACCCACACTCAAGTCAGCATAAAATCACATCTGTCAGCTGAATGGTTGATTATGATTGGGATAAAATTAATGCAAAAACAAGAAAAAATCAAAGCCACCATGGAAATATTATACCTAGATGAATATTGATACAGAGAACCTGGCATCTAATGTGGGTATGTTTGAAAATTTGGTGATGAATTTTTCTGCGAAATTAGGGCAGTATCAAAAGCGGTAAATTTAAAGGTGGAAAACCCACACGTATCTATTAAATTTTTTGGGTCAAATTGGGTCCGAAGAGCCATTCTTCAAAATTGACTACGTTAGAAAGTTCCTAAATTCACAAGGAATCGAGCATAGCCCCGGACGTTAACACTGTCGCCTATGGAGAATAATTGGTGTCCTGTAACCTACAGACAATTGATTACATCTAACAGTTCTGTCGAAAATAAAACACGCTTGATTCTCACCCCCTTTACAACTGGTGATTTTCGTTTAAAATGTAAACAAAAACAACCCAACCTCAGAAGAAAATGGCGTGCATCTCGCTCGACAACAAATGTGTGGTTTTTTCCGTCTGATACATGACATATATTTTTTTCATTGATATTCGTTTAGTATCCACTCTATAAATTAATATTTTAGTGAATATTTGCCTGTATTTTACACATTAATGGCAAGTTTAGCTATACCGATTCGTCTAATATAATTATGTCAACATAACCGTGGATGGAGACCACCATATACTGTTAATGTGTTGTTGTTTTATTATATATCGAAGCATTAACGAAGTTATCGTCGAAAATATTTTTTAAAGATGATAACGTTTGTCTTGTTCGAAGATGCAGGCTACACCCATTTAACAGATACAAGCGGTAACGCTTACAGCGGACCATTCTTGTGGTCTTGCGCCCTTAAATTACCCCACTCTCTCTATATTTTAAGAGTATGATATGCAAACATGTATCTCTTCAAGTGCTACTATTGTGTCTTATAAATGAGGAACAAAATAACATGGTTTAATCACGCGAACACAATTAATAATATATAGCGGAGCTTGTTAGGACATGATTTTCATATTTTATGTACACATGCATGTGTCTTGTCTCCCAAAAAAGATAAAATTTCTGTTCAAAGGTAGAAGAATCGAAACAGTAAATAAATTTAATTACCTTGGAATAATATTTTGCAAATCTGGATCATTCACGACGGCAAAAAAGGTCCTGGCAGAAGCTACCATATAGGGTGGATACACACACGCATGTAATTTCTGTATGTAAACTACATGTATTACATGTATTTTACATGGCCACACCAATAATTGACAACATTATTCACCTGCGCGCGAGAGGTTCGTTGTTAACAGGCCAAATCAAGTGAGTAGTGATAAGCGAAGTCAAACTGTCTGCTATCAGGACATTTAAGGCCAGTCCAAAACATGTTTTCTCTTACGGATGCGGAAATTGGTCAAGTATGTGTGATATCTGGCATTTTATTAATGCACGAACACCAGAAGCGACACGTCTGGCATAATTATACAGGCTTGATATAGAACATGTTCGACCATATGATGCTTGTTTGGCGTGGGGTCTCGAAAGCTTCAAATCGCTAAGGAACTTAGTTGGATGTATCGGTCGGAATAATCTGGGCAAGAAGGTACAATATATTATGTTTTACTTAAATAGCTCAGAGTTAGTCACCCCGCCTGGTAGCTTTCGGGATCATATATAGCCCCAAGTCGGGATCATATATAGCCCCAAGTCGGGGAAATCCTGATCCACCACTGCTATAGATATCAAGAGAGGACTGGTAATTATTTAGATAGAACGTCCACCATATGGGTTATCCCACGAACAATTATTTTAAGTGACCTGGCGACTCAGTCCAAGATAGCGGCTTCTCTACATTCCGACTTAATTGGAACTAGAACTCAGTGCGGTCATCACGTCGGCAATGATTGGGTTGTCAGTGGACACATATTACATTGTCTGTATGATCCATGTAAAACGCCAAATACACGATAATTACAGAGATTACATGCATGTGTGTATCCACCCTAAATTGCCGGAAATCGCAGGAAATCGTGTATTATACTATACCTTATATAATAACTTAGAATTAGAGAGATTTTACTGCGCATGCATAGACGATGATACCCGCGCACGTATTGTATATTACCTTCCCTATAGGCACACTATAACATTCTGTGAAGAATTGCCTCAATAATTATAAATCATGAACAATTAACAAAGTTTACGAAATCTGTTAGTCCGAACATTTCTCGCAGAGAGTGGATTAATCTCAGGAATATATTCTTGGAGAGAGAGTGGTCGATGTATACGGCATACAGTGTTACGAATTCCTCGCCGCTATGTGGACACAGTTGCATCTCTCCTTCTTGGAAACTCTAGCATATGCGAGTAGACAAACCATACCCACAATTCCATGAACCTGATCATTGATGCTGCTATCTTTCTTTTCCACTCTTGCAACCTTGCGAAAGGTGTTCGTGTAACTACTAGCTTCCACGAATATGCACCAAATTATCATCGGTTGTACAATACACATAATATCAAACTTGTGATTATGCAAGTATCGTTCTGGTGTATATATGTATTACTTATGTGTGTGCATATTCTTCCTTTATATTGTTTGTATAATCTCCCCATACAGGAGGCAATACAGAAATAAAGTTGTTCTATCAGAAACTGAGATTGTTTGTCAATTGGTTTCAGACCATATTTGTTCTTATGTCGTTTCAATTTCAAGCTGAGGTAATAATTGTATGTTGTCCATGTCGCCCTGTCTTAACTACCAAATTGATGCTCATGTATGGTACATGAATGAATGAATGCTTCATTCTCAGCCAGTTTTACATGGGACATGAGGCACTATTTACATATAGAACGTTGGCGGTTCACATACACATTACGAAACAGATTTTCAACTGTAACATCGTACAGCTATACGTGTATACATATACAATGGACTAAACAAACACGCACCTCTAAATAACATACACACCGAACATATACAATACATGCAAACGAGTAAAGCTACACATACGCATACATTATTTTCGTTGAAAAAAAACATGGAGCTTAGATCTTAGTCAGCCTTCATATGTGTGTCCATGCATGGGGTCTATGTTTATCTACTGATATACTCATGGAACTATATTTTTTTCCTGCCAATTTCGAATCCCTAAAGTCAAGAATTCAAAGTGTATACCTCAAAATGTGGCATATATATATCATATCACGATATGATAACGCTAGTGGGTTTCTATTCGCAGACAATTCTATACACTAAGTTCTTGTATCAGTAATGGCGCGTAAACCGGAAATTGAATATCGACCTGAGATCGGCTGTAATCGGGTATTTCCGTAGGGCTACTACAAAATTATTTGATCCGTGACTTGTGACGTGCGATACACAATAGTTCTAGGTGATGTCTTTGGCACACAATTAAAGCTTAATGGAGGGGTATTAAATTACCGCAAGCGAAATGAAACTCTAATCGACAGCGAATTCAATGCTTTATGAGATTGCTTGATTAAAATTGCACATATAGGACTTCTAACGAGAGAGTTAATTTCCGCGGTGATGCTTGTACCCCGGATAATCTTTGCAATATTCCAATCAGCGAACAATCTATCCGTGTTCCTTGTAAACAAGGGTGGAGTTGAATGATCGAGCCATTTTAACCCTCAGTATAGAATGATTCATGAAAACCGGTCTATAATAGAATCCGGTTTAACCATTCCGGTTTAGCCCGACATCGTCTTTTGACGTTTTGAAGTCATATCCTATCATAATTTGCGCCAAGCGCACCAAAGGGCAGCTCAGCTGAATAAAAGCTATGTCAAAGATAAAAATGCGCACCCTTACTCGTATTTAAATTCGCGCAGTACTATATTTCGCTCAGTTTTGAATTCGCGCACTTTAAATTCGCGCACCTATCTGCGCGAATTGAAAACTGACAAACAATTTTCGTAAAAGTCTTGGATCTGATCACACTTTCAGTTCTCATTCGTTTCTGAAGATATACATGCATAATAAACACGATCACAATGGATTTACATCGTGTAAGACATAACTGCCTCATCATTTTGTTGCGAGGATGGATGCTTATATGCTTCACATAATGACACTGATATTGAAGTATAGTTATGGACTGGAGATAAATGCAATGAACTCGAAAACAGAAAAACACAACCGCGAAGGCAACGGACTTCAGAAAAATCAACACTTAGTTGCGGGTTGTGATGACATAGCTAACTCAGACTGTATGTATTGTCACGCTGTCACTCAAGGGTGGTGAATGGGGTGCTTTCTTGCAATACAATCTAGAATATGTGCATTTCTTACAAGTATTTCAACCATTGTCGTTACCATTATTTGTACGTCGTTCGGCTTTGGGTAATGGTTTTGCATTTTTGATATAGGTTGATCGACTATATATATATATAACATAGGCCTACATGTATAGGCGTAATTGTCTATGCAGTGTCCAACGTTTCGTAATGTATGTAACTCATCGACATAACTCTTTTGTTTTCCCTGTCGTGTATTTTAAATTCGGAGTCGTACTATTTTTCGCTCAGTTTTAAATTCGCGCACCGAATGGTGTGCGAAAAATATTACTGCGCGAATTTAAATACGAGTAAGATATAGATATATATTATATCCCGAAAGACAGACATTACCGACCCAACCAGAAAGAATACAAAAATAAAATGTTCTTTGCATGTAATAAAGACTGTTTCTTGTTGGTTTTGTCATCCTAATGTAAATATAATGAGTGTCTGTCATAATTCGGCTTGGAATATTGAAAGCAGCAAATAAATTTTAAATATGTGTTTGTCTTTTTTTCATTACAAAGTGTTATAATTTAATTCATGCCAAACTATTTTGATCTCCAGAACGTGAAAAAAAGCAAGCAATTACTAAATTTAATTTTAGTCTTCAAGATTATACATGCTGCTTTAATACATTGTCATTATAAGCGATTCGCATCTTTGTATCGTCGCCAGTATTTCATTATGCCTAAGATTATGTGCGAAAAATATTATTTACATTCAATTTCACCATATATAGGATCATCTCTATAACAATGACCAAGTAGTTTTTAAACGGATTTTAGAGGGATAATCATACTATAGAGTGAAAACGTTTATTTTTTTCATTAAAGCTTCAATTGAATCGGCCCTTGTGCACGACACTTTTCCAATAAATAAATCATGCAGACTTTTGGAAAGTCACGTAGCTTTCATTGTTTAATGGCGATTTCTATTTGCAGCGCAATTTAAGGCAGATATAAGAACGTCCGTGAAGGGAAACACAGAAAGACGTATACCCTAGCATGGGGTAGACAATTTATGTTTAGTAGCGACAACACAGTACATCTGCCTACAAAACACCATATTCCATTCGTTATTATCAATGGAATGTTAAACGGACATGGCTAATTCGAGCTTCCAAATTTTGTCTACGTAATTTGGAAGGAGGTATAACATAGGTTGACACATACACGAAATGTTGATATACCGGCTTCATATACTCTGAAAAATACTTGCCAAGGTCACAGCCATTTTCCAGCTGTTTTGAATTTTTCGCACATAAGTGAAACAAACGTTCTTTATTCCTACCATATCAGGAATAGACTAACGCGGAGCGCTGTCAATGTACTTGATGGTGGTCTGAACTGTGTGCGAAACTCGACCGGATTCGTCATATCCTGTTTTAGCCTAACCCACCTAAACGTCCAGCTTTGAACACCACCGTTTGGCAGCTATATCCATGGTTGAAACCGAGACCGCGGGTATAAGTGACGCATTCATTATCTCTGGTTAAACATGGTCTAGCCAGACCTAGGATTTGGTAGTAGTGTCTCTACATCGTCGAGCGAAATAATCATACTTGCCTATTTTGTTCTATCGACAGCGAAAATCAATAATTACGAAAACGAACATATTTTGTTTGGAAAAAATATATAACCTTAAACATGAAACTAAACCATATCATTCCACGGTCCAGATAAACCCGGTTTAGGGAGTCTAGACATGCGAAGATGAATCCGTCAGGAGCCCGGTGGAGCTGTACGTAATTTTCGACAGCGTTCTTATACGGTGAGAGTGGCGGCTTGGTATTATCATTTCACAATTCTTTCATTCTCACACGAGGTTGTTATAAGCTTGCGCTTGTTCATTGTATAATTGAGGGATTGCCAATAACAATTATACCGACCTGCGTGTGGCCCGCCTAAAACTATTTAACTTTACAAGGCATATAAAATATGGTATAAAACAGGCTAGAAGTATTTTACTATATCACACGAAACACCTATTATATCATTAAAAAATCATTACACATTTCCTTATATCTCACTAGTGACGAATAGGCGCGTGCTTCCCGGGACACTTGGCATCGCGCCAACAAAATGACCGCGCGGATTAATACTATTTCGAAAAGCCGCGAATGACAACACCAGACATTAAAAAAATTCTTGTCAAAAACAAAGAGGCAAATTTGGGGACTATATTTTTTGTCGCCAGGTAGAGAGCGCAATACTGTCGTATACGGTTGTGAAGCGTCTCAGCCAACGCCGTAAATGTATGCATTTTGAATTCATTTTCCAGCTTCTTTTAATGATTTCGATTCGTTGAACTTGGGTTTTCTAGTTTTTTCATGTGACATACAATATCTTCAAATCGTTATGTTGGGATATAAGGTTTTATGAAACTCGTTTGATATATTTTATTCACAACTCGTCTACGACTCGTTGTGAATCAAATTTATCAAACTCGTTTCATAAAATCATATATCCGAACATAACTCGTCGGAGATCCTCTATATAAGCCGGGGTCTCGGTACCGTATTTAGCACATGCAACAAATTCTAGGGATAAGTTTCATCTCAGCCCTTTAATTATTCAGATGTATATTAATTAACTTCTGAAAGTGAGTTGAGAAAGCAATCGCTCCCCAGATTAGTAAGTTATCAATGGTATACACAAACAACGATGCGCATTAAACGCGGTATATATTGGTATATAACCGATACACGACCAACCGGAGTATAACCCACATGATAATTGCTATATCACATACTGCTATTCTCATTCAGAGATATCATTAAACACTTTAATGATGCGGGAACAAATACTCGAAAGTGAGAAAGAAAACATGTCAGTCTCGCTTTAATTGAACAATCCATCGTTTGTACATACTCTACAGAGTGTGTTCACGATAGAGTGTTTACATGCTTATGGGTCGGTTAGCAAATGGTATACTTTGTTGAATCTAGGCAACTGGCGATCCCTTTTTCTGAGGTATGTGGTCTCATTATGAAATTTCACATTGATAGGTAGATAAGGAAGCTTTGTTGAGGATTTTGACACGAGCAGAATAGATCATAATCGTATGATAAACGGCTTAGTATCAATACACGAAGATGTTACATAGTATCACCGATTTCTATATACTACATGCCGAGGTACGACGATACACACCCAGGTCCAAAGGAAATATTTTCTATGAATCATTATAGCTCTCGGACGACATCAATTGCAATGGTGGTCGTGGCAATAATGATGATATTAGCAATCATTGCGATACCATTGCGGTAGTAGTGATAATACTGGTGGTGGATGTGATGATTGTGATGCATGATGGCAGTATGAGCGTGGTGAGGGTCGTGATGGTGGCATTGATGAACTGGAACACGGTGGTAATAGAGTACAAAAAAAAGAAGAAGGAACACAGTCCTCTTAACGTGAAACCAGTACGGTGTGACGTTGGCCGATGGTGTCATAACAATTAACATAATTTATTCCCATTTATATTCGCCCATACACCATTGTTTTTACATCATTTTGTTCCATATATACTCTGTCCATTTTCTTGTCTTCTGTTCTATGTCAATGTTCATTTGACCATACATGGTGTAACGTAAAAATAAACTTGATTGATTGATTGATGAAGATGTAGATTCTGATGATGATGGTGCTGGCGGTATTGATGATGGCGATGATGATGGTGATGATGACGCTGAGGACATTTAGGATGGCAATGGTGGTGTTTATATACATGTATATGGAGACGATGGTGATGGTAGGCACGAATAATACGCAACCCTTAGGAGTTAATAGAACATAGGATGCTGCGACTGCTAGTGAGTAATAAACATCAGACCCCTTGGTTCATTTCACATATTTCGTCGTCGTCACCATCTGTTTCATGAATGTCGTCTTTCAATTTGCGTCCCAAACATATACTGTCCTGACATTTGTGACAACTCACCAGCAGATATAAGCAATTTCACCTAATTATTCAAGCCAAGATGGTGATGAATATGGTGATGATAACGATCTGGTGATGATGGTGATGGTGCTGATGAAGGTGATGGTGATGATGATGACGACGATAAGAATAAAGGTATTGGTGGTGATGTTGATGTCGATAACGAGTGAGACTATTGTGGTGGTCTGGTGATATTGATGGTGCTGATGTCGAATAAGATTATTGTGGTGGTCTGGTGATATTGCGACTCTGATGTTTGTGGTGACGAATAATGCGCATTCCCAGGGCGTTCGTTTAAGATCTGATGCTGCGACACACAAGGGGTAATAAGCATCTAGTGTGCCCGCAGCGTATTTGCCAACACGCCCTTGGATCATTTAACGCGCATATTTCATCGTCGGGAACATCTTCATGGCTATCATATTTTTATTTGTGTCGCAAACAGACAGTGTCCTCGTTGGCTTCTTTGACAACCTACCAACTCTGATACCCTATCCCTGTTATTTACGTCGAATAAAATCTGGAAGATAGAAAGAGCAATTTCAGCCAATTAATCAAGCTACTGGTATTCCTATTAGCTAGTAATTCGAAACGAAGAGGTGGAGTATCTTCACCCAATGAAGTTATCAAAGATCTCATTATAATCTCGAGAACTCTCGTACAAATAATAGCTCCGGGCTAACCACCTGACATGAAATCTATTGGCTGATAATTTGTCAACAAACTATGTTGACAAAAGGAAGAAGACTCGCATTATCCCAGGTGTCTGACTGTGGAGTCCTATAAGATCAGAATTATTAACTTCGGAATTACTTGAAGATTAATTGACCATTAATTAAACATATTTGATCGAATTATTTTATAAATAGCGGACATTCTTCATCTGATACGTGGGCTAGGAGATGTATGCAGATACAGTGTATCTATTGTGGTGTCTTATATATAGGATATGCGGGCAGATGGTGTCATAGAATGACATTGCGAGTGGTATCGTTTGGAAAACATCGACCTGGTTGCACACGGAGGACATCAGACAAGAGCATGCCTGGCGTGGCTAAATACGTGGCTAAATACGTCCGTTTGTTTTGACCACAAAAATGTTTACTGAATCAGATAAATAAAGTAAAAAAGGCTATATATAACTCATACAAACATCATTGGAACGACCCTTCATTCGATATTAACCTGTATATTTCTGGTTTAGAAAGGCACGCACCAACTTTACTTCCGATAATATGACCCAAACAGGAGTCATCGGTCGGAAAGAAACTGTTATCAAATCAAGTAATTACAAAATCGAAAAAGGGCCGTAACTATGCAAAATTCATCAGATCGAACCAATATATTCGAAATTAACCTGTGATTTTGATTGAGAAACAGACGTACCAACTTTGGTTCAGATCAAACAATCAAAACTGAAGTTATGATTGCAGACTGAACATTATACAACCGTTTTTCCGTCAAAACTGGCGTTTAAAGTGCAATGGTATGAGAGGTAGGAGTCTTTATAAAGGGGTTACAACTGAACGCTCTGTATAGTTGCTGTACGGACTTGGCTCATTTATACTTTCAAAATGTGTTACGTAATTTGGAATGAGGGATATAAGACAGTCGATAAATACACGAAATATACTGCTCTATATTCTAAGTCGAAACAGGGCCGTAACTCATGTAAAATTAATCTGGTGGAACCCACATTAGAACTTGGCTTGCATTTTTAGCTGAGAAGCACACATACCAGCCTTGGTTCAGATCAAATAATCTAAACTGGAGTTATCGATCGGAAATAAAAAATGTTAACGGACGGTCAAATTCTGAGTCGAAAACTCATGTAAAAATAATTGGACGGAACCCATATTCGAACTTGGCCTGTATTTTTGGTTGGGAAATACACATACCATATTTGGTTCAGATCAAATAATCCAAACTGGAGTTACCGTTATGAAACCAAAAATGTAAACGGACGAACAGACGACCCGACGGACGGCTAGACAAACAATAGGGTGTTAGGGGGCTATATGGTTTACGAACTTATATTTGTCCATATTTATGGGTTAAGAGCCAGTTTGAATACTTATATAAGCATATCAAATTTACAACAAATATTATCTCTGTAAAGTCTGCTATTAGTAATTCAGACGGACTGATTATATAATACGACCTTTTTCAAAAGGGCGTATATAAATCAAAGCAGCTGTTTTCAGTTGTTCTAATACGCACTCTTTTGTTTACCATAACAGGACTAGTTTAATGTTCTTTATTGTTCCATATACTGATTGGAAACTGGATTGGGATATTTCGACTAATTAGGTTTCAAATCAATAGGTTAAAAGAAATAAAAATGGAATCTCAATACAAGGAATTATCTCTAGATTCACAAACAATATTCCAGACAGGTGACATGCACCTTCAGAAATGATTAACACCAACGTATAATTCTCTTGTGATGACGATGATGGATGTACACGGAAACCCGCTTACGGTGCCAGCAATAAAGTTCCTTGTGACAATAGAATTCTCTGGTAGGTAGCGATCAAATACTTTGAAGGCTCTAATTGAGTTCAGAGAAGCTGACAAACAGTGTTTCAGTCCATTGCCTCTCTCTGGGATTTGTCGGATTTTCAATATCTGGGTATATAGTTTACAATTATTCTTGATGATGAAATTACCATCGTATAGCGCGTTTGATCATTTCACCTTGATGGGTAACATAATCAAAGCATTAAGCGCTCTTTATAGTTACTATAATTACTCAATTTCCTCGCATTAGGGTCCTAATTACTTGTCACTTATGCTCCGCAAAAATAATTCAAACGAACCACCCATCGCGCCAGGCTTATGTTTAGTGTTCCGCCATTAAGCCGAGTATTTCCGGTTGTTGACGATAATACACGACAATATACGAACACAATCGATAGTGAATATCCGCGTTTGAAAACATTAAACAACAGCTTTCAGATCGCATTTCATTTATTAGATTTTCACATAATTAAACCCTAGTAATTACTTCATGATTATCGATTCAATTTTCATTGCAAGCTCCCTGGAGGGTGTTTGGTTGGAAAACAGTGGCCATTCTCGACAAGAACATGACACGAATTGGTTTATTCAGAGAAATCGTGGCATCAGTTGACAAATTCAAAACACCGTGACACGTGTATATCTCGCAACAGTTTTGAACTATGTCGAAATTGAAATTGGCTGTTCGTTTCGAAGTTCGTGTGGATGGCGCTGTAATTGGTTACATTCCTTAAACGGCCACGCTGAATTGGGTTAAATTCGCATGGTTATCTATAGAGATTTGTACTTCAACTCTCCGGTTACTGCCTTGGGTGAACAAAAGCGCTGTCTAAGATCAAAATGTGCAAGCGCACACAGGGGACTTAGGCAACCATCCCTATGTTGATCACTAAAAGGAAATGGCTATGGTACGTCATTTAAAAAAAAACATAAGTTGACAGTATAATATAACACACGATAACACACGAAATATCGTTATACAGACATTACATGTAAATTGATAAGAATTTTAGCAGCTTGTTTTCAATTTTCTGTGTAGAAATGAGGCAAACGCTCTTTATTTCCACCATATCAGGAATATATCGACCATGGACGCTCTTTATTGTTTCATGCCGAATAAAACAAATTGTTTCCATTTTTTCTAGATTCCACGACTTTCCGGGTCGCACAAAGCCCGCATAAAAGTATAAAACCAGTAGTATATATAAAACATGTAGTAATATAGTTCCCATATTTGGAAGACCAAGATTATAAATAGTGATGCTTGTGTCACATTTCAGCCCGGGCTCGAGGTGGAGGGGGTCTACATATCAGTAGGCCTATATAATAAAGTTTTTCACGGACTCGATATGCGGCGGGTAGACTTATTCCGTGTCATCTAATTCAGATAAGAATTTGGTCCAGATAGATTTGTCTAAAGTGTGAAACAATAAATAGCGTTCATTGTTATATGAAATTCCTAATATGGTAGCCTACAAATAAAGAGCGTTTCTCACTTTTGTATGAAAAAATGGAAGACAGCTGCAGAAATGCTATGACTTCGGCAACTTGGAGTTTTTTTCGGGGGTATATATGCTGATATTTCATGTATTTATTGGTTCAAATTGTCCCTGCTATAGGCTGCTATACCAAATTAAGTATACATAAACTTTGAGGTTCAAATGAGTCGTGTCCGTTTATCGAAGAAACTGATTATTGAATACAGAACATATTTGTGCTGCATTATACTTATGCCGATGGGGCCATTGTCACAAGCTTTCGGTTACATTCGTAGCCAGCTTTTTAAATGGATCACAAATATAGCCGGCTTTTTTTCACCGGCGATCACATTCGTAGCCAGCTTTTCTAATGCCATGCTTTATATATGGCGCGAAATATGACGTCATTATGTTCGTGACTAAAATGTCGACGTCATGCTCCAAAACTGACTTCGTTTATCAACTTATATTGTAATTCAATTGAGTATTTGTCACTAAAAACAAGCATTCTGATTGGCCGAGAGCGGCTAACTTTCGTTTTCGATTCACCGACATCGGCCGCTTCAGCGTGCATAAAATCTGAATGTAGCACCGTCAAATTTCATCGGCGCGGAACGAGTAGCGAAATGAGCACACCCGCGCGTTGTTGTCTATAGATACCGTTCATCGGCCGCTTCAGCGTGCATCAAATCTGAATGTGGCACGGTACAATTTCATCGGCGCAGAACGGAGTAGCGAAACGAGCCAACCCGCCCCACAGGAAATGGTTACGGAGCACTGTTCCGAGTAACGCAATGAACAAACCCAATGATATGTGCACGGTGACAACGGCGAAATGAAAGTCTCGATTCGTGTCATGAAAATGACTAAATGATACTTTTTATACAGTTATTTTTGCAAATTCCTTGCTAGATTGAATTACAATGGAGATAAACGTACCCTGTTTCGTTGTACATTCTGGGATTCGAGCATGAAAACAGTTTGTGCATGAACTCGCCGGCAAGCCGGCTCGTTCACAAACTGTTTTCATGCTCGAATCCCAGAATGTACAACTCAACAGGGTATGTTTATCTCCTAATTAGAATATAATTCGAGAATTCCAACAACATTGATCGGAAACCTCAGGTTGTTAGATGAACTAATATCAAAACAAAATTCAAGTTGTTGTTCATCCATCAACTTAGAAAAATCAGATTAACCTGATCGTGTTCATTGAGGCTCGCCTGAATATGAAAAGCTGGCTACAAATGTGATCGCAATAGAAAACTGGCTACATTTGTGATCGATTTAAAAAGCTGGCTGCGAATGTGATCGATGCCTTGTGACAATGACCCCATCATCTATACTTACACATCTTTATGTATACTGTACCACACAACCGTTCCATCCGGAGGACAATTATTGTGAAAATAACAACGAAAAATTTAACTGCGTATCGCATTATTCAGATAACTTTCAAAATAAGTGTCAGTTTTATTCGCCTGCTGAGCGAAACTAAGAATCCAGGTGCCCACCTCGAGGGCAAGACTAATTGCGGTTCTCAAATGATAGGAAAAAATTGAAATAAAGTTTGACATTTTTGCAGTAAAGATGGAGTATAGTATTACCGAGTGGACCCCCTACCCGTATAATAATTAGATTATTATCGTCATTAAACGGTTGGGTGGGTTTCTTCAATACGGGCGCAATACTGTAACATTTATGTGTGAATTTAAGGGGTGGACCAGCAGAGTTTCGGGTTTTAATATCTCTTCAGTTACCGTTCGCTTATTTGATTGTCCTGATACTGTTACCGCCTGTCGTTCATATAAAGCCAAACCGCGTCTGATTTTACACCTCCTGTCTGCCTATCTTTTTTTTTTAATAAGTTTCACACTTAATATACTGTTTGTATAATTAAATCTGTGCAAGTGTCCACGCGGTTAAATATGTTTTGCTTCATAATTAATACATGGTTGCCCATGCATTATATGCTTCTCACACAGCCCGTAGTGTCCCCTTATAACAAAATTCAGTGGACTATATATTAAAACCAGCATGTCCGTCCGTGTGACCTCTTGTCCGTGTATCAGTCCGGTTGTTGACAATATTACTTATATATAGAATTCCATGGGATTTGGTATGCAGTATGCAGATATATGAGAACGTGCAGGTCAAGTTCTAATTTGGTCACGGTCCGAACAGTTTTGCGGATTTATGCCCCATTTTCTACTTGTGCAGTTTTTGAACTGTCGGGATGATAGCGTGAGCAATATTCAACAGACATTATTGATATTTGATACGTATATATAGATACTAGATCGCATTGAGAAAACACAGGTCAAGTTCGATTTTGGTCATGGTCCGATGATATTATTTTGACGGAGTTATGCCATTTCTTTGACTCAGAAATCACACCCCTTGGTTTGTCCGTGTCATAACTTGTGCAACACTCAACAAACTTGCTTGATATTTGGTACGTTTATCGCATTGAGAAGACAGAGCTCGAGTTCAAATTTGGTCAGATGATTCTTGATGGAGTTATGCCCCTTCATAGACTTAGAAATCACGCTTATTTGCATGGTTGTCTGGACGATAATTTTAGCAATAGTCAACATATTTTCTTGATATTGTGTACGTTGTTCACATTTAAGAAGACAAAGCCAATTCCGAATTGGGTCATGGTCCAAGTATTGTTGATGGAATTATGCCCCTTGGTCGACTTAGTCTCACATTTTTGTTGTTGTTCGGATGATAACTTGCCTGAGCAACATTCAACATAATTTCTTGATATTTGGTACATAGATCGCATTGAGAGAACAGGTCAAGTTCGATTTTGGTCACGACCCGATGATATTTGATATTTCAAATTTTAAAACCCAGCTTCTTTGTTCAACCTCGACCTTCTATTTTCCGAATGGGCACTTTATACCATGCTGTATACCACAAGTCGACATTCATAATCTAGAATGTCCATGTCTCCAAATTTATGTACAATGAGCTCCCACGGAGACCTCTATATAACAGAGAACTATTTCTCTTCTAAACCCGGCCATAAAAACAAATATTTGCATAGAGCTTATGAACCCCACGTAATTCATTTCCTTGTCGGTAGAGGCGTGCTGCTCATTTTAATCTACGGCGATGTCTCACATTGAAACATCACACGTCAGCAGACTGCGAGACTCCAGTAATAGAGTTATTATTCTTCTTCTGGACACAACACTATATATGAATCCATTGTTCGTGTCAAAGATATCCTAAACTGCATAGGTGCCCAAATACAGATAATTGCGTCGACAGTATATATTATGTATATATGCTACGCTATATACAGCACCAAACAAATATCGTACTACATGTTTGCGTACATCGACGTTTGGGTCCGAATAGAGTTGTTCCAGAATATATGCCTATACAATAAATATTGTTTTCATGGCAGAGTGCATGCACACACAACCACCGTTAACACGGACCGTGTCAATGGGTGTATAGTTTTGTTCTCAGTCGAGGACTAATTTGTATACAGAACAATTTTCTTACATGTCTCATTTATCGAGATTAATATGAATTGTTCATCTGAATAAAAATAGTTTATCCTTCTATATTTCATAACTGTGTTTAAGTCGGGTAATGGACTCGCGACTGGACATTCGGAAACTATTTTACAAATATTCTATTTTCTAAATGCCCATGGCCAGTCTCTCGTCCATTAACCCTGACAGAAATAACAATGGTTTGGGTTGTCCAGATGGTAACTTGAGCCACACTCAGCACAATGGCTTGATATGCGATACATAGATCCCATTGAAAAACACAGGTCAAGTTAATTTTTTAAGGAGTTATGCCCCTTCTTCTATACTTAGAAATCACATTTTTCGGGTTGTCCGGGTGACAACTAGAGCAAAGCTTAATATTTGGTGCTTAGATCGCATTAATCTTTGTTCATGGCCCGATGGTTTTTAATGGAGTTATGTCCTTTCTTCATCTTAGAAATTATACTTTTGAAAATGTCAGAACAATTTTTCAGAAATTAAATAGCCTTGAACTTTGAATGAAAACGACTTAAATCAAATGACACTTTTTATTGGGTTGTCCGGATGATAACGTGAGCAATATTCAACACAATGTCGTCTTGATATTTGGTACGTAGATAGTATTGAGAAAACACAGGTCAAGTTAGATTTTGGTCATGATATGAGGATATTTGCCTGAGTTATACCATTTCTTCGACTTAGAAATCACACTCTTTTGATTGCCGATATGATAACTTAATTGAGCAATACTCAACTCAAGGTCATGGTCTGATTAGTTTTGATGGAGTTATGTCCCTTCTTCGACTTATAAATCACACTTTTTGGGTTGTCCGGATGATAACTGGAGCATATGGTCATGGCCCGATGAATATTGATGGAGTTATGCACTGTCTTCAAATTAGAAAATAAACCTTTTGGGGCTGTCCGGATAATAACGTGAGCAATATTCAACAAAGTTGCTTCATATTTGGTACGTAGATCGAATTGAGAAAACACGGGTCAAGTTCAAATATGGTCTTGGTCTGATAATGTTTGATGGAGTTGTTCCCCTTCTTCGACTTAAAACTCACACTTGGGTTGTACTCAAAGAAAACATCTTTATATATGGTATGTGTTTCACATTTTAGAAGACAAACGTCAAGTCCGAATTTGATCCTTGTCCGATTATAAAATAATAATTGTTGAATGGGTTATGCATCTTTATCGACTAAGAAATTATATTCTTTGGTTGTATGCCTCATTCTAGACTTGTAGCTAACTATTTATTGGGTTGTCCGTGCTAAATTCCCTCCAGTTGTCATAGCCCATGCATACTAACTTATCAGTTTCAAGTACCAGAACAAGTCCGTAATATGTCTTTAAACTGTCCGCATTACCATTCGCTCGATTTACTGTATATAATGCATGACATTATCCCCTCTCCAAGTTAAGCATCAGTGTCATTGACACTTGCATTGCTTATTGTGAGTACAACTAAGTTTATCCTGAAGGTCTATCCCATCAAGAGGGAGGTCACGTGACCATTTTTGATTGCGATTGCCATGCAAATCTCGGAACAAAAGTTATATGAATCAGTTGCCTTGAACTAAGCATATATATATTATTCATGCGGGTCGGCTATACATGTAGGTATATGTGATCAAAAAAAAAATGTAAAATAATATTCTAACGAAGTATGTTTCGATCTCATCCGATAAACATGTATTATTGTCAATATTGTAACCAATGATACATAGGAACGCTAGGCGGCACTCTTTTGCTTAGGAGATTTGCATGGAAATCACAATTCGAAATTGGTCACTTGCTCCCCCCACCTTAACACATGTACGACTGAGTTACGAATACACTGGAATAAACCACAAAACATCTGAAGATTATTATGTTGCTTTATTCTCTCAACCGAAGAAACTAAATACAATGTGATAGAAGTTGAGCAGATGGAGCAGTAAGTTGTCGTTCACAGAAAAAATTATGAAAAACATACAAAAGTGAGACAATTCGCAATTCTGGACAACAAATGTTGATATTTCTATAATAATTCAATTGTTGGGTTAAGAATAACGTCTAAGCATAATAAACGAGTTTCATAAAAAAAAGTCTGCTGAACATGCATGGTAAGTGTTAATAAGGTTATCGGGAAGATACACCATGCATGCACATCTTCAAAAGCGAGTCAATTGGGACGAACAATCTTACAATATCATGAAGTCTTTGATGGTAGGATATATTATGCTCTTTTCTTTCCGTAGCTTCCTATATGTTGCTTTCTTTGTCGAAGCCCTCGTGCACAGAGCAAAGCTTTTTCCCGCCCACTTAAACGGATATCCCGCCACAATTTAAAACCGCATGCATAATACCATTTCTCAATAATGAAGCTATATAACAACTGAAACAATTATGGGTTCCCATATTGTACTGCGGGCATCATGTTGAACCGTATGCCCCGTGTGTTACTTTATGAACGTGATCGACGGAATTTTGGGTAATTAACCAGAATGCGAAGTCCAATGGATGCTTTTCTATTGTCTGTTCAATAAATCCATCAATTCGACGCATGGCACGGTGGCAGGAGAATGGACGATGGACCTTCGTTCAGACAGTTACCCGTTTCACATCCCCACTGGTCCACTTAATTAGAAGTCAATCACCTTCCCAGCATACATCACGCTCCAGTGTGCGCATGTCTCATTTCTCTTGTCCAAAATTAGTCACCGGGAAATTTCGAGCTAATTAGAATGTTAATGTTCACATAATCGTCTTGAACAAAACCTCTGCGTCAGGGCGAATTGAAATAACTTTTAAATAGGCGTTGTCATCGGACACCATCAAGAACGAGTCAACCGGCAGGGGGCTCTATCATTTGGAGTAGGGATCCAGTCAGTCGGCAAGACTAGTGGCTCCTCGCACACCGGTTCGCTATTATTTCTATGGTTTGAGTATTATAGTTTTATTACCATAAATTTCATCGGATTGACACCGCAACAAGTTGACATTAATTAAATCATTTATATTCATAAAATCGCATATCCAACAATGACGCCTTTTGTGAAGGCGCAACAGACTGGCGAAAAGTTAATGTCGCTTATTTTTTCAGCCTGGCAAAGGTGTCAAGTTACAAGGTCTCTACAATGGTCGCAGCGGTAAATGAGGGAAAGTCGCAAAACAGTTTCGTTAAAACATGACCATATATTGGAGCCGAACATGCATACATCCTTATGCCCATATTTAACTTTTTCAGTTTCAGATGAGCACGTCGAATTTACGCTCATTTTAGTCTCTTGAATGGCACGTGCCTATAAAAAAAACCCAAATCACTCAAGTGGGACATACAGAAACAGGTCTGTTGCTATGACCAGGCAATATAGGATAAATATCATTTTGGGGTTATTCTCATCACCCATTTAGATGATAGCATAGAGACAGAAATATTTGTGACATATTTTAAATATATATGCAGTATTTAGGATACAACGTAGCAGGTTAGCCTATACAATGTAATGAGTCAGAGATAATCTGGTAAGAGTGTTGGCAAGCAACGTGGCCCATGTTACACGCAGGGGGCGACTTTTAATATATACTGGTCAACTTTGATGGAATAAACCGACAGACCATGGACTAAATACGATGGTGTCGCATACCCGTGGAGTACCCATTTAAAATGTTGACAATTTGATGTTCAAAGTGGCAAATTAGGCAATCACATGTGAAGATAGAAGACATTATTTTGAAATTTCTGAGATCTATTTTATCACACATAAGCGTATAGTTGAGAGCATCATTGTTACTGCATGATTTTTGCTCCGAGGCATGCAACCGCCAATGTTCAGATAGTTCAAGGCGGCTCTTGGTGACTGAAATTTATATAGGATATCTCAATGGATAACACACATCGTTGAGATATAGCAAACTGGTGATGGGTCCAATAATTTCTTTTTACAATACCTAATGGTTCACGGTGGAATTCATTGACAAAAGAACCCTATATCTTATGCATACAGCACCCCACCCCACCATCATATAAGTTGGCCACTTTTTCTGAAAACTTTGGACCATAGTACCCGGGATAGCCACTTTAGTACCATCGCAGTACTATATATGGTATCGGCGGTGAACTAGCCACATGTGCATTGTCGGTAGTTATATGCTTTATTTAATAGGTGTTGAAGATAACATAAGTATATATATTTGTTATGAAAAGAAAATATTCATGAGCATTTGTCACTGGTGCTCAATAAGTAACATTTCAAGGTAATATGGTAACAACACCAGAGGACAATTGTTTTTGTCAAAGAAGGAAGTCGCGGACGCATTATGTTCACTGGAGTTGACTGTGACCCTCATTGATACAAGGCTGATTGATTGATTGGGATTTAATGTCGCTTTCAGCAACTAAGGCTATATCACGACATTCCCAGTTGTGGTCGTGGGGGAAACCCGCACACATACAGCTAATCTGACATTGATTTCAATGGCCGATAAACTCGTCGACCATGTGTGGCAAGCTACCGGCAAGTAAATGGCAACTCCACCAGATAACGATTTCGAGTTACAAATGCTGGAGGGCGAGACGGCTTGGAGTTGTACCCATAACCGACTGAGTCACCACTGAGGCTCCCATTGATACAAGGGGTAGTCGAAACTACATGGGGACACGTATGCCCTCCACACAGCTATAGGCATCAGACTGTTCAAAACACTCCCCTCGAATTAATCACTGTCAGCGTCATCATGATACGAGAATTCCCGGCATGAAATAAATGCCCGCCAGTCTCGGAAGTACAACGTAAAATTGAAGTTGTTCGTAATCTTACCACGGATTATCTGGAAACGCTATGTGGTTTGCTAAATTGCTATGAAATTACAGAGAACGACCCGGATGTAGCTCGATCTAACCGCATTAAGTGTAGTCTTCCATAGGAAATGGAAGTCATAAAACTTAAAACTTCACAAATGACGGAATGCGCAATGTATGACAAAGCGGAACAGATCCGTGGGACAAATCATCTCTCTGGCACTATTCCCGCCTAGGTTTTCCGCATTATGTGTCCATTTGTCGCCTTTTTAATTTCCCGGGTTGTGACTTTTCGACAGAACGACAGGAAAGGTTAATCGAAATTAAGATAGATCATTATAGTTGATCGAATCATTATCTCGCGTTTACGACACTTAACACGTTGGATAAACACGAGGATAGCGCCACATTTTGGGCACATTTCTAATCATTCGGTACTTAGATTGAGTCGGAGATCGATAATGGTGGAGCTATTGGTTTGAGAATAGACATTGAGCTGCCATGGTGTCGCTACACTCTTAATCGCGTTGGGTAAAATTTTACCCAACAAATGGTGCATATAACTCCACGCGAACGTTGGGGTAAATTTTACCCGAAGATGGGCAATGTTTTTACTCAACGCTGGGCAACAATTTACCCAATATTAATTTCCATTATGCGTTGGGCGATTTTTGTAGGCTTAGGCGATATGTAGGAAAATTGGTACAAAGGTGTCACCTGACCAGGGGAATATAATTGGATATGTGCCTTTGATCTCAGATGACTGATATGGGGGCTAATAAATTATTTTAAAATAGGTGATCAATGAAGAGCGATTATTACCAGTTCAGAAGATAGGTTGGAAAATTGATTTGACCCAATAATTAAGTAATTATTCACCCAAAAGTTCGGGTACAAAAAAAATCGCCCAACGCAGAAGGGAAATTAATAATGGGTAAATTGTTACCATGCGTTGAGTAAGACATTGCCAAACATTTGCGTAAAATTTACCCAACGTTCCCTTGGTGCACCATTGTGTTGGGTAAAATGTTACCCAACGCGAGTTAGAGTGACCTCTCTCAGGTTATCGACGCTGTCCAAATACCAGAATGTACAAGATTCTTGTAAATTGGAGAAAATACGTATTCAGTAATAATTTTTCGTCGACAAAAACCGTCTGATCACATAATACCAGTGTTCAAACCGGTCCATAAATAATTTGTTTCACAAATAATTGTCAGATCTGTATGGAGCCCCGCAGGTGACATGCGGAGAATTTTTTTTTTACAATTCGTGCGCACGAATTGCAATTCGTGGGAACGGACTCAGTTCGTGCGCACGAATTGCAATTCGTGGCCACGGACTCAGTTCGTGCGCACGAATTGGTATAATGTTTTAGTCTCAGACAACTGAAGATTGTACCGACGTAAATATTATTCAGACATTGCAAGTGTGGTAACGTTTGTCCGTGGTGATATTGGGGCAAGTGGATCTCTGCATGGCTACCGATGGATGCACCAAAAACTGACTGAGAATGGATACAGGGTGAGGAAGGAAGACGTACTACCTATATACGAGCGCCTGCGGCGCATAATATACTATGGGTGGCGGGATGGGGTGGTGATGGGTACTACCTATATACGAGTGCCTGCGGCGCATAAGATACTATGGGTGGCGGAATGGGATGGTGGGTGGGTACTACCTATATACGAGCCCCTGCTGCGCATAAGATACTATGGGTGGCGGGATGGGTGGTGGGTGGGTACTACCTATATACGAACCCCTGCGGCGCATAAGATACTATGGGTGGCGGGTGGGTACTACCTATATACGGTATATAGGTAGTACCAACCCGCCACCCCATCCCGCCACCCATAGTATTTTATGCGCCGCAGGCGCTCGTATATAGGTATACCCACACACAACCCAACCCCATCCCGCCACCCATAGGTATAGTACCCACCCACCACCCCATCGCGCCACCCATAGTATATAGTATATAGGTAGTACCCACCCACCCACCATCCCATCCCGCCACTCATAGTATATATACCAATTCGTGCGAACGAACTGAGTCCGTTCCCACGAACTGAGTCCGTGGCCACGAATTGCAATTCGTGCGCACGAACTGAGTCCGTTACCACGAACTGAGTCCGTTCCCACGAACTGAGTCCGTGGCCACGAATTGCAATTCGTGCGCACGAACTGAGTCCGTTCCCACGAATTGCAATTCGTGAGGACGAATTGTAAAAAAAAACATTTCTCCGCATGTCACCTGCGGGGCTCCATAGTTCTGCGTGATAGATAGATAAATTTTATTTAAAAGTCGGAGGTATTTAAACATATTACAAACACAAGCTCTGAAGAGCTTTTAACCGACTGTAAACAGATACATATATAAATAAACACATACATAGCACAGGGTAACATATCAATTTTATGCAAATTAAAATAAGTTATGTCATAGTTAAAATACCTAACTGACAACAGCTAAAACAATTATTTATCATGTACTCAAATTTATAATTAATTAAAAAAAACAGAAAACAGAAAACAAACAAAAACACCAGAGAAATCAGTATGTATAATTTAAATTTGCCACTTCCAGTAATTTAAGAGAAAAATGAATTTTGAAATTAACTTGAATTTCATGTTTCTGGGTTTCGGAAAGGAATGCTTTAAAACAAAATTAGCCAGAAAAAATTCTCCTGTAGTAATAATATAGTCAGACTATTTGTGATTGTGCTGTTTACCTTATTTGACCATTAATAGTTAAAAGTTAAAATGTTTAAAATGGGCTGGTTTGTGGTGGCTATGGGCTCTAGAATGCTTTCCCTGGCTTCTTTGCCACCTACTCCAATCCAGCAGTCCAGAGACTCCCCAGCCCCCCCTGCTAGCATATAGTATATCTGTATGTCAGAAGTATATCAAATACATATATATTCCACAACCGACACGCACTGCAGTGGCACTCCGGACCACCCCAGGACATAACCAAGGTTTTAAAATGATTAAAATTTGATTGCGTCTTGATATGTTCCGGAAGGCCGTTCCAGGGGGTGGGGGCAGCACATTTAAAGGACCGTTTACCATATGTCACAAGATTGAATCTGGGTACCTCTGCAATTGGATACCTTAAACTATAATTCGTGTTCTTCCAATGAACTAAGTCCCGTAAGCACATCGGTGACAACTTATTTAAGATTCTAAATGTTTCAATAGCCATAGTCCTTAGTCT
Organism: Siphonodentalium dalli; assembly: GCA_032622095.1. Lineage (NCBI taxonomy): Eukaryota > Metazoa > Mollusca > Scaphopoda > Gadilida > Siphonodentaliidae > Siphonodentalium > Siphonodentalium dalli. Next base: position 107,386,341 of record CP136062.1, read on the forward strand.
TCGTACTTTGAGGGATGGTACCTTGGCTTTGAGGAGTAGGTCTTCATAGGATGAACAGTAGTCATATATAAAGCGTAGTGCTCGAAATTGAATATTTTCTAGTTTCTTGTTATTTTCCTCGCTACAAAAATGCCATGGTAAGGGACAAAAATAAAAAATTGATAAAATAAATGTATGGAAGATTTTAATCTAGGATAGATGGTTCAAGTTGTGTCCTATATGTTTCAGAACATTTATCTGACGTGATACCTTGCGACATATGTTTGAAATATGAATGTCAAAGCTTAGTGTGTAGTCAATGTCAATACCCAACAATTTCACTGTTTCATCACATTTAATTTCAGCATCACAAATTTTGAACACCTGGTTTAGTGAGGATGATGCAGCACCGATTGCAGCAATAGCTTGGAATTTATCAGGGTTTGCTTGCATACCATTTGATTTAAACCATTTCACTAAAGTATCCGACTGTTTGATAAGTGTCCAAAAGCACATTAAGATATGGGTGTGAAAATGACAAGTGGGACTATTTTGTTTACTTATATACCCTAGTGTGATATTAGTGTGGTCGTGGGAGAGTTGAACCCGGAAGAAATTGGATACAAGCTGATTTTGGTGTCATTCGACGCGGACAAATACCAGGAACAAGATATCCAAAAATCCGCTCATGGGAAAATTCAAGATCCAAGATGGCGTCCAATATGGCCGAAACAATAAGTAAATTTCCCATCGGTCCCCAATAACATACGAAACCTCGGTACATATGGAACATTTCGCACCAAACCATAGGGGGCGGCAGTAAGACAGTCTAGCCTGACTATGCCACCCCCTCGAATATACAATGTAATATTTGTCAAATGTATCATGTATTAATATGTGTATATTGAAATAAAATATCCTATCCTATCCTATCCTATTCCACATTGAAAGCAACACATGTTAGATCACACAAAGTGATGAACTCATTGTCTCTGGCTATCAATATGGCCGCCGAATTCGGGGAAATTATAATTTTAAAGTGTATATAAATATTTTTCTAATACAAATGTATATTATATTGATATCTCACATTTCAATTCAAGTAGTTTTGATATTATTTGATGCAGAAAGGAACCATCATATCCAAAATTCACAAAAAAATAGCACAACAGTCAGGATACAAGATGGCGTTCAATATGGCGGCCAAACGGTGATATTTCTAGTCAGTGCCCATTAGCACGCGAACTCCGGTTTATATGGAAACTATCCAACCAAAACGGAAGCTATATTGACTTAAACATGGGACAGACGATACATACATATAATGTGGTAACCAAAGGGAGGCTGGATGCCAATATGGCGGCCGAATCTGAAAATTTCAAGCTTATTCTTAAACAATATTCGCCCATTAACATGTCCAGTAGCCACACTTAGACTCTGCCAAACAACTCGAACAACATACAAGCAACCGTCATGTACTCAGTTATCATCTTCAGAAATGTCAAGTCTAATTTCCTCTGAGTTTTTGCAGCTTTCTCCGCGATAATCACCACATACTACAACACATTTTAGTTCATTTTTGCGAAATAAACACAAGTTACTGCCACATGGATTCTTGGACGACAACTTGTATTTACAAAGAACGAACTTCAACAGTTCACAAGGTGCTGTATCCTGGTCACTCATAATTGGGACGAGTTCTTATAAATCAACCTTCCATCCCAATTCCCAATGGTGCAACACATCTTTTCGGAGATCTTTCTAAATAATTACTTGTATGTGAACTCTCAGACTGTGGAAATATGCCACTCTTTCTGTCGGTGGGAGTTTGGGGATCGATTGATCCTTTGCTCGACGAAACCATTTCCATAAATTTAGCATAACGTACAGTATTCAAATTTTCTTCCAACTTTCCACCGTACATAATGAGTTTTATACATAATTTTCATATTTCACATTGGGTGACATCGATATTATGCATGTGCTTAGTGATGCATGCGGAAAGTCAACAGAGTTTTGGTATTTATTGGTAAGACCGTTTTTACCATGCCCAAATATGGCAGAAGTGGTGTCACAACCTAACTATGCATGCAGAAACAGAATGTTTTTTGTTGTGGCATCACCCGCCTTATTTGCGATATCGCCATTTTCCCATAGTGTAATGCCTCTTTTGTAATTCGTGCTTCTGAAAGGAAGTACATCTGCCATATCTGGTGTCCAATGATACATAAATTGAACCAGTATATCGATGCCATCTACAATCAAAATCCCTTGTTTGGAATGTGATGCGTATTCAATGACAGAGGCAATTATCATTGTGTCTGCGTCTTTTGTACTCTTGTATACTGTATGTCCATCTGCGTTGAATAGTTGACTCAACAAGTCAATAAACTGACTCTTATTGTTCTCGTTTGAGAGAAAGATATCTTGATTCACATGTTTCCAACTTCGCCTTCGGTGCACCCAACTACATATTTTGTTCGCACGTATTTAACATATTAGTTAGCTACTTCTCGGTAGGTGCATTCTTTTGCCAACTTATCTATGTGTAGAAGAGCCCCACCATCGATAACAGCGATGGCTTGTTCCGGAAGATCAAAACCATGCCATGGATATGATCCGTCACCGCTTTAGCTAGTTGGGCTTTTGCGAGTTTCCTCATCGCATGATCCTTGAATTGTTATGATGGTTTTGTTGTCAAAACCCGTATGAAAAATATTTGGCCATGTCCTCGCGTTGTGTAATTGCTATCAGTCGTGAGAATATCACAGTTGGATTGAATTGCATTCGATAATTCTCGACTCTGATCCCAAGATATAAATGGCCAAGAGATGTTATGTGTTCCTTCCTCTTGATATAGGCATCTGTGATACTTATGCTGTTGAGCTTTTTGTGGATCTCGAAACCGACACGTTCAACATCAATAGTTAGCACCGTCTCCATCGCTAGATGTTAAGTCAGACGACAGGGAGCGTAGTTTAAATCACCTTCACTCAAATCACAAAGCCCTTAATTGTTCACCAAACCAACATTGTTTGCTTATCAAATCATCAGAGTCACGTTTGCTCCTACTTGCCCCAGAACTTAGCGTGCTGTTCACTGGTGGTGTGTCTAAGTTTGGTAAATTATGTCATGACATCATGAATCTCGGCACACATATGCATGCTATATATCCACATATTCGGTCATTCCTCTACTATTGTAAGACCTACTCTGCTTATGATAGAACGTATACGGACTTGTTCTATTATGAGATCTGTCGACAATCATGCCCATAATCTATTGCTCCTACGTACAGCATGAAACCCATTTTCGTCGAAACACTTGTAAAGCCAAGGGTGCTATTAGGTAATTTCCAACATTTACTGGAGATACAATCGACAGCTCTTGGCATAGTTGGCATGACCGTTTGCGGCAAATATATTGAGCATATTCCCACAGTAGCGAGCTGCAGACTCCAATTTCCTGTCTCTACTCAATGAAATTCTTCAATGTTTGCACATATTCCATATACTGAACCCATAACTTTGCTGTCGGAGATTTCTCAATAAGCAAATATTTATATTTTCTCAAACATTCCTCGAGTTTCAAAATGGTTGAGGCCCAGAGACAGCAGTTTTAGGAATTGTTATGCTGTCAACGGCTTTGTGTAAATCACTTATTGCGTTCATTCTCTATTATATGGACTGTGTTTTCGTCAGACTGATTTATAGCTTCTGTGACATCTGGCGAAGCATCGAGCCCGTTCACATTCTGCACTGTTCTGCCACCCATGGGCTCGTCGGGCATACCTGTTTCTGTAGATGGCACAATGTCTGATATCAGCGTTTATCAGAGGAGTTGATCAATGTCACAATGCCTTTCTCAGACACGATGATGGGAGCTTTATCATCAAAACAAGATGGGCATAAAACACATGTCATCCCGAAATTGTGTAATGTTTGTGGCTCACAAAATACTGCCCGCCATGACTATACAAGACCAATACAAGACCAACTGATATATGGATTGACAATACATTAAATGACAGAAAAATAGAATATGTATAGTAACAGGTCTCCTGCGTAAGTTGGCACCGTTAAGTTTCAACAGGAGAAAAGTTGTAAGCCTTCAATCCAGTGCAAATCAATATGACTACTTGGACATACAGAACCCGAAATGAGATAATACAAGCAATGAGGCTACATGCTATATGCGAACACGAGCTACGCTGGGCGTGCAAAAGACGCCCTCTCTTGGGTCGGCCGAAACTGGTAAAAAAGGGGCATAACTCTGGCAAAAATTGGCAGACGGAACTCAAATTTGAAGTTGACCTGTGTTTTGCTGGGAGAAAGTAATATACCAAATTATCATTAAATCCGATAAGCTCTAGTAAAGTTATCATCCGGACAACAAATTTCAGGGATTTTCTAAGTCAAATTACGTCAAAAAAGGGGCCCTAACTCTCGCAAAAATTATCGGATTAAAACGAAATTCGGACTTGAGCTGTATTTCGATATATGTAATCCACAAAAAAACGGGTTTTGCGTATAAACATTCCAAAATCGAGTTATCATCCGGAAACCAAAAAACATAACAAAAACTGAATTTTCTGAGTCGTAAAAGGGGCATAACTCTGCTCTGTCGGACAGAACCCAAGTTCGAACTTGACTTGTGTTTTGGTGGGAGAAAGTAATATACCAAATTTGGATTCATTCCGATAAACTATACTAAAGTTATCATCCGGACAACAAATTTCAAGGATGTTCTAAGTCAAAAAACGTCAAATAAGGGGCATAACTCCGGTGAAAATTCGAACTTGAACTTACTTTTCGGCTAATAAACCCACATACCAAATTTTCACTCTAACTAAAGTTATCATCCGGAAACCAGGTTAACGGATGGACGCCCGGACGGACGCCCAGACGGACAGACCAATACTATAATACGGCCGTTTTTTCAAACGGGCGTATAAAACGCAGCCAATATGCGAGACCTATAATGCGCATCTGCGAGAACTAGCACGTGTTTTGTATTAGGCGATCATTATTGTATTACATAGCGATTATTCTGGAAGTTTTCGCATAAAACTTGTTCTGTAGCAAACGCTCTTTATTGTAGAACCAACCGATATTGACAGCCAGCTTATATAGATATCAATGGAACACATAAACGTGTTTATCATATTATTCGCTAAGTATTATGCAATTACAAATCACAGTTCTAGTAGATTATGGACAAATCAAGCACATATATTCGTCCATGTTAAATTGTTAATAAGCGTTTATTTAAATTGATAAAAACGAGAGTAAAAACTGGGTTGTAATTCAAAGTGCTCTGAAAATGTTATCCATGTGCGGATTTCGCTGAATGTTGGATATGTTGTTCCCGAAGCTTTACCGGTTTGAATGATATCAACATGAGCATATATTTCAGATAAATGTGGTATGCCAATATAATTGAACGTTGTCTTAGAAAAATATACACTTGAAAATTAGAATTTTCTCAAATTCGGCTGTTATATTGACAGAAGTCTGTCCCAATTCACAACCAAATTATCTCTATATATGTTCTAACATATTCTACTATCAATGTGGAATCATTTTGGTGAAATTTCGTCCATATTCACAGAGGGTTTGCGTGTCAATGGGCGTTGATTGGAAAATTATTCAATTTGGCGGTCATCTTTTACGCCATCTTGGATCCTGAATTTTCCCATAAGCGGATTTTGGATATGTTGTTCCTGAAGATTTTCCGCATCGAATGACACCAAAATCAGCTTGTGTCCAATTTCTTCCGGGCTGATCCACAAATTCAGCTTCAACGACCATACTATATCGGCATAGTATACGAACGACACGTTCCACGGAGGCAATTGATGCAACACATTGTTTTACAAGATACGAGTTTCATATTTCGCACATTAAATGGGTTATATTATTAGATTAATTTAATAGTAGACGATAATATAATTGGTATCTTGACGGAGGTGTTACCGTTAAGAGACACCGCAGCATGGTAGAGGTTGAATAATATAAAAAATATAGACTTATGTCTGGATACCGCCCCGTGTTCCGGTTTTGAAATGCTATATAACACAGGCCTAAGAATGGTGCCTGACATTTGCAGAATGAGGTCCCCAGGGGGTTAATCTAGTGACGCTGCCATGCACAACGGTTCAGCCCTCATAAAACCCGATAAATAATGTACAGATAACTTAAAGGGGTGTACATGTATAACTTTCAAATCTCATATTAAACCTATTAATTGACAAGTCCGTTTTAACATAATATTCAGCCATACTATATAACACCATATAGTCCAGGAGATATTGGTCGACCTCTGCAACCCCCCCAGGACTTAACTTCACCCCACTAATTTTCTTCCTTAAGGTCTCCTCTAATTTTTTTCACTTGTTAACAAGAAAAAAAAGTGGCCGCAGAGACTCCAGACAAGATGGCGTCCATCATGGCGGCCATTTATTTTAAATGCACCAGGTCTCTTTGATCGCCATTATAGTAAAGATAATAGCACATGCGGTCTTGTTTTCCGCTCGATTCGTTATGCTAATATACAACCCTTACAAATTAGCCAAAAATCCGACACCAGAATCCAATATGGCGGCCAAGATGGCCGCCGAAATGTGAAAATATGCTATTTTTCTGACGTGTTACCACCTTTCGTTTGTCTCTGTGGGAAAATGTTAGAATGTTTGCGCCATGTTATACATTTATCATATAGAGGAGTCATTGGCGAACACATGGGAACCATAATATGCATTCATTGCGGGATATTTTTGTCCGATATCACGTTTTCCCAAATGCCGGTATCTTAGGTCAAAGCCGAATCTCCGTTAATAACGCGATGTTATGTTTCGAATCAATGATTGTTATTGCTATTATAACAACACCCATGCATATATATTTGCAGGAGATACTCGAGCTAGGATTCCTCTTATACCTGAGTTGAGGAATATTTACCCAAATCCAAGATGGCGGCCAAAATGGCCACCAGAAATAAAAAATCGCCGAAAATCGCTGATTTTAACATCAGTGAGCATTATTGTCATGACAACTCCACACCTGCTTACTATTGTAAGTTGGGAACACTTAGGCGAAGAACTTTCCTTGTATCATATCCAAATAAAAGTCCTCCAAATCCAAAATGGCGCCCACAATGGCGGACAGATTTTGAAAAATCACCGAAATTCCCTCATATTCACATCATTGGGCATTATTGTCGAGACAACTCCATCCATGCGTACAGTTGAGTTGGAAATACTGAGGTGAAGTAATTACCTTACATCTCATGCAAGAAATGGTTTTCCAAATCAAAGATGGCGGCCAAAATGGCGACCGAAATTTGAAAACAAGTCTACATTCCTTTACTTTCTTAGGATGGGCGTTATTGTTTCGCGATTTCTATCCACCATTACATGTTGATATGGAATAGTGACATGAAGTATTCATTAGGGTTTGGCAAATGATACTCACAGCCAAGATCGCTGCTAAATTGGTGGCTAGAAATTGAAAAGAAATCGATATTTTCACATATTAATTTCAACTTTTTGTCATAATATCGGTATGTATGGACGAAACTGTACATAAACCATCTACTAGTTCAACCTAAAGGTGTCAAAACGCATAACATAGCTCGTATCCTTCTGGAAAGATGAAACACCACAATTAATATCGCGATGTGGCATTTCAAAATCCAGTCTCCACTTAGCGCCGATAATGGCCGTAAGCGTAGGTGCGCCGAATAGTTATATCAGAACAATTACCTGATAACAGATTCTGATTTGCCACGTCACGTCCATAATTATCTGGACCAGCTTCCATTTCTTTGTCTAATAAATCTAGGTCGCTCACACCGACAAAGTATTCACCACTTCCTGGGAGTAGGGTCCCTCTAATCATAACGTTTCAAACAATTCATTTTCCGGTGTCTAGCTTACAGAAGGTCATCTCTATGTATGTGTCTAATACCCCATGGGATAACGACATGTACACCTGGCGAACCAGTTAGCTAGTCACTTCTCAATAGATGGTTCGTCAACTCACAAACTCAGCGAACGCATTGGCATATGTGGACAACTTCGACAGTGTTTCGAAGGTTGCTAGCTGTCTCATTCCCTTGGACAGATGTCTATCTGCTAAGGAGAAGACCCTAGTGTACAGACTACCCACACTTCTTGACCATTATCCGAAGCAAACTGTGTGAGGCCCCGCAGTTGTCTCGTCGAATACCTCCCAGCAGAGAAGAACAATGCTCGCGGTGCTAGTTTGTGAACATGCGCCATGATAGTGGAAATGAAATGGGCCACTGTATACACCACCCCTACACCTGGTGCATGTTTAAGATATCGAATGTCATGCGTGTCGGTTTTATTTGGTGTGGTAAGGTTGTATTCCACATCCGTTTCGAAGCCTTTCTGATTCAACTACGTACACTTTTGTCTGGATAATAATATGCTATCCTCCCTCAAACCAGTCGGATGGACTAAAGGATAATGTCTTTATAGCATGAATGTATGCGTGTTTTGTTATCCTCTCTCGGGGTTAGTGTCAGTATGTGGGTGGTATTATTCAAGAAAATGTCAGGAATTGTGGTGCATTTATTTCACTATGTATTTAAAGAACAATTTACAGTCTCGATGGCAATGGCTGTGGCCGTTGGGGATCGCGACCTTTATGATCATATAGCTTTATATATATATAACTTTAGAATATAGTAGTTAATGTCTCATGCAGGAAAATGGTCGCAGTTGGTGATGTTACCAAGAAATCACTTGGTGTACCAACATTTGTTGAACTGAATGCAAGAGCTCATCAACGTAACATTACTCTGGATGTTCTTCGCGTTGAACATTTCACCCTTTTGTTGATGGCATTTGTACTTTCTTGAACCATACCACCCAACGTGAGTATGACATATCAACCAACTATCAAAGGTATCGCCTTTAAGACTACACCCCAGTCTTGGTGGGGCTTATACATCAGTAGGCAATGGCATACTCCTGGTCCAGTTGTTTAAGAACGGCTTCCAAACGGATGGGAACATACAATCTTAGCATACAAGGAAAGCAAAGCCACACATGAGATCCTGTCTGAATCTAAAACATAACAAAATAAGGGGCGGTGCAGTCATGGTCCAATTTCATTTCCACTATCATGCCACATACCCACAAACGAGCACCGTGTGTATTGTTATCATCTGCTTGGATCTGTTCGGTGAGACGATTGCTGGACGCCAACAAGCTTGTTCTTATGATCATGTTCAAGGAGTTTGGGTATATTATGCATTATGGTCTTCTACGCCTTAGCAGAAATGCATCCGTCAAATGTCGGACTTTCAACATTCGAAGCCATATACAGAAGTTGTCCGGGTACGTCAGTGCATTAGATGAGTATGTGAATTGATGAACCATATATTGAGAAGTGGCTGTTTGGGAAGATCACCAGGTGTACACGTTGTTATCCCCGTTAGGTCACCAAAGCTGACAATACGCAGATAGATAGGTCCTTCTGAAAGTTAGTATATACGCATCGACCGAATACCTTTATAGTGTATCGCACAAGATGACGAATATACCCCATATGTAGCATCTGAATTATTCCATAAGCTATACCACGAATGAAGCTCGCTAAGAATTCCAAGCTTTCGAAACCAACACGAGCTGGACACCGGCATATGTATTGTTTGAAACATTCCGATTAGCGGCACACTCCTACAAAGAAGAGTAGTGAACTGTTGTTGTGAGTGAGATAGATTAATCTGACGAAGAGACGGAAACGAGTCTAGATAATGCTGAATGTGGCAATTCAGAATAAGCTCAGGTACTGTTGTTTTGATTCTTGGAAGTCATAATATGACTATTCGGCGCACCTATATACGGTTACGGCCAGTATGAGCCCTTAGTGGAGAATGGATTTTGAAATGCCACATTGCGAGTGTGGGTTTTCATCCTTCCAAAAGGCTACGACTTACATTGGAACTAATATATGGCTTATATTATGTACCGTTTCGTTTATACAAATCAATATTATGACAAAAATTTTAAATTAGTATGTGATAATATCGGCTTCTTTTCAATTTCTGCCCGCCAGTTTGGCCGCCATATTGACTGTGGGTATCACTTGCCAAACCCTAATGGATAATTCATACATATCAACATGTAATGGTGGGTAGAAATCGCGAAACAATAACGCCCATCCTAAGAAAGTAAAGGAATGTAGACTTGTTTTCAAATTTCGGTCGCCATTTTGGCCGCCATCTTTGATTTGGAAAACCATTTCTTGCATGAGATGTAAGGTAATTACTTCATCTCAGTATTTCCAACTCAACTGTACGCATGGATGGAGTTGTCTCGACAATAATGCCCAATGATGTGAATATGAGGGAATTTCGGTGATTTTTCAAAATCTGTCCGCCATTGTGGGCGCCATTTTGGATTTGGGGGACTTTTATTTGGATATGGTACAAGGAAAGTTCTTCGCCTAAGTGTTCCCAACTTACAATAGTAGGCAGGTGTGGAGTTATCATGACAATAATGCTCACTGATGTTAAAATCAGCGATTTTCGGCGATTTTTTATTTCTGGTAGCCATTTTGGCCGCCATCTTGGATTTGGGTAAATATTCCTCAACTCAGGTATAAGAGGAATCCTAGCTCGAGTATCTCCTGCAAATATATATGCATGGGTGTTGTTATAATAGCAATAACAATCATTGATTCGAAACATAACATTGCGTTATTAACGGAGATTCGGCTTTGACCTATGATACCGGTATTTGAGAAAACGTGATATCGGACAAAAATATCCCGCAATGAATGCATGTTATGGTCCCCATGTGTTCGCCAATGACTCCTCTATATGATAAATGTATAATATGACGCAAAAATCTAATATTTTCCCACAGAGACAAACGAAAGGTGGTAACATGTCAGAAAAATAGCATATTTTCACATTTCGGCGGCCATCTTGGCGGCCATATTGGATTCTGGTGTCGGATTTTTGGCTAATTTGTAAGGGTTGTATATTAGCATAACGAATCGAGCGGAAAACAAGACCGCATGTGCTATCATCTTTACTATAATGGCGATCAAAGAGACCTGGTGCATTTTAAAAAAATGGCCGCCATGATGGACGCCATCTTGTCTGGAGTCTCTGCGGCCACTTTTTTTTCTTGTTAACAAGTGAAAAAAATTAGAGGAGACCTTAAGGAAGAAAATTAGTGGGGTGAAGTTAAGTCCTGGGTGGGGGGGGGGGGTGCAGAGGTCGACCAATATCTCCTGGACTAATAGTATATATGTGTGTGTTTTAAGTTTACTTAGACTATACTAATTGACGGCATTTGTCGTGATCCGGAGATCAAAATCAAGTCCAACAAATAATGGAATAGCGAACAGATTCTAGGAATAGAGTTAGACTTTATAAGATTAGATATGCATCTTTAATAGCTACCGTGTCAATAAATAGAAGAACCACGCACTGGCATCGATTCTATAACACGAAGTTCGACATCAAAGTATCGTAATGAAAGCAACACATTGGTTACACGATCGAACGATTATACCGTTACAATGCCCCGTGAATACAGAAACATGTTGTGATTGGACGTATTTGCTGTAATTTGAGGATTCAATTTAGAAACCCTTTTCATTTGTGGACCAGATACCACCGAGGTGTATATGCGATAAACTCTATTAATTGGTTTACTCTGTCTTTGCCACTTTGCTAGTGGTGTTTGGGTGTATTTGCCAGAAGAATTCGATATGTTTAAAGACCACATATTTGTACCGACACCTATTGTACACTGTGTTGGACAATTAAATATGTCCGATGTAATTGAGTGAATGAGGTAGATGATAAAGCGAGCGCCATTTGTGTCCTAATCACTAGGTATTTAGAAGATATACCACGATACTCGCTGGTTCGATTGAAGCTGTTTGGTCAGTAAGCCGATGGTATCCTGTTCTTCGTTTGTGACGGGGAATTTACGTTGATCCACCGGGTAATGAGTCGAACTAGGTATTGTTCCCAACACGATTGCTCGGAGATAATGACTCACTTATATTCCCTCTTTTTGAAGTAACAGCCTAATAGGATATGCGTGTTCGTGTACTTTATCTGCTCCGTATTCGCCAATACATCGCGACTGATTCGACATAAATGACTAGATGACCGTCTTGATATATATACAGCAATGCTCTAATTAATCGACTCCTGAACCACAGCAGAATTATGGGTAACTTTTCAGGATTTAGTCGGAAATATGGCTTGTTGCCATTCATCGGAAAGCTCTCGGCGATAGCTTTCCTATGAATACTTACCTGAAAAGTTACCCATAATTCTGCTGTGGTTAAGGAGTCGATTACTTAGAGCATTACTGTAGTTGGCCTTGGTTGGTTACAACTGTGGACCGGATTCGTCATCTCCAGTTTAAACCTGATTTACAGAAAGTGTAGCTTTAAACCGCCGTTTGACAGCTAACATCATAGTTTAAACTCGAGACCGCAAGTCTAAGTGATGCATTCGTCATATCTGGTTTAAGTCCGGTGCAGCTAGACCATGGTAACATTAGCAGTGGTGTGTCTATATCGTCGAGCTAAAAAGTTAAATGCGGACCGCGTTCTATCGACAGCGAACATAGACAACTGAGATAACACGCATATTCTGATTTGAAATTTGCCTGTAAAGTATGTGAGGATATTTTTTTTATCAATTAGTTTTATAACCTTATACCAAATCATATTCGATGGTGGGTCAAAACGGGTTGTAGGGTTGCTAAAACTGAGGTGACGAATCCGTCCTTGCTCGTCCGCGGTTTACAATTGCTACACAATCAGTTCAATGGGTGGAGATGTAAATAACCTCGGTTGAGAGTGCGTCTAACGTGAGAGTGACGGATTGGGTGTTATCGTGTCACAATTGATTCATTCTCACATTGGAGTTCCACTGTTTAAAAAATACAGGATTCCAACAGCACATTGTGCAATACATTTTGTGAAGTTCGCTACGTAATATATCGATACATCAAATTGTTGTAATTTGACATCACATTGTACCCAAATCTGAGCACTAGATTCCCGCCTGGCGGACTTTTGTGTTAACGAGAAATAGGTAAAGGATTGAACGCGATTTAAACTGTGAAATTGGCATAGTTGACCGCAAAACAAAAATCAACATTTTTGGTTATATATTAGCGACATTAAACTACAACTTGTCCGCGACTCGGCCTCGGACTACAACTTTTAGTGTGTCCTTTCTTCCGTAACTTTGTAGCATATGGAATTAACGAAGTCGTTCAAGTTCTTCGTAGTATATATTCTCCGTCTATTTCATGAATGTTTGGGACTACTTTTGTGCTGGAATAGTGGTAAGACTGTCTGATTTCGGCTTGTATATATGTGAACCGTGCCCAATATCCATTTTCGAAAACCGGCCGACCGGCACAACTATTGATATTTTCCATCAAAACATGGCAGTTGGGCTTATATTATTAGCGCAGCATGTTGAGACTTGACTCGGGTGTTTAGTATTGGGAATTAATGTTAATTGTGACTATTTCAAAACAGATATTAACACAAGAGGATATACATGTATACGCACCAGAATAATTCACAAGAGCTTTGGTGTCTACCAATAGTGACTACGTAACAATACTAACACCAACCGATGCATCATATATTCGTCAATTTTCACCGAAACATGTGGTCTATGAGTTGATAACCATGTCGCCAAGTCATCGCCCATCGCACAGTTAAGGTGTCCGCTATTGTTTTGAATGTTGCTATCGAATAGTCTGCGATGTACTGATAGTATCGTGATATACACTATTCGCCGACTGTAGAGTATATGGAAATGCAGTGTACTGTAATTTTGCGGTATTTAACCGTTAAATAGGTATTTGAAAATACGGTGACGGTGTTTTTTATTTCACAGTATATTATTGGCAACTGTCCTGCCGGTAAAATTGATGGCCTATACCTGTATTTTACAGTGTAGCATAATATGTAAGTACATGTATTATACATTATATGCGGTACACTTTGATAGAAAACAATGTCATTTGTATTTAAGCGGAAGTTCCGTTAATTTAGATAATTGCATTTTATTTTACGGAAAATATCTTTCAAAATTTGTATTGACATTCATTCAATTTTTTTAGCAAATGTGATGGCAGCAAAATTACCTACACATTGTGCCGTAAAATTAAGGATATTTTGTAACAGTGCGTTATAAGCATGCTCTTGTTAGCGTTAATTGAGAGCGTACCAATAACCACGCTACCGACTGCTTGTGGCCCGCCTGGTAATCTGATAGTTTGATTACATGCACATCCCACCGAATACCGAAATATGGTTGTCAATCAGCTAGCCACAGTGGCAACTGCACGACCAAAAACGCCCCATTAGACCCAGTTTGTCTGGATGTCGATGTAGGTTTAAACCCGGTTTTGAGATTGGAGATTTAAACTGGAGATGACGAATTAGACCCGTGAATCTTCCTTAGAATTCTAAGTTGTACCTCACGTGACTGTCTATAGGAAAGACATTGGGAATCTTCCAAGGGTCGAAATTGTTGTAGAATGGTAACATTTCTTCACTAGAATTTTACTCATAGTGAAAAAATAAGTAAAAAAAAAAAGTAAGAACGTTTAAATTGGTAAATCCTACTGTGAAAGTCAACTGGCGTGATGTTTTCTGCTCATGAGCACATTATTTTGTATACTGAAGTATCTGAAAAACAATCATAGGCCACAAGGGCAATCAGCCAAAATTCCAACCCTATAGATATGAACGTGAAATCATATAGTATCCCTATATCCCGTGGCAATGTCTATGGGGTGTCCCAATTTTTTTGTGATATACAGAACCCCATTTCAGAGGACACGACTTCCGATAAGTACAACGTGTTATTCGAAAGATTATTGTTGTTGCTAAATGTAGCGAAGTGACATTCAATACGTTTTATGCGCGATAAATCAGCAGTCCCATAATCACCAAGTTGATATCTCGACAGTTGTTCAGAAATTCTACTATCATGGTACATTATATTCCACTTTAAGTATAATTACAAACTGATGACCGTCCATTTGTAAACAGGTCTTGGTTCGCAGCCACATTGACTCCCGGCTAGGTGGGTTGGAGATCATGTTCCGTGCCAGTGAGGTCGAACAAAACCACAACGACGTTCTAATGTTGCTTCGCGGAGACTGAACATTAGTTATAATATACGACTATCAGACAATCCGCCGACCTCACGTCCGAAAGGAGCGCGCATTGGGAATCAGGCCTCCACAATTTACCCATAATGCTCCCCGGTGAGCAAGGCGACGATCTCAAATTTGTTTATTACCACGCGTGTCGTAATTTAGATAAATAATGATCGATCCCGCAGGTAAGGCATTGTGGGTAGTTAATGAGTCGTGGGTAACGCCACCTATAGGTTTATGTGACTGCTACAGATGATATATATCTCACCGGATTCAATTTCCCGGCACTGACAGACACATTGTTACTGATTTTTAATGACCATTCTCGCCATTTTAAGTGTTTTCAATTGACTTTTCTCCTGTTCAAGCGGCTGCCATAAACATAAAATGCGTTTTTGAATCTGCAGACGACATTTTTTCAACAGCTTTTCGCTCAATATATTATCAATGCTTGGCGGGTTATGTAAAGGGGTATAACACCCGTTACAATTAATCATTTTTCATTAAGCTTCTAATGGACTTAACTATGTAGAGTTAATTTTATATCACAGCGTGAAATTATGAACATATATTTCCCATTCTATGAGATGAGATATGACAGCTCATTAGCATACGGCTGGTGGCGACACTCGGGGGTATCGGGTTTCACCTATTGTCGGTTCAACTGTTGGTCGATGGGCGACTTCTGGTGAGAAATGCAATGGAGACCGCAGGCAATGGGGACATGTTTTGTGATTATGCATGCCCCTTGCCAGATAACTACCGATATGTGGCTAAAAATGACATACTCATTTCCGGTTTCAGATAAAATGAAGTTTCTATGAGGCAAACACTTGTTATGTCATAGTATTAAATTGATCATTCGTCCCAACTTTCAGCTCACACACAATGGAAATTGTTTCCATGAATAATTATGAATGATGTAATATATACTTTACATATAGGAAATAAACGATATTAAGTTGTGCAAATATCTTTCGTCGTTCTGTCGTATATAAGGAACTAGCTGAAACAGACTCCCTTCGGGAGCCTTTATTCAGCGTTGGTTGGCCTGGGGCCTGGCCCCTTTGTGTGTTAGTGGTATGTGACCCCTGTGTGCGCATTTGGACCTAAATATTGACATATGTTCGTATTCCAATTGTTGGATGGCGCAGGCCACAGTGAAAAAGACATATATAAAGAGCGTACATATTCTGCAGCAACATATCCTCGTGCAAATAGGTTGATTGGACTTGTTTGATTCTGAAATAGGATCATAGTAAGCTTATTTTAATATTTGTTAATAAAATAAAAAAATTTGAAAACCTAACGCCGATATAACCTCCGCCGCAGTACTGCCAGTCACCACACACAATTTGGTTGAAATCGGACCAGCAGTCTGGGAGATAAATGCGCACAGACAGACATACGGATGGACAGACATATCATATACTCTTTTGTATATGTATATATAGACGACCGTACATTTGCCAAAATGAATGCGTGTATGTTTTGTTGATGTTCGCGACGAAATATAATTGGTATTCATACATCAAGTTGAGGTTATTTTGCATGAAAGCTTGCAAAGACCTGGAGACTATTCTGGCACATTTTGTTACCATGTTTGAACGTGCTGCATTAGTAAAGCCCTGCATGTGGCATGACGGTATGCTTCCCAGTCGAACATGTTAGATATCTTGCAGGCAACATAGTGGGTACAAAAATAGCAATGCGAAGGAGGAGATATCTCGATCCGTTTGAGCACATAGGTTTGCGCGATGTGGATTTAATACCTGATTCACCTGAATGTCGAGGATTTAATACCTGAATGTCGATTTTGAACCCCGATGTTGCCGGAAATAACGCGTTGGTCTCCATAATTATAGCCATGCAGCCTCAATTTAAGTGTGCCTTTCTCTCAGATCTCAGATTATAGTTCACACCATGCAATAAGAATAATTCCTTAGCCGACCTATGGATCCGGCGTCAGGTGCATGACGTCAAACTCGGCGGTTAAAATGTGTAATATGTTTGTAACAATGTATACCGGAGAGGGGCTAATTGAGTTATGTAACTTGTGCCCAAATCCAGTTTGTATTATTTCATAGAAAATATGTTTACAGTAAATAAAAAAGTCAAACTCGGCGTGCTATAGAGAAACTTCACGATCGGTGGAAACTGTCACTGCAAAGGTCATTCATATACCCCGATGTTTCACGTGCTCATATATATATATATATATATATATATATATAGCTATATATATATATATATACACCCCAGATATTTCGCGCACGTTCTTTTAAATCCCGCTGACAAGAATGATGGGGGACATTATTATTTATCTTTGGCAACGTTGGAGATTTCATACATGGATGTCAAGTTGAACCCCGAGGCAGAGACGATGAATTAAAAAAGAGACATGCAGGTATTATATCTCAATGTACCCCATATGCACTATGTAGCCGTAGATAATGATTTTGTCCCCATCACAATAGCCATGCAGCCTCAATTTAAGTGTGCTTTTCATAGGATCTCATATTAATGCACACCAATAAGAACAAGAAACTAAGATGCATGCATCAGATCGCCCGTGAACTATTTATCATAGAATTCTTGTAGCTATCGATTATACATTTTGGAATATCTGTCTGTATGTATGTGTGTATGAATGCACGTATGTATGTGTGTTATAGACTCGCACACTGCTCGACCGATCCGACTCGGATTTGGTATTTAACGTGTCAACCTGACCTCGCTCATAGGCATGTTTCTGGACCTTGGCCGATCCGACTAAAATTTGTGTGTAGGACTACTTCGATCCCGGGAGCAATATGGACGGGTCCAATTTCACGTGCGACCATGTCATCGAACGTGCTGATATAGGCATGTTTCTGGACCAATTAAAAAATAGTTTGTCCAGATAAACCCACGGGAATGGTCAACGTCGCATTTTGGACAAGCTCTGAGCACTCATTCTCCACTTCCAATCATCAAAATCACCGCAAACGGCACATCGGGGTTTAAGGCAGGCACGATCTTTATATTGACCATATTTGGAGTTGTTAACCGACTAACGCTCTTTATTGTCATCGGCGTTGCTAAACGATCGCATGTGCCTACGAAACTGCGGACGCAAAACGCGAAATGCATTTATCTTGATTAAAAAGGCAGAATT
Source organism: Siphonodentalium dalli (assembly GCA_032622095.1). NCBI lineage: Eukaryota > Metazoa > Mollusca > Scaphopoda > Gadilida > Siphonodentaliidae > Siphonodentalium > Siphonodentalium dalli. Next base: position 107,404,676 of record CP136062.1, read on the forward strand.
AACTCATCGGAAAACAAAACATGCGTGTTTCTTATGTCTGTCGTTCCTAGGAACGGGGGAATTTTCATCGGGTCAGTTTTTCCGCCCGATGTACATTAAATCAGACCTCTTTTAGGGACGGGTACTGCGTGTTGTGTGATTCTTATGTCTTCTTCACATTGAAACGGGTACCCACAAATTATATATATATGTGTGTGTCCTTTATAGACTCGAACCGATTGAGCTCAAACTTGCTACCCACGAGAAGTGTCATGGACGGGTTAAATTGTGACCCCGACCTGACCTTGACCTTGAAAATGATCAATTCAAGGTCAAAATCAGGAAAAATGCACAATTAACTCATGTTATAAACACAAAATGAATATTAACTCATTGAAAAACAAAAATAATTAAAAAATTAATTATAAAAATAAACTAAAATATTTAATTAAAAAAATTAAAAATTGTCATGTTTCTGACGAACGCCGCCAGTGGTGGGCTAACCTGCTAGTATTATATATTTCTAGATTTAGTTACAAACTTTATACCTGTATATTGTACAAAGAAATGTTTGACAAATGTATCTATATCAATATTACCATATGGGTCATTAAAAACTAGATACGACGAAACAAAATTTTGAAGGGTGCATGTGATTGTGAGGAATAATAAGATCATAGGTAAATTTAATTTATGGACGCTTGTTAATTTTCATTGGACTACATGTATCAGGTAAATTTTTATATTTCAAATTATGACAGGAATGTGGAAAGTTGAACTACCCAAGTAATACTGGCTATCCGCACGAAGAGATATACATGTATATAAAAAGCAAAATAGAAGATGCTGCTGGCGACCATGTTTTCCAAAGAAATTCAAATCATTTGATAGCTCCCATCTAGTGGTCACCCGAAGATCAATATGAAGTTTGGTGACTATCAGATGAGGGCTGTGGTCTGTAGAGGTGCTAAAGAAAAGAATTCAGTCATACAAAGAGTAAGATACAAAATTGCTGTCTGTGGTCATGTTTTTAACGAAATTCGGAAAAAAAATAGATCACTCTCATCCTGGTTATCCAGAAGATCATTGTGGAATCTGGTGACGATCGGACAATGTATATCGTCTGCAGGATCAACCAAACTATTTAGCCATAAAAATAGTAAAACTCAAGATCACCGCTGGCAGTGATGTTTTCACAAGGAAATGTTTAGAAAAACATATGGCTCCCATCTAGTGGTGACCCAAAATATTCACATTAGAAACAGTTCTCCAATAAATTATGGCTGCAGGGTGCGCCAATTGATTCAAATTTGAAATTTGGCAGGGTGTACTGCTGGTGGCCATGTTTTCCCCGCAAATTTGATAGACTAATGAACAAAACCACTGAATCCGTTGAATCAATATACATATACACATATATATATGCATTGTTATCAACACTACTGGTATATAAAGGTACTGAAAATAACTATATTATACTAGTATACACAAAATAAACCATATATTATGGCTATGGGTTCTAATATCCGAACATGACAGCTGAGAACTTGGTGTGAATTGAAGAGTAGTGGGGTCTCAAGAATATCTACTCCTCCACGTTGGAAACATGCCATTAAATAGCATAAGTATAATCTAGCTCGAAGACAGAAGTGATCCATCAAACCGCTCTTAATTCAACCAGGTCATCACATCCCATGTATGGTCGATCACATGATGATCTAGGTGGAATCGGGCTTCTCAAAGTACCGCCGGCACCACACATATCGGTACCGGTATCGATACTTTGCTAGTACCGTGGTTCCTGTACCGGTACTGGCAAGCCATTTTATAGTTCTAGGAATATCTGGAGGTAATACAGTGCTGAAAATCACAAGCCACGAACTCTATTATTAACATGAACTAATGATAATTTGATATCAGAATAAAGAAACTATTTCGGGATATTAGATACCATTTTGGAATATACTAACAAACTTTCCCGTAGAGTTTAGTGATGCGCAAATGACAACATAGACAATTCAATCAACCAAAATAGAACTATTCGTTGCACACGTTTTGTGGTTTTAACTTATTACGCCACCTAGTGTGGTGTTTCTAGCATTTGGTTTTTTTATATCGCATGGAGTACAGGGCGAATGTATTCTTGGAGATTGTTTGTACCTTACTCAATCGTACCGATATAATCACGTAGATGCCGAAATTGTAAAGTTAACGCCAGCGGTGTATAATACGTTTATGAAAATATGATAAATCCTATCGATAGAGTCAGGACAGGCTCAAATTGTAAACTTAAAGTCACCGGTGTAATAATATGTTGTTGAAAATATAAATAATCTGATAGCCTGAAAATATTGTATAACCTATTGGGAGCCCATAATAAATGGGAATAACCTATTGGGAGCCCCTGCATGTAGTGAACTGAATTGTGGGTATTTTATGGAGATTGTTTGTACCTTACTGAATCGTACCGATATAATCACGTAGATGCCGAAGTTGTAAAGTTAACGCCACTGGTGTATAATATGTTTATGATAAATCGTATCGATAGAGTGAGGACAGGCTCAAATTGTAAACTTAAAGTCGAAAATATAAATAATCTGATAGCCTGAAAATATTGTATAACCTGTTGGGAGCCCCTGGTGTAGTGAACTGAATTATGGGTAATTTTAATTGGAGTGCGCATGTCTGTTTTTTTTGTAGTAACGGCCATCTTTTATTTTCTGTAATTATGGTAAGAGTTTATGGTTTAATTTATTTATTATTTAAGTTTGTTTCAATTTTTGAATGGTTTTATGTTAACCCGATAATTTGTATTTTGTAAAGAATAAAATTGTTTGAAGAAAAATGGCGAATTTCCAAATTTCCGGCTTCGGATGCTGTTCTGAGTGTCAGCTCGATAGTGAGACTGAGACTGTGACGGTGTGAGTGACTGAGAGTCTCAAGTTAGTTTATTTACAGTTGTGTTCCGAGTATTTTTTGTAGTCAAATATTAATGAAATACGCTTTGTTTATATATACTAATTTGCTTATTTATAGAAACGTGTAATATTAATTTGAAAGTTATTTCGATAGACTATTTGTTTTTAGTTGAAGATAAAACAAATTTGGAAAACAAATATTATAACCCATTGAGAGCCTCGTGAAGTGTATTGTGGGTATTTTAATATAATTGCGCATGCGCAGTCTATATGCGTTCTTTTGGGGAAATTCGCTATTTTGGTTAAGTGAAACAATGGTATGAGTTCAATGTTTGTTTGTATATAAGAAAGTATATTGAATTTTGGAGGCCGACAATTGTATCTATTTGAAGATTAAAAGTTGCTTGTGTGTATTTAGCTGTGCATGGTTCGTTAATTAGGCCAGCCTATTGTCATATTAGAACGTCTCCAATAACATACAACCTCTCTGCAGTTAACATTGTGAATTTGGCAACAGTCCAAGCAGGCCCTCTAATGGAGCACTGTGAATTTGGCAACAGTCCAAGACACGTGGGGTATAATAACTGAACACCTGTGGCCAACTTGATCTCCAGAATGTTTTTAAGTGGAAGGGACAGTGTAGTGGGGTGGGGGTGGAAGTTAGATTTTGAGTGTGTATGATTCACAACTTTTGTAAAAAAAAGTTAATGCACATGTAGTTGGAAATTTCATACATTATTACACTACAACATAAAGGTTAAAATACATGGTTACCATTGCCTGGTATCCCAACTAGTAATTATTGTCCCCATTATGATGGGGACGGGGATCGAATGATGGAGGTATTTTGAGGGGGTGGGAGTCACAACTGTTATAAAGAATTTTAACAGTTGGAAATTTCATACATGATTACACTAACTTTTTGTCCCCATTTATTTTACTGCTGTCTTGTTTGTTACTGTATTCCTGATATGGAAATAATAAAGAGCATTTATTACGCCACCTGTGGTGTATCTAGCTGCTGAGATTTTGATATTGCGTGGTGGACAGGGCGAATGCATTGTGGGGCTTTTATTTATAGAGTTGGAAATTCCGTTTATTTAAAAGTCGGAACTACGCGACCAGTAGGCCAAGTCCAGTAAAACGGTTCGTTATAGGTGCTGGTTGTTATTGTTATTTTAACGGAATTCTGAGTTGGTCATTCGCGAAACCAATATATTTTATATTCTATAATTAAAACCGTGGGTATATAATATATGATCCTCTTTATGGATATTGTAGGAAGTTAAATTTAGCTAAAGCGGTGGGATATCTTGCAAGACAACACATTTCGGTTTGCGCTATAACTACTCAATGTTTTAAGGTGTTACACAACGTCTGATAAAAAGAGTTCTATCTGGAATATTCACACTATTTTTTCAGAGAACATGCATAGAGTAAACATAGTCCTATCGGACTATCGTAAAGTAGTTCCGTTTAATTCGGGATTAATTAACCCTCAGACTGCCGAAACTGCCGACAATAAATTCGCTTGTTCGTGTCCCCCGAAAATCAAACTTGCCTGTTTAGAGGTCCCATTTTCGTGGCTAATGGTGATAGAATCACAATTTTTCAGTCAAGTTCATGGATAAATTACATTACACTTAATCGGCTTATGTCCGCGGCCATAAACCTGCGTTTTGATAACAATTTATTTGAGACAAACTGTTGCGCGGGTATCAGTCGGCGCTTATCGGTTGAAGTTATTATGATCGTGCAGCCTGCGCGTGCAACAAGTGTTCAAATACAACAGAAGAAAAAAAATACTATGTCAAATAAATAACGTGATCAATGGACAGACAAGTTTCATTTCCGTGGGACACGAAAAAGCGAATTTAATGTCGTCAGTTTCGGCAGTCTGAGGGGTTTAATTAATCTCCTTTACGATATCCCGATAGGACTATATTTACACTATGTTCTCTGAAAAAAAATGGTGTGAATATTCCCGATAGAACTATTTTTATCAGACGTTTTGTAACACATTAAAACATTGAGCAGTTAGCGCAATTTTCTGGAATTTCGGACTATTTCGTCTATAAAAATACGATGAGCAACTGAAAATGTTTTTCAACATTCTGGGAGGGGTAGATGTCCAGGTATATATGTTTAAAATTTCACGCATAAACTATGACAGATAACAAAGTTATAATTAGTTTTATAGGCCCACCATAAATCCCCTATAATAAACGCATGCCTCCGTAAGCACATGGCTTTGCTGTGGATGCTTTCGTTCCCAGCATGCATCATTCTCGCTATCTGTAAAATGTCTATGAACAATGGCTGTGCCACGCACTCTTAGCTTTGATCCGCATTTAGAAGCATTCTGGTGTGGCGAATGAGAAACCTGCAGTAATTTATAAGCCGTAGTTCATTGTAATAATTTGAAGAATTACTTATCTTAACGGAATTCTGAGGCGGTCCATTCATGTAACCAATATATTTTATATTATGATTTATATTTATGGCTAATAATATGATCTTGGTGGCGTTACCATTTCTGACTATGGTTTTCTTGTTGTTCTTCTGTGTGTGATAAACTGATAGAAAGTAACGCGACACACGTCGGTGGTTTTCACTTCACAATATTCAATCAGATTAAATGTATTTGCAAAGTCGCGCGGTCGGCAATTTTAAATCTAAACAATAATGAGTCAAGTTAGGCAACAATTTCTCTCCACGAGTTCCTATACCAAATATGAACTATCATGTCTATTCGGCAAATTACATGTACACTGTGCACGGTTCGTGGATATTCGTTCCCGATTTTATTATATAACTGGAGGTTCCATGAGTCCCATTTAAATTCAAAATGGTCTACCTTATATATGCAAACTGATACGACATGTGAACGGGTACGTGTGTATGTGATTAATCAAAACGTGTGGGCCATACTTGTGGGTTGGGTCGTTGGTGAATACTTGATAAGAAATTGTAACTGTATAATTGCCACAACTGGGCAAAAATAAAGGCAAAAACATAAGTTGCAATCACAAGTTCCCAACACAAAATAATCTTTGAAGATTAAAACTATATCACAAGGCCGTGCTTTCAAAGAATTGGAATTCAACCATTGAAGAGTTATAATAGACACATAAAAACCAGGAACCACCCTTCCGTGACCGACCTCTCACGCCATGAATACAATCACGATCGATGTGCATCGCGTGTAGTTTAAAGAGCGAAACTTGATACTACTGTATTTTGCCATACAGCCTGCTGATCAACGAACGTGCATATATGCAACCACAGTACCGAGTACCGGCGGATCTGCACACCAGCACCGTTACCGCAAAAAATGCCAGAGTACGCGGTACCGGTACTGCGTACCGTTGAAAAGCCTGGGTGGAATTGTTGTATAAAAAACAGCACTAAATGTAAATATAAAATAAAACAGTGCTACATCTTATTACAGATTATTTCCACATATAATCAGTGACTACAGGCAGTCTAACAAAATAAAGTTTCAGTGACACTCGATCCGAAGAGGGGGGTAATTTCATCTGTTACAGTCAATGGAGCGATTATGAATCTGGAAAGCTGAAAATTCTCAGTAATACTAGATATCGACATGACGAGTATAGTGTGTTTCAGAACGAAAAAGTTGAATATAATCAACACATTTGTAAATTTAAAAACAATTAAAATGTTATTGTATTCCATGTCCCAGCCCGGACATATACACCAAATTTCAATAATATTCATTGAGAAACAACGGACCAAACGCCATATAACACCCCGTATACATCTTTTATTCCGAGCCGGCCTTTTATTCCGAGTTGGCACACGTCGACTGGGGCGAGTTAGCCATGGGGCGAGTAGGCCGATTCCGGCACCTCCTATAATTTGCAGCAGATATCCGTTTACGCTAGTTTACGCGTAATTTAATTTAGAAAGTTCCCCAATTAGTATCGTAAATAGAGCGACTGTATTTGACAGAGACTGCCGCTGTTATTGATTATCATGTTGTTATAATTAAAAAACGACAAATGCACATGCCGTTCAAACGTAGTAGTCTATTTTCCCCATGTTAAACGACATCCGCAAAAAAAAAAATAACGCTAACCTACTGCAAACTGAATGTTTTACACGACAACTGTTAACATATTTGGGCTGAATTCATCTGATGTGCTACGATTCCTCAAAATAAACAACAAACCATCGTTACTTGGAAATGTAGTTTGGGCTAACATTTACACAAATCCTCCAGCTCCTCTATCCTGACACACACGTCAGATGAGAAACAGCCATCAGAGTAACGCCCAAATTGGGCGAAATAATTCAGTAGCCGACCTATGGATCCGGCGTCATGTGACGTTAACTCGGCGTGCCAGAGAAACACCACGATTGGTGTAAACTGTCAGTTCAAGGGTCAATCGTAGACTATATCTATAGTTGAGGGACATCTAAATGTGCCATTCACATCGTAACGTGACGATTTTGACAATGAAACTCTCGTTTTGATATGCCCGTTTTGAAAAAAAGTTGGTTTACTAGCACAAAATACAGGATATGTTTGAATTTGGGTTCCGCCCCCCCCCCCCAATGTTTACAAGAGTTACGGGCGTTTTTGTTGGAACTTGCACTAAATTTTCGTTTCCTGATAACTGTATAGTAATACTGAATTGAATGGATTAAAATTTGGTATGTGAGTTTGCTAGCACAAAATACAGGTCAAGTTCAAATTTGGGTACCACCCGCCAATTTTCACATGATTTATATATATATATATATATATATATATATATATATATATATATATATATATATATATATATATGACCCATTGTTGAAATTACCACGTGCGTATTTTGCCACGCCCAGGCGATACTCTCGTTCTAATTGAAAACATGTGTATACACGCATTGATGGCCTTGCATGTTGCCTGTGTTTATGGAAGCAAGTGCAATAATTTTTATATATGTAAATTGCGAGTAATTTGTGTGGGGTAGAGGAGCAGTAAGTTGTTTTTGTCCTTTTATCTCTTCCATGGAACACTTTCAACATATGCATGTGAAAGAACGAAAATAGTTTTGAAGTCATGCACGTTTGCCTAATTATTCGCAAAAACAAAACATGCACAGGAGCAACGTAATTGTAATATACAAATTTCATTTGAAAGTGTTTTAATTTGGTTAAAATTAATATAGATTTCCATTGAACATTTACACAATCATATCTCACGCCTGAGGTTTCATGCTCTCAATTAGTTACAATTCCTGACATTTTCATGACATACATTATGAGAGAGCTATATCCTAGTGACAGAAACTCATATTGACAGGGCTCTATAGATGTAAATCAGAGTTGTATTGCATATACCTACAACCAATGCACAAAGGTTAGGGAAGAGATATACGTCATCTTTCGCACATGGGAAGTGGATTAACCCTTCCATGACTGGAGCTTCCTGAAAGTTTGCGAAAACCCCGTGCAAATGCATTCTCTTATATATGCGAATCTCCTATATGGAGCCTCGCATATATACGAGAATACATTGGCCTAACAATATTTACCTTGACCTTGTAAGCCGTTTGGATTGGACAGATGTAGGAAATATACGAAGCAAGTCGCGTAAGAATCGACAGCGCAAACGATGCTTTCATATCAAATATTCATCCATGACAGAATATTATGAAGAAATAGTCGGATGCCACCATATATATAGGCATGTCGATTAGGCAGCACCGTAAATCTGTACAAACGTCATGTATACTACACACTATATTAACGTGCATATCGTGTCACAGGGTGACACTGACAACGAGAAAAACATGTAGTTGATAAGAGTTCGGGGTTATATAAAGTGTGAGGAGCTCTATTGTATGGACCAATCGTCTCTGAAAAATAGTTTAGCCATATATGTTGAGGTATAATTGTCAGTAGAAAAAGAAACAAACTCATTACTGCGGGTGTGCAAGTTCACAAAGCTAGTCGAAATATGTGTTAGGATTCGAAATATTGGCCAAACATTGAAGGAATAGCTTCTGACATCTGCCCAATCCAAACGGTCTTCACAATCTACCAGAGGCGGGGCACTATAGGGATGTGTTTTGCTGTCAGAAGTAAACATTTTTTACAACAAAAGCCAGGCAACGTGATGACTGCTGTGTAATTTGGACACTATAGGGCCGGTGGCAGATATGGTAAACGAGCCACAATCTATACAAGACAAGACAGCCAATGATTGTGGGGTCGCTCACCAGACTTCAAAGACTGATAAGACTGGGACTCTGGAGACCACAACAGTCAGAACTTTTCATAACCACTTTAAAAGAAGTAGATCTAAACAGGATATGTGACTAGAGAGACTTCACGTATGTAGAATCTACAATTTGTAGATTGGTGAAAATCCACCTTGAAATTACCAACTGTACACTACTAATCACCCCCTCCCCCAGCTCAACAAGTCCCCCTCCCGATCGGGCTCCAGACTCTCAAGTCTTAGGTTGGAATTTCACAACCGACACCTCAAACTTTCTCAATTTTTGGAAATTTCCAATCTCACAAGCGCCTTTTTATAAAACCATTAAGACATGGTTGAAGCCCAATTATCCATGGACCCAAAAACCATACATGTATGTCAGATTAATCAGCCAGGTGGTTCCAAGGTAGATGTTTTAATGAATTTGTTATTTCAATGATTTTATTAGACACAAAAGTGTTAACTCCCCATAGCCCCGCCATTTATTGACAGGTTGACCTCATTTTAACAAATCTGAATCTCAGTCACTAAACGATCTTCCATACTATATGTAAACTAAATAGTCCAACCTCTCTTGAGAAGACATTTTAAGAATTACTATAGAGACATATAGTTATGTCCCTGGTCCCACCCTATTTAACCTGGTGACCCCATCTGAATAAATTTGAATCCCAGACACCAAAGAACCCTTCATACTAAATATCAGTAAAATAGACCTGATGGTCCTTGTGATGGAAGCATATTAAGAGAGGAACTGTCCTTCACTTGGCCCCTAATTGACCAGGTGACCCCATTAAAAAAAATCTGAATTGCAGTCAAACAAGACCATTCCATGCTAAGTAAGCCAACTAATTCTTGCAAACATATTTTAAGAATTACTATGGAGTGAAATAGTTATGTCTCTGGCTCTGCCCTTATTTGACTTTGTGATCCCATTTTCACAAATCTGTCACCCAAGGTAATTTCATACCAAATATAAGCAAAATAGGCCATTTGGTTCTTGCATAGCAGACATATCATGAATTACCATGGATAGAAAGAGTAATGTAGCTGGCCTTGCAGGCTTGCATCTACTTGACCTGGTAACCCTGATCTGAATCCCAATCACCAAAGGAGCCTCAATATTAAATATCAGCTAAATGAATACTTTTCAAGTTTGCCAAATATGTTCTAGTGGGGTGGTGGATGTGGGAGTGTTAAATGTACTGTTGAAATATTTGAACAATACATATGATAGATTGTTGTTGTAATTGGGAATTAATGACCTCTAGCAGATCTCCAGGGAATGTTTATAAAAATGTCATATTTCACTTGACATGTGTAGGCATACCCCGCATACAGTTAGAGCCAAAGTAAGTGCTTATTATTAATGATTCTCTGTCAAGAATTTGAGTAAATATTATTTTTGGGACCAGGGTGGCAGAAGCAGTGAACTTGAGTGAAGGGCCAGGGGGCACAACCTTCAGAAATGTAATGGCATTAGTTTTTCAATTTTCAAAAAATGTTAAACAATATATATATATATAATGGAGTTAAATACATATGTTTTGTTTTTTGTTTTAATATTTGAATAAAAAAAACAATTTCACATTTTATTTTAATATTCTTTTATGTTTTAATATATAATTTATTTATTTTTGGTTAAAGAGTTAAAACTAAAAAAAATAAACTTGGAGTTATGTCCCTGGTCCCGCCCACATTTTATCCAGTGACCTGATTTGAACAAATCTGAACCCCAGTCACCCAAGGATCCTTCATACCAATTATGAACCCATATGGCCAGATGGTATTTGAGAAGAAGTCATTTTAAGTATTAATATGGAGGGAAATAATTATGGGCCTCGCTTCGCTTCGCAACCATTTCACCAAGTGAACTCATTTGAACAAATCTGAATGTGAGTCACATAGGGAACATCCACACCAAATAGGAAACCATTCGGTCTTATCGTTCTGAAGAAGATGTTAAAAGAATTACTATGGTGGGGAAGAGTTATGGCCCTGGCTTCGCAATTAATTGACCCAGTGACCTCATTTGAACAAATCTGAATGAGAGTCACCTAGGGAACATCCACACCAAATATGAACCCATTCGGTCTTATGGTTCCAGAGGAGAAGATGTTCAAAGAACTGTTGACGGACGGATGGACGGACGGACGATGAACAGGTGGAGGACGACGGACGAGGAGTGATGACTATAGCTCCACCGGAGACTTCGTCTCAGGTGAGCTAAAAAACATAGTCAGAAATGGTAACGCGCTCAAGATCATATATTATATACCCATGATTGTAATTATAGAATACTAGCAGATTAGCCCGCCACTGGCGGGATTGGTCCCATGGCTTTGGTCGATCCATTAATTTTTGTTTTTCAAGGTAACCCCGTACAGGCACGCCGACATCATGCTATCATTTGCGGGTACCCGTGTCATGGTCATGTTGTGTGGACAAAATAACCCGACAAAAATATTCCGCGTCCCGAATTGACCATACATAACAAATTTCACGTCGATTTCACGCTGACGACCGAGATATCGCCCAAGGTCATTTGTGGGTACCCGTTTCAAGGTCAAGGTCAGCTCAGGCGGACAAACTGACCCGACGAAAATCTCCCCCGTCCATTGGAAGCCCTAAGTAGGAAATTTCGTATCGATATCCCAAGTTTCCGAGACGGTCGATTGAGCCGTATTTATACTCGTGTATATAATCGCTCTTTAAAAACAACACCGCAGATACGAACGCTCCTTAATCATTAACCCATCAATTTCAACGACGGTGGCAGTTGGAGGGTGAAGGAGTGACCGCACGGGCTCGCGAGTTGTCTGAGTGCACTGCTCGTGTTTTTTACCCTTAGATAGCAAGTTTGGGATCAATCGGTCGAGCCGTTTTCCAGTCGATACAGGATATATATACATATATATACGGAAGTCTCAAAATATATAGTAGACTAGCAGGTTAGCCCGCCACTGGCGGAATTCGTCCCATGGCTTTGTTCGAAGAAGCAATTGCAACAGGTTCCGAGACACTTGTGCTGCATTTGTACCAAAAAGTTTCGTCGAAATCAGCAAGTTTTACCCGATTTGACCTTGAATTGACAATTTTGTAGGTCAAGGTCAGGTCGTGGTCATGATTTGACCCGTCCAAATCACTCCCCGGACAAAAGTACAGAAATCCGCCAGTTTTACCCAATTTGACCTTGAATTGACCAGTTTGAAGGTCAATGTAACATAGGGGTCACGATTTGACACGTCTGTGACACTTTCGGGACAAATGTACCCATAGGTAGCACGTTTGGGCTCAATCGGTTGACCCGTCCCGACTTGACCATTTTGCTACGAAGCAGCTTAGAAAACACAAAGAACAGCTGAGCCACAAAATATATTAACACATGATTTCGCATTCAAATCGATTTATATCGATAAAACTCTTATTTTTCAAAATTTCAAGCTGAGACTTCGTGTGAGTGCAAATGTACCCATAGGTAGCAAGTTTGGGCTCAATCGGTTGACCCGTCCCGACTTGACCATTTTGCTACGAAGCAGCTTAGAAAACACAAAGAACAGCTGAGCCCCAAAATTTATTAACACATGATTTCGCATTCAAATCGATTTATGTCGATAAAACTCTTATTTTTCAAAATTTCAAGCTGAGACTTCGTGTGAGTGCATGTAATACTTATATATTCTTAAAATGACACATTGCAACACGTAATTATGTTTTAGATGGAAGAAATTAAATTTGTTCGATGCTAAATTTTAACATAGGATTTCCCATTAAAATCGATTTATGTCGATAAAACTCTTATTTTTCAAAATTTTAAGCTGAGACTTGGTGTGTATGTGTGTAATACTTACATATTCTTAAAATGACAGAGTCCAACACGTAATTATGTTTTTGAAAAAAGAAATGAATTTTTTTCGATGCTAAATTTCGAGCGAAAACGTTGCGTTGAATTGTAAACAAACGCTCTTTTATAGCGACGCGTCATATACAAACGCTCATTAAATTATCACTTGATTAACCACCGCAGTGCCGTTTTTGTGACTGATAGTGGAGAACGGGTGCTCTGAGCTTCTCCAAAACGCCGCGACGACGATTCCCGTGGTTTTTTACCCTTAGGTGGGAAGTTTGAACTCCATCGAGCCAGCCGTTTTAGAGTCTATAAAGTACACATATACACACATATATACGGAAGTCTCAAAATATATAGGAGATAAAATATATTGGTTTCGTGAATGACCAACTCAGAATTCCGTTAAAATAACAATAACAACCAGTACCTAACTAGAGGTGTGACTGTCCCAATGAGACTACGGATACCCCCCTGTTTTTAAAATACTAAGATGTTTCACATGTCAGTAAACATTTAGTTAAAATAATAAAATAACAGTTCCCATTGCAGGTGTACAACCATAACCCTAATCTTAAACCTATTGACCGAAAAATGTAGGAATAAAAGCTTGGACAAAATTATGTATGTTGCAAAAAAAAAAAAGTCGAAAAAGGGGAATAACTCCACACAAAAATGTCGGACAGACGTCATAATCGCAGGTGCACAAGTTCCCATGGTACTAAATATCTCTGCCACGTTTAAAAAAAATTTACTGAAAAATGTAGGAATAAAAGCTCGGACAAAAGTATACATGTTGCGAAAATTTTCTAAGTCGAAATAGGGGGGATAACTCCACCAAAAGACGTCATAATCGCAGGTGCACAGGTTCCCATGGTGGTTGATGTATGTGCCAAGTTTCACGGAAATTGATCAAAAAACGACTGAGAAAAACTCCGGACAAATTTGTGTCCACGGACGGACGACGGACGGACGGACGGACGGACGAGCTGACTCCAGTATACCCCCCCCCCTAACTTCGTTGCGGGGGTATAATTAACGACTCGGCCGTCTCCGACCACAAACATCAGTGGGCTGCAGAACGAAAAATATCTATAAAAGTTGAAATATAAGACTTACAAATTATCTTTTAAATTTCTTGTATTGGCAATTGACATAGCTTGTCACAAACCAAAAATCAACATTATTGGCATAATAATGTAAAGGACAATAAACGAAATTGAAATTCCCAACTACACCTTTTACCGGACTCGGCCTCCTAGTCGAACAGTTCGACTTTTAAACGGGAAAAAAACAATTATCTATAAATAAAATGCCCATGGGACCACGGCTATCAAGAAATTGCCGAACAGTATACACGTGGTGCGCGCTAATGAGGCACCTCGAGCTAGCGAGTTTATGCATTTCACACCAGCTGGGTGTTCGTGTTCATTAAATGCCATCATGGTTTCATCCACTGACAGAATAACATGTTTTCAGTCGTTATTTGGAAGAGGGCACACCAATACGATCAATGAACGATATACTTGACACCGTATATAGTGATATATAGTGTAGAGTGGGTTTTATCCATGTTTCATTTCTAATTTATTATGCTGCGTAGAAAATGTCCGAAAGACAGTCGGGAAAAAATATGGATTCATTCACAATAAAGCGTATTTGTGTTGTTTCTAATATAGGTTTATATTTTTGGTTGTCTGTCGTTGGCTTACATTTCCCGAATATCTCTCCAAATGAATAATATATCATTACAATGTATACTGTTATAATTGAATGGGAGAACCATTTAGTATATCATCTGTTAATATATGTATATGTCTGTCTCTATTTCAGCAATGTTCAAATGGCCACGCTGGTCACATATTTTTTTGTATTAAATTAAAAACCATTAAAAGATACTCAAAACCACATCACTTAACTGAATGTGCTGATTCAGGAGTTCCGCAATTAATGGCCTGAGCTATTACCCTGCAATTCCCATCCGTGCACGGGGACGGGGATCATAATGAGCTACAACCCGGCAATTCCCACCCGTGGGCGGGGATCATTCGGGGATAAATTTCCCATTTATGGCTTCTGTATAATGTTGCAAATTATCAACATATTCAAACAAACATCCCACACAAGACACAACACGCTTCGTCGATCAACAAATAAAAGAGAAGTAATTGAAAACAAGCAGGGAGACTGACACCCGAGTTGGGGTGGCGATACAATACCAGCCTCTACACACAGCGAAGCAATTCTGGCAATTGTTCGAACAGGCGCTAACAATGTGTTAATCGCATCTCATTATATAGAGAATAATGAATGCTAAATAGAGCTCGAATATGGGGAAGTGTCAGTAGTCGCATTGAAGGGTCATTGTCATTTCGCGGGTGACTTTCTCCGCCCAAACCGTGAACCCACGCAAAAACTATTCTCTATAGGTCGCCGGGGGTAACACGGGACGAACGAAAACTCAGTCAGTTTTAAATCACCGTCGTGGTGCATTTCACGTCTCGGCAACCACAATCGTGGCACCATTGCGTCTCAGTTGTCATCAATGAATACCCGAATAGAAGCTGATCCTAAATCTATTGTTAAGACACATAGTAATCGTTTTCTCACCAATCCAATAGATCTAGACTATTTAGATAAAAAATGGAGTTGAAATTTAACATGTCATTCCACAATTTCAATAATTGTTTTCTAAAGCCTTACTCCCAATTAGGTATTGTATCAAAAGTTTTTTTCAATCACATTGCAATCATATAATACATGTTGGGACAACTGGTTTGCCCGATATTAGGTATTTAACATTTCAGCGATGGCCTATGATCTTATCAACTTAAAATTTCTAACTGCACTTTCTCCCAAGTCCTGGAAATTACATTGGCCATCTTGCACCACACATTGGTTTCGGAATCGTAATTTTATTTTCATTTATAAATTAACAATTTTAAATGCAAAACAGATGAAACATGAAGTAACAATATACGAGCACTATATGGGCAAACATAGAAACAAACATGAAGGATGATCGTATTGATGACATCAAGTTGATGGATGGAAATACATACATGAAATTCTTTGGTAAAACGTCTTGATTACTGATTATATTGCGCGCAGGTATACAATCATGTAGAACGAGCACATGAACATTTTGGTCAGACTAGAAACATGTCGTCTACTTTGTTTTGACAATCACGTTCATAGATATTGAAGACTTATATTTCCTGCTTAACGTGTTTCATACATGATCAGCTCTATTTCTCACGGATTGTGTTACTGCCTATATTATATTATATAATATTATATTATATATCTCACGTGACTTTATAGTACCCTTGTATAGGATTCCAACAAAAAATACTAATATTTTTCCTAACATTTTTTGTAGGATTCCTAATAATAATATGTTTTGTAGGATTCCTACAAAAAATACTATTATTTTACTATTTATAGTAACAGACTCATTTCGCGCCATCGGATTGCCACCTGAAGACAAGGCCAATCTGAAACTATATACATTGTACGATACTTTTTGCAATATCGGCATATCATTAGACCTATTGGTGAATTTTAATGAACTTACATATGTCCGATCATAGCTATCCAATGTATTTAACAGTCTGTCCGTTTAGTTGTCAGTCCCAATTTTGTAATGCCAATAGACTATATTTATAACTTCCTTTTTAGTTAACTTGTGAAGTTTCGTCAAAATTGCTTTGCTAATGAAGTATTTATAGAAATAAACCATTAATCATGAAGAGATCCTGTTAGATGTAACTAAAAACTTAGTTATATGCTCTTCTGCATGCCATCGTCAAAAATATTGCAGTAAATTGATAAATCTGAGACCGATTTCCAAAATTCACGGTAAATAAAAATGTGACAAAATCAGACACAGAAATTGTGAGAATTGACACAATGCAATGTTCGATATAATATAACAAATAATGCATGTCTTGTTGTTGACTATGCCAAAATAGTGGTCCTCGATCGAGGACCACTATTTTGGCATAGTCAACTCCAAATCATGCATTATCTGCATAGTCTATGCTATTCACTATTCGGAAAAGTTCAGTCAACGCGGATCACAAAATTCTGCATGTTAGTTCTTCGGGCGACTAAAACTATTTACGGTGGAATAAGACTGCAAGAGGCGATTCGTCATCTCCAGTTTAATTGACCCTTCTATGACTGAAGCTTCCTGAAATTTTGCGAAAACCCTGTGTCAATGCATTATCTCATATATATATGAGTCTCCCATAGGGAGCCTCGCATATATAAGCGAATACATTGGCCCAACACTATTTACCTTGACCTTTAATCAAGTGCATGCTCTTATATGTGCAAGTCTCCCATAATGGAGCATCGCATATATATACGAGAATACACTGGCCTAACAATATTTTCATCGACCTTGTAAGCCAGTGCACTCTCTTATATAAGATAATTCACTGCCACATGATCTTTAAGGCCGCACCAGCGCAGCTCCAGTCATGTAAGGCTTAAGGTCGAAATTGAAATGGCCCCATTGCTTTTCTGCCATTCTAACAGCCGTTGATATAATACGAATTCGAGGTAAATGTCTGAATGAATCGTGACTGAAATAATTCGCATCGGTTATCTTTTGAATATGATTCTAAGTTTTATTCGGTTAAAACTTCCATGACTGGAGATTCCTGAAATTTTTCAAAAACCCTGTGCCAATGCATTTTCTTATATTTGCGTGTCTCCCATATGGGGCCTCGCATATATAAGAGAATGCAATATATTGTCCTAACAATATTTACCTTGACATTGCATAAGTCAGTGCATTCTCTTATATATGCGAGGCTCCATATGCGAGACTCGCATATATACGAGAATGCACTGACGCATATTTAATGCTGCACCAGCGCATCTCCCATGAAAGGGTTTAGACTCCAGTTAGCGGACTCAATCCAGACACGGTTTATCTTACAGTTCATACTTTCAATAATGGGAGTTTCACCACAGACTCATTATATGCGAGCGCTTGCAGTCAGGGGTTTAATACGCCGATTTACTTGATATTATAAAAGCTTATTGTTGGCATCTAATATGGAAGCATCAGTTTACTTTTCGAAATATATGGATATCACATTTTCGGAACGAAAAAGTTCCCACAATGCTGTTTAACCAGATTTAAACCTTTTGGTTTAAACTCGACATGACGAATCGCACCCAGGAGTTTACGAGTGGATGTATATTAGCACAATGATTGCGAAATAGGAGCTGAACATCATGAACATATATGGTATAATCACATCAACCAAGGAAAATAACTCGCATGGTTTTGGTGTAATGAACAATTACTTCTGACACCTCTGTAAGAGAATAATCATTATCAAAACTTTCACTCAGAGCGTGTATTAAATTGTAAAGTTTGACAAATTTGATAAATTGTCTATAATTAATAAATCCTCGCGAATGTTCCGGGAATGATTCATCACTATCTCTCAATATAAGATGAATGTTTAGTCTAATGTTATTATGCTTCGAAGAAAATGTATCCAGTCTGTGAAAATAAACTGAACACAGTCGTTAGATATTACATTGAATTAACTACACCTCGTCTTAAAAACTGTAAACAAATATGGCGGTGATTGAGGAAATATGTCAATCAGAACAAATGAACATCTGCAGAACCCTTCTCAAACAGGAAAGATGACGTATTATGCATGCACAGTCATCCCCCCCCCGAGGATTATCTATCTGTGTCTGGTATATTGACCACATTGTCAGGACATTCCTGGTAATCACTACCGTCCGAGTCCACAGAAATATCTTCATCCTCTTCGTCGTCATGGTAACTACCTTCGTTCATATGATCTTCAGCTGCGTCATTGTCTTGTGACTCGTCGTCGGACCTCGTCCGTTTAAACTTTGTTCTTCTGTTTTGGAACCAAACCTTCACCTGAAATTGGAAATGCAAGTTGTTCAATCTGAGTTGGCAGCAAGTGAACGACCCAGACTCCAACAGCAGTTTTTCAGCTTTCCAGGTATAAGGAGGCTGAATCTTACACAGGTCCGAATAAAATAGCTTTAGAACATTCTGGTAAACTTTGTGTCAAATCAGGCAGACAATTTGCCGGTATCCGCGTACCTATATACCATGAAAAGACTCATTGTAATCATCGAAATTTGTAAGCTGTTTCTACTGTCCATACAGAATAGAGACATGCGTCCTTTATTAGTACCACATCAAGACAAAAACTAACCAGAGCTGATCTATACGGAATCTGGTTTGATAGGGGGATGCGTTAAAAGCATACAAGGTACCTATTCTCCATCGCTTATATATAGTGACTATAATACCAAAAAAATATTTTTGCACCTATTTATTAAAGATGGTCTATCTCTTCCGGGCCACAATTAAAACAACAACATAATTTTTATAAATTCTAATTTCAAGATGACAAATAGCAATTTTATGAATAAAATACAGATAACACTGAAAATGGGGTATATTATTTGTTTACACAGTTATAACAATGCAGTTTATTTGGATCGTAATTCATGGTAAATCTCGAAGCTGATCCACAATTTTCCTTGACTGAGGCTGTTAACAAAATAGAGTTCTCCTTCTTTGTGTACTCTTGGTACGATCCGAACGATTTCGCGCGGATTTCTGTTCTAAAAAAAGCCCCTAAAACTGTTCCATGTCATAGTGAATTTAAATAAAATTGATATTAATTGATATTAACTTTTCTGGTCATGTGTCCAAGGTTCATATATGTTATTCATACCCTGGAATCTATATAAAACTTTCTGGGAAGAGATAGAACATCTTTAACCCAGTTCATTAATACAACTGTATATTGATGTGTCTGAAAATAAATAATTGGAGTTGGAATTGTGTTGCAATTGGGGAAGGAACCTTGTTGCAACAGGTGTCAGGTTACTACGAATGAGGCGGCTGGTTCAATTGTGGAAAGAGCGAGTCTAATGAGTGGAATTCGAGAACAGATGTCTTACGTTTGTATTTCGTGGAAGTTAAAGCACATTTAACCCATTTCATATAAACCAAATAATCAAATACATTCTAGTTTTGATCAAAACCAAATTTGGTTTCATATATGGGATAAAGTTCAAAACCAGTTTTGGTGTTTTGATCAAAACTTAAATTGTTACATGTATATCGGACAAAGTTCAAAACCAATTTTGGTTTTTAAAAAACCCCAAAAGTTAAAGAGTATAACGAACCTGCGTTTCCGAAAGCTTAAGTTCTGCTGCGAGGTCCTTTCTCTCCTGTCCCACCACATAATGGTTCTTCTCGAACGCATGTTCTAGTTGTAGGAGTTGGGTCGGTGTGAATGCTGTTCTAACCCTCTTAGGTTTACGGTACGGATGGAATAGAAATGCAGGGTTCGTCGGAACTGAAAATGTAAAGTGCGTGCATTAATTTAATAAATATACACTGCACTTTATTTAAAAAGGACATAATATATGCATGTTTACATGTCGTTTATATTTAAAGGGACATAATGCGCTCGCAGTGGGTTCATGCAAAATATATTAAATTTGATAAAAGTCTGTAAAAAACAGTTACTGTCATCAACAAGTACATGCAAAAGAGATCGATTTCGTTCTTATTTTTCATTATTATTAGCCAGGTTGAGCCACACGTACTTGTACCTTGTAACGTGTGTTGCCATTGTCAACGAAAGTCACCTGACCCACGTGACAATTCCGCCTACACGGAAATTATGAACAAATTTAGTGTCAGTCGGTATTGGAATCGACTAATTTCTAAATAGTCAACTTATATTATCCACCCCTTTACTAACACTATTTCTGATAGGGCAAAAGCCGTCACATGATAATCCGGGGAAAAGTCATACTGGATTCCGAAATTGTCAAGAAAATATACTACCTGACATAACAGGAGTCCCGAAAGTCATATTGGACTATAAAAGTTATCGCTACTCGGGATGACGTCATTTTGATAAACATAATTATGGATAAGAAAAATATCATTATACAATGTTATGTACAGTATATGTGTTTTCTTGTACTCGTCCACGTTGTGGTGAAAAGTCATATTGGACTCGACGCTACACGTCTCGTCCAATATGACTTTTCAGCACAACCTGGACGAGTACAAGAAAATCACATACTGTACACAACATTGTATAATAACTTTATAACATTGTACTCTCATGTTATATATTTCTGCACACACAAATTAGACAAAAATGCTGTTCCTTTTCATCACAGCAGGAAGTATGTAACAATTCAGGAACGATCTTTGTTCTAAATTCTATAACTTGATTAAGTCTTCCTGCACCATTTAAAATCCACATAAGAGTATTGGTCATATACAATAAAGGAGAGGCCTTCACCAGTAGTTTTAGAGTTTAAGTTTTTCCACGAAACACACGGGGTGGGGTCGGAAAAAATTTTCAGGCACGTATGTTGATTTTTTCCTTTCGACCCTTGTTGGGACCCACCGGTGCACCACCGCGTCCAAAATTTTTTCCGTTTTCGGCAGTTTTTTCCGACCATTTTTGGACACCCACCCTGTGAGTTGCGGATACAATTGTTTCTTGATCCCATCGACCACCCACCCACCCCGGCACACGTGCCCGGAAAATCCCACACCCCTGCAACACACGGAAAAATTAGATATCATCTGAAGTTTGGTGTCAGCTTCGTGTTCCACCCGGCAGTCAAATTTGAAAATTGTGCGATTGGTATGGAAACGGCGTGTAAACAATGCAGACATATTTTGAGAGAAAATATAATGGTAAGCATGAATTAAAACCAATTTTAGGATTCCTAAACCGATGGTGATTATAATGTTTGATGGTACTTTTCCACGTTATTTATATTATAACCCCGGAACCTGATCGGGACGTAACAAAAGCGAGCACAACTTCAGGAATAAAATCACCACGGCGCTATCAAATTAAACCCAACACGGATGCCGTGGTGTGCTTTAACGCGACAAGGTAAACGAGAAATGAAGATAGTGTTCGTCTCGTTTCTCATATCACAAAGAAATGTTTATCACATTAATATAATCACCGTGCTCTAGACTACCTGCCAACTGCATTGTGAAATTATCGCCAATAAGATAGGGGGATAAATAGTTCCTTGACGCACGGGTGGTATCGCTATTCCATTAGGTTGTGTATTGTATGGGGGTGTCGCGGCGATATTAGCCCATAATTCCAAATAATTGCCGTAATTTACTGTGATAAACATGCAATGCGATGATGTGTTATTCATAATGGCCCTCCTAATTGTAAAAATGATACGTCGTTTTCGATAATATGGCAATCATCTCCTTTCATAATTGTTTGAAATATACATCAATTGTGTATGCCTGGATAACTAAATCTCCAGAAATAACTACCAATTAATCATAATGTGCTATGACAGTTTTGTTGTTACGATACTAGGTTGGTATGCGAGACAGTAATAGAAAACAGGGATGCTGTCAGCCTGGAGTCAACACGGGAAGTACCATGCACATTGAAATTAGTCATATCCCATGTAATGGAACTTTATTATATGCTAAGCTACAGTAATCGACCCCTTAACCACAGCAGAATTATGGGTGCCATTCATCGGAAAGCTCTCCCCGAGAGCTTTCCGATGAATGGCAACAAGCCATATTTCCGACTAAATCCTGAAAAGTTACCCATAATTCTGCTGTGGTTAAGTGGTCGATTATACTTAGGGCATTACTGTACCAAATAGTAGTATTTTTCATCAGATAAAAACCGTATCTCACTCGTATCTCACTTGATGGAAGACTGTGCTAAAAGTCCCTGAGTGTTCAGTGTAATATGTGATGAAGGAATTTTTTTGTTAAACATACTATGATGTTAGCCCCTTTATCCCTCAACCAATCTGTCTGAAAAATGGAGCTATTTTTATTTGCACAAGCTATTTACCATGACTGTGCGTTGGTGTACAAATTTGCACTTATTACTCTTCTTTCAAGTTGAGCCATATAGGCCAACTTGGCGGAGCATATAATCTACACTTTTTGGTTGAATATGGTAATTATCTCATTCGTGACGACAAAAACTAAATATTTTTTTGTCATCAATCATGAGATAATTCCCATATCAAACCAAAAAGAGTAGATATCCTCTATATATCAACCGAGCGATCGGTCAATATTCAATGCTCAATTATCAGCGGCCGTTTGACACTTGGGGTATCTGAGGCCTCATATGATGCTCAGTGAGTTATGTGCAGCCCGGTCCCAGTGCTCACCAGATGTCGATAAGTAGTTTAGATTACATTAATGGAACTATTACCGTATATGCCACAGAAAGACTGGAGATTTTCTTTAGCATGGAACAACAAAGAGCGTTACTCGCCAATGTGCTACTGATAAGGTAACACATAAAGAGCGTTTCTGCAACCCCTCTTTGCAAAAAAAGTTAAACACATCCGGAAAATTTCTAAGATTACAGCTGATGATTATGAAATTTATATATGTATAAGTCTTTCAGTCGGTATTTCGTGCATTTATCGACAAAAATTATCCCTCTTTCCAAAGTATGTACAATCAGGCGTTTAAAGGTACGGTTGGCCTTGGCGGTGGGTATCCTGTGAAAATATGTCCACCCGTCAAAAACCGCCACAAACAGAAAGAACATCAAAATATAGACAGACTTTGTCCGTATACAAATAAGAAATATCACATAAACAGTATGTTATTGTCATGTGTTTGACCATTGTTATGTAAACAAAAGCATAACAAGTTACCTTTTCTGGTATTTGTTTATATTATGATGGTAAACATAAAGAGCGTTTTTTGTTGGTGAATTCCTGATATGGGACGAATAAAGAGCGTTTATCCATTTGTGTGTGATTAGCCAGTAGCATTGTGCTGTCTTCTGTAACACAATCAGGCTCTTGCTTAGGTAAAATATAGTAGATCTTTATGATAACATGGTGTTTACGCGATGGTCATGGTATCTATGAACGAATCTGTATGCGTTTTAATGTTTTTCTGTTTACGGTGTTTGGAACAAATATGAATATTTTCGACAATTAAGGCCTCCCGTGCCTTTAATGCAGGTAACTGACTGTTGGTTCATTTCATTATCGTCATAATATATAAGAGTACCACCATCTCCACTTCAATTGACTAGGGCACCAACATATATATGAATATTTATTATTCACATTTTGCTGAGATGAACATCGACCACACTTAAATGTAATAATCTTGTTCGTATTTAAACGGACATGGATATTTTTAATTTAAACCAGTATGGCTATGTTATTTAATTTGAAAGTAGGGATACTATAATGTCGACAAATATGAATGAACGTAAGGGCGTTATACATGATTGATGGGCCGTTATTTAACAAGAACGAACTGATAATACAACCCCAAATAATACTTATAGTGATTATACACGCTTTCTTCACGTTTCGTATAGGTCGACACAACCATGAAACAATTATATGACATAAAGAGTGTTCGTTGGAAGATCTTTTCCTGTCATGGTCAAAATAAAGAGAGTTTGTATGGATGGTTGGAAACGGGTAACCATTTTATTACACTTATTTAAGTATTTTCAGATAAAATAGAGCCCGGATATAAGTATTTCGTGTATAATCGCCGATCTATTTTGATCCCCGGAACGAAACAAATACGAGTAATCACTATAGTATATTCAAGTAAGAAATTTGAAAAAAATCGGGTCCCGACCCATCTTCATCCAGCATATGAAACAATATAAAGCCTTCGTTGTTAGTTAATTCCCCTATATTGTATGAATAAAGTACGTTTGTCTCTCTTCTGAGAAAAAAAACACGAACAGATGGAAAATAGCCACGTCTTCGGTGGGTTTTTTTTCTGAGCATCTGCGGGTTACCGGTATTATATTTATTGACTTATATTGCCACTACGACCAAAGCACATATACATAAATATGTTAAATTGATTTATGTCCGTTTCAGAATTTAGGTCACACACACGCGCGACAACTCAGCAAGGTACATGCTGCAGGTATAGTCTGAAAACTTCCAGAGTAGAGATCGAATGATAACCCCGCTGTAATCAACAACACAGCCTGTTCTCCTGAAAATAAGCTCATATGGAACGTATTTCAAAACACACAAATAAGCCCATATATAGGCATTATTTGAATCTGACTTTCACTCTGTATGAACATAAATGCGACACGATCAAAACAGTCGTATATATGAGCTTATTTATATTCGAAATAAGCTTATATAGGCACAATTTAATCTACTTTTCTCATCGACACGACTTACCAGATGAACGCTCTTTATAATGTGTTTCACTGCGACGCGCACCATTCAACGGAATAACTTGATTTTATCATATTCATGTTATATATAACCCTTGTCAAGGAGAAACATTCGTCTACATGGTGTTCGACAATAAACTGAAATGAGCCTATATAGCCTGTACAAGGGGGTGAATGAAAGTCGAATAACATCACTATAATATATATTTTTGGAATACACCACAAAATCCAAGTCAACTTTCCAGCCATTTTATTTGAGACGGTACTACTATACCCACAAAAAAAACCCCAAGCACATAAGTGGTTTATATACGTGTATCACAGAGTCCAGTGTGTAACCCTTTTTGGTTTTGTTCATTGACGAACATAGGCTTGTGATCTCTGATCTCTGGACATACATATATATGCATAATGGATAAGATATGTCAATTGGTGATTGTCGTTGTATAGGGCAGCGTTATCGTTCGTGTGGTTGAAATGATTACTTGCATATACGTGATTGCGGCACATACAGCCGTGTACGTAATGGTATCGTATGAGGTTGCTTTGGCCACACAGGCATTAGCACACTTTTTTTGGGGTATCAAATATGGCATCGATGTTGGAATTTGTCCATTGCATAGTCATATAATCCTAACTTGCGAATGTTGGATAGACACATCATATATATGGTGGTCGTTTCGTAAATTTTGTTTGTCTTATATTGCGAGATCATACTACATTCACAACCACACTTACAAAACAATGTCCTCCAGAATATAATGTGGATGATAGTGCTCCTTTTACCATCTCACACATGATTATACTGTGAAACCATACTCCTGACAATGTCGGTACATAATGATCAATAAATTTGATTTAGACATATGTTAATTATAATAATGTATAGAGAATACATTAGATATAAGGGATTGGATGACAAGTTCCGTAAGAGATACAGGGACATCCACTCCCAACAAATGGTATACATGAACACATGAATATGACGATGTAGTTTAGATTTATATCAGGTTCTGCATGGTTGGCGGGTAGAATATATAGCGTACATGGATATCACGGAGATTATTTAAGCGGTATTATAACGAGTGTCTATTATAAATTGGGGGTGATAGGGGAGGGCGGCTAAGGGGTATATATATGAATATATATCAATACATATAGTATTCATCAGATCATATTCACTTCATTATCGATCATATAACCGCCACCAACTATCATTAGCAACTGAATGACATGGAGAGAGATGGGCTCTGATAAGCTATGTGTCCCGATCACCTATGCACCGACACTATGTCATAGTATTACCATGTGTGTAGTGGGTCACAATGAAATATGTTCGAATATACAACAGATACAATCATGGAGCGAAACATAAACCAGACGCGTGTCAGATCAGTTTTGTTAATGAGTTTCTATATGTAACTGATATAACAATTATGATGTGACATTGAACTATTTTGTATTTGGGAACATTTGAAAAAAATATCTTCACCCAGCATTAAAAGGTTGAACTATTTCAAAATGGAAAGGGTATGCTATAGGCATGTTTATAAATAAAGAGCTGCATGAAAGCGACCATATTGCATTGTATCGTGAATTGGGCGCTTCTGGCCATTTTGAATTTAACATATTCAGGATTTCGGCATGTTTTCTCACCTACAATCCACTTAATTCCTGAACCATCTTGTACTTCAAGACTTTTCAAGAATTTTGTTTGTTTGAGATGTCTGCCCAACAATGGATGAGAGCTCAAAACAGATAGGTCTTTAAAACTATATATTGGTTTAAAGCGAAATGAAAACAGAAAACCTCAAAATAAACTTATTTAGTATAAAATAGTATATGATTGCATTTTGTTTATACAGAAATCTCAGACGGATCGAACTAGAACGATCATACATTAAATATTAATAGAGTGACTTCATTTTCTGCCGAAAAAAATCTATTGGTGCAGAAATTATCACCTCAACATGACGGAACGGCCCCTATTTGTTCTGCCGCTTGTTTTCTGTGAGTCCATTCGTGGTACGGAAAACTAGAGAGGGTTTGTATGGAATGTTGACAACAGTTAACAAATACCTATCACTTCAGTAATCGAGCATGTAATTTTTCATCGAGACCCCTACGTAAATTAAAGAAGCCCAATTCAATTTGACACTATAATACAACATGTACATTTACTTTACCAAAACATAATTAGATCACACCCATGAACCTATTAATAGGAAGGTTTTATGATCAGATATCCACTTTCAAAAGAGGAAATTGTATATAACGTTTTGACTTTTTGCTCGCCCGACAAAAAGATGAAAGTTTGACCACGTTTTGAATATTTGTCAGGCGAGGAACCATTCCGAGTATTGTCTCAGATAAAGAGCGTCCATGATTTTGTTGCTCAAAGTGGTCGACACTGAGCTTGTGTGCTCGTTTTCGACATACTATTTAACCCTTTACCCAACAGAACGGCCCTGTGCCAATGCATTCTCTTATATATGCGAGTCGACCATAGGTCGCCTCGCATATATAAGAGAATGCATTGGCTTAACACATTAAAAATTATAAAATTGTTAAAGAATGTAAGAAAAAATGGTAAAAAGTGTTAAATTTTTTTTTTAGGCCAATGCATTCTCTTATATATGCGAGGCGACCTATGGTCGACTCGCATATATAAGAGAATGCATTGGCACAGGGCATAACTGTAACCATCACAATGTGGTCAATGAGCCGATTCCAATGATATCCATATTTGTATGGTTTTATTGAGACATACCCAAGATAATTTAGGCTGTTGCAGCTTTATATGGCCGTTTTTGGCCGGTTTGTTAGGTAAAGGGTTAAGGATACGTTTGTGGATTTTTCCTTGCCTGATACGAATGATGGTGATTGTAATTATTTTATTATCATTTTTTTACACGACCCTTGTAGGCAGAAAATTGGCTTCGGAAATTCTGACTAATTGGTGTCGAATCGGATATGGCATCTTTAAAGATACACAATCCGATTTGATGCTCCCCATATCATCATATTCTAACAACATCATGTCTTGAAATGTCGCTTCAGTTATCAGAATAGTTTAATTGCCAAAAAATAATGCTAACCACTTTCAACTATAGTATAAAATTGCTCTAAAAGTGCTACATATCAACAATTTGTTCAACGTAATTTGGTATCGAGAGTAGGTCGGTTGGCATTCGTCGTATATTTGCCAGGCCGCCAAATATAGGAGGTGGTGAAAAAAAAACAACAAAAAAAACTGGAAATTTGATCCCCTTGGGCTTTGATTAGTGGGTTTCTTGACTCAAATCTACCCCCCCCCCCGAATTTAGGGGCGTTAAAATGTATTATGCATCTTTAAATGTCAACTAACTTTATGAAATCAAATAATCATGTTGCCCTCAGTATTCCTTATTTCGAGGATGGATATGCTGAATGTACCAGCATGGCTGTATATGCATGTTTGGCAATCAATTGGACTATATCTGAAACATGGCATTGACGTTATAGGTTATAATGTATCCTCACCTGTCAGTCCAGGATGTGGATAAAGTCCGGCTAATCTTTCAAAATTCCACGGTAGTCCGGAATGTGGATGTGCCGCTGCAGCGAGCTCTGAGTTCATCATGATATGATGTAGTGGATGGACAACTGACTGACTGGGAGGCAAAAACATTCGAGGGTCCATTCCATAGTTCACATGTCTTGGATGCACAATATTGTTACCATGGGAACGAATAACTTCCGGAATTCGAGTTACAATTGGCATCTCTGTTGGTGTCGGTTTTGTTGAGATCGGGATGTGTATTTTCTTCCTTTCGTGTGATGCTGCCGCGATATCAACACGGTTCAGTAATAATTGTCCATCTTTTCCAATCTCATGAGGTGTATTTCGAGGCAAACGTTCGGAACCTTTTTCGGCTGATCTTCCAATGATGGCATCGATGCTGAAGTCCCTGTGGTTAGAAGTATTCGTCGATCTTCTTTCAGACATAGTCATTTTACTTCAGTGATCGGAATTCTAATTACGCCGACAATTAGCAGTCACGAAAATAGGAAACATATCGAGCTTTTTCCAAACTTTCCTTCCTCTGCAATATGTCACAAATACGATTCAATGTCCCGCGGAAGTTCATTAAAGAATTCCACGGCGCCGCTATAAAACTGGATGCAAATAATCGGTCCAGAATAAGAGACGGGGATCTGATCAATCTAATTTGTCGTTGTCCCATTTTATTATCGCTTCACAATTAAAGTAGCAAATGGCGATAATGTATGCTGATTTGTGGGTGAATCTTTTCACAGCCATTTGCACAAATCCAATTACTAACGAAATGTACAAGCAATGGGCGGAGACAAGATAGGCGGGACTTCAAAACACTCAATAAAATGATTGACTGCATTTATACACTAGACCAAATGGTTGTGTATAGTTTATCAACAAAGCTAATAGTGGTACAGTAATGCTCTAAGTAATCGACTTCTTAACCACAGCAGAATTATGGGTAACTTTTCAGGATTTAGTCGGAAATATGGCTTTCCGATGAACGGCAACAAGCCATATTTCTGACTAAATCCTGAAAAGTTACCCATAATTTTGCTGTGGTTAAGAAGTCGATAACTTAGAGAATCGAAATAAAAACTGCGGCCATCGGACTGTTTGTGTTATCGGGGACTTTGGTGTCAGTAAAAATGCTGTTGAAATACATTTTACGTAATGTTCATGAATGTATGCATGAGTTTAATGATTGTGTACCTCATCATGACGGTCTGTGTTGATTCAGAGTTATAAAATAACGACTTCGGGCCAGGGAGACCAGTCAACAGGGACCTATGTCACTAGTCTATATGGGTCTATATAGCCAATATTTTTGTCTATTTTCCACCCGCACCAACTATATATAGGACCGGATAGGTGACTATTTTTAGTACTGTTATGATTGAGATTTTATCATTTCAACATCTTAAATTATTGTAATTCCAACACGTTCTGTTTCTCTTGTGTTTATGTTTTCTTTTGAAAACAGTATAGCCTGAAAGAAAGATGAATCGTACTGTATGGAGTTTTTGTCCTGCACGTCTTCGTCGAAATATAATTTGAAACTGGATAAAGATAATCTTATTGTCGATAAAACTGCATATACGTCAAAGGTGGCTATTTATTAAGAGACTATAACGTTTTCTAGTTAAATAACTGAAACGCATGTATGGTTGGTATAGCAATTGTCGCATTTACACAATTGTGGACTCTTTCTTCTTAATTAATCGTCATAATTCACTAACGTCGGAAGTTTTCAGGAAAGTCTCGCTGTTTACATGTAAAAGTGTGCATGACACAGAACTGATGCAAGGGGAATTTCGCAAAATATCAACCGTATACATGTATATCGCTCACAAAATAGTTAAAAACCATTCCGAATTGATAGCCAGGTTCAACAACACTTACATATAACTTGTAACGTGTGTTATGGTATTGCTATGGAGATGCACATGGCGGGAACAGTCACATGATCTTACAGCGCCAAACCAACATGTTTATAGATATCTGCCAATGTCTAATACATCGCGTAAATGATAGTCGAGTGGTGAGAACATACTGTCACAATGTGACGGCCGTTATGTATAATTGGCTTCAATCAAAACACGATCTTTCCGTGAAGGCAAATCGTATTCTCCCACCACATGAGCAGTGCTTGTCGTCCATTAGATTATCATAAGAATGGAATATTTCTTCTTTGTTTACAAGTTGCGTTTGCTACACGTTGGGCACAACTTCTAAACGGTTTGGCCGCATACGTGCAAGCGAAATGGCCAGGATACTTCCGTTGGCAATGACAATATGTTACAAGTTACATGTAGGCCATACGTGCGGCTGAATATGGCTGATATCTGCGATGATATGTATACGTAATAACGCTCAATTGCAACTAAATCATAAGAATCATTTGAACTGAATTGTCAATGGAAACCATTTGTTACAGTATGCCACAATGAGTAACCGCGTTACGCTTTCACAAACTTGCATGCAGCTATAATTTGGGTTTTACCAACAATGGCCGCGGACACACGTACCACAGTAGCGATGGCATAGTATGTGTGACAATTGGTCGTCATAACTAATATGCCATAGCTCGCCATGTCGCCCACTGCATGTTCGCACAATGAGTCTTCCAACGTTCGTTATAATCAGCCTTTTATTGTTTTGGTCCCTGTATAGTTCGCGTTATTTATTCCAGATACTTTTCCTCAAACAGTTCCGACACAGCTTCATCGGCCCACATGGTAATGTTAGCGGAATTATGCGTAGAACTAAACGTCGCAAAATAAAAAAACGCAATTGGGGAACTGTCTTAATACGCATGCCATTAATATAAGTAGATAAACATGCATTGAGTTCATATCAATAAAACGTACTATACGTGCTTGATATGTGAGTGAATGAGGGATTGACACGTTCAAACACAATTGTGTACGATCGATCGTGGAATTATATATATATAGTAGAGAATACAATGTAACAAAACTAAATGAGTAGAGATCAACCTTGGTGAAGCGCAATGGATTAATTGGTCCAGTCGACTCAGTTGTGGAAACTCAGCGGGCAACATGGCTGGCTATGGCATATTAATTATGACGACAAATTGTCACCAAACTCCACCATAATAAATTGTCACACATACTATGCCATCGCTACTGTGATGCGTGTGTCCGCAGCCAATATCAGTCACCAAGAATGATGTTGAGTTAAGCCATGTTAAGTTACAATGGATTGAATACTCATGTGTTGTGTTGGTGAAATTGCTCGAAGTCAATATTCGTATGGAGTTATCGCGAAAAGCCATGTTAACCCTTCCATCACTGAAGCTTCCTGAAATTTTTCGAAAACCCTGTGCCAATGCATTCTCTTATATATGCGAGTCTCCAATAGGAGCGTTGTATATATAAGAGGAATTTGGCCTAACAGTATTTACCCTGACCTTGTAAGCCAGTTTATTCTCTTATATATGCGAGACTCCCAATGGGAGAATCGCATATATAAGCTGATACATTGGCACAGGATACTTAATGTTACAGCAGCGCAGCTCCCTTCATTGAAGGGTTAATCGACCGACGTATTGTCGCTGCATATTAGCGTATATACATATACGTTTGATCACCACATTATGCATAATGATGCCGATATCATTTCTACATATCAGCGCCCAAACCACTAGAAGCCCTTGCCACCAATCTGCACGACGTGAGTTATAATCAATCTCACCAAATAGGCCTCGTTAACCACATCTTGTACCATTTCAATTATGCGACACCTATCCGAACTACACAACGCATTTCAAATCGTTGATTTGACATCGAGTCAAGTTAGTTCATTGTAATGTTGTTGGAGTTGGCACACAACGATAAATATTATAGCAAATTACACGGATCTCGTTTCACAAAGAGAAGAATGTTCTTTTTATCAACTCTAAAATGTACTATTAATTATATCTGATCGACAGTTGCTTTTTAGATTTACGAACCGAGGGACAAATTATTAAGGAACGTGATACCCCGTGTAAGCTCAGGTGTGAGCTATATTTCTTACTTAGATGTCCTGTTAAAATGTTAACATTGCTGTCAGTGACATACGAAGATCCTTGAACGAGAGAGACTTAGGCAGGGCATTTTGTTGTTGAAAGCCAAACTCATGCAGTGATCCGTTGGATGCCTATACTTTTTACAAAGCCAGATTATGTGGCTACATTTATTATATACCTACTCGATGCTCATTGTGAAAAATACTGTCACATTAAAGGCCCACTTAATTTTCAAATCACCAGATCACATTTTATCACATAATTTGGCTATAAGCAGTTTCATAATTATCGGTAATAGACACGTTTAATATCAGCGCGTGCGATGACGGCACGGCGTTCTTCAAATAACTTGCGATCGCTGTAGTTTATGATTGTTGTTTTCGATGAATATTGCGCGTTGCTTCGGGTTTATTTGATCATGTGATAAAAGGTATCTCACACTCGTCCTATTTTATACGTAATTTATCAACCTCGTCCTCTAAATTCTATTTGAGCCTCGGTAAACCTCGGCTCAAATCGAATTTAGTGAACTCGGTTGATAAATTCCGTATAAAATAGAAACTCATGTGAGATCCTCTATATATACAACATATTCCATGTTATATACCATTTGAAAGGAAGCTAAAAAAACATTGTATTATTAACTGATCCCGTCGAATAAACTGGGAACATGTTGTTTTTGTCGAGGTACCAAGGTGTGTCCTGTATTTAATTTTGATCCGGACTGTACTATAAAGTCTGGATAACTATATCTCTTAGTTTGAATTCTGATGCATTCTGGGGGGGGGAGTCTTGGAATGAATCTATATCACTTGGTGGACAGTCCTAGGCCACAGCTGCTTCGTATTCTGGTGGAATATATATATTTTTGGTTCCTCTTCCAAATGGTATATAATATGGAATAATGTTATCTGGGCATTCGAAAATTAAGTGGGCCTTTAATATTTAATGCAGATAACCATTTTATTACTGAATGGAATCTCCTATAAAGTTATAAGACGCTTATATACATTGGAATATATCCTATATTTATTACTGTGGACGTTTGCTTTGACCACAAAAGAGCAGAAGATATAGGATTATTCAGTCATTTGGAGAGAACGCGTTCAGGCAATGCACAAACAAACTACCCAATTTCGTTTGTTGAACTTATTGTCTAAACATTCTACGATTGAACTACTCGTCAATGAGTATTTAGTTATTCAAGGGTTAACAATTTATTTACTATATACTCATTGAAGAGTAATGGGAAATTATCAGATAATAAGTTCACCAAAACCGACCACGGGCGGGTTGTTGAACTTATTACCTGAACAGTTCATACCAATGAACAGAAAGCCATCTGAACTTGTCTTATATGCTCGTGTATTTGTCGTCTGCTCATATTTCCTGAACATTCCTCTTGATGAATACTAGACCATTCCAATGTATAGTTTATAACTGAGTGAGAGAATCCATTCAGTAATGATCAAGGAAGAAAGTAACTAACATCAACTTTCGACATTTATCCACCATAATTGGTGCACAAGAGACCGTGGGACATATTGATTACGCCCTCTAGGGTGTATACTGCCTGGCATATCTGGCGATGTCATAGGAGCATTGGAGTAATTGTGATTAAAACGTACTTGCTACTTTGCGTACCGGTTATACTTTTTGCAGGATGTATATTTTCACGGATGTATCTTCGCGGATGTCTCATTGTTGCAGTATGTAACTTTTATGCCCGCGTAAATTGCTTTCGATAGTCAGTTGTGAACAATGGCTGGGCCAATCATGAAGATTGTATTGTGAGAACACAATGCATAATATAACAGCTACCGTTACCAATGAAGTATGTCTCTGTAGAAATGTAGACTAAAGGTTGTATTGCGAAGTATCGGGATGTATTTCATCCTATTAGTAGATTTTTGGTCCGCATTTAGAGGCTTTCTGATATAGTGAATGAGAAACCTTCAGTGATAAGCCGTAGTTGCTGTAATAATTTGAGGGATGAGCTGTTTTAACGGAATTCTGAGGTCGTGCGTTCATGAAAACAGTATATTTCATATTTTATATATTGATAATACTATGATCTTGAGGGAGTTAACATTTCTGATTATGGTTTCGTGTTTACATTGTAGTGGATACTTCGGTTGTTCTGTAAACTCTTATTTATGGCAGCACCATACACGAACTTCGATTATTCCTAGTACATGTACATTTATGTGTACGGTGACGTTTTGAATTAATTGGCTGTATACACCTACATATATTCCACATTATTTTGACAATAAAATGTTCTTTCACGTCACTACACCAACACGAAAACCATAGTCAGAACTGATAACCATCAATATCATATTATTAGGCATGTATATAATATAAAATATATTGTTTTCACGAATGCACCACCGCAGAATTCCGTTGAGATAACTAATCCAACAACTATATACGGCTTATCACTGAAGGTTTCTCATTCACCACAACAGAAACCCTCTCAATTGGGACCAACACTCTATTAATTGGATTATAAATACACCCCGATACTTCGCAATACCACCTTTAGTCTACATTGTTATTATTAATGATAGAGTGCCTGATATCCACACACCAAGCAAAGCAGGATTGGGCAGGGCACTTTGGGTTATTACATAGAGTTTGATTGTTGATTTTAATTGATCTTTTTTTTTTTTTTACTTATTTACCCTTATATAGCCTAAGTCGTTTACCCCAATTATGTGCATAGTATGGCTTGAATCTGACATGCCAGTTATATATCTTTAGTGCTAAATGCGTTGTTGTTGGACCAATATCCAGGGAGTATCAAGCTTGGAAAATACCATGCAAATGAAATTCTCCGAAATTGAAAGTTTGTACTGTCTGGTCTGGATAAGGTGTGCAATTAGAAATTCGATCTAGGACACCCTCCCCTCCAGTCAAATAAAAACCACATAGCCACGTCCCTGTGAGTAATATAGGAATAATTTGATCGGCAGCCTGTTAATTGTCTGCCGATACCGCCATTCTCCACGCCCGGGCTAACTCATCGTTAAGCACAGCCAGATACCCAGTTTAAACACCAATTCTCAATTTGCCATGTTTACTAAAGTGTCGTCATGCATTTTAGAAGCCATCCATTAAGTCGATTCCGACAATTATGCCACGACAATCTAAGTTCGATGAATATAATTATTCTATTGTGTCGGAAATATGTCGTGATTCCTGCAAATTAATACAGTCCATGTTCGAGACGCCCGATTAATAGCGTGATATACCGCTGCCAGCCCAACCATGTTGGTATATAGTCTGTAGAAATTGCTATATTTACCGAGCGGAGTTTGCAGACAGAATGAAGCCCACACGTACGGCTGCATTCACACAGTTACAGTTTACCTGACAAATGTTATGGGAAACCGTCGCGAATGGCTTTATGTACATATTTTGAATTATTCTTTTTGGGGAATACGTTGCATATACTATGCGTTATTGTACACATATATATCTTATTAGAGCTGCGAAATGGAAACGTCGTTCAATCATTAGGCAATTAAATGCTGAATAAAGTTGACAAAAGAAATTATAGCGAAACAAAGCAGACAGTGGAGCTATATGTATAAATATTAGCACACAAGAAGACATGCTTTATCCACTTGTATTATTATTATTGGGTCAGGCATATGTTTATAAAAACTGAATAGTGTGCACCATAATCATCTAAACACATACATTTTGGGAAAAAACTACAGTTGGAATATAGTCAAATATTGAAATATAACTGATCAAGGCTTCAAACTGAAAGTCCGGATTCGTCATCTCTAGTTTAAACCTCCGAGTTTAAACCTGGTTTATTTATAGCTACATCCAGACAAACCGGATGACATGGGAAATGGGACGATGGGAATGTAATCTCGACTCGACCTGTGAAATTCATTACCAAGGAACATGTATTAACAAAAAAACATATTACCTGCGTTGTTTTTTCAATGTTATAAAGTTCCATGGCAGACCACAAGCAGGCCGGTACAATGGTTATTGGCACGCCCTCAATTAACGCGAGCAAATGCACGCTTATAACATCTCTCACGTGGGAATGAATCAACTGCATGCGACACGATACTACGAAGCCGCCACCCTCACATTTAGAACGCCGTCAATCTAAATTATGTGTGTGCAGCACACCCCATAAAACAGCAGTCCAAAAATCTCATCTCGTTTACGTATACCAAGTTTAAAACAGATGAAGACGAATCCGGCCGGCTCATCTCCAGATTAAACCTGATTTACGGAAACTTCTTGCTTTAAGCCGCCGTGTGACAGTTACAGTGTTAACCATATAGTTTAAACTCGAGACACAAGTTGAAACCATGTCCAGCCAGTCCATGGTTTAGCAGTGCGTCTCTATTTGTCGTCGAGTTAAACAATCGCACTTGACTAATTAATATATACGGGCCGCCACGCTCTATCGACTACAACGATTAAGATAACGAGCATATGTATTGTGATTTGGAATTTACAGACGAGAAGCGCTGATATCTGTAACGTGTATGGGATACATTTTTGCCAATTGCGATGTTTTGCGATATACAGCCATAAACCGTCAACTAATCAACATCATTCGACGGTCCAGCAAGCGGGGTTTAGTGAGGCTAGCCCTGAGATGACGACTACGTGTTTTCTGGACCGCAGTTTACAATTGTTAAACAATCAGTTTATATGTAGAGCTATAAGGTAAGATAGACAGCTTGGTGTTATCATGTCACGATTGATTCATTCCCACACGAGAGTTGTTATCAGCGCTTGCTTGCTTGCTTTAATTGATGGCGTGCCAATAGCTATTGCTTGTATGCTCATCTCACCGAATAGAGTTGACAATCAGCCAGCCACTGAACGACCACAAATCTATCTTGGATCCGGTTTGGTTAGGCTGTCAGTGTAGGTTTAAACTGTATATAGTTGGCTAATATTATTCCTGTACTTATATATATACAATTATCCTGGCAATGTCAAAACACCATAATGGGTGGTATAAATGTAGTTGGTGGTAGTTACATGTGTCCAACCTCCAACATCGGTGGATGTTGAGAACGCTTTAAGGTCAGAAAATAGCAGTTCAGTAGGACTTTTACCTTCAACTGTCTTTATACATTCTAGACTCCATGTGGGGCCAGCTCAGCCAATAATTCCGACTCACGTGAATCAGCTATTTCGTGTGCTATTATTCCAACACAGATTCTATTCTTGTTAGGAGTAATCAACACTGGTGTTTGTGCAGCCGATGTGAATTGGTGAATAGCGTCAACTTGAAATTTCTTTCAATATTCAATCAGGAGAGAGCTATATATATTGGCCCTGTCCCGACTGGCATGACAGAATGGAATTTCCCAGCAATACCTTGTGTTTCATCAATAGAAAACACAGAATGAAGTATATTGAGACTATAAGAAACCAAGAGTCAGCAATATTGGCACTTAGCGGAACATCAACTGCGATCGGTGGATTACCAGGAGTAACGGTTCAACCACACATATGTGTATGAGTGGTTTCACTGTAACCTTATCTGACCAAGACGCACTAAATCACTGTGTTATATTGAACAATAACTTCAATGTTATAAATTGCAAGAATGAATGTTAAAATGTGTTAAAAATATCGCCAGAGACTACATACGGCCACAGTGAATACAAGTGTCCATTTAGATGCGAATCGATACACTAAAATATAATAACACAAATTATTAATAGAAATACCAGCTGGAAATACTAGAATTAAATAAACAATGAGACACAAATAAATCAGACCACATGCAGGTGCTGTGGATAAACAAATAACTAGAGAAATGAGTGCGAATGAGAAATAATTAGACTTCAGCCCAGAAGGAAAACGCGCCCGTACTGTTATAAAATTAGCATGTCGGTATGCAATTACAAACGGATGATGAAATGAAGTAAAAAGAAGAGAGAGAGAGAGAGAGAGAGAGGATATAAATAAAATATATAAGAAACGGGGTGACAATGAAAAGGGAATAAATGAGTGAAGAAAATTATGAAATGACAAGTTCCAAACTGAATGAAAAGATACGATACATAATTCAAACAAACCGAAAATATAAAAGAGATGTAACATGAGACTTGGTTGCGCTTACAAATTGGCGCCGAAGGTTACAGGTACAAATGTCTTCAGCTTTTCGGACGATCACATATAGCTAGCTTTTCAAATGCCACCGTTTTATGAAGCGATATACGGCGCCATCCCATTCGCGACTAAAATGGCGACTCCATGTTAACAAAAACTTCATGGGTTAATTTATTAAGTTGTAGGATTAGAACTCGAGCAATTTCGATCTCAGACCTCAGGTATATAAATGTTAAACTAAATATTTTTATTTATTTCCTCCCTAATATTGCTTTTTAGTTATCTAACACTACTCAAACATGTGCATACTTATGGGAGGCCAAATTCACATTTAATAATGAATTGCGCTTAAGCGCAATTGATTGCGCTTAAGCGCAAATACCACATATTGTGCTTAAGCGCAAATAGGGCATTTACGCTTAAGCGTAATTAAAGCGTAATTAATTACGCTTATATAAGCGCAATTAATTGCGCTTAAGCGCAATCAATTGCGCTTAAGCGTAATTGTGACTACTATCTAACCTACCCATAAACTATTAGCATGACCTGGTGTATCACCTAGCAACACAAGATGAGCATTGGGCTAATTTTTACCTGTACTCAACAGTCAACTGTGAGTATGTGTTCAACAAGGAGAATCCCTAATTACATATTATCAGCATCCCTCTATCCAAAGAATTGATGTCGCCTTCCCGGAACTCTAGTAATGTTTTGTATGATGTTTTTAATGTATTTTTGCACAGATTTTAGCCTTTACTATGGTAATATCCTATACATGCATGCGGTGTCACTGCATGAGGCCTTTCTTACCTCATACAGTAATGCTCTAATTAATCGACTTCTTAACCACAGCAGAATTATGGGTAACTTTTCAGGATTTAGTCGGAAATATGGCTTGTTGCCATTCATCGAAAAGCTCTCTCTCGAGCTTTCCGATTAATGGCAACAAGCCATATTTCCGACTAAATCCTGCTTTGGTTAAGGAGTCGATTAATTAGAGCATTACTGTATGGTTTACTTATTGACTTAAATCAGGGGGAAAAAACCCTATTTTCATATTATCAGCATCCCTGTCCAAAAAATGGTGCGTAATTACTGGAGCTTGGGTGTCTCAGTCCTGGAGCTCTAGTTTTTCTTATTAAATCAGCATCTCTTGCACAAATATATAGTATTTCCATGATCATATAGTGTGAATGTGGTGTCACCGAGGGCTTGCTTCCCTCATATGGTGTGCCTGTATACTCGAACATTGAAGAAAATCAATGTCGCCCCGACTAATACAGAAAGTAGCCCCAACTAATATATACCGAAGATAATATAATGCTATCACGAGTCGCTCCAACTAAAACAGAAGGTGATACTATTGCGAGTCAGCCATTTTGATAAAGAAGTTGGGCTAGCTCCCTACCCATCCAAACCAATGAAACCAAGATGTGACATGTCAATAGGAGTTAATGCCAAGTTATGGAGAAACCTATTTATTCACCAGGGGTGTTTTGTTACATATAACCATGAATTGCGCTTAAGCGCAAATAATTACGCTTAATTAATTGCGCTTAAGCGCAATGATTACGCTTAAGCGCAATTGATCGCGCTTAAGCTCAGTTAATTATTAAATGTGAATTTGGCCTCCCATAAAAACTCAGCCTCACTAGTCTCGTGCATTGTGACCACATGAATATGAAAAGCTGGCTACATTTGTGATCGATTTGAATAGCTGGCATAAACATGGGTGATAACGCTGGTTGAACAATTTTGTCAACACGAAAAGACACATTTAAAATGGTACTATATCTTTTTCTTGAATGTGTCTTTACTTTCTCTTTGGTTGTGAAAATGAAATAAGCATTATTTTGTTTTAACCCCAGCGGTTTCGACGTCGTGTTTCCTTGGTAAAATGTAATTATGTTATAAAATGGATCTCTAAATTCGTCGCAGTTATATACGAAATATATGAACCAATGTCCACCTCGCTATATAAAGCTCGGCTCGAATCTAATTTACTTCACTCAGTTAATAAATATCGTACATAATTGCGACTCATTAAAGATCCTCTAAAAAAATATATTTATCACATAATTAACCCACAAAAACAGTTTCATAATTATTTGGTAAGACACACGTGTAATATTAGCGCGTGCGATGACGTCACGCTATTATTTAAAGGACTTGCGATTGCTGAAGTTTATTATTGTTGTTTTCGATGAATACTTCGCGTTTATTTGATCATGTGATAAAAGGTATCTCAAACTCGTTCTATTTTATACATAATTTATCAACCTCGTCCACTAACTTCTATTTGACACTCGGTAAACCTCGGCTCAAATCGAATTTAGTGAACTCGGTTGATAAATTCCGTATAAAATAGAAACTAATGTGAGATCCTCTATATATATAGCTTCCATGAAAACACACGAACATAACGCAACTGTGCTCCTGGCCTGCATGGGCTAGTTCTCAGTATTCGCGAATAACAAAGAAACGTAATTCGAATACACCCGTTGAGTGCAGATCAGGTTGTCCGTTCATGTAAGTGCTCGGTTCGAAAACACCCGTGAGATCAGGTTCGTAGAAAATAATAGCGCGAACACTAAATTCCCGTTTTGAGATT
The DNA here is from genome assembly GCA_032622095.1 of Siphonodentalium dalli. Taxonomy (NCBI): domain Eukaryota; kingdom Metazoa; phylum Mollusca; class Scaphopoda; order Gadilida; family Siphonodentaliidae; genus Siphonodentalium; species Siphonodentalium dalli. The sequence goes on from CP136062.1 coordinate 107,446,217, forward strand.
CGACACACGTAATGACGTTGGTTTTCTGTCAGAAAGCTCGACTTAGAACGCGAGTCAATTGTCAAACTGCTTGACAGCTGGCAGCCGTGTTGGTTGACTGTTTTGATAGAATTTGTTCGCTGTACTTGTAAACAGATTTTAACTATAGCCTTAATGAATATCATTTCCAAGCATTATCAATAAAGTGAACACATTTACGATGCATTATCAGAATAGCTCGCAGACAAAATTGACTAATATTTAAATGATGAAAAGAAAATACAAACATAATGAATAGAGACACAGCGCTAACATCAGAGAGTTAGGCGACGCGAGAAAATATTGACATGATCAAATTTCAAGAATATTAACTTTACACAAAAATACACTTAATTTGGATTATCAAGACATCAAGGAGAGCGCTGGCAAATTGAAATTTTCGATATCGTATTCAAATGCGATGACACAAAACTCATATTTGCTATAGCCGCGAGGCAATCGTAGATAGAGTTCCATTATGAGCTGTTTTAATCACAAACCGCGCCGTTTAATAGCTGTAGATATACAAGAAGGCTATCGCTACCCGCGAGGAACTTTTTGTGTGATTGTGTCTTGTACTTCTTGACGACAAATTAGATATTATGACTGGGATAATATGCCTCGAACTATCCCAGTTAATTTCTCATTGCATGCTGGTCTACCTCGTGGGCAATTCTGAAATTAATTTTCACCTAAGCACTGTTGACCTTAATTTGCAGAAAATTAATCTAATTTTTGAGAGGTATAAGTATTTGTTTGAGATGTTTCTTGCCAGAGGTGTTTAGTATGTAGGGCGCCACTTGGTGAGCGATGTGCGATAAATAGCTCTCTAGAGGACATAATGAGGTGGGAACGTCTAACGGTTTAATAATCGAGTTCTTCACCGAGATGCAGGCGCCCAGTGACGTGGGAACTGGGCGTGTAGTGGTTCATCCAACTATGTTGTAAAGAAAATTTCAATAGTTGGAAATTTCGCGCTTGACATAACCACATTCTAAAATTCTAGAACGAAAATAGCTTAGTTTACAATCAACATTTAACGTACCTCTACAATATCTTTGGACCAATAATTGACTTTTTAGACTGAAAAGAACGTCAATATTTCCTACTATATATGGGTGTGATAATTTTTGGCAGTTGGAAAATCCACAAAGGAAGACGGTCTAGCCAGTCCCCGCACGTACATCCATAGGACTTACATTTAGAAAAAAAACCTTTTGAATATCGCGAAATGAAAAATTGATGGACACATTTACATTGGAGTGCCCCAAGCACGAAGAGACATGGTCAATGCCGGCCGGACTTGAATTAGCGCTTTAATGACAGGAGTTGAGCTGGCGCAGCATTAAATATCATGTGCCAGTGACCTTCTATAATAATAAAATAATAACTTTAGTTTAAAGACGTAAATCCTCATAGAGCTCTTAGGCTTTACATCAATACATATATAATGATGATTAGAACACAGTAAGAAATATCAATTATGTACAATGAGCTGCTCATCTGGCTACCATCAGTGGATCGGATGATACACACGTTGAAACAGATGCGTTTTAAGTTTCTATTACATATGCGGGTTTCCCACAGGGAGCCTCGCATATATACGAGAATGCACTGGGTTACATGTCAAGGTAATTATTGTTAGGCCAATTTATTCTCTTATATCTGCTCGGCTCATTATATACAAGAGAATGCATTGGCACAGGAAGTTTGCAAAATTCAGGAAGTTCCAGCCATTGAATGGTTATTATATATGAGTTGGAAATTTCAGACCAAGTAGGTTAATAAGGCCAATTTTGAAGGTGAATTTTCAAAACAAAACATATCCTCTATAACCTATAGTACGTATGCTATAGTACTAGAACAACACCTGTTCACCGTCACCGATATGAGAGATATTTTTCTAATTAAGTAAGAGTGGTCTAAACAAAATAAAAACAACAATGTTCAAGACCGGTCATTGGAAAGTTTGACAGGAGATATTTGCAGCAAACGCACTGCATTATATAGCTTAAGAACCCAACTAGGATATTCACTCAGTTTCCTATCAGAAATCATGAATGTCTGCGAGAAAATAAATAAAATATTTTTCATCGCTTCTTTTATTTTTTTGATGGCCATTGCAGAATTATTTTTGTTGTGTGAATGAACAAAACGACATAATACAACATAACTATTATTCTATCACGTTTGCAATAATCTGACAGACATGGACAGTCAAAATGATACATAACATTATGTTGTTTTATGGTTACTTTTCTTTCTTAAAATAGTTATTCAAATAGCCGCCAAGAAACTAAAATATGCAAACGAGCATTCCCCTACTTTCAGTCCAGCATATCCTCCCAGAAATACGCACATATTCGACCTGTAAAGTGAAATAGATATAATGAGATTATTTGATTCTGAAATAAGCAGATAATGGAGTCATGTCGGTTATTTAGTTTTATGGCGCGGGCCACCGCGAAAACACATGATAAAGAGCGTACACATGAAAAGTCGTGAGTTGGCTTATGTATATGTCATTTTGCGCACATAATCTGCTTAGAATCGCCTCATTATGAGTCGATAATGTGACTAAAACAATCCCATTTTCAGCAGATTATTGACTCAAATAGAGAAGATTTCAGCAGATTATCAACCTAAAACACGTTCCATTGCAAGGAGATAATGTGCGGATTTTTGAGAGAACAGGCTATTCAGTCTGACCGATATGGCTATCAGTTGGAAACATTTCGCGTATATGAGCTGTTTGGTTGGAAATTGCCAACAGTCATACAAACATGACGTATTAGTTGGAATTTTCGGTCTGCTTCGCAATGGAGTACCGTTGTCAATTCTAATTAGGGTACAACCTCTTGTCATGTCCCCGCAGAGCTTAAAATTTGACGAGAATTCAACCGAAGATTCTCGTAAATATTCTCGCAAAATACCATGGATTCTTGCGAAATAGTATGTTTGGATTCTCGCAAATTTGAATGGAATATATGCCCTGCACTCGTAAGCTTCCGAGGACCATGGCTACTTGCTGGTGTCCTAATGGAAGATTGAAGACAACATGGCGCTCACTGTATAGTCTTTTTCCCGTCCAACAACGACAGCCATTTAAAACAAAACAATATTACTTGTTATGTATATAGACACGACAGTATTTGTCAATGCACACGTGTCATGCATATTTGACTTTAAATGAATGAAATAAAGAGACGTTCCGTTGACAGGCATGGACAGAAAACAGCCGACCAAAATATTAATATGTATTGTCAAATAATATTAGCTACATTGGGGGCATGGAAAATAAATCAATTTCGAGGACAAAACTTCTGTTTGGCGGTGTCTCTGACCGAAACATGGGCGCTAGAATACCCATAACGGTGCCAAATTGAAACATGGACAGGCGCGAAACCTATAGACGTGAAGACAAAACGCACCCATTTCCAAATATACAAGGTCAAAATTTGCCGCTGACTATACACTACAATTAATACATTTATGTGACAAGTATGCATTTAAAGGCACGTGTGGCCTTAGTTGTCGAAAATATTCATATTTGTTCCAATCACCGTAAACAGAAAAACATTAAAACGCATACAGTTTCGTTCATATATACCATGACCATCGCGTAAACAGCATGTTATCATAAAGATTTACTATAGTTTACCTAAGCAAGAGCCTGATTGTGTTACAGAAGACAGCACAATGCTGCTGGCTAATCACACACAAATGGCATAAACGCTCTTTATTCGTTCCATATCAGGAATTCACCCACAAAGAACGCTCTTTATGCTTACCATCATAATATAAACAAACACCAGAAAAGTACTAATAGGGAATGCTCCAGACGGGAGACCAACCACCCACCCACAACAAATAATATAAACACACAATGAAAACATCCGCTAGCACATGCGCAATACGAGATCTGATATGATATTTTACTACGAATGCCATGATAACGCCTATACTATCAGTAGTACAGTTGCAATCAAAATAATACAAACAATTACCAGATATATATATTCGTTTAGGCCATGTTTATAGTCACAGTTGGCAGGGGGGTTTTGTGTCATATATTACATATGTTGAAAACTGGTTCACTTGGGATCTATAATTATGACTTGGGCACATATAACTTATTAGAACCGATTTTGGGCTCAGGGTAGCCTAAGGCAACTATATGTTTTTTTTTAAATATTAAAATTAGTATCATTCATTTAACTCCAATTTGGGCACTGTACATAACCTATTCCATCACTGTTAGGTATCTACTTCCAGCACTTTTGTTGTTTGTGGATAGGTATGCATCTATGCAAATAGTTTGCACAAAGTTTGGGCTCCTCGGTGGGTTTTAAGGGTATGGAAACAGCCCAACACCCACAGCACCCATGATAAAACCATACAGCACCCGTGCCTATGAAAACATATTTCTGAGTCAGCCATCTCTCAGACTATACCCATTCTGAAAATGATTCCACATTTCACTTTAGAATATATAGAGGCAATGGGAAAAGATGATTTGGGCACCTGAATGGCATTTTGGGCTCTGGTCAGGGGGGAATATTTGGGTTTTTTAATGGTTAAATTGGTATATTTAACTGGAATTGGGTCCTGTAAAGGTATATACTTCTAGGTCTCCTAGTGTTTTTGGAAAGATCTGCATCATTATAAGAAGATATGCAAAAGTTTGGGCTCCTTAGTGGGTTTTAAGGGTATGGAGACAGCCCAGCACCCATGACAATTCAAGTTAAATTGGTATATTTAACTTGAATTGGGCCATATGACCCATTATATGTATCTACTTCCAGCACTTTTGTTGTTTGTGGATAGGTATGCATCTATGCAAATAGTTTGCACAAAGTTTGGGCTCCTCGGTGGGTTTTAAGGGTATGGAAACAGCCCAACACCCACAGCACCCACGATAAAACCATACAGCACCCGTGCCTATGAAAACATATTTCTGAGTCAGCCATCTCTCAGACTATACCCATTCTGAAAATGATTCCACATTTCACTTTAGAATATATAGAGGCAATGGGAAAAAATGATTTGGGCACCTGAATGGCATTTTGGGCTCTGGTCAGGGGGGAATATTTGGGTTTTTTAATGGTTAAATTGGTATATTTAACTGAAATTGGGTCCTGTGACCAATTATATGTATATACTTCTAGGTCTCCTAGTGTTTTTGGAAAGATCTGCATCATTATAAGAAGATATGCAAAAGTTTGGGCTCCTTAGTGGGTTTTAAGGGTATGGAGACAGCCCAGCACCCATGACAATTCAAGTTAAATTGGTATATTTAACTTGAATTGGGCCATATGACCCATTATATGTATCTACTTCCAGCACTTTTGTTGTTTGTGGATAGGTATGCATCTATGCAAATAGTTTGCACAAAGTTTGGGCTCCTCGGTGGGTTTTAAGGGTATGGAAACAGCCCAACACCCATAGCACCCATGATAAAACCATACAGCACCCGTGCCTATGAAAACATATTTCTGAGTCAGCCATCTCTCAGACTATACCCATTCTGAAAATGATTCCACATTTCACTTTAGAATATATAGAGGCAATGGGAAAAAATGATTTGGGCACCTGAATGGCATTTTGGGCTCTGGTCAGGGGGGAATATTTGGGTTTTTTAATGGTTAAATTGGTATATTTAACTGAAATTGGGTCCTGTGACCAATTATATGTATATACTTCTAGGTCTCCTAGTGTTTTTGGAAAGATCTGCATCATTATAAGAAGATATGCAAAAGTTTGGGCTCCTTAGTGGTATTTAAGGGTATGGAGACAGCCCAGCACCCATGACAATTCAAGTTAAATTGGTATATTTAACTTGAATTGGGCCATATGACCCATTATATGTATCTACTTCCAGCACTTTTGTTGTTTGTGGATAGGTATGCATCTATGCAAATAGTTTGCACAAAGTTTGGGCTCCTCGGTGGGTTTTAAGGGTATGGAAACAGCCCAACACCCACAGCACCCATGATAAAACCATACAGCACCCGTGCCTATGAAAACATATTTCTGAGTCAGCCATCTCTCAGACTATACCCATTCTGAAAATGATTCCACATTTCACTTTAGAATATATAGAGGCAATGGGAAAAGATGATTTGGGCACCTGAATGGCATTTTGGGCTCTGGTCAGGGGGGAATATTTGGTTTTTTTAATGGTTAAATTGGTATATTTAACTGGAATTGGGTCCTGTGACCCATTATAGGTATATACTTCTAGGTCTCCTAGTGTTTTTGGAAAGATCTGCATCATTATAAGAAGATATGCAAAAGTTTGGGCTCCTTAGTGGGTTTTAAGGGTATGGAGACAGCCCAGCACCCATGACAATTCAAGTTAAATTGGTATATTTAACTTGAATTGGGCCATATGACCCATTATATGTATCTACTTCCAGCACTTTTGTTGTTTGTGGATAGGTATGCATCTATGCAAATAGTTTGCACAAAGTTTGGGCTCCTCGGTTGGTTTTAAGGGTATGGAAACAGCCCAACACCCACAGCACCCATGATAAAACCATACAGCACCCGTGCCTATGAAAACATATTTCTGAGTCAGCCATCTCTCAGACTATACCCATTCTGAAAATGATTCCACATTTCACTTTAGAATATATAGAGGCAATGGGAAAAGATGATTTGGGCACCTGAATGGCATTTTGGGCTCTGGTCAGGGGGGAATATTTGGTTTTTTTAATGGTTAAATTGGTATATTTAACTGGAATTGGGTCCTGTGACCCATTATAGGTATATACTTCTAGGTCTCCTAGTGTTTTTGGAAAGATCTGCATCATTATAAGAAGATATGCAAAAGTTTGGGCTCCTTAGTGGGTTTTAAGGGTATGGAGACAGCCCAGCACCCATGACAATTCAAGTAAAATTGGTATATTTAACTTGAATTGGGCCATATGACCCATTATATGTATCTACTTCCAGCACTTTTGTTGTTTGTGGATAGGTATGCATCTATGCAAATAGTTTGCACAAAGTTTGGGCTCCTCGGTGGGTTTTAAGGGTATGGAAACAGCCCAACACCCACAGCACCCATGATAAAACCATACAGCACCCGTGCCTATGAAAACATATTTCTGAGTCAGCCATCTCTCAGACTATACCCATTCTGAAAATGATTCCACATTTCACTTTAGAATATATAGAGGCAATGGGAAAAGATGATTTGGGCACCTGAATGGCATTTTGGGCTCTGGTCAGGGGGGAATATTTGGGTTTTTTAATGGTTAAATTGGTATATTTAACTGGAATTGGGTCCTGTAAAGGTATATACTTCTAGGTCTCCTAGTGTTTTTGGAAAGATCTGCATCATTATAAGAAGATATGCAAAAGTTTGGGCTCCTTAGTGGGTTTTAAGGGTATGGAGACAGCCCAGCACCCATGACAATTCAAGTTAAATTGGTATATTTAACTTGAATTGGGCCATATGACCCATTATATGTATCTACTTCCAGCACTTTTGTTGTTTGTGGATAGGTATGCATCTATGCAAATAGTTTGCACAAAGTTTGGGCTCCTCGGTGGGTTTTAAGGGTATGGAAACAGCCCAACACCCACAGCACCCACGATAAAACCATACAGCACCCGTGCCTATGAAAACATATTTCTGAGTCAGCCATCTCTCAGACTATACCCATTCTGAAAATGATTCCACATTTCACTTTAGAATATATAGAGGCAATGGGAAAAAATGATTTGGGCACCTGAATGGCATTTTGGGCTCTGGTCAGGGGGGAATATTTGGGTTTTTTAATGGTTAAATTGGTATATTTAACTGAAATTGGGTCCTGTGACCAATTATATGTATATACTTCTAGGTCTCCTAGTGTTTTTGGAAAGATCTGCATCATTATAAGAAGATATGCAAAAGTTTGGGCTCCTTAGTGGGTTTTAAGGGTATGGAGACAGCCCAGCACCCATGACAATTCAAGTTAAATTGGTATATTTAACTTGAATTGGGCCATATGACCCATTATATGTATCTACTTCCAGCACTTTTGTTGTTTGTGGATAGGTATGCATCTATGCAAATAGTTTGCACAAAGTTTGGGCTCCTCGGTGGGTTTTAAGGGTATGGAGACAGCCCAGCACCCATGACAATTCAAGTTAAATTGGTATATTTAACTTGAATTGGGCCATATGACCCATTATATGTATCTACTTCCAGCACTTTTGTTGTTTGTGGATAGGTATGCATCTATGCAAATAGTTTGCACAAAGTTTGGGCTCCTCGGTGGGTTTTAAGGGTATGGAAACAGCCCAACACCCACAGCACCCATGATAAAACCATACAGCACCCGTGCCTATGAAAACATATTTCTGAGTCAGCCATCTCTCAGACTATACCCATTCTGAAAATGATTCCACATTTCACTTTAGAATATATAGAGGCAATGGGAAAAAATGATTTGGGCACCTGAATGGCATTTTGGGCTCTGGTCAGGGGGGAATATTTGGGTTTTTTAATGGTTAAATTGGTATATTTAACTGGAATTGGGTCCTGTGACCAATTATATGTATATACTTCTAGGTCTCCTAGTGTTTTTGGAAAGATCTGCATCATTATAAGAAGATATGCAAAAGTTTGGGCTCCTTAGTGGGGTTTAAGGGTATGGAGACAGCCCAGCACCCATGACAATTCAAGTTAAATTGGTATATTTAACTTGAATTGGGCCATATGACCCATTATATGTATCTACTTCCAGCACTTTTGTTGTTTGTGGATAGGTATGCATCTATGCAAATAGTTTGCACAAAGTTTGGGCTCCTCGGTGGGTTTTAAGGGTATGGAAACAGCCCAACACCCACAGCACCCATGATAAAACCATACAGCACCCGTGCCTATGAAAACATATTTCTGAGTCAGCCATCTCTCAGACTATACCCATTCTGAAAATGATTCCACATTTCACTTTAGAATATATAGAGGCAATGGGAAAAAATGATTTGGGCACCTGAATGGCATTTTGGGCTCTGGTCAGGGGGGAATATTTGGGTTTTTTAATGGTTAAATTGGTATATTTAACTGGAATTGGGTCCTGTGACCAATTATATGTATATACTTCTAGGTCTCCTAGTGTTTTTGGAAAGATCTGCATCATTATAAGAAGATATGCAAAAGTTTGGGCTCCTTAGTGGGGTTTAAGGGTATGGAGACAGCCCAGCACCCATGACAATTCAAGTTAAATTGGTATATTTAACTTGAATTGGGCCATATGACCCATTATATGTATCTACTTCCAGCACTTTTGTTGTTTGTGGATAGGTATGCATCTATGCAAATAGTTTGCACAAAGTTTGGGCTCCTCTGTGGGTTTTAAGGGTATGGAAACAGCCCAACAACCACAGCACCCATGATAAAACCATACAGCACCCGTGCCTATGAAAACATATTTCTGAGTCAGCCATCTCTCAGACTATACCCATTCTGAAAATGATTCCACATTTCACTTTAGAATATATAGAGGCAATGGGAAAAAATGATTTGGGCACCTGAATGGCATTTTGGGCTCTGGTCAGGGGGAATATTTGGGTTTTTTAATGGTTAAATTGGTATATTTAACTGGAATTGGGTCCTGTAATGGTATATACTTCTAGGTCTCCTAGTGTTTTTGGAAATATCTGCATCAGTATAAGAAGATTTGCAAAAGTTTGGGCTCCTTAGTGGGTTTTAAGGGTATGGAGACAGCCCAACAGCCACAGCACCCATGACAATTCAAGTTAAATTGGTATATTTAACTTGAATTGGGTCATATGACCCATTATAGGTATCTATTTCCAGCACTTTTATAGTTTTTGGATAGGTATGCAACTATGCATCTATACAAATGGTTTGCACAAAGTTTGGGCTCCACAGTGGGTTTTAAAGTTATGGAGACAGCCCAACATACACAGCTCCCATGAAAAAACCATACAGCACCCGTGCCTATGAAAACATATTTCTGAATCGGTGATCTCTCAGACTATACCCATTCTGAAAATTACTCAATAGTTGACTTTTAGAATATATATAGGCAATGAGAAAAAAAATTATTTGAGCATATGAATGGGATTTTGGGCTTTGGTCAGGGGGGCAATATTTGGGTATTTTAAAAGTTAAATTGGTATATTTAACGTGAATTGTGACCCATTATAGATTTCTACTTCCTGTACTTTTAGTGTTTCATCTGTATAAGAATATGTGCAAAAGTTTGGGCTCCTCAGTGGGTTTTTAGGAGATGGTGACAGCCCAACACCCACGGCACCCATGATGAAACCATACAGCGGCTATGAAAACATATTTCTGGGTCAGTGTTCTCTCAGACTATACCTATTCTGAAAATTAATCCAGTTTACTTCAGAATATATGTAGGCAATGGTAAAACAATTCTTTGGGCACCTGAATGGTATTTTGGGCTCTGGTCAGGGGGAGGGGAATATTTGGGTTTTTTAATAGTTAAGTTGGTATATTTAACTTGAATTGTGACCCATTATAGATATCAACTTCCAGTACTTTTAGTGTTTTTGGAAATATATTCATCTGTTTAAGAAGATGTGCAAAAGTTTGGGCTCCTCAGTGGGTTTTAAGGGTGTGGTGACAGCCCAACACCCACGGCACCCATGATGAAACCATACAGCACCCGTGCCTATAAAATCATTTTTCTGGGTCTCAGACTATGCCCATTCTGAAAATGATATATTTTGGCACCTGGAAGTTATTTTGGGCTCTGGTCAAGGGGAGTGGAATATTAGGAATTTTAATAGTCAAGTTGGTATATTTAACTTATATTGTGCCATTATTGATATCTACATCCAGGGCTTTTAGTGTTATTGAATAGGTAAGCACCTATGTAAATGATTTCCCGTATTGGATTTAAGAGTATGGAGCCAGCCCAACACCCACAGCACCAATGGTAAACCATACAGCATCTGTGCCTATAGAATCATATTTTGGGGTCAGTGTTCAATCAGACAACACTCATTTATGAAACATGATTCCACATATGACTTTAGAGTATAGGCAGGCGATCAACAGAAAATATTTTGTTACCTGGAAGGGAATTTGGGCGAGGGGAGAGGAATATTTGTGTTTTTAATAGCCATATTGGTATTTTAGGCTTAGGAATCAGTCCAACACCCATACCACCCATGATAAAACATATGACACTGGTACCTATAAAATAATATTTTGGGGTCAGTGTTATCTCAGACACCGAAATTTTTTTTATTTGGGCACCTGGAAGGGATTTTGGGCTGAGGGGGAGGTGAATATTTGTGTTTAATAGTCAAATGGATAATTTTAACTTGAATTGGGCCCAGTAACCCATTTAATGTTTGGGCACGTTGAAGGGATTTTGGGCTCAGGTGAGGTGAATATTTGTGTTTAAAGTCGATTGGGTATTTTTTAATTTGTTAATGGGTAGATCTGCATCTGCATAAAATATTTACTGAAGTTTGGGCTCCTGGTTGGGATTGAAGGGCACGGAGCTGGCCCAACACATGCAGCACCCATGATAAATTCCAATGGACCATGCAACACCTGTGATTATGAAATAATATTTTGGGGTCAGTCTCAGACTCTACTCATTCTGAAAATGATTCCACATTTGACTTTAGAATATAGGCAGGCACTGAACAAAACAATTTGGCCACATGAAAGGGATTTTGGTCTCAGTGGGGAGGTGAATATTTGTTTGTTCATGGTCTAATTGGTATTATTAAATTGCATTTGATGAGCGAAATAAGCTCATATCAATATAGGCTCTGTGTGGAGATAAACGTCCAATATGGGACCATGATTTCCATACAAATAAGCACGCAACGGTCTTATTTTAATGAGCGAAATAAGTCCCTATTGGTATTATTTAATCACAATATACGCTCTATATGGACTTAAAATTCCATTTTTAAAACAGTCGAATATGGGACTATCTCCGGACGCAAAAAGCCCATATTGGTATTATTAAATCTACCGTTTTTGATCGTAACATATCCTCACAAAAATAGGTTGATAGTGGAAATAAATATCAACATATGATTCAATAGACTTATTTGATTCAGAAATAAGCCCACAGTGAGCTTATAGCCATTACGCCATTGAATCGCGAGGGTCGCATATATAAAACATAAAGAGTGTGCATCTGATATTGGTCATGTCTATGAAAAAAGCTAGATTAATAATAATAATATGGGTTTATTTCGTACGAAAATAGTCCCATATTGGACTGTTTAAAAAAACCGCGTTTTAGGTCCATATATAAAGCTTATATTAAATAACGCCAATATGAGTTTATTTCGCACATTAAAATAAAACCGTTATGTGCTTATTTTCACGAGGATGAAATGTACATGGAAAGTCTTGTGTTGGTTTATTCGTGTTATTTTTCAGCCTGTTCTTGAGAAAATAAGCCCATAATCTGATTCTGAAATAAGCACATATTAAGATTAAACCCTTATTCCGTTGATTGGCGCGAGCCACAGTGAGAACACCGTACAAAGAGCGTAGCTTTGGTAAGTCGTGTTGATGGAAAAAGGTTAGATTAAATAATGCCAATATGGGCTTATTTCGTATGTAAATAGTCCCATATTGTACTGTTTTAAACAGCCTGTTCCCAAAAGAAAACGGGCACATTATCTGCTTATAATAAATATTTTTTAGGTAGATAATCTGCTTAGAATCTCCTCATTTTGAGTCGATAATGTGCTAAAAATGAGAGCATAGTCACATTATCGACTGACAATGAGTCGATTGTAAACAGATTGTGTGCGGAAAATGACACAAATAAGCCAACTTACGACTTTCAAGTGTAAGCTCTTTAACATGTGTTTTCAATGTGGCCCGCGCCATAGAACCAGATAACGATATGATCTATTATCTGCTTATTTCACAATTAAATAATCATATTATGTACTTATTTCACATTATGGGCCGATTATGTGCGTATTTGCGCGAGGATATGTTGTGACACGAGCTCCATGAATTCCGTTCCCAGTTCCCAGTTCCCTATTCTCCTAAAATTGCACTTTTCGTTTACTAAATCGGCTGCGTAGCCAGAGTCATGGAGACCACCCGGGAATCCTTGTATTTTCGTGCGGTGCCACACAGCGGGGATCTATATGAAAGGGACGCGACCATGCAGCCCCTTCCAAATTTTCGAAAATTGGGCTGAAGTCGTGCATGGGGTGTCAAAATAGCACTTTTCGTTACTAAATCGGCTGCGTAGCCAGAGTCATGGTGTCCACCCGGGAATCCTTGTATTTTTGTGCGATGCCACCCAGCGGGCATCTATAGAAAAGGGACGCGACCATGCAGCCCCTTCCAAATTTTCGAAAATCGGGCTGAAGGCGTGCATGTAGCTAAACATAGCACGCTTTGTTACTAAATCGGCTGCGTAGCCAGAACCATGGCGGCTACCCGGGAATTCTTTCATTTTCGTGCGGTGCCACACAGCGGGGATCTATATGAAAGGGACGCGACCATGCAGCCCCTTCCAAATTTTCGAAAATTGGGCTGAAGTCGTGCATGGGGTGTCAAAATAGCACTTTTCGTTACTAAATCGGCTGCGTAGCCAGAACCATGGCGGCCACCCGGGAATCCTTGCATTTTCGTGCGGTGCCACCCAGCGGGCGTCTATTGGACAGGGACGCGGCCATCTAGCCCCTTCCAATTTTTCGAAAATTGGGATGAAGTCGTGCATGTAGCTAAACATAGCACGCTTTGTTACTAAATCGGCTGCGTAGCCAGAACCATGGCGGCTACCCGGGAATTCTTTCATTTTCGTGCGGTGCCACCCAGCGGGCATCTTTATGACAGGGACGCGGCCATATAGCCTCTTCCAATTTTTTGAAAATTGGGCTGAAGTCGTGCATGGAGTTAATTTTTGTTACTTTTTGTTACTAAATCAGCTGCGTAGACAGAACCATGGCGGCCACTCTGGAATCCTTGTATTTTCGTGCGGTGCCACCCAGTAGACATCTATTGGACAGGGACGAGACCTTATAGGCCTTTTCAATTTTTCGAAAATTGGGTTGAAGTCGTGCATGGAGCTCCAAATCGCACTTTTCGTTGCTAAATCGCCCGCGTAGGCATAACCGTAGCAGACACGTGGCTATCCTTGCGGAATCTTCTTGTGCCACCACTATTACATCTAAAAATCACAAACTGGGTCACATAAACTTGTCCAAAATAGGACATTTTTCGTTAGTCGATAATGTACGGAAAAGGAGACCCTATTAGTCACAATATCGACTCATATAGAGGCGATTCTAAGCAGATTATGTGCGAACAATGACAAGAAATAAGCCAACCCACTACTGTTCAGCTGTACGCTCATTAACATGTGTTTTCACTGTGGCTCGCGACTTAACACAAAATGATGACTATGACTCCATTATCTGCTTATTTCAGAATCAAATAATCACTTTATGTACCTAATTGGAATTATAGGTCGAATATGTGCGTATTTGTGCGAGGATATGTTGCTAAATCGCCTGCGTAGGCATAACCATAGCAGTCACGAGACTATCCGTGTGGATTTTTCTTCTGCCACCACCAGTCCATCTAGAAATCACAAATCAATTAACATGCTCCCGTCCAGCTGTTCACAAATTGAGCGTAAGTCGTGCGTGGGGTTAAAATAATGAAAAAAAATTAATTTTTCGTTGCTAAATCGCCTGCGTAGGCATAACCATAGACGCTACGGGGCTATCCTTGTGGATTCTTCTTGTGCCGCTACAAGTCCATCTAGAAATCACAAAATATGTCATATAAACTTGTCCAGCTGTTCAACAGTTGGGCGTAAATCGTGCGTGGGGTAAAAATATGACATTTTTCGTTGCTTAATCCTGAAAACCAGCACATTATTTGCTGAGAAGAAATAATAATTTAGGTAGATAATCTGCTTAGAATCGCCTCATTTTGAGTCGACAATGTGCTGAAAATGAGTTCCTATTAGTCAAATTATCGACTCATATAGAGGCGATTCTAAGTAAATTATGTGCTGACAATGACAAAAATAATAACCAAATTTTCAGGTGTACGCTCATTAGCATGTATTTTCACTGTGGCACGCGCCAAAACACGAAATGACGACTATGACTCCATTATCTGCTTATTTCATAACCAAATAATCACTTTAAGTACCTAATTAAAATTTAGGTCGGTTTTGTGCGTATTCGTGCGAGGATATGTTACTAAATCGCCTGCGTTGGCATAACCATAGCAGCCACGGGGCTACCCTTGTGGATTCTTCTTATACCACAATTAGTCCATCTATAAATCACAAACTAGTTCACATACGCCTGTCCAGCTGTTCAAAAATTGGGCGTAAGTCGTGCGTGGGGTCAAAATAATGAAAAAAAAGATAATTTTTCGTTGCTAAATCGCCTGCGTAGGCATACACATAGCAGCCACGAGGGTATCCTTGTGGATGCTTCTTATGCCACCACTAGTCCATCTAAAAATCGCAAACATAGTCACATAAGCCTGTCCAGTTGTTCAAAAATTGGGCGTAAGTCGTGCGTGGGGTCAAAATAATGAAAAAAAATCATTTCTCATTGCTAAATCGCCTGCGTAGGCATAACCGTAGCTGCCACGAGTCTATCCTTTTGGAATCTTCTTGTGCCACCAATAGTGCATCGAAACATCACAAACTAGGTTCCATAAAATGCAAGGAATTCCAGGGTGGCCGCCATGGTTCTGGCTACGCAGCCGATTTAGCAACAAAAAATGCAATTTTTTGCTCCATGCATGCACGACTTCAGCCCAATTTTCAAAAAAGTGGAAGGGCTATATGGCCGCGTCCCTGTCCTATAGATGCGCACTGGGTGGCACCGCACAAAAATACAAGGATTACCGGGTGGTCGCCATGGTTCTGGCTACGCAGCCGATTTAGTAACAAAAAGTGCGATTTTGAGCTCCATGCACGACTTTAGCCCAATCTTCGAAACATTGGAAGGGGCTATATGGTCGCGTCCCTGTCCTATAGATGACAACTGGGTGGCACCGCACGAAAATACAAGGATTCCCGTGTGGCCATCATGACTGTCTACGCAGCCGATTTAGTAACTAAAAGTGCTATTTTGACACCCCATGCACGACTTCAGCCCGATTTTAGAAAATTTGGAAGGGGCTGCATGGTCGCGTCCCTTTCCTATAGATGCCCGCTTGGTGGCACCGCACGAAACTACAAGGATTCCCGGGTGGCCACCATGACTCTGGCTACGCAGCCGATTTAGTAACGAAAAGTGCTATATTGACACCCCATGCACGACTTCAGCCCGATTTTCGAAAATTTGGAAGGGGCTGCATGGTCGCGTCCCTTTCCTATAGATGCCAGCTGGGTGGCACCGCACGAAAATACAAGGATTCCCGGGTGGCCACCATGACTCTGGCTACGCATCCGATTTAGTAACGAAAGGTGCAATTTTAGGGGAACTGGGAACTGGGAACGGAATTCATGCTCTTTACTTGCGCCAGTCTATGCTGGGCGCAAGCAATGTTTTCGGTCAGGATCTCTGTTTATCTGTTTATTTGTCTGTCCTTCCACGAATATGTTACGTCATATCGGAAGTACAGAATGTAAAGAATGCACATGCGCTAATATGAAATGATGGCACCAATTGTAATTTAAATCCACATTTATACTAAATTTGCATTGTTATCTCGTTTTATTTTGGTAATAAATCGTTCATAAAAGAACAAAATTGAAAGATTGCTTTCTTTGAAACTCGGAAAATTATTTGAGATCGAGTCTAAAAGATGCGTGCGGAATCGTTTTTTTTCTCTCGCATAGAAAATGATGTGCGAACAAATTTCTGGAAACTTTCTTCGACGTTCAAAACATTTCCGAAAGACGCAGGTGCATATAAACCATGTCCGGCCAAACGATCGAGCGCATGGTTCTAGACAAAATTGTACTGAAAAATATGTTGAAACATGGATTATTAAAGCGCCTTATTAATTAACTGGGAAAACAAGCTTTCTCATTCTCAAAGCAATTGGCATTTTGATGATATGTTCCCGAAGACCGTAGATCAGTCGCTATAAGGGCATGTTCACATTGACACATTGATAATCAAAGACTAACCAATGATCGCGTGTCTTTTATTTAATTGTGTCGGAATTGACTTTGACGTTTTTTGCCGCTGAAGTGCAATGACATACACAAAGCATTCTAGTCAAACTAGTAATGTAACCCAATTGGTATATAATATATAGCATCAGCGGCAACCAATCGTATTCACACCCTTCATATGAGCGATGTCTATATTGTTCTATAAATATGTCAAACAACTCTTACGTCATTACTAAGACCATAATTAGTGTAATAGATCAACTGGAGATAACAGAGATATTCTGTCCGTACACACAAATATTTCAGCGATGGATGAACTGAAATTTGATATCTAGATTCTCTATCGATCTCTCAAAAGAGGGCACAGCACCCGTGGTTCAAACTGCTGTTGGCAAGATATCACAAAACATGCCATATGTGTGATGGGTGCATTCTAGTGCAAATGTGTTTTACTACGGTTCGCGTCATTCAACTGAATAGCGGGTATAAGCTCACTAGGCTTATTTTGTATGTAAATAGTCCCATATTGTTCTGTTTTAAACAGCCTGTTCTCCCTAAAATCCGCACATTACCTGCTTATAATAAAGCTTTTTAGGTATATAATCTGCTTAGAATCGCCTCATATTAAGTCGGTAATGTGCTGAAAATTAGAACATTTTAGTCATAATATCGACTCATAATGAGGCTATTCTAAGCAGATTATATGTGGACAATGAAACAAATAAGCGAACCCATGGCTTTTCAGGTGTACGCTCTTTAATATGTGTTTTCACTGTGGCCCGCGCCATAATACGAAATCACGGCTATGACTCCAGTATATGCTTATTTGAGAATCAAATAATCACAATACGTAACTATTTCACATTATAGGTCGATTATGTGCGTATTTATGGGAGGATATGTTAGTTTTAAAAACCGTGTTTTATGTCAATATAGAGCTTATATATATTGCGATTAAATAAGCCAACATTAGCTTATATGAATACAATTAAGTGCTTATTTTCAAGAAAATAGCATGACCTCTGCATGGTAAATGTTGAGTTGTTTAATCGTCTTGTTTTCCAGCCTAGCTGTTCTCGTGAAAATAAGCACAACACGGGCCAATATCATATTGGTATGTGCTTATTTTCACGAGACCAAGCACAACACGGGCCAATATCATATTGGTATGTGCTTATTTTCACGAGACCAGGCTGACATCTGCATGGTAAGTCTTGGGTTGGTTTATTTGTGTTATTTTCAACACGAATTGCTAAAATAAGCATAAGGCGGGCTTATCGCATATTGAAATATCCCAAGCATATATTTAGTGTTCAATTAATGACAATATGCAGTCTGTTCTCGTAAAAATAAGCTCATAACGGGCTTATTTTAATGAGCGAAATAAGCTCATACTGGCATCATTTAACCTCAATATACCTGAACTTTTTATATATTGACCTAAACACGGTTTTTAAAACAGTCAAATGTTGGACTATTTTTACACGGAATAAGCCTATCTTTGGTATTATTTAATCTACTTTTTTTTCTTCGCAACACATCCTCATGTAATTAGGTTCATATTGGACCTAAATATTCACACTGTTCATATGGACTTATTTGATTCTAAAATAAGCCCACGGTGAGGTTATCTCTATCATTCCTTTGAATGGCGCGGGCCACAGTTAACACACATTATAAGGAGCGTGAATCTAGTAGGTCGTGTCGATGAAAAAAAGTAGATTAAATAATGCCAATATGGGCTTATTTCGTATGAAAATAATCCCATATTGGATTGTTTAAAAAAAAAAACCGTTTTAGGTCCATATAGAACGTATATTGCGGTTAAATCATGCCAAAAGGAGCTTATTTCGCTCAGCAAAAAAATCCCGTTATGAGCTGATAGCTACATGGTAAGTCTTGATTTGGTTTATTTGTGTTGTTTTGCACAACACGAATTGCAAAAATAAGCACAAAACAGGCTTCTCGCATATTCAAATATCCCACATAGGGCTGTTTTAATAACTATATATAGTTTAAGCACATATAGAGCGTATAGTGTTTTCGAATAATGTCAATATGCAGTGATACTGTACCCATGTATATGGTGCACATACCCAAATATACCGTGGTATCTACAAAAGTATACCCTCATACCCACATCTATAAGCGTTTTGTGTCCATATATAGCGTATATTGCGGTTAAATAATGCCAATATAAGCTTATTTCGCTCAAAATGTGCTTATTTTCACAAGAACAATCTGTATGGTAAGTCTTGAGATGGTTGATTCGTGTTTGTTTTCCACTCTATTGTCATGAAACTAAACACAATATGGGCTTATCTCATATTCAAATATCCAATATACACAAAAAAGGGCTGTTTTAATAGCCAGCGTTAGGCCCACATGGAGCGTTTTTGAGTTTTCAAATAATGTCAATTTGTAGCCTGTTCTCGTTAAAATAAACACATAACGGGGCTTATTTTAATGAGCGAAATAAACTAATATAGTCGTATTATTTAACCTAATATACATGCACGCTATATATATGGACCTATTAAACGCGGTTTTTAAAACAGTCCAATATCTAATTTTTTTTAATAGCAGCATATCCTCGGGTAAATACATGTAGGTTCATATTGGACCTAAGTATTCACATAGGTTAATTTTTGGACTTGATTCTGTAGTAAGCACACAGTGAGCTTATAGCCATTATTCCGTTGAATGGCGAGGGCCGCATAGAAAACACATTATAAAGAGCTTAAATCTGGTAGGTCGTGTCGATGAAAAAAGCTAGATTAAATAATACTAATATGGGCTTATTTTGCGTTATTTATAGGTCCATATATAAACCGTATATTGCGGTTAAATAACGCCCAAAGAAGCTTATTTCGCTCATTAAAACAAGCCCGATATGAGCTTGTTTTCACGAGAGGCTGAAATGTGCATGTGCATACAACTATTTGAATCTAATCTGGATTCATGGAGCATGCAGGTCGCTGTCACACTGTCAACAATTAGTCACATCCATGTCCCCAAGTCACGGTATTAATGACTTCTTCGATAACTCAATACAGAAACAAATATTTAATGATAATATTCGCACTAAACTTCTCAAAAATAGCAATCGACGTGATCATCCAAGGAACAAACTTAGAACGTATAGAACATTCAAAACGATGACTTCTATGGAAAAATATATCAACGTCATTTCCGTCCCAAAATAGCGTGAATCCCTGACAAAATTAAGAATAAGTTGCCACACCTTGGGCATCGAACGCGGACGCTACTTCGATTTCTACGGCGGCCTGGAACCGCCACCCCCTCTTCAGTTAGTATCCTGATATATCAGGTTACGTATCCTGATATATCAGGTTAGTATCCTGATATATCAGGTTATTATCCTGATATATCACGTTACGTATCCTGATATATCAGGTTACGTATCCTGATATACCAGATTAGTATCCTGATATATCAGGTTATTATCCTGATATATCAGGTTACGTATCCTGATATATCAGGTTACGTGTCCTGATATATCAGGTTATTATCCTGATATATCAGGTTACGTATCCTAATATATCAGGTTATTATCCTGATATACCAGGTTACCCCTCACCAAACTTCATATGGATCTTCATGGTGACCTCTAGATGGGAGCCATCTATTTTTTCCCGAAACTCGTTAGAAAACATGGCCGCCATCAGTCATCTTGGATTTCAAATTTGGATCCATTGGCACACCCAGCAGAACAAATATCGGAACAAATATTTTAAAACTTTATACAGGCGTGTTTTGGGTCACCTCTGGGGATATCAAATGTTTCCGAATTTCGTTGAAAGCATTTCCGCCTTTTTGGATTTTAAACTTTGTATGACTAAATGATTTGGCACACAATACAGACCACATCTTTTATATAGTCCTTACTGAACTTCATATGGATCTTCTGGGAGATGGGAGCCACCAAAAATGTCATTGAAAAACATGGGAGGTATCCAATTATTACGCAATTCATGAAAAGAAAACATGGTCGCCAGCAGGATTTCATTCGCACACCATGCATCCCTCATTTATTGGTGAAATGTTTTAAATGAAAACAAGAGATGGACTGTCGTCCGGTGCATACCCCCTTGTGGATTACCGCATAGTGTGGGCATATCTATAACTTATGACTGCTATACTCAGACAGATTGGACCCAAAAAATCAGAATTTTCATATAAACAAAGATGAATAACTATAGAACAAAAAACAAAACAAAACAGTTGAATGTGCCATTAAATGTCCTCATATTGGTGAACATCCATACAAAATTTCATTGAGATCCGAGCATTACTGTTCAAGTTATGACCTGAACAGACATCGGATGGACCAAACAGCCAACATTTCCAGATAAACAATGATGAATAACTCTAGAATGGAAAATCCGAACAAAACGATGGAAACCTCTATTTAATGTCCTCATAGTAGTGAACATCCATACCTAATTTCATTGAGATCTGAGCACTACTGTTAAAGTTATGACATGAACAGACATCGACGGACGTACTGACGGACGCACATACAGACGCACGGACGGACGGAAAATGGGGTATAACAATATCATCTACAGAATACAAGCCCATTGCGTACATTATTGTAACTTTTTGACTTTCCTTCTTCTATAGGAGTCCTTTATCATTCTATTGACAGCTCAGCATGAAATTAACACCTACCAACGTTGAGCTACAGTGTCATTGACACTTTCATTTGAACTTATTATCTAATCATTTCCGAAGGGAACTACTCGTCAATGATTATTTAGTATAGAAAGGGTTAATAATGGACTGGTCATCGCTCAGTGGATGGTTCGGTTCTTGTTAACACTTCCGTGACTGGGGCTCCTTGAAATTTTGCAAAAACCTGTGCCAATGAACTCTTTTATATATGCGAGTCTCCTACTGGTAGCCTCGCATATATAAGAGCATATACATTGGCCTAAAAATATTGACTAAGAATCCAACCAACCACAAGCCTCCGCCAATGAGACGACACTCTGGATTGGTCGAGACATAACCTGATATATCGGGATAATAACCTGATATATCAGGATACGTAACCTGATATATCAGGATAATAACCTGATATATCAGGATACATAACCTGATATATCAGGATAATAACCTGATATATCAGGATACGTAACCTGATATATCAGGATACGTAACCTGATATATCAGGATACGTAACCTGATATATCAAGATAATAACCTGATATATCAGGATACGTAACCTGATATATCAGGATACGTAACCTGATATATCAGGATAATAACCTGATATATCAGGATACTAACCTGATATATCAGGATAATAACCTGATATATCAGGATAGGTAACCTGATATATCAGGAAACTAACTGAAGAGGAGGTGGCGGTTCCAGGCCGCCGTAGATTTCGACGAAGCGGACCGAATTTGCGAAACATGCAATGAAATCGACAATTATTTACTGTACTTAATTCTTCTGTCAGACGAGAACATATCACCCAATCTGTTAAACATCCCCAACGAGAAACTATTTAAACAAATAATGATCAGCAGCGACTCAAAAACTATGCGGGCTTTGGTGCACACTTTTTCCACTATGGATTGAAAAAGAAAGGGGTTTGGCAACAGAGTAACGACTCTTAAATCGAGTACAACAAAAAAGGAACAAAGATTCTTCGACTTGAGACCATGTCAGTGTTGCCAGTATCAACTCTGAATGGTATGTTTGCCAATCATCTACATATATTATCTGAACGTATGATAGGCATATACCGGTATAACATATGTATATTGTCATATATAAGCATATGCCGCCATATATCATTGTTGTTACATTGTACTTAACTTTGTTTCATGTAATCCGTCCATTTTGTCTTGTTATTCTGTGTTCATGTACATTTGACCATATATGGTGTAACGTACAAATAAACATGATTGATTGATTGATTGGTAAGTCATGTGTTTATTCGTGTTGTTTTCCAGCCTGTGTTCGAGAAAATAATCCCATAACGGGCTTATTTTAATGAGCGAAATAAGCTCATATTGGAATTATTAAGACTCATTATATATGTATGCTATAATTGAACCTAAAACAAGGATGTTAAAACAGTCCAATGTGGGATTATTTCCATAAGAAATAAGCCCATATTGGTATTATTTAATCCACCTTTATTCATCGCAACATATATTCTCGTAAAAATAGGTTCATATTGGATCTAAAGATTCACATAGGTTCATATTGGACTTATTCGATTCTGAAATAAACCCACAGTGAACTACTACCCGCTATTCAGCTAAATGGCATGGGCCACAGTTAAAACACATTTTAAAGAGCGTTGCCGGATTCGTCATCTCAGGATTAAACCTCCGAGTTTAAACCTGGTTTAAACCTACATTGGCGGTCCAGCCAAACCGGGTCTAAGGGGGCGTTTTTGTCGTTCAGTTTCCTGCTAATTGACAACTCGATTCGTTGATATGAGCAAGCAGTCAAACTTAGCTCTTACCAATCGGACCAAAAGACAAGCCGATATAATGGTTATTGACATGTCATAAATTATCGCGAACACGTGCACGCTCATTGGATTTATTCATTTAGAAATGAGTATTGCTCAAGGACCATTAATCCGCTCTCTTTGTGGGTTTAAATCATCTGACAAAGGGCATGTCTATCAGCACGAGTTTCACGCGCTGTTTATAACTTTGTTTGTGATAGATTTTCTACACGATGCTTTACCCGCAAAGACAAACTTTGGTGTATTTACATTTATATTGTTTATATATTAAAGGGTATAGGAGCTGTATATACGTATGTTTGTTTGTCTGTTCGCAACTGTTCTAAAACTGATTTGAATATAAGAAAATATAATTTAAAAAAAATGAAAAAATTGTATTGTTAAATTGAGTAAGGAGTTGTATCTAACAAGAAAAACATATTTTAAAATTTATATTAATATTTGTTTGTTTTAAATTTAATTAAATATCTTTTTAAATTAAAATGTTCAAATGATCAAAATGTGCGCAAATTTGACGCAGGCTCCTTTCGCACGAAAGGGTCGCAGGCCCCTCTGACGCTGAATAAAGGCTCCATAATCGAGTCAATACTGGACCAAGAGGTCAGTCAAGTAAAAGCAATTTGCTTATGAGTGCACACAAGAAGCGGCATCAGAACTGTTTGAAGTGGGCAACCATATTACACGCGTTGCTTTTTTCAATGTATTAAATTTTCCGTCGTGCAGAAAATCAAAAAGTTCCCAGGTTTTGAACTGGTGGAATATTATGGGGATTTATGGGCGGAGCCAGAGTAGAGCTTTGTAGCATAATCTACATCAAAATATGTTATCAAATTTGACTCATATAGCGATATAAGTTTAGGAGTGCAAACTATGTGCATAGCATATCTGGCCATGCATTAGCATGGTTTTGGTGTCAAAATTAAAACGTTGAACCATTCAAATTAATTCGTAAAAAACACCAGTATTTGTGATTTCCACAAGCCAAAAAAAACACACACACACAGGATAGTTGTAAAAATCATATTGAAGGATCATGTCCATATCTGAGCAAAGCTCGCGTGCGAATGAATCAACTGTGACATGATAACATCAGTCGGCAGCCGCCACTTAGACACGCCCTCACTCGAGATAATTTACAGCTCCACCCTTTGATTGATTGTTTGACAATTCTAAACCTCGATGAAGAAAAGACGTATTTGTCATCTCAAGTTTAGCCTCGGTAAAGCTGGTTTAGCTGGACCACCGAATTAGATGGTTTAGTTGCCGGTTTAAGCTTATAAAACGCAAACAAAATACCGAAATTGACAAAAATTAATCCCCACATGCTTTATAGGTGTGAGTGCTTCTCGCTTATAAATTTCCAATCAAAATGTGGTCGCTGTCGTAATTATTGATTTTCGCAATCAATAAAACGAGGCGGTCCGCATTAGGAAAGTACGATTAATTATCTCGACGATACAGAGACACTACTGCTAAACCACTGGTCTGGCTGGACCAGGTTTAAACCAGAGATGACGAATGCGTCACTTAGACCTGCGGTCGCGGGTTTAAACCACGGATTTTGCTGACTCACGGCGGTTTAAACCTAGAGGTTTACGTAGACCAGGTTTAAACCTGAGATGACGAATCGGGCCCGTGAGTCTGGTATGTCGTGTCGATGAAAACATTGAGGTTAAATAATGCCAGTATGAGCTTAATTCGCTCATTAAAATAAGCCCGTTATGTGCTTATTTTTATGAGAACAGGATGAAACATGTCCTCGTGCAAATAGGTTCATATTGGACCTACATGTAACTATTCACAGGTTTATGTTGGAACTATCTGATTCTGAAATAAGTACATACTGAGTCCCTTATTCCGTTGAATGGCGCCAAACACCCTACAAAGAGCGTAGCTATGGTAAGTTGTGTTTATGAAAAAAGGCAGATTAAATCATTCCGATATGGGCTCATTTCGTATGTAAATAGTCCCATATTGTACTGTGTTTTAAACAGACTGTTCCCCAAAATTCCGCACATTATCTGCTTATAAATAATTTATTTAAGGTAGATAATCTGATTAGAATGTCCTCATTTTCAGTCCATAATGTGCTGAAAATGAGAATATTTTAGTCACATTATCGACTCATAATGGGGCAATTCAGATTATGTGCGGACAATCACACAACTAAGCCAACCCATAACTTTTAAGATGTACGCTATTTAAAGACATAATATGGATTTGTTCGGGTATGTGAAACTGATAAGTTAGCATTCAGGCGCTATGTCAACTGGAGGAATGTAGCATTTTAGTAACATATGGCAATAGTCCCATATTGTACTGCTTTAAAAGCCGAGATTTATGTCAATATAGAGCTTATATATATTGCGATTAAATAATGCCAAAATTATCGCTCGTTAAAATACGGCCGTTAAAGGTACTCAACCCGATAAAACTCCTCTCAATTACTATTTCAATGGCTTCGGGGGTCAAAAAAATTTGATTCGAGTCGAGGAAGTCACCCATCAAAGCTCAGATTTGTTAGATATCGATTTTAGAAATCTATTATTTTTCATTATCGGGAATTCTTACTGGCCCAGTACGTAGTCAATTATTACCACTTGATTATAGAGTTATCCATCCTTGTCTGTTTGAATAGAATTTTGGCGTAAAATCTCGAGCATGTTACCAAATTGACGGCAGTTATAAGTACTCATCTCGAGAACATAAGAATTTTCAAAAATCAATATCTAATAACTCTGAGCTTTGTTTGATGGGTTCCTCGACTCGAATAAAATATTTTTTACCCCCAAAGCCAAAGAAATAGTAATATAGGACCCTCTGATCGGATTGTTGTTGTTGGAATCTGTTGAGATGGGGACCCTCTTTACGGGTTGAGTACCTTTAAGTGCTTATTTTCACGAAAATAGCTTGACATCTGTATGGCAAGTGTTGAGTTGTTTAATCGTGTTGTTTTCCAGCCTGTTGACGTGAAAATAAGCACACCACGTGCCTATCTCATATTGTTATGTGCTTATTTTCATGAGAACAGGGTGACGTCTGCATGGTAAGTCTTGAGTTGGTTTATTTGTGTTGTGCCACAACACGAATTGCTAAAATAAGCATGACGAGCTTATCGCATATTGAAATATCTATATAGGGCTGTTATAATAACCAGCGTTTAGGCCCATATGAAGCTTATTTAGTTTTCAAATAATGGCAGTTTGCAGTCTGTTTTCGTGAAAATAAACACAAAACAGGACTTATATTAATGAGCGAAATAAGCTCATACAGAGGTATAATTTAACTTAATATGTATACATGTACGCTAAATATATGGACCTATAAACGCGGCTTTTTAAACAGACAATATCAGACTGTTCTATCGAACTAGTCCCATATTGGTATTATTCAATCTAATTTGTTTTCATCGCAACATATCCTCATGTAAATAGGTTCATATTTGACCTTTAAGTATTCACATAGGTTCTTTTGATTCTGATATAAGTCCACAGTAAGCTTATAGCCATTATTCGGTTGAATGGCGAGGGCAGCATTGACTATAAAGAGCTTGAATCGGGTAGGTTGTGTCGATGAAAAAAGCTAGATTAATAATACTGATATGGGTTTATTTCAGTAAAAACAATACAATTAGGGTAGCTTTGGTAAAGTAAGTGATAAACTAAGGTAGATAAAATAATGCCAATATGGGCTTATTTCTTATGTAAATAGTCCCATATTGTACCGTTTTAAACAGCCTGTTCCCCAAATTCCCGCACATTATCTGCTTATATAAAAAGTAAATATTCTAGGTGGATAATCTGCTTATGAACGCTCTCATTTTGAGTCGATAATGTGCTGAAAACTATACCAAATTAGTCACATTATCGCCTCATAATGGAACAATTCTAAGCAGATTATGAGCGGACAATGACACAACTAAGCCAACCCACAGCTTATCAGATGTACGCACTTTAAAGACATATTATGGACTTGTACGGGTATGTGAAACTGATAAGTTAGCATTCAGGCGCTATGTCAAGTAAATCGACCGTACCTCTCCATATAAATCATCGTCTGAACTACGCTCAATTGTAAATATTTACTTCTGGAATTATTTTGCCACAATATACGCTCAATATGGATCTAACACACTGTTTTTATAAATAAAACAGTACAATATGGGATTATTTCCATACATATCAAGCCCAAATTGAAATGATTTAATCTGCCTCTTTTCATCGACACGACTTACCAATTTCACGATCTTTATAATGTTTTCACTGCGGCCATAACGGAATAACGATTTAAGCTCACTATGGAGTTATTTCATAATCAAATTATTTCAAATATCAACCTATGCGAATAGCTACATGTAGGTCCAATTTGAACCTATTTGCACGACGATGTGTTTCATCCTGTTCTCGTAAAAATAAGCACATAACGCTGCGAAACGGGCTTATTTTAATGAGCGAATTAAGCTCCCATTGTCATTATTTAACAACCTAAACTTGTTTATCGACATGCAGCCTGTTCTCCCGAAAACCCGCAGATTATCTGCTTATACATAAACCTTTTTAGGTAGATAATATGCTTAGAATCTCATAAATTTAAGTCGATAATGTGCTGAAAATGAGACAATTTTAGTCACATTATCGACTGCTAATGAGTCGATTGTAATCAGATTGTGTGCAGAAAATGACACAAATAAGCCAACTCACGGTTTTCATGTGTATGTTCTTTATAGCATGTGTTTTTAATGTGGCCGCGCCATAAAACGAAATGACGGATATGATCTATTATCTGCTTATTTCACAATAAAATGTACCTATTTCACATTATAGGCCGATTATGTACCTATTTGAGGGAG
This sequence comes from Siphonodentalium dalli, assembly GCA_032622095.1. NCBI lineage: Eukaryota > Metazoa > Mollusca > Scaphopoda > Gadilida > Siphonodentaliidae > Siphonodentalium > Siphonodentalium dalli. The sequence continues at coordinate 107,474,691 of CP136062.1, forward strand.
GATATGTTGCGACACGACATACCAGATTCACGCTCTTTATAATGTGTTTTAACTGCGGCTCGCTTCATTCAACTAAATAACGGGTATAAACTCACTAATGGCTTATTTCCGAATCAATTAAGTCCATTGAAACATATGTTAATATGTATGCCCAATATGAACCTATTTTCGCGAGGATAAGTTGCGATGAAAAACGGTAGATTTAAAGGTACTCAATCCGTAAAGAGGGTCCCCATCTCAACAGATTCCAACAACAACAATCCGATCAGAGGGTCCTATATTACTATTTCTTTGGCTTTGGGGGTAAAAAATATTTGATTCGAGTCGAGGAACCCATCAAACAAAGCTCAGAGTTATTAGATATTGATTTTAGAAATTTGTTAATTGCTCGAGATGAGTACTAATAACTGCCGTCAATTTGGTAACCTGCTCGAGATTTTACGCCAAAACTCTATTCAAACAGACAAGGATGGATAACTCTATAATCAAGTGGTAATAATAACGAAATTTTGACTGTCTTCTGGGCCAGAAAGAATTCCCGATAATGAAAAATAATAGATTTCTAAAATCGATATCTAACAAATCTGAGCTTTGATGGGTGACTTCCTCGACTCGAATCAAATATTTTTGACCACCGAAACCATTGAAATAGTAATTGAGAGGAGTTTTATCGGATTGAGTACCTTTAATAATGACAATATGGGAGATAGTCCCATATTGGACTGTTTTATAAACTGAGTTTTAGGTCCATATAGAGCGTATATTGTGATTAAATAATACCAATAGGGGCTTATATCGCTCATTAAAATAAGACCGTTACGTGCTTATTTTTATGGAAACCATACATGTACTCCCATAGTGTACGTTTATCTCCACACAGAGCCTATATTGATATGAGCTTATTTCGCTCATTAAAATAAGCCGGGAGTGTGGCTATTTTCACGAGAACAGGCTGTGAAGTAGCATATACATGTACTATACATTCCTTTTTCATATACATATGTTGTACTTCCGTATATATTCATATTAAAATATTCTTCATATTTCATACAGAATACTATATCATTATGTCCATGCAGTGTATCACAACTACAATTTACCATATCTTATCCTAATTTAATTAAAGGTTTAAACCAAAACATAGTTCGTACTTTAATTGGGTCGGGTTGTTCCGGGTCGCTTGGTGTCGGTTGTGCCTGGGGCGGATGGTCCCGTTCCTGTATATACAACTATATACATGTGTATATAGTACATCTGACTACAGACCGAATCGGGACCACAGGGACAACTCGCGCGGGCGTATGTTAGGGTGGGTTGTCCAAATTTTCCGGGGCTGGTTGTCTCACGTTTTTATTAGCTCGTCTCAGGTGGAGCTATTGTCATCACTCTTCGTCCGTCGTCCGTCCATCGTCCGTCCGTCCGTCCATCCGTCCGTCTACAATTCTTTGAACATCTTCTCCTCTGGAACCATGAAACCGAATGGGTTCATATTTGGTGTGTATGTTTCCTAGGTGACTCTCATTCAGATTTGTTCAAATGAGGACACTGGGTCAAATGGTTGCGAAGCCAGGGCCATAACTCTTTGCCACCATAGTAATTCTTACAACGACTTCTCAAATTTCATTGGGCCGAATGGGTTCGTATTTGATACAAAGGGTCCTTGGGGGACTGTTATTCAGATTTGTTCAAATGAGGTCACTGGATCGAATGTGGGCGGAGCCAGTGACGTAACTAAAAAAAAAATTTAATTAAGATTTTTTGAATTTTCACCTTGCTCAATTTAACAAACAAAAAAATTAGTTTTTAAACATTTTATAAAATTTGAAAAAAGTGACACCATTATAACATCTGCAGAGTTATGAAACTTTAATCTTTAATGAAATTACAGAAATATTCCATTACCCATCCCCCATCCCATATGGCCCAGACCCACCCCACCCTGCAGTGGCCTGCACCCAACCAACATCCCTTCCAACGGATATCATCTCCAGCTTCCAACTTTAATACCTGTTCTATTAAAGTTGCAGATATATCTTTGTGGATAGACAGAGAGAGACACATGTCATTAATCTAGATTACAATAAAATGTCACCTGGCAGCTTGTGTAAACATTACTGCTAGCAATTTTAAACAAACTGCCTGAATTTAGTGTCTGACATTTGCATAATGAGGTCCCCAGAGGGTCAATTTAGTGTTGCAACCCTGTACGGGTTGCAACCCTGTACGGCAGGCTAGCATCACCAAATACACCCTCCATGGACCTAATTCTGCTTAGGCATCATCTTCTGGGAAGTATCTTAAGTATCAAATTGAAATTTTGTTTTAGTTACTTTTTTACTTTTTCCCTTCTGTTCAGTTTCTATGCCCCCCCCCCCCCCCCCAATTTGCAGAAGATAAAATGCATAATTGAGGTGCTCAATGGGTGTGCATTACAAACTTCAACTTTAGAACTTAAATCTGTTCCTATATAGGTTTCCCATGGCTGGTGAGGCCTAATCAGACTGAGGATGAATCTGGTGATGCTAGCACACCTTGCGGAATATTGTCATTAAATTCACCATTTTGGGACCTCATTCTGCAAATGTCTGACACACTATATGCAGACATGGCTGGCATATTATTTTCTTAACAACCGATTATCCAGATGAAATCATACCCTGATTTTTCAAAGAAACATTGGGGGGGTATATTGGATTGAATTTGTCTTATGTCTGTCAGGCGGTCCTTCCACTCGTCTGTCTGTTGGGATGTCTATCCATCCGTCTATCAACAATTGTTTTCTTCTCCATATTAAAGACCAAATATGTTTATATATTTCAGTGTGCATGTTCCCTAGGTGACTCACAATCAGATTTGTTCAAATAAGTTCATCATATCAAATAGGTGCGAAGCTAGGGCCATAACTCTTTCCCTCCATAGTAAATCTTAAAATTTCTTCTCAAGAACCATTGAGCCTATATTAGCTTATATTTGGTATGGATGGGCCTTGGGTGACCGGGTTCAGAATTGTTCAAATTGGGTCATTTTAGGAAATGAGGTCCCCATATGGTGAATTCGTTGATGCTTTTCCACCTTGGGGAATAGTGTCATTAAATTCACCTTTTGTGGACCTCATTCTGCAAAGATCAGACATACTAAATACAGACTTGGCTGTTCCAATATTATTTTCTTAACCACGTACCACTTATCCAGGTGAAATCATACCCTATTGGATATTGGGGGGGGGTATATTGATATTACTAGATGAATGGATCTCATAGATGGGGATTCACATTTGTTCTAATAGGGGCAGAGATAAGAGATTTAACTCTCCTATATCCTTGTACTAGTTGTAAAATTCAACCTAAGAGGGGTGTGCAAAATGATTTCTGTGAACTTAGTACTGTGGTATGGTTGTCTTCTGTAAAATGTAAGAGGTTGGAGATTTGTCAGTGGTGTGCAATTAGAAATTTCAAGTTGAAGAGCCCTGCTCATCGGAGAACCTCCATCTATGTCCATGTTTATAACTACTTGTCTTAAGTGATATTGTCACGTACTGACTCTTGTAGTCTTCAGAGTCCCATTCTTCCCAGTCTTTACAGTCTGGTGAGCGACCCACAGTCATTGACTGTCTTGTTAAATATTTGTTGTCATCTTCACATTTTTTGTTTATTTATTCTTGGAAATGTAATTTTCATATTTTAAGACACTACTATATTACACGATTTGATATCCCAATATATTATTATCTTAAATTATTTGCCATCGTTTTGTCGACGTAATCGGTAGTATACGGATGGCGACGATGTCGGTATTTGAGATTGGACACCTGAGAACTATCTGAATATGAACACCAAGTAACAGTCTGTTTATGTGAAACTGAGCTTATTTCAAAATTGCGCGAAATAAGCTCATGTTGGCAATATTTGAAAACTTAAATAAGCTCTTTATGGGCCTAAACGAATAGCGTACAGGAAGGTAACACCCTGATTGTATAGATTACCCAGGGTATCCCCCCTGAGTGTATAGAATACCCCGGTTTACATGGCCCAATTCAAGTTAAATATACCGACATTAATATTAAAAAACATATTTTGTCCTTCACCTGAGCCCAAATATGATTTTAAAGACAAGGGTGCTGTATGATTTATCATGGGTGCTGTTGGTGTTGTGCCAGTCTCGGTAAACTTAGCGTACATTTGCTCCCATAGTTGCGCACGGTACGAGCGCGACTAGCAATTGTACTTCGAAATTCATTACGACTGGTGTTGTGCCACCTGCTCACCATTAAATCACTCCCATGTGCCCAAACTTTTGCAAACCTTCTTATACTGATGCACATCTTTCCAAAAACACTACTAGTAAGAGACATAGAAGTAGATACCTATAATGGGTCACAGGGCTCAATTCAATTTGACCATTAAAAAACCCAAATATTCCCCTCCCCCTGACCAAAGCCCAAAATCCCATTCAGATGCCCAAATAATTTTTTCCCATTGCCTCTATATATTCTAAAGTGAACTGTGGAATCCTTTTCAGAATGGGTATAGTCTGAGAGATGGCTGACTCAGAAATGTTTTCATAGGCACGGGTGCTGTATGGTTTTATCATGGGTGCTGTGGGTGTTGGGCAGTCTCCATACCCTTAAAACCCACCGAGGAGCCCAAACTTTGTGCAAACTATTTGCATAGATGCATACCTATCCACAAACAACAAAAGTGTTGGAAGTAGATACATATAATGGGTCATATGGCCCAATTCAAGTTAAATATACCAATTTAACTTGAATTGTCATGGGTGCTGTGGGTGTTGGGCTGTCTCCATACCCTTAAAACCCACTAAGGAGCCCAAACTTTTGCAAATCTTCTTATAATGATGCAGATATTTCCAAAATCACTAGGAGACCTAGAAGTATATACCTTTACAGGACCCAATTCCAGTTAAATATACCAATTTAACCATTAAAAAAACCAAATATCCCCCCTGAATAGAGCCCAAAATCCCATTCAGGTGCCCAAATATTTTTTTCCCATTGCCTCTATATATTCTAGAGTGAAATGTGGAATCATTTACAGAATAGGTATAGTCTGAGAGATGGCTGACTCAGAAATATGTTTTCATAGGCACGGGTGCTGTATGGTTTTATCATGGGTGCTGTGGGTGTTGGGCTGTCTCAATACCCTTAAAACCCACTGAGGAGCCCAAACTTTGTGCAAACCATTTGCATAGATGCATACCTATCCACAAACAACAAAAGTGTTGGAAGTAGATACATATAATGGGTCATATGGCCCAATTCAAGTTAAATATACCAATTTAACTTGAATTGTCATGGGTGCTGTGGGTGTTGGGCTGTCTCCATACCCTTAAAACCCACTAAGGAGCCCAAACGTTTGCAAATCTTCTTATACTGATGCAGATATTTCCAAAAACACTAGGAGACCTAGAAGTATATACCTTTACAGGACCCAATTCCAGTTAAATATACCAATTTAACCATTAAAAAAAACAAATATCCCCCCTGAATAGAGCCCAAAATGCCATTCAGGTGCCCAAATATTTTTTTCCCATTGCCTCTATATATTCTAGAGTGAACTGTGGAATCATTTACAGAATGGGTATAGTCTGAGAGATGGCTGACTCAGAAATATGTTTTCATAGGCACGGGTGCTGTATGGTTTTATCATGGGTGCTGTGGGTGTTGGGCTGTCTCAATACCCTTAAAACTCACTGAGGAGCCCAAACTATGTGCAAACCATTTGCATAGATGCATACCTATCCACAAACAACAAAAGTGTTGGAAGTAGATACATATAATGGGTCATATGGCCCAATTCAAGTTAAATATACCAATTTAACTTGAATTGTCATGGGTGCTGTGGGTGTTGGGCTGTCTCCATACCCTTAAAACCCACTAAGGAGCCCAAACTTTTGCAAATCTTCTTATACTGATGCAGATATTTCCAAAAACACTAGGAGACCTAGAAGTATATACCTTTACAGGACCCAATTCCAGTTAAATATACCAATTTAACCATTAAAAAAACCAAATATCCCCCCTGAATAGAGCCCAAAATCCCATTCAGGTGCCCAAATATTTTTTTCCCAATGCCTCTATATATTCTAGAGTGAAATGTGGAATCATTTACAGAATGGGTATAGTCTGAGAGATGGCTGACTCAGAAATATGTTTTCATAGGCACGGGTGCTGTATGGTTTTATCATGGGTGCTGTGGGTGTTGGGCTGTCTCAATACCCTTAAAACCCACTGAGGAGCCCAAACTTTGTGCAAACCATTTGCATAGACGCATACCTATCCACAAACAACAAAAGTGTTGGAAGTAGATACATATAATGGGTCATATGGCCCAATTCAAGTTAAATATACCAATTTAACTTGAATTGTCATGGGTGCTGTGGGTGTTGGGCTGTCTCCATACCCTTAAAACCCACTAAGGAGCCCAAACTTTTGCAAATCTTCTTATACGGATGCAGATATTTCCAAAATCACTAGGAGACCTAGAAGTATATACCTTTACAGGACCAAATTCCAGTTAAATATACCAATTTAACCATTAAAAAAAACAAATATCCCCCCTGAATAGAGCCCAAAATCCCATTCAGGTGCCCAAATATTTTTTTCCCATTGCCTCTATATATTCTAGAGTGAAATGTGGAATCATTTACAGAATGGGTATAGTCTGAGAGATGGCTGACTCAGAAATATGTTTTCATAGGCACGGGTGCTGTATGGTTTTATCATGGGTGCTGTGGGTGTTGGGCTGTCTCAATACCCTTAAAACCCACCGATGAGCCCAAACTTTGTGCAAACCATTTGCATAGATGCATACCTATCCACAAACAACAAAAGTGTTGGAAGTAGATACATATAATGGGTCATATGGCCCAATTCAAGTTAAATATACCAATTTAACTTGAATTGTCATGGGTGCTGTGGGTGTTGGGCTGTCTCCATACCCTTAAAACCCACTAAGGAGCCCAAACTTTTGCAAATCTTCTTATACGGATGCAGATATTTCCAAAATCACTAGGAGACCTAGAAGTATATACCTTTACAGGACCAAATTCCAGTTAAATATACCAATTTAACCATTAAAACAAGACAGTCAATGACTGTGGGGTCGCTCACCAGACTGCAAAGACTGATAAGACTGGGACTCTGGAGACCACAACAGTCAGAACTTTTCATAATCACTTTAAAAGAAGTAGATATCTAAAGAGTTAAATCTAAAACAAAAAAATTGGAGTTATGTCCCTGGCCCCGCCCACATTTGACCCAGTGACCTGATTTGAACAAATCTGAACCCCAGTCACCCAAGGATCCTTCATACCAAATATGAACCCATATAGCCTGATGGTATTTGAGAAGAAGTCACTTTAAGAATACTATGGAGGGAAAGAGTTATGGCCCTGGCTTCGCAACTATTTCAAGTAAACTCATTTGAACAAATCTGAATGTGAGTCACCTAGGGAACATCCACACCAAATATGAAACCATTCGGTCTTATTGTTCTGAAGATGTTTAAAAGAATTACTATGGTGGGAAAGAGTTATGGCCCTGGCTTCGCAACTATTTGACCCAGTGACCGCATTTGAACAAATCTAAATGAGAATCACCTAGGGAACATCCACACCAAATATGAACCCATTTGGTCTTATGGTTCCAGAGGAGAAGATGTTCAAATAATTGTTGTCGGACGGATGGACGGACGAGGAGTGATGACTATAGCTCCGCCGGAGCACAGGTAGGGTGGCTGGTTGATAATTAAATCTCTTATCTCCGCCCCTATTTGAACAAACGTGAATCCCCATCTATGAGATCCATTCATTTGGTAATTTCAGACATTAGATTTTAAGAGTTGAACTGAACTGATTTTCCTAAAATGACCCCAAATCTGAAAAAATCTAAACCCCAGTCACCGAAGGACCATCCATACCAAACATAATCTAAATAGTCCAGATGGTTCTTGAGAAGAAATTGTTTTAAGAATTACTATGGAAGGAAAGAGTTATGGCCCTGACTTCTCACATATTTGACCTGATGAACTCATTTGAACAAATCTGAATGTGAGTCACCTGGGGGACATCCACACCTAAATATATAAACCCATTTGGTCTTTAATATGTATCTGGAGAAGAAAACAATTGATGGACGGATAGAGACATAATGACAGATGGATGGATGGGAGAACAGTCTGACATAGAGACTGACAAATTCAATACAATATACCCCCCAAGTTTTCTTTGCAAAATCAGGGTATAATGAGTTCAACTGGATACTGGTGGTTAAGAACATAATATTCGAACAGACAAGCCTGAACATAGTGTCTGACATTTTCAGAATGAGGTCCCCAAAAGGTGAATTTAATGACACAATCCTGCAATGCGGGCTAGTATCACCAAATTCACCCTCTGTGGACCTCATTCTGTGTAGGCCTCAACTGCTATGGGAGACATAGCATTAGATTGAAGTTCTCCAGTTAAAGTTGGTGATGTGCACCCATTGGGCACCTCAATTATGCATTTTATATTCACAAATTAGGGGATATAGAAACTAAACAGAAGGGCTAAAGTAAGTAAAAATGTCAATTTAAGTGCCTATATACTTCCCAGAAGATGAGGCCTAAGCAGAATGAGGACCCTGGCTAGTGTATTTGGTGATGCTAGACTGCTGTGCAGGGTAGCATAACTAAATTCACCCTATGGGGACCTCATTCTGCAAATGCCAGATAGAAGACAAATTTAATCCAATATATACCCCCCCCCCCATTTTTCTTTGAATATTAGTCGTATGATTTCATCTGGATAAGTGGTGATTAAAACAATAATATGAAATGGCCAAACCTGAATTTAGTATGTCTGTAAGGCAGGCTAGCATCACCAAATTCATCCTCAATCTGATTAGGCCTCAATGGCCAATACAACCAAGGAACAGATTGAAGTCCTACAGTTGAAGTTGGTGATACACACCCATTGAGCACCTCAATTATGCATTTTATCTTCTGCAAATTAGGGGGACATTGAAACTGAACAGGTGGAAAAAGTGACTAAATCAAACTGTCAATTTTATACTTAGGTTACTTCCAAGAAGATGAGGACTAAGCAGAATTAGGTCCCTGGCAGGTGTATTTGGTGATGCTAGCATGCTGTATGGAATAGCAACACTAAATTCACCATCTGGGGACCTCACTATGTAAATGTCAGACACACTATTTCCAGACTTGAAGAAATCAAAGCCATTCACAGTATCATTGAATGTCAGTCATTAAATTGCTACAGATATGTTTAGATTAGAATAATACATGTCATCTGGCCAGTTTATATAATTAATGACCTGTACCTTTACAGATATATATGCCTCTGTGGTGAGAAGACATATTAAATTGAGAGGTGATATGGCTTGGAAGGTATCTTGGTTGATGGCAGGGTTGGGCCTGGGCCATATGGGAGGGGGTGGGTGGGGGAGGGTGGAATGTTTCCATAATTTCATTAAAGAGTAAAGTTTCATAACTCTGCAGATGTTATATATAATGGTGTCACTTTTTTTCAAATTTTAAAACATGTCCCAGAAGATGAGGCCTAAGCAGAATAAGGTAATTGAGGTGTATTTGGTGATGCTAGCCTGTTGTATGGGGTAGCAACACTAAATTCACCATCTGGGGACTTCATTCTGCAAATGTCAGACACACTATGTCCAGGCTTGGAGAAATGAACAATGGACTATTCCTTGTAGACTCTGGTAGTTGTTTAGCTAATGTCATGTCTTGTAATGACAGATGGTAAACTGGTCTGAAGCAAGCAGTATTCAGCAAGAGGATCGGGTGACCACACTATGATAAATTGGCTTTTTCAATAATACAGGCTAGAGTGTCCTCTTAAAAATTAATAGTGCATAGCAAAGGGGTGTGAATTATAAAGGGCCATAACTCTGTTAAAATATATCGGATCAAACCCATATTTTAACTTGATCTGTATATAAGTGTCAAAAATTCATATACCAAATTTGGTGTTGATCAGATGAAAAATGTTTGAGTAATCCTGTCTTGGATGAATTCTATATCAAAACAAGAGTGGAAGGGGTTAAATAAACAATACCAAAATCCATACAGATGAAGAACATGCTAAGAAAAATCTAGGTAAGAAATATGAGGCTGTGATGTGTCCTAAACAAAAATTAAAGGTCAAAATGCAAAAATTAAATTTTTTTTTTTAAAGTTATGTCCCTGGCTCTGCCCCTATTTGACCCAGTGACCCCATTTGAACAAATATGAACCCCAGTCACCCAAGGTATCTCTGTACCAAATATAAGCTAAATCGGCCAAATATTTTTTTAGAAGAAGTCATTGTAAGAATCACTATGAGTTATGGCCCTGGTTTCTCAACTAATTGACCGGGTGACCTCATTTGAACAAATCTGAACACCAGTCACCCAAGGACTCTCCATACCAAATATTAGCTAAATTGGCCCAATGGTTATGGACAAGAAGTTGTTGTAAGAATTACTATGGAGGAATAGAGTTATGGCCCTTGTTTCGCAACTATTTGACCCAGTGACCTCATTTGAACAAATCTGAATGAGAGTCACCTAGGGAACATACACACCAAATATGAACCAATTCGGTATGATGGTTTAAGAGGAGAAGATGTTTTTAAAAAAGTTGACGGACAGACGGACAGACGGACAGACGGACGGACGGACGGACGACGGACGAGGAGTGATGACTATAGCTCCACCGGAGACTTTGTCTCAGGTGAGCTAAAAACCAAATATCCCCCCTGAATAGAGCCCAAAATCCCATTCAGGTGCCCAAATATTTTTTTCCCATTGCCTCTATATATTCTAGAGTGAAATGTGGAATCATTTACAGAATGGGTATAGTCTGAGAGATGGCTGACTCAGAAATATGTTTTCATAGGCACGGGTGCTGTATGGTTTTATCATGGGTGCTGTGGGTGTTGGGCTGTCTCAATACCCTTAAAACCCACCGATGAGCCCAAACTTTGTGCAAACCATTTGCATAGATGCATACCTATCCACAAACAACAAAAGTGTTGGAAGTAGATACATATAATGGGTCATATGGCCCAATTCAAGTTAAATATACCAATTTAACTTGAATTGTCATGGGTGCTGTGGGTGTTGGGCTGTCTCCATACCCTTAAAACCCACTAAGGAGCCCAAACTTTGTGCAAACTATTTGTATATAGATGCATACCTATCCACAAACAACAACAACAGTGTCTATAGTATAGTATTTGAGGAGCATTGCCATTATGGAATTTATTGGGTACAGGACGTTTCGTACCATGGTCGTTTCGTACTTGGTCGTTTCGTACCATCTGGTCGTTTCGTACCATATTTCTTGGTCGTTTCGTACCGCATTGTTTGGTCGTTTCGTACCATGTAGAAAATCAATTGGTCGTTTCGTACCATGTGTTGGAAATGGGGAAAACACGGTATTTTATATATATATTTATATTATGTATGTATAATTATTCATGTTCTGGAATGCGGCGAAAGATCTTATGAGATTTGCTTACATCGAATGTGAATAACAATCACGCTGACAATAGTATTCATCTGATTGACTGCGGGAAAGATCTTATGAGATGTTTTTACAACAAGTGTTAATACTAATCACGCTGTATAAACAAGAGGTGAGCTCTTACTGATTACCACTAATTACCACCTGGCTTCTTGATCACGTACACCTTTTCGTGAGTTGTTTTTGTTGGAATCCTATAAGTAACATGTCGAGATCCCCCATCATTTCATCATTCATCTCACAATCATGTCTGACTTTCTCTCCGACGTTAATTGTATAGACTGTTCCAGAGAGGTTCGTCCGCGTCAACACGGTCTTCAATGTGAAGGTTAGTACTCGTATATTGTACAATTTTATTTTGAACATCAACTTAACTTAATATTTAAAAACAATCTGTAAAATGTATATATATTATACATTTTTATTTTAAACATCAACTTAACTAAATAATTAAAAACAAATCTATATACCAGTTTGTTATAACACTGAATTGTCTTTCCAGGTTGCCACAGATGGCAGCACCGTACATGCAGCACCGGCGTTAGTCTAGAAGTTTACCGATATGCCATAAAGACAGCGACGGCAATAGATTGGGTCTGCACCGCATGCAGCCAAACCACGACAGTCGAGCAGACGGTAGAAGACATTGAAATGACAACGACAATGCAACAAACGTCCCGTACTATATCCTGGTTCCAATGCTCAAGAAGGAATCGGCAACGACAGACATGACTGTAAAGTTGGTTGGGGAAAAAAAGATGAAAAGGTACCAAAGACTCCAGTATCGGGAGAACCAGGCGCAACTATTCTGCTTGTGGAGCAACTACGAAAACGGCGGCATCTCCACCAGTGGTCTGGTGAAGGCATGTTCGAAACTGTTTGCGCCAAAAGTTGTTGACAATGTCGAGTCGGCTGATTGTTAATATCAAATATCATGTTCGTTGTGTAAAATAATGTTGTTAATATGTTATTGTCATGTTCGTTGTGTAAAATAATGTTGTTAATGTTAATATGTTATTGTTATTTTAAAATAAAGAATAAAGTATGAAATTAATACTGTTTCCCCCCATTCCCAACATGGTACAACACATGGTACGAAACGACCAATTGATTTTTCTACATGGTACGAAACGACCAATTGATTTTCTACATGGTACGAAACGACCAAACAATGCGGTACGAAACGACCCATTATAGGTATATAACTGTAAGGAAACACAGATTTATAAAACTTTAGTCATGTTATCTGAGAGATAGATGTCTTTGTTAGCTATTCTGGTCATTACTGTATACTGTTATTCTGAAATTACGATCTTGCGCCGTTGCGCATGCCCGCCCGGATGTTTACATTATTAGCGGTGTTTGTATACAATCGGTTTGTTATGGGTGGGTGGTTGGTCTCCGAGCTCGAGCTTTATGTCTCTCGAAAAGTAACTTTTTATGCCTTTGTTTACATAACAATGGTAAAAAATATGACAATAACATACTGTTTATGCGATATTTCTTATTTGTATACGGACAAAGTTTGTCTACATTTTGTTGTTCTTTCTGTTTGTGGCGGTTTTTGACGGGTGGAAATATTTTCACAGGATACCCACCGCCAAGGCCAACCGTACCTTTAAGGTAACATTTTATTTGATACATTTGCCTGAACATTGTACGATAATATCTCGACGACGTGCGTTCTATTCATTGCATTCCGAGTTTGCTGCCATACGTCATATATTTGTATACCAGTCATACTCAGAACAGTGAAAGTTGTCCGATTTAGGTCCACTAACACGTATAATTCCAGAGCGATGTCCATTTCCATTGGTACTTACACTTGTCATATTGGTAAAGTTCTTGTTATTACTTCAGGCTAAACATTTCTCTCAAATACAGGCAATTTGAGTTCATTCCACCGTTAACGTATGTCTTGGTGCCAATTGTGTGTGCATCTATTTGCATTATGTATCCTCAGTACATACATTTTGTTTGGTATTTGTCAATTACACGCAGCTCTTATTCGGAGTGTTGTAATATGCGATGGATGTTTCTTTCACTCATTGTTGATATTGACGGAATACTCTCACTCGTCATTGTTTATGGGCAATCCCATAGTACAATGTATGTATCAGATCGACCTAGTGATGTGGCCGGTCTCGCAGAAAAAAAACGACCATCAAAGCATTCCAAGATGACTTCGTGTAATCTTGTCAAACATAATATCTTTCCATGAATCATTTGATATAACATCCAACTACCTCGGGTTATTAGTGCAAAACAAGATTGGATGGAAGTTAAGAAAATTCCGTTTGATAATTTGAAACTTTTGAAACTGAGATTAAAAGACGAGAAGATTTGAAAACGGCTTCCGCAACAAAAGCCTTCAATTTATTTGAGTAATTGAAGTACGTTACAAACGGAAACTTGGTGTCCTCGAGTGTTACTATAAAACTTATTAAACACTGTCACCAACTAATTTGTAGTTCAAACTGAACAATTATTACTATTTAGGATCTATACCGGTGTGTATGTAAACAAAACAACTTGTAAAATGGTTTCTCCAACTTCAAAGGTCTTAGTCCCATCCCTAATCCTCGCCCAAGGTACTTTTCGTATTCATACCGACGCTAACGCCTTTGAAGTTATTATAAAGAATAAATGACTAACATTGGTTTCTCATATTGGGGCCTCATATTGACAGCAATTGCTTTCGCCCAAAGGGTTTTTAGATTGAGCATCATTTGCAGGCAATGTTTCGAAGTGACGTACAGCATGCGTCCTCGATAAGGGGTGACAAGCCGCAATCTTTCATAATCGGTGAATAATTATATATCTTCGACAAATCTATGAGAATAAAGTCGACCCCACGCCTGAAAAATTTACCTCACAAAATTATGAGCTCTTGGTTTTACACCATTCGGATTTAAACGCTTCCGAAACGACCGAAATGTCCTACCATAAACTCGTGCTGGTCGCCTAATGGCCCCTGAGCGTCATGCATTTTGGAGAGACCTCGAATGTTGGGGCACATGTGGTGCTATATATATGTACATACATGTACATGTATGTGTAGACGTTGGAGCTCCGACAGGTCGATGATAATCTCGACGTTCTCACATTTTAATGCTTACATGTATAGCACGATCCTAATGTACTATTTGAATGGAAATATGCCTTCAAATTTGCTTGATATATATATAGTTAAAGACAGTGATATATAAATGCCTGGACAAAAAGATGCAAATAAATGGGCATGTACATGTAACATAAGTGTACATAGTGAAATCCGAAATAGGAATGATGGCTGTTCTTGGCCGATCAGCAACTTAGAAGCTCCACCATCTAGATGCAATATGTAGTCCGATGCAAAGGCTTGAATTGGTGTTAACTATACGTGTAAATAAGGCCTGTATATGTAGTACGTGGACTTTTATTAGACCATATACAGGCGTATATGGCAAAGCAGAATATGGGTGTGCGTCATGTTTGTGTCTAACCAGGGATAACAGCTAAAGTAGCACATGGAGCTCCAATCTCGATGGCGTATATACAATTAGTCGTTATCCCATGATGTTGGGTATTAAGAGGACATGCATGGCTCATTCGAGCTTCCAAAGTTTGCGACGTAAATTGGAAGGAGGTATAAGATAGATTGACAAATGATCTGATAAAATACTTGCCGTGGCAGCAAGTTTTCCAGCTACTGCCAATTCTTCGCACAGAAGTGAAACGAACGCTCTTTAATTCTACCATATCAGGAATGGACCAACATGTAATGCTCTTTTCTGTTCCGTGTCGTGCAAATGGCCGTTTTTCTTTAGGACCCAAACATCGTGTCCTAAGTTGTAATGTTCATGACTTCAATGCGTCTTTTTTGGGACACAGATTGCTTATAGAAAGGTAGTTCAGGTATGTGGCGACATATTTTGATACCGGGAAAAATGCAAAAGCGAAGAGTATATTAGGTGTATTTCGGCCAATTTTGGGGGTGCAAACCGCCGCTTAGCTGTATTATTTAGCTACGCTATTACGTCGTTCTAGCCATTATTTACGCCAGATCATGACTGAGAATCAAGATTAAGGAGATCAAGTGACCAATTTTGAATGGGCATTTCCATGCAAATCTCAGCAGCAAAAGTTAAGAGTTTCAAATATATCTGGGCATGACTGCGGTATTGAAAACTACATATTTATCTGGTGGGTCGGCTTGGAAAGTTGGTGTATTTAAAACATTTTTTTTTTTAAACTAGGTCTAGTGTTGTAATTCCAGTAAAAACTTCTAAAAAAATAATTTATAGCAAAAAATTGTCAATTTACCAAGCGATAGCCGCCAGTTAAATGTTATGTCTGTTTAATGATATGGCTGCTCTAGTGCCCAGACAACTGCTTCATATATAACTTTTGCTGAGGAGTTTTGCATGAAAATCCCCATTCAAAATTGTTCACTTGACCTCCCCCTTAAGCCAAGCAACTGTGTATAGACGTAACCGTGAATTAAAACTAAAACAAGACAAACATATACAAATAAAAACACTCAAAATCAGAGCGAGACTGCTCATGTGTCAGAACCATTAAGGAACTGACCATTGTGCAAACACATCAAACAGAATATCAAAACAGATAGAAATGCTGCTTTGAGAACAGCAAACATAAAACATGTATCAAATATAAATAATTTAATTAAGGCCCTTGCATATCGAAATATGTGAAGTAGCTGACAATCTCGCCTTTTGGATGATCAATAAGATATTTATGATATCTGATGAATCTGGCATGAGTCTTAATCAATTGATCAAGTTGGCAATCGGGTGGTTGTTTCATGAGGTGATCTCTCGCCCGAAAGCCAGCCACCCTCCACACAACATACACATAAGTGAATACTCAAAGTTTACTCTTTCTCTCGAAGCATCGTATCGGACTTTGAAAACTCAAAGCCCAACCTCTGCTTCTGAGAGTCAAAAGACTTGACAGTCCTTGGGGATATTTGTTTTGGAACAAGAATAGGATCAACATGCATAGATTGTTTCGGAGCGGAGGAATTGTCTCAACGACCGAAGATGTATCCATTACATTCGCTACAGGTTATGGAACAGGAATAATATCAGTCTCCTCAAGTTGTATTGCTACATGTAGGGATATACTGACGAGTTTGTTCTGACTCTTGAGTGCTGGCATAAAACACCTTTTTGTAGACACGATTGTTGACAATGTGACCTGTGGAATGGATGGTCGAGGACCAACTAGTTTAGGAAAATTTACCCACCCATACAGTATTATATCCAATGTAATGCCTAATATTTTCAATCTGACCAAGCTCGTATCTCACCTCTAGTTATCTGAAAATTCTGCATTGAACATATTTATATCCAATCATTATCAATCTTGTTTTATAAACAGGTCTATACAACCATCACTTGTATAATTCAGGTATTGATTGGTTTTTGAATGGGGGAATATTAACCATTTTCTCACATCTAAATGTCATGACGTTTTAATATATAGCTAACACAAAACATAATAAACAAAAATAATAATAAAAAACATAACACAATCCAATGTAATAATCAGATAAATGGAGTTGCTATGGTGTTTATCTACTAAATTAAAGTACTTTATCTTTAACAACTATGATACTTCTCTCCGACAATGGATTTAGTTTAATTAGCTTTATCACTCTTTTAGACATATGTGTTCACCTATCTTTAACAACTATTGTGCTTCTCTCCGACAATGGATATAGCTTAATTAGCTTTATCGCTCTTTTAGACATATGTGTTCGGGTGACCTAATAGGTTGAAATCGAATGCCACATCCGCGTTCCTATTGTGAGCATGGTGCCCAATAAGTATCATTCCACTTGTGAAAGTGTGAATTGTTGAAAGTTTTGCACTCATGAAAAGGTTGGTGTGAGGATTTATGAAAATACCTAATCGTTATCGCCGAGATTTGGGTTAAACATCTGCCGATCGTGGTCGGCCTCTGGTTGTATCTTCAAGTTAAAGGAACGGGCGGCGTTCGTTGCACAAATATTTATATTTGTTCAAATCGCCATCAACAGAAGGCACACCAAAATATATACAGTTCCGCTCATATGCCAAACATAATCAGCGCATAAACAGTACATTGTCGTCAAGACGTACGTTGGTGTACGTAAACAAGAGCCTGCGTTGTGCTTCAGTTTACATAACACAGCGAAATTCTATTGGTTAATCATACAGAAATGATATAAACGCTCTTTATTATTTCCATATCAGGAAAACAGTAACAAATAACGCTCTTTATGTTTACCATATCCGGATCAAAACAAAAGCCAGGTAACGTAACGTTTTTTGCTTTTGTTTACATGACAAGGGGGGATTGACAATAACACACTGTTTATGCCATATTTCTGATTGGCATACTAACAACGTATGTCTATATCTTACTATTTTCTTCTGTTTATGGCGGTTTTTGACGAAGGTGAATATTTTAACAGCATACCCATCGCAAACGCCGCCCGTATCTTTAATATGTAAATACAGTTATTAAATAAAAAAAATAAAAAAATAAAAAAAATATTAAGTTGATTAATCAAGATAATAAGTTGATTAATCAAGATAATTAACCGGTTTATTTGAGCTTATGGTTGTCGACTATTAATCTGAATAAGGACACGTTACAAGCAATTGAATTGTTCAATTAGAGGAATGTATGTATTTTCGAATGTGATTTAGTATCTTTATTGTAGTTAATTACTGTTGAGTGTCTGTCTATCTGCAAATTTGTGTTGGTTGTTCCAGTGAGCCTTGTGTTGGTTATTTTATAATAACTGTTTTTCGTCATCCTGAACGTCCTGCTGACAGCTGGATCTATGTACGCCGTTAGAATGTCTTCGCCGGTGGTTATACTTGCTTACCAGACATCCTTCCCATTTTCCTTAGAAAACTTGACGTCCTCTAGTAGGTAGATCGACTTATTCTGAAATCAATAATAAAATATTATAGCATAATACCTGTACTTAAGTTAGATTTGGTAGTCTGTACTAATACCTGACATGTACACCAATTACCAGTATTTTACCTCATCAACTTAATATAATAAACATGCAAAGACAAACTAATTAAAATCACATACCCACTTGCCTGGTTCTCGGATACCAGGTTGCTTGTTGTATCTAGGAGCAGCCAACTCGGGAAGAATGGCTTTAAAATAAAAGGCAGAGAGTTTTGGCAACATGTCATTCCAAAGGTTTTGATCTTTATATATTATCTCAATGACCATTTGATAAGGGTTTTTGGTCCTGGTCACAAAATCAACCCAATCATAATTTAAAATATGAAGCTGACCCTGACATTGATAATAATCTGCATGCCGATGTTTCAATTTCAACTGACCATTGATCTCCAAACAGAAACTAGATTGGTGGGTTGCATCATATGTTAGAGAGGTGTTGGATTTGTTCAAAAGAAGATATTTAATCTCGAGCAAACCTTTTTGCCCATCACTTTTGATAACTAAACCGTCAGGACTAGCAGCCAAAAACTAATGTTGACAGCATATTGTTAATCCAATCCGCTTGACTGCAACATTCAATCATTTCTCTGCTTGTCGCAAAATGTATTCTTCGACTGTATCTGGCTCAGCCACAAGCCCTGCCTTGGTGTTTCTATTTCCTCTGAACGTGGGATACAGCACAGTTCGAACAAGGGCTTCAACTGATTTGGTTGGATCTCTGCTCATGACCTTTCCGAAGTTTGAAGAAGTGAGTCGCTTCATTCTCTCACTGATCCATAAACCAGATGAACTTTGGTCACGTGTAGATACTTCAATTTGCTTGAGAGCTTCATCTGATATATTTATATGTCTATCAATATATATGTTCTTCATGGTCTCAAGGTTTTCATCAGAAACATCTTCGACCTGGACATATTCCACGCCATACTTTCTTTGAGCTTTCTAGAATCTGTCTGCAGCAAAGGTAGTTTTCGCTTTTCTCTTCCTGTCCCTATATTGGGGTTTTTCTTTGCTGACCTTTGCAGAGATATGCTTTTTTGATCTCAGGTCAAACAATCGAATAAAGAAGGAGCCGGGTGCTGTTTACTCGCTCTCCCAGATAGTATGTGACCACGATGATCCCAACATATCTCAGACCAGTACCAAAGCAACGCGCTTGCCATGAGCCTTTATTGCGGCGGTTGTAAAATCCCCCATCAAATTTTGATCTATTGGACATCCATGATTCCGCTAAATTTGTTGTCACATTTCCAATGAGTGAATCAGATTTATTTGCTACGCGATCAGGAAGAACACATACATCAGCTAGCATATTCTTTTCAAGGAGATTAGGATCAAGGCCGCAATCTTCCCTTGATGCTTCCATAGCCTCATCCGAAGTGCATGAGAGTCAAAGATGTCTATTTTCTATGACGTCAGCAATTTCATCGATCTTATCATCATCTATTGTATCTGTGACAACAGAGCTACTAGCATCACCAGTAGCAGATGGTCGGGACTTGGAAAAATCAGAGCATCTTGAGTGGTCACCAAATATATGATGTACAGAATTTCGAATGTCACGATCAAGCAATTTCTTCCCTTCTGTCCTATCCATTTTAGACCTCAACCACTAGTCAACTTCATCTTAATAACTTTGGTCAGCTTACCTCTTCCCTTATATTCCGGTTTTTCCTGAACCAAATTCTCAAAACTTCCCCTGAGATACTTGCAAACATGATTGGCACATTCTTCTTTCTTCACACGAGGTCGCCAAAAAGGCACATGTTTTTGAATATCAGCATGGACCATCGCCGACGAAGCGCATGTACTTAACGCCATGTCTGGATTCAGCTTGCTTGAAACCTTCTACAATGATGTCTGATTCCATTGCTTGACTGCTCTGAAACCAGTGTTTGTAGCCTTTATGTTCAGGTATCTCGACAGACTTGTTGGTATAAACGGTACATGTGTAACAATTCTTGTTCCGGACATCAATATAGAGGACTTTTCCAGTGGCTGCTCAAATCATGATCCCAACGCCCCCATGGCATTGTAGGTGTGTTCGTGAGACCTCTTGGACCAGCCACCATCTGTGATCACCGTTATTGCAGGTATGCCTTCATCAAAATCACCTCTTTCTTCGGCTAGTCTTCTCTCTTCTATACCAGCGGCAGTCAAGTCCTCGTATAACCCCGTGCCTCACCACACACTGATTTCCTCTGCAATAGAGGTGAAGGTTGCCTGGGACATTGTTGGTGCACTGATGGTCCCCTTATCTCACTTAGATGAGAAAGACCACAACCAGCACCCATAGCAGCCCAAACAGCTCTCAGATTGATATCAAATCTATTGTGTTGAACTACTTTGTGCAGAGGACTTGTCTGGAATGAGACAATCTTACCACACGCATTGCATCTTGACAGGCGTACAGCTGGCAAACCCCTGAGTCTCGTCTTGCAATAAGTCCAATATATTACCATCGTTTTCACCAATAAACTGTTTTGCTGGCTCTCATTTTTACAGATGTTTTGCTAGAGCATTCATAGCTTTATTCAAACAAGTTGTATTGATGACACTATCCCTCATTGATGATTTTATCTTTTTAAACTTTTTAAACTAGTCTTAACTTCAGTGGCATTTTTTATATTGGACCAGCAGCTTGGAATCTGCAGCTATTCTGCTGACACGTTGTCTGCGTGAGTTTTTCTGGTAACAATGTCCAGATGCACCAACATTAAACCTTATTCTTCTTCTTGTTCTTTTTGACTCACCCATTATTCAAAAATACACCAAAATGGCAGCGAGACAGTTCTCGTCAGACCCAGTAATTTCAGAGTGATTTTGCGCAATGGAAAGCTCATGAAACAAACAGGGCACCGAGACAGTTCTCGTCAGACCCAAGACAATACCATAAAAGTCACACAAAATAGACTGACAATTTCAAGGCAGCGAGACAGTTCTCGACAGGCCCTGGTGAATAAAATGTAGCTACTTAGTCATAACCTAGAACTTAAAAAAATGCCACAGCAACAAACAGCAAGATTAATTGCAAACCATTATGAAACTAAACAAAATAATTCATTGAAGACAATTTAGATCATAAAAGTATTTTTTTTGTGCTGAGTACTGAAACAGTTGAATTGATGCAAGTGACTATTATTGTGTCCCAGTTTGACAAAGACATGCCTTGAGAAGTTAATCTACTGCTGCAGCTGATGATTGAGAGATTTTGAATGAATGCCCTGCTCACACACTGACTATGGGATTCAATAATGTCCAGTCTCGCATGTACAGCTAATGCCAAAACATTTTGTCAGCTAAATTGATGTTGGAACATGTACACAATATGTTCTGATTAGTATATATACCCATATTATTTTATATTATACTTACCAAATGAACAAATAAAGTGCACTTCATTAATCCTTGTCACTTCTTCAATAAATAAATACACTGATCTCAATAACAATAAAACTAGACAGCAAATAATCTTCCCATTGTACCTTAACGAGCCTGATCCTTTCAGAAGCGTCTGAAAACAATACAAAACAGAAATAATAGAGCTCTTTGACATCAGATATTCATTTAATGGCGACTTGCCATGAGTTCCTCCAACACCTTCAGAATACGCAACAATCATACATTTTCAAGTTCATCAATTGGATATACACCGTCAAGATATAATAATGTGTTGAGATATGGTCTTCACACATGTCCTTTCCCCTTCCGCACCCGCTCGATGTCACAGCAAAAACTTTGGACTCACAGCCCACACTGAAGAATTATACGAATGAATCCAGCCATTAACTCTGGCTAAACGTCCAGTTGGTGATGACAGAATTTCATCTGCCATCACTGCCACTGTCATGTAAACATGATACCTACACTCCTTTCTTCTCCTCGTTCCACCAGCGTACACTGATGAATGGAATTTCCAAAAATACCAGTTTCAAAAGTGGATATTGCTCATACCTCGTTACAACTTCTCGGAATGAATCAATATTATTCACAGCTTTGTCATCAGTCGAATGCCTTATTAAGGCTTTATGGTCAAGTCGCAAGTTCCCAGCCAAATGTGAACGTTAACACCAACCTATCCACAACCAAGCTCAAGTAAGTCCTCATGAACTCGGTCCATTTTCTCTCTGAAAGTGACACCTTAAGTCCATCAAATCTGAATAGAACGACACATTCCCAATTTCTTCACAGCACTATCCATATAGCTCCCCTTGCTGTTAGAAATTCTGTGAAGTGCCATTTTGTGATAAATTTATCTTGTTGATTTGATCAAGAACAAATTTTGTTTAATGCACAATCTTGGAAAATGACATCTTCAGAGTAAGATTGTGAGTTGGACAGTTGAATGACACTTTCAGTAACAGCAGTATGTAACGAAATAATCAATGTTAACGATAATGATAATAAAATATTTCAGGAGCACATGTTTTGTAGTCAAACACCGTTTAGTTAACCATACTTGCGCGGCGTTCCCCCCCCCCCATATCGACTAGACGTATGCATATAAAAACTTTCAACAAACAACAAACCATAACAAATAAAAACATTTGTCAATAACATACTGTTTATGCCATATTTCTGATTGGTATAAGAACAAAGTCTGTCTATATTTTACTATTCTTTCTGTTTATGGCGGTTTTTGACGGAGCTGAATATTTTAACTGTATACCCACCGCCAACGCCGCCCGTGTCTTTAAAACATGGCCACCGGTAGCCATATTATATTTTACTCTTGCGTCCATTACTGCCAACGTGTTTTGCCTGATTAATCTCAAAACGGCATATGGCTCAGCCTCTCTTTGTTGACCTCTAGTATTAAACAATTCAACTTTCCGCATTACTTATCATCCCAGTGACTGTTATGTGTTATCCACTCCCCAAGTTGAGCTACAGTGTCATTGACACGTTCATTAAATAGACATGATCGTTCGGAAGGGATGGGTGTTCAGTGACATGGAATATGTCCTGCGTCGGCGAACTGATTGCATAACTGAAAATATAGGCCCACTTAAATCGTCACTCTTATATTAATCTATCAATATGATTTATCACTATTCGTTATCATTAGATAGGTTTTTTATATTTCTCTTTTGAATAATACATTGGTAGACGAATCACATGTCAGGGGTATCTCTGGAGATCGATGAACACGCATTGGGTCATTTTTGATTGAAATTTTTGGGCTTGTTTTGGTGATATACGATCGGATACAGATGGAACCCAAAGTTAGCTAGGAATCACCGAAATGCGGTCGTGTGCCACATTGATATCTCGTAGGATCCTCTATTCCAGACCAAAAGAATCAACGAATCCAGAATTGGTTGTCCATATTCTCTGACAATCGCTAACAAACACCACGGAAATGCATGTAAAAATATGGATATGATTTATTTTGATAACAAAATGCATGTATAACGCCGTGAACGCACAGTCGCAAATTGGCCTGATATTTTGTTTTACAAGCATTTCGACACAGAATGATATAATTTGCCGATAGCAGCCGGTTGTCAGTAAAAGCCAGGGTCCGTGTATATGAGCCAGGGTTCGTGTAATCGAACCCAACCCTTGGCTTAACATTTTCCAAACTGGCTTCTTACAGCCTTGATATTTCCTTATTTTAATTAACATTAGTATTTGACTGACTACCGAGTTGGGGAGATGACCCACTAGACCGGAGAAACATTTGAAGTCTGAACCTGAAAACTGCTAGATCCTTGCATCTAGAAGTCTAACTCCTGGCAAATTCTGGCCTTGATTTTTTTAAATTTATCAGCAGTTTAACTGGCCACCAGGGAGGGACCAGGACCCCTTGGCCACAATGGGATAAAATTCTTTGGCAATCTGAACCATAAAACTGAAACATCATACGATCTATATGTATAACTCCAGGTACAGTCAGACGTCGATTTGTTTTAATTGATTAGTAGTTTTCGACTCACCACCGGGGAATAAACCGGGACCCCTCATCCCAGTGGGAGAACATTTTGAAATCTGAACCCGAGATCTGCAAAATCCTAGCACCTAGAGATGTAACTCCAGGCACATTCTGGCGTCGATCTTTTAGTAGTTTTTGACTGGACACCGAGGGGATCAGGACCACTCATAATCAGTTGGAGAACATTTTGAAATCGGAACCTGAAAACTGCAAAATCATAGCATCTAGACTGGCACCAAACTCTCCAAGTGTTGGAAATATCCGACCTGACACACTCTAAGGTTGGACAATTTCCAACTGATGGCCACTTCAGTCCAAGATTGTAACAAAGAGCAGAAAATATATGTTGGTATGAAAACAACAGATTCCCCGCCAATAATTCGTTGGAAATTCGAACTACGAGAACACTTTCAGCCTATTTTTGGTGTGAAATTTCCAACTGCTGTTGTGTCAGGTATGAAATTATTGAATTTATTTGGCATCCATCTTATTCAATAGATAGTATGGAAAGATAACTATTGGCTAAGATGATTCGAACACACTGCAAGTACCAGTATTGGTTCAAAACTAGAAATAATGTTCATGTACAGCTAAGACTGATACGTGAAGACCGTTAGATAGCTAAATTGAAAGCCACGGTTTCAACGTTAGATAAAATGGCGCAAACTTTTGGATAGCGTTGCTTGGTGTTAGTTGACGTTCTCTGACGAAAGACCTTTAATGTCGTTGTCAAATATCCGCAATTGTTATTTGTATGTTCATCTGAATGCCATCATGTAATTTTGTCAGAATAATATCAACTGTAGAAGGCCCAAGGCCGAAAGCTTTTGAAGAGCGGCTTATTTAACTTGTCAGCCTACAGGGTCCCTCACCCCTTGTACCATTTTTACACTAATGTTCATGTAGTTTGTGGTTGATAAATTTTGTCACAATCGCAGTCGCAGCCACCAGTGACAGGGACGTTTAGGGATGTCTCAGTCCCTTATTTTGTCCAAAATGTTCAGCAATAGGAAATGTCATGCCCAGCGCAAACTTAGTTGGACATTTCTGACCAAAAATAATAACAAATTGTTGTGATAGTTTGATATTTTCAAACCAGTAGATAGTGTGAAATTTGAAGTTTTTCGATAAAAAGTCGAACAGTTTCCAACTTGCGGCCAAGTGGTTGGACCGAAGTCAGCAAAGGGGCGATAATTTAAAACAAACTTCGAACCTTATGTGTATCGGGTTAGAAATTTCCAACAGCTGGAATGTTTTTAGTACCATTTGGAAAGTATACCAACCCATGCAAGGAGATGCAAATATCCCAAAGTTGGAAATTTTACTTTGGTTCAAAGGATGGGTACAGTTGGAAATTCTAAGTTACAGTTGTGTACATATGGCATGAAGCGCCCTTGGACGTATGCGGGCGGAATATATAGGATATAATAAATAGACATAGATAGACCTTGATTTGTCAATAACATGACTTTGTTTTTTAGTGCGGTTCTGACACTAGTTACAAAAACACAAGACTTAACAGCGAATTCCCTGGCTGTCGGATATGCATACAAAGTTACCTCCAACTATCAATCTTTCAGATTAAAAAAATATGGAACTGGGCAATATATTGAAAACAGTATATATTAAAACATTTGTGTTGATGCATATGGAAACATTTACACAACTATAACACACACGGCGACCCCCTAATCACGAATGACATGCATATTGAAACAAAACAAAGATGTTTTAATTCGATACTACATGTAGGTTATAATACACCAAATACAAACTAGAGGTCAAATTCCATGGAATCAGATATACTTCCATGGTATCCCATTCCATGTGTGTGTTATGGGTATAGGTGTGTTCCTCTTCACGCGAATGTATATTGGTGTTTTGTGATCCGATGGTGGACTTGCATTGACATTTCTAAATAAGATATATATTCCAAAGGTTTTATGTCATTTGGTTCGACCCACCGTGGACAGTCTATTGCATCATGGTCGTGACCAACTGAGCCACCATTAACCCCAGCCAATCAGTTCATTTTTATTCGGTAGGGATATATTTTAGAGCTAATTATAAGCCCTCCCCAAATTGCAAGACGCCCATATCAATTTCAACAGTCACGAAATTTGGCATGTCTGATTATATCGTAATCGACATGTAGATCAAAAGGGTGTAAAGCATATTAATGTACCATAATTCTGTTATTTCACATTTATTGGATAGTTCTTTCAGTTTCGGATTCAGAATCTTTTAGTTTTAATGGCTGAGGAAAGACCGCTTGGTTAATTAATTAGTATTTCAGTTCGTCATCGCTACACTATAGCCATATAGTCATAAACGTCTTTGTAATAGAGTTAACTGTAATCGAGAAATAACTATATCACAATCGATAATGCTAGCTGAGTGCTTACCCGTCCGCTCTGAAACTAATGTTGTCCTTATATACTACCAAACACATGCAGTGTTCAAAATATAAAACACTTGATTCGCGATTTGCCATTTTTTCCCGTTTACTATTTTCGGTGGAATTTGCCAAAAGCCTCGATCCTCCCCGGGGCGTACGCTTCTCCGTTGGACAGGTTACTTTTATAGTAGAGCGGACATACCTATAGTATATCGGTGAGCATATTCATGCATTTGCCTTGCTCCTTGACAAGTCCGTTTGAATTTGCGTCACGAAGAGTGGGTTTGAATTTGAGTAATATATATCACCCTTTACAACGTTATACGCTACCAGGGTTAAACCGTTCAATATAAATCATTAAAAAGTGTACTAATCTTGCGTTTAGATATTACTTATCACATCCACTCATCGAAAAGTTTTTATCTCAATATCTGATTTTCGGAGTAATTTTCCCCATTTGATTTTCGGTGGAATTTGCCAAATCTGAACCCACCCCGACACAAACACTCCGTTGAGCAGGTTGCGTTTATAGTTGAGAGGTAAAATTTTGGAGGCGTATCTACAGTATACCGGCTTACATGACACTGCATTAAACTCGCTCATTCATTAGCCAGTTTGGATTTGGGGCTAAAAATAGTTTAGTGATAGACTACTTAAGTATACATATTTATGATATATAGCGTTGTCACGAGTAAACCGTTCCATCTGAAAATTAGAAAATATTGCACTGTAGATGCGCGTGAACACTACCCATCAGATGTACTCATAAATTTGTTTTATCTCGATGTTTGAATCCCCCCCCCCTTTGCAATTTTCGTGGAATTTTCCTTAAGTCTCAACCCACCCCGACTCGCATTCTCCGTTGGACAGGTTACTTTTAAACTATAGCGGTCAAACTTTTGGGACGTACATACAGTATGTCAACGTACCTGCTACGACGTTATCTTGCTCTTTAATTAGCCGGTTTGGATTTGGCGGGGAAATAGGTGCAATATTTCCGTATCCCGTAACGCGGAAAGTCCTGGGAAAAAACATTTTTAAGCTGTATATTCGGTTCCGGATCACTCGTCCAATTCGGAATATGCGATACAAAATTTAGAGCGCTGGAAAAAAAAACTCGGTTTATACATCCTGGTGTATGGTGTATGCCTATCTATGGGCGTTAACTCCGCAGGGAAAGCGCGGACACAAGTTTTGATGCCCGTGGGCAGTAGTGCTTATCGAGGTGTCCATATGGTCCAAATTTGGATGCCCTGCTCCTCATAATTTCCGAGATAGTAAATTGACTTTTTTCAGATAAAGGGAGATAACTCTGCGCGGACAATATTCGTTATGCGACTAAGGCATACAACTCATTTGCCCCAACATACTTACCAACTTTTAGTTTTCTACTGCTCATACTTTCCGAAATATAGTGATTATAAAAGTGTAGAGTATTTTAATAATAATAGTGAAAAATAATGTTTTTAAAAATTTCACTCCGTGGTGAAGCGTTGGGCCGACGAGAACTCCACTGTTGGTGAACAAATGATAAAAACGAAACGATGTGACCCACAAAAAGGGAGAATGTTACCCAGAAATATTGATTCCGACGACATTACGCTTATTCTTGGTGAATTTACTGATTTGGAAAACAATAGTTGTTTATCCCAAACAAATATTGATGATATGTGCGGGCTCATAACGAGAGCTCTAAACACTGCGGCCGATCGTACATTGGGAACTTATAAACCTCAAAATAAAACGCGGGAAAATATGCGCAAAGACAAAGCCTGGTTTGACGGTGAGTGTCGAACACTGAGGAATCAATTTAACCATTCAAAGCGTGAGTACAATAAAACAAAATCTATTATAGATAAAGATATAATGAAACAATATTGCGCGAAGTACAGAGGGGTTATGGGTAGAAAAATTAAAGAAATGCGAGTAAAGCAAGTTTCAGAACTTCGAGATGCAGCTAAGTATTCAGGTAAGTCATTCTGGGACAGACTTGACAAAATGTGTTCCGACAGCCAGACCAAAAAATGCAGAGGAAACGTCACAATAGAACAATTCGAGGAGTACTTTAAGGATTTAAACCTAAACGACTGTAATGATGAATCGGATATTTCCGACTATGTCGATATGGACTTTAACGAAAATCACGAGTCGCATCTAAATAGACCTATAACACAAGAAGAGATTTTTAGTGCTGTAAGGGTGCATTTACATTGCTATAGAACTGTACACAGATCTACACGCAGACTAGTGTAAACGGGTTGTTATAGAAATGCACACAGAAAGAAAACGGTATTAGTTCGTGTGAGCAAAAATCATGTCCGCTATACGTCACGGTCAACGCCGAAGTATTGTGCCAGGCAAATCTGTTTTGATTAATTGTTGCTCGGGCTTGACGAATGTGTTTTAGCGTTCTTTGTCATTTCAACCCGTGTATTTCGAATATTGAACACGGACAGGGACGTGGCAACTTTGGTCAAAATTTTCAACAGTTGGAAATTTCATACCTGACACAACATTAGTTGTAATTTCCAAACCAACAATAGGTTGAAAATGATCTTGTAGTTTGATTTTCAAACATTATATTGGGGGGGGGGTATTGTTTTCGGACCAATATTTGCATAATTTCCTACTTTTTATAAAAATTTTGGGCTGGAATGGCCATCAGCTGGAAGTTTTCCAACCTTATGGGGGCGGGTGTCAGGTTGGAAATTTCCAACTCTTGGAAAGATTGTTTCCTGGTCCCTCCCCGTGGCCAGTCAAAAACTGCTAGTTAATTAAAAATATATATATTGTCCTACATTGGGTCAACATTGCCATTGGAATTGTCATCAGTTGGAATTTTTACTACATTTGGTCAAATAAAGGGTGTTGTAGGGTGGATACCCATTCCACACAGATCCAAAATTGCCACCACCCAGATGGTGTCAAACAGGAGACATATAGATATATAGATGATCACCTGAAATCCTAAATATTGGTGGAATCGCCATCTAAAGCTATATGGGTGCTCTCCGGCCTCTTTATTTGTGCACACGGTTGTTTGTTGTGCATTCCTATGCGATTTTCTTTCTTTCTTCGAACCATTATCAAGTGGTATAAGGATACACTTTAAATACATGCGGCACATACCAAATCGCTGTTGTCTGCTGATAGTTGATACATTTTTATGTCTGGCCTAAACTGAAACGACTCGTAGTGAATTGTCAATTACGAGAGTACTGATCAGCGCGCGTTCACTATTAGTACTCATATTGTGATCACAGTAATGCGGGACACGTGACTTCATACAGATCTGTATACAGTTCTATATCAGTGTAAATGCACCCTAAGCAAGTTCAAGAATGGTAAGGCAGTAGGGGCGGACCAAATTTTGAACGAATATATCAAAGAATCGGTCGGTGAAATGATGAGTATTTATGTCCGCTTTTTAAATCTCATTCTGAGTAGTGGGCATTTTCCGAAACAATGGGCTGTTGGGATGATAAAACCCATCTTCAAAGGATCCGGAGACCCAAATTTACCTGAATCATATAGAGGAATCACCCTTCTAGTTGTTTTGCTAAACTGTTTACATCCGTTATTAATAATCGAATATCGTCGTTTGCAGATGACAATGACCTAGTAAATAAAATTCAGACAGGTTTTCGTATGGGTCACTCAACAGTAGATACTATATTTATTCTACATGCTCTAATAAACGTATAACTACAGAGCGGACGGAAGATATCTTGTACTTTTATTGATTTCCGCAAAGCATTTGATACTGTATGGAGAGATGCTCTATGGTTGAAACTTATGCAAGCAGATATAAACTGTAAGATACTACAGGTAATACGAAGCATGTACGACAATATAAAATTATGTGTGAAAAATAATAATTCGCAATCAGACTTTATCAGGCAGATTGGTTTATTTCAAGGTGAACCAATGTCACCTCTTATTTTCTTTGTTTGTGAACGATATACAAAGTTTTCTGAGCGACTGTGCAATCTCAAACTTGAACTATTTTGATGAGAAATATTTTGAACATATTGGCTGTTTTTTAAATATATTGTGTTTATTATATGCAGATGATACCGTGATCCTCTCAGACTCGGAGGACAATATGCATCGTGCACTTTCAGCATTCGCTGATTATGCCGAGGCATGGTATCTGCAAGTTAATACAATGAAAACGAAAATGGTAATTTTTACAAACAAATGGTCAAAGAACTTACCAATATTCACTTATAGGGGCCAAGAAATACAAATTCTAAAAGAATTTAAATACCTCGGTATTAAATTCTTTTACAATGGTAGATTCTGTCAATCGATTAAGCAGACCCAGAATACAGCAACGAGAGCCATGTATGGCCTTTTGAATAGAACAAGAAAGCTGCAGCTGCCTCTAGATATTATGTTTAAATTGTTTGACTCTTATGATTATGCAGATTATGCTGTATGGTGGTGAAGTTTGGTGTTTCGAGAAAACTCAAATTTTTGAGACCATACATCTTAAATTCTGCAAAATTATCACAACAATGAAGTCTAGCACACCAAACTACATGGTATATGCAGAATTGGGAAGATACCCCGTAATGATCGAAATTAAGTGCCGAGCAATGTCATATTGGTCAAAACTAGTATCGCACGAAGGATCAGAATTAGCTAAAAATGTATTCCTTCTACTCAGGTATCTCAATGATGGTGATGCCATATTACAAAACAAGATTAAATGGATTTCGTTTATCAAAGAAAAACTCTGCGAGAAGTAAATATGGAGAGTGCGTGGCAGAATCAGTCACCACTAAGCAAGACAGACATGAAACACATGAAAGCGAAATTAATAGAGCAACACACATGCTGCCTCTTCGGCATTCTAAATATGTCTATTTCAAGCCGTGCCATATTTTATCGAAACATAAAGGATTCTGTCAGATTGAGCCGATACTTAGTATATATGCCATCTCATCTAGCTACGTATTTACTGAAATTTAGAACAGCCAATCACAGACTACCGGTAGAGCAATGCAGATGGAATAAAAGTACATGTAAAGACACGAAATGCCCGTTATGTGGCGAAAATGTATGTGATGAATACCATTTTGTTATTTTGTGTACTGAACTTAACGATCTGCGAGAAACCTATATACCGAAGTATTACTGGGAAAACCCTAACAGAAATAAATTCTACAGACTGTTGTCACTGCTTAACATAAGTATATTGAAAAGAGTGAGCATTTTCTTACAATTAGCGTTTATAAAGTTACCATGAAGCAAGTATTACATTATATTATATATAATGTAAATATTATATGAGTTAAACCATTTCAGAAAACATATCCCCAAATGTATTAGCATTATTTCTATTTATTATCAATATCATATAATATGATGAACTCATTTATTGATGTACATGTATGTTATGTCTTGTTTGTATATGTGTATATAAGTTGTATGGCATGTTGCAACTTAGATGTTGACTTTGCTAATCAACAATTCAATTCAACTCATGATATCTTCATTTTCTGTATCCCTTAGATGCCTACATTCCCTAGAAATTTCACGGTCCTCCTCCCATTAGTTTCTGAGTATTTTCAATTAAACAGAAAACGGCCCCAATAGAAAAACAATATACTTCCTTGGTTACACCATGGAAGTATAATAATAGGGCGAATCTTGAGCTGAAATTATCGTAGTTTAGGGACGGAAAATAGGAAGTAGGATGATTATATCACGTCCTTACCATTCTTATGTTGATCTCAATTGATTGGAAGTGACCCCACCCCTGCCTCGAAATTGGGTGACGGGAATGGGAAATTGTCAACCCAGGCTCAAAATGCGAAATTTGAAGGCCCGTAACTCCGTTATTTTCCAATGGATATTAAAATTGTTTTCAGTTTTGTGATCTGCTGCTCACATAGATTGTATGGAAAGAATTTCATATGAATCGGAGACGAAAAACATTTCGGTTATTGGAAAGCATATGGGCCCCAAGTTCAAACTTTGAGGGCCCAAATCTCCGCCATTTTCCAACGGATTTGAGATCTGTTTTCAGTGTCGTGATACGTTTGTAGGATAGATGTTATACTCCAAGTTTCATCTGATTCGGCGGCTAAATAAAATTTGGCACCATAAACCACCCCTCCCCAGAACCACAATACTGAACCGACACTGGCAAAATTTGGCACACACCGAGCACTAGTTAGTCTGGATACTTAGAAGTGTGTCACTATGTTCAATGATTGTCCGTTTTAAAGGAGATACGGCGACAAGCCGATTGCCCCAAAATATAAACATTTTGAGGGCCCACAACTGGTATTTCAGTTAGATTGGCACCCCCACCCTATTGTAAAAATATGAGAACGACCCTATCCAGTTTTCGTTTTTCCACTGAACAGTAAATGGAAAAGACGACTGTGAAGATCAAATTCAATTATATGGAATAATAGGAGAGTACAGCTGAGTACAATGAATTAGGTGTATGCCTATCTATGGGCGGTAACTCCGCAGGGAAAGCGCGGACACAAGTGTTGATTCCCGTGGGCAGTAGTGTATATCGAGGTGTCCATATGGTCCAAATTTGGATTCCCTGCTCATAATTTCCGAGATAGTAAAATGACATTTTTTAGATAAAGGGAGATAACTCTGCGAGGAAAGCGCGGACAATATTCGTTATGCGACTAAGGCATACAACTCATTTGCCCCAACATACTTACCAACTTTTAGTTTTCTACTGCTCATACTTTCCGAAATATAGTGATTATAAAAGTGTCGAGTATTTTAATAATAACTAGAGGTCAGATTCCATGGAATCAGATATACTTCCATGGTACTCCATCCCATCCCATGTGAGTGTTATGCGTATATGTGTGTTCCTATTCGTGCGAATGCATATTGGTGCCTTACGATCCGATGGTGGACTTGCATTGACATTTCTAAATTTAATATATATTTTGGTACTTCTGTCTGTCTGTTTGTTTGTCTGTCAGCTTTGCCCGGGAAAACTGCTGGACGGATTTTGACGAAATCTGATAACTGTGGGTAATTTTGTCCAGGGGGTGTTTTGGACGGGTCGAATCGTGACCCCCGACCTGACATTGGTCTTCAAAAAGGTCAATCGAAGATCAAATCGGGTAAAACAGACGGATTTCCACGAAATTCGATACCTAGAAGTACTTTTGTCCAGGCGGGGGGGGGGGGGGGGGGGGTGGGTGGGTCAAGTCGTGACCCCGACCTGACATTGACCTTCGAAATGGTCAGTTCAAGGTCAAATCGAGTAAAACGAACGGATTTCGACGAAATTTGATACCTAGGAAAACTTTTGTCCGGGGAGTGTTTTGGACAGGTCAAATCGCGACAATATGTTACTTTTACAGCAGAGCGGACATACCTATATAGTATATCGGTGAGCATATTCATGCATTTGCCTTGCTTCTTGATAAGTCCGTTTGAATTTGCGTCATGAAGAGAGGGTTTGAATTTGAGTAATATATATCACCCGTTACAACGTTATACGCTACCAGGGTTAAACCGTTCAATATAAATCATTAAAAAGTGTACTAATCTTGCGTTTAGATATTACTTATCACATCCACTCATCGAAAAGTTTTTATCTCAATATATGATTTTCGGAGTAATTTTCCCCATTTGATCTTCGGTGGAATTTTCCAAATCTGAAACCACCCGACACAAACACTCCCTTGAGCAGGTTGCGTTTATATTAGAGAGGTCAAATTTTGGAGGCATACATACAGTATACCGGCTTACGTACCACCGCATTAAACTCGCTCCTACATCAGCCCGTTTGGATTTGGGGCTAAAAATCGGCTAGTGATAGACTACAGAAGTATACATATTTATGATATATAGCGTTGTCACGAGTAAACCGTTCCATCTGAAAATTAGAACATCGCCCTCTGGATGCGCGTGAACACTAGCCATCAGATGTACTCGTCAAAAAAAAATATCTCGATGTTTGAATTCCCCCCCCTTTGCAATTTTCGTAGAATGTTCCTAATGTCTCAACCCACATTGACACGCATTCTCCGTTGGGCATGTTACA
This sequence comes from Siphonodentalium dalli, assembly GCA_032622095.1. NCBI lineage: Eukaryota > Metazoa > Mollusca > Scaphopoda > Gadilida > Siphonodentaliidae > Siphonodentalium > Siphonodentalium dalli. The sequence continues at coordinate 107,509,595 of CP136062.1, forward strand.
TTTATAGTATAGCCGTCAAACTTCTGGGACGTACATAACGTATGACAACGTACATGCTACGACATTATCTTGCTCTTTAATCACCCGGTTTGAATTTGGCGGGAAACATAGTTGCAATATTTCCGTACCCGGTAACGCGGAAAGTCCTGGGTAAAAACATGTTTAGGCGGTATATTCGAGTTAGAATTACTCGTCCAATTCGGAATATGCAATAAAACATTTAGAGCTCTGTACTTATATAAAAAAAAAAAAAAACTCGGTTATGTCCGACCCTGTCCAATTTTCTTTTTTGGACCAAACTGACAACGGTCAACACGACTATGAAATCCAAATGCAGTTATCTGGAACGATACGAGAGTACAGCATAGTAAATCAAATAGAGGTGTCCCTATTTATGGGCGGTAACTCCCCAGGGAAAGCGCGGACACAAGTGTTGATGCCCGTGGGCAGTAGGGCATATCGAGGTGTGCATACGGTCCAAGTTTCGATGCTCTGCTCCTTATAATTTCCGAGATAATAAAATTACATTTTTCAGATAAAGGGAGATAACTCCGCAGGGGAAACGCGGACAATATTCATTATACGATACTCCTTATACTTTCAGATATTAGGGAGTTGTAAAAGTGTCGAGTATAATAATAATGAAAAATAGTCGAAAAAGGGCCATAACTCCGTCAAAATCCATTGGGCCGAGTTTCGGATACCATTATACTTAGTAAACCTTGGATGCCTACAATCGCTAGAGATTTCACGGTCCTAGTGCCATTAGTTTCTGAGTATTTAAAAATAAGCGGAAAACGGCACCACTACAAAAACAATATACTTCCTTGGGTTACACCATGGAAGTATAATAATAGTGAAAAATAATGTTTTTTTAAATTTCACTCCGTGGTGAAGCGTTGGGCCGAACTCATGATATCTTCATTTTCTGTATCCCTCAGATGCCTACATTCCCTAGATATTTCACGGTCCTCCTCCAATTAGTTTTAGAGTATGTTCAATTAAACAGAAAACGGCCCCAATAATAAAACAATATACTTCCTTGGTTACACCATGGAAGTATAATTAGTAGAGTGATTTCCCCTGGCACCCCCCAAGCTAGGATCAGCATAAAAAAAATCCTGGCAGCTGAATGGTCAATGATACATGGATGAAAATTGCACGAAAAAATACACAAAAGTGTTTCCCGACGGGAAACATCAAATATAGCCACATGGTGAACGGTTATGGCTGTCCAATTGGCGAATAATTTATGGAAGGGTTTTGTGTTTTTTTCGATGTCATTTTTTCTCCATTTTAAGGGTAGTGTGACGTTTGTCAAGCTGCAGGGTGACATAATACGTTGACAAGTAGTTTTGGGCACATTTTCGTGTGTCTAAAATGACGTTCTTTTATTTGTAATACTCGTGCAGAGTCAGCCTTTTCCTGCGAATACAGGCCAGCGGGATTTGTTAACACTGAGGCCTATGCAAATCATTTGGTGTATTGTAACCTATAGTGAAAAATGGTCGTTTTTCAGATTTATGCTCTGAAACAAGTCCCGTGCTCATTATGCCCATAAAACAAATTGGAAACAAAGCACGCGATGCGACAGCTTATTTGGCGCGGAAGCCGTCCAATAAAATTACAAATTAAACCCTCTGAAGTCATTTCTGCTTCTCGTTGTAGAACCGAAAATTGCCATTTTCGACCTATTTTTGGATCATAGGATGCCCCTTTAATGAATGTGAGACCATACGTTTTGGCGCCAGACAACCTAGATGAACACCAATGCAGATTTGTCGGGTTTGGACACGACATGGGTGTAAAGCGTGACGTCAGTATGGACCATACTCTAAACTATGATGCAAAATCGGACCAGTATCGGGTCAAACGAAGTTGAATTGCCCCTGTTAGATTACAGGTTGACAAAAAAAAGCATGCCCTGGAAGTTTGCAGAAATGGTTTCACTATCCTACGCGCACAAATTTCCGCCAATAAATGTATTCTTTTGAAGGGACAATTTTGGTTTTCTGTCGATTATTTTCGAAAATTGTGTAGGTGCGCCCAATGTGAAACTTAAGTGCGTCCAATTCGCCTGGCGAATCGTATGGCATATTTTCTGGAAGTGGTATGTACAAGCTATCAGATTGACAACCTGTATGTACATCATCGTTGTTTACTTTGCCAAAATGCAGCTAAAATGAAAAAAAAATTGACATTCAAGTCAAGGTAATTTGTTTGCGAATTCAGCTATGGGTGGTGGCAGAATAGGGTTAATAAAGTAAGAACACAGACATGTTTCGAATCAAATTTATTTATTTTGACGTGGGTATATAAATGGACGAAACTTAATATCGTTTGGGCGACTTTCGTGTCTTTCCAGTGACCACTATAGGTTACACTGGTGTAAATAAGGTTCCGAGTGACATCTAGCGGATGCGGGAGGAATATATAGGAGAGAATAAAATAGACACTGGGCCCTGATTGGTCAATAGCCTTGTGTGCTTTTCACATAAAAAAATCATCACACCTCTTCCCTATGATTTCCAATAGGTAAAATAACCATTGGCACAGGAATTAACCCTTTGTAGTGAAGTTTGAATTTTTTGGTGTGGTTTAAAATATGACTGAATTTTTTTATGCGGTTCTGACACTAGTTACGAAAACATAAGATTTAAAGGCGAATTCCCTGCTAGACAGACATGATTTTTTTGTGTAAAAAGTTTCCCAAAATGTCAATTTTTCAGATTTAAAGAAAAGTTTGGACCCAACATTTATATTGCCAACACTATACGCTAAAACGTTAGCACTGAGGCCTATGGAAAACATTTACACCAGTGTAACCTAAAGGGGAAAAATAGCTTTTTTATCATTTTTGATTCCTGGGAGTCACTTTAAAGCATTTTAATGCATTTTACAGAGCCTGGTCTTTCAGTCCAATGAATATCTCATGCTTGATGTGGCTATTCTTGCTGCTGATGTCTTCTTTCACTTACATCAGCCAAAAAAATAGTAAGATTTTTCATAAAAAATGCCAATTTTTCAAGGTATTTTCAAAAAATGTCAAGGTGGTAATAGTCACATGATAATGCAAATGACCCATAACATGGGCATGTCAACGACACATATATCAATTGTTATAAGAACCTAATTTAACAAGTATTTTGGATTTTATAGCCAGTGATATACAGATATATATCATAAAAGTGTGTCATTTCCACTGGTGGGTATGGTCATTTGAAGGTTAAGAGCACTAAAACTTGGACACATTTAAGAAAATGCTACAGCAATTCAAAGAGAGCATATCTTTATTCAACTAATTCAATATACACCCACATCCAGTTATCTTGGATCACCCTTGCAGACCTGAAAATGTCATATTTTATTCTTCAATGTGCTGATAAAGTCATGCACTTGATGCTCAGCTGATCAGATCTGGACTCAATGACCTCACATCACCAGAAGTTCTCTCATGGAAAGAATATTGAACAGTCTTCCATAGCTGATCTAAGTTTTCAACACCAGACCCCTAAAACTGAGTGAAAATGGGGCCTGAACATGACTGGTGGTGGAAAATTGTGCTTTTTTGATGAATAATTTGTAAAGGGGGTGGGGTTAAATTGTGTGTGATAAATAAAGAACCACAGAAGTGATATTGTTTTTGAACACATTTTTTCCATTGATGGGCAATTCTGAGGAAATGTAGGGAGTTACAATTATTCCGCGAAAAAGGGGGCTATCGCTTTAGGTTACACTGGTGTAAATAAGGTTCCGAGTGACATCTAGCGGATGCGGGAGGAATATATAGGAGAGAATAAAATAGACACTGTGCCCTGATTGGTCAATAGCCTTGTGTGCTTTTCACATAAAAAAATCATCACACCTCTTCCCTATGATTTCCAATAGGTAAAATAACCATTGGCACAGGAATTAACCCTTTGTAGTGAAGTTTGAATTTTTTGGTGTGGTCTAAAATATGACTGTATTTTTTTATGCGGTTCTGACACTAGTTACGAAAACATAAGATTTAAAGGCGAATTCCCTGCTAGACAGACATGATTTTTTTGTGTAAAAAGTTTCCCAAAATGTCAATTTTTCAGATTTAAAGAAAATTTTGGACCCAACATTTATATTGCCAACACTATACGCTAAAACGTTAGCACTGAGGCCTATGGAAAACATTTACACCAGTGTAACCTATAGGTTATAATACACCAAATACAATTAGTAGAGTGACTTCCCCTGGCACCCCCAAGCTAGGATCAGCATAAAAAAAATGCTGGAAGCTGAATGGTCATTGATACATGGATGAAAAGTTCACGAAAAAATGCACAAAAGTGTTTCCCGACGAGAAACATCAAATATAGCCACATGGTGAACGGTTATGGCTGCCCAATTGGCGAATAATTTATGGAAGGGGTTTGTGTTTTTTTCGATGTCATTTTTTCTCCATTTTAAGGGTAGTGTGACGTTTGTCAAGCTGCAGTGTGACACCAATACGTTGACAAGTACTTTTGGGCACATTTTCGTGTGTCTAAAATGACGTTTTTTAAATTGTAATACTCGTGCAGGGTCAACCCTTTCTGCGAATACAGGCCAGTGGGATTTGTTAACACTGAGGCCTATGCAAATCATTTGGGATATTGTAACATGTAGTACAACGCGTATTTATATTCCACTCGCTTGACATTCGCCGGTATTGGTTCACGAAGGACCACTCTATTACTTCACCAATAATACACATATTCAAGAACATTTTATACCGATCATTATCGCTGAAGAATGTAATAAGATTAGGGTGATATCAGCAAACATATCTTAACCTGCAAGTTCGTTGGCTTCCAAGAACCATCCCCGGACATTTTTTCAACGTGTTAGGAATGTTATCAGGATGAATATTGAAACAAAACAAAGATGTTTTAATTCGATACTACATGTAGTACAGCACGTACTTATATTTCATTCTGATTCAGAGTGTATTATGTGGCTTTTGCACATAGATTTTATAGTTGTTTTTAAAATAGACTCTGGTTCTTTGCCAATGATATTCACGAGAACATCGAATTGCCGCCTTGTTAGGAATTCGAACGTTTTCATTGAACAAAATACAAACGATTTGAAAACTTTACCAATCAAATCAACTGAAGGTGCTATTAGTTAATAACTATTGTTATCCTTCATCCCATTTTCCTCTCTTCTGATTGGCTGAGTGTGCGTCACATGGCGGGCGATAAATCACCATATTACCCTCGAGGGTAACATTGTCTCAGTTATTGACCGCTCAGCTGTTACCAGCAAACATAGAACTACGAAGAACTCACCACGCAGAGATTCTCTGACAGCTCTCTGATAATTTCGAAAAACACTGTTTTTATAAACCCCACTGTTTCATAACAACCGCGAACTGTGGTGTTTGCTAATTTGCATAATTGTGTGTTTTTTATTTGCTATTAAAGCACGCTATGTATAAATGGTGTTATGACAGACACATATCTGTTATAAGGTGTAATATTCCTATTGGACCTTTTTATATCAATAATAAAGACCGTGGGACAAATACATAAACCTTATTATGCAGTTGGTATTTGCTGCAGACAATTGCACATACGATGTATATACGTTACAAATACGTTTATCTGCTTGATCAAATAGCCACTCTTTGCTGTTTATCAATTGACTATTTCTTTTCTTCAATACATTCCTCAGACTTCATAGAATACCCGTATGTTGCGTAACAATCTGTGACATATGTCAAATTCTTTTTGCACCACTACAACGTGTTAGTTTCACATTTTAGCAATCTGGAAATGAACACGTCTGTCGGCGTCTTCACGGCCATTCAAATTTGAAACGAAACCGAACATTTCGCTGCATGGCTACTCAACTTCGAAATTGCTTTGCTCCTCTTTCCGTGAACCGATTTCCACCATGCAACCAGCAAACTGACCGGAGAATAGCCGCGCGAATGACGGGTCTGTTAATTGATTATGAATGTTTTATTTTCTAAATAGCTATGATTCCAACATAAAATTAACTTTTCGAACTGGATTAAAGAATATATGCGCGCATTTATGCCTGCTATTAAGGAGGTTCGTGTGTACTCCTTTGTCGGATAACAAAACAGTTATCACCCTTGTTTTCGTGAGACACGGGGATTTGTCGCCGCTCTCGACCTGGAATGTCACCCTCGGGCCTGGCGGCCCTCGGGTGACATTCCAGGTCTCGAGCGGGCGACAAATCCCCGTGTCTCACTCAATCGCGGGCGATAACTGTATAATAACACCAAACATTTTGAAATATCTGAATCCCAATATATGGCGTAAGTCATATGAAGAAATGCTAAACCTAAGGATTTATTCAACTTTATAACACTATGGCATCTATTTCCGGCAGTGGCTATCAATGTTTTCTTTACGTTCATTATTTCTGCTAGCTGATATCCAAGTCAATATGCATGGACACACTGATCAGCTGTCCTGTAGCAATACATACATCACCGATTTTGAGTTGATGGTATGGAAAAACAATTATATGACGTCATAACTCCTGGAGGTGAAGTATACGCGTCCTGATAATTCACGAGTATTATGTGAAATTCCACGGATCATCTTCAACTTGGCCTGATAAATACGGAATATCTTATACTTAAAACGTTTGTTTGAATATTGCCGTACACATGACTCAAGACATTTTCATAATGGTTTAGGGCACGATTTAAGCGGTACCGCATCGCTATTTACGATACAATATACCCGGTTTTACGACGTAATATCGGCCTGGTTCTCGCTAATTGCGACACACGATGTTTGCGTACATAACCCACGATCAGATCGGCAACATTGCCTTGCAGAACACAGAGCATAACATACGGAGGTCGTTATAATTTACAACGCAAGAGGCATAACTCTATTATTTGACACGGCGCGTATTCATGCATATCGAGCATGACAATGCTATACTAAATCGATTCTTGGTCGTTCATGGACAACCAGTGAATTAATTCGTAACAAAGGTGTGCTATTCTGTTTACAATAAAAAGATGTCTGCTAGCAGTGCTACTGCCGGCGTCAAAATAAAAACTGTTCAAGCATGGCAGAACGAATATGCATGGCTCAATTATGAAAGTGGCAATGATAATAAATGCGTCACCAGTGTCACGTGCATTAAATTCACGGAAAGTGAACAAAGACTAAGAGAACGCCGGAATTTTAGCGATGCATTCGTCAAAGGGGTCCCGGGGACGAAAATAAAAAAAAAGATGCAGTAGCCAAACGTGAGGAAAGCGACCAACACACACAAGCGGTCAGGATATGTGAGCCACTATTAAATGTTTCGTCATTTCTTAAAACAGCTAGGGAAATCATTTTCAAAGGGGGCTTCTGGTGAGAAAGAAAAATTAATAAAACTTTGACATCACATATACTATTGTTAAAGAAGAAATGCCTTTCAAGAAGATTAAGTCCATGATATAATTAGAAAAGAAACATGGAGTTGAGCTAGGAAACACATACGTGCATGAGAAAAATGCTCTGAATTTACTGGTTACATTGCCGCAGATATCCGAGAACCAATTCTCCAAGCAATTTCTGAGTACTTTTCAATTTTGAAAACCGGCCAAATAAAGCTTCAACAGCCTAAAATATCTTCGGTCTGTCTCAATAGAACCATACAAATAAGGATATCATTGGAACCGGCTCCTTGACCACATTGTGATAGTTACAGTTATGCCCTGTGCCAATGCATTCTCTTATATATGCGAGTCGACCATAGGTCGCCTCGCATGTATAAGAGAATGCATTGGCCTAAAAAAAATCATTTTTTAACTCTTCAGTTTTACCATTTTTTCTTACATTCTTTAACAATTTTATAATTTTTAATGTGTTAAGCCAATGCATTCTCTTATATATGCGAGGCGACCTATGGTCGACTCGCATATATAAGAGAATGCATTGGCACAGGGCCCTTCTGTTGGGTAAAGGTAAAATTAATTGAAGATGGAACACCAAGAACTGTATTCTTTAAAATAAAATCAGCTGAAAGTGGGAAAGCGGAATATATGCGTAATTTACTGGGTGAATTGCTGGACGAATTATTTCTGTAACAAAATGATAGGATTTTGTGCTGACGGTGTCAGTGTGGATATGGGTCGTAAAGGCGGTGTGGTTGGTTTATTGATGGGTAGTACTCATCCTTGGCTAATCACATTCGCTGTCTGAATCATCGTTTAGAGTTGGCAGCCAATGATGCCTTCAAAGGTACATTCATGGATGAAATAATAAATGTCCTGTTCTAACTCTATACTTTCTATCATGGAAGCCCAAAAAGATTGCGCGAGCTGAGGGTATTAGCTGAAGTAATGGAGGATCACGTGAAAGTACCACAAAAAGCCAATGGAACAAGATGGATACAGCATAAAAATATGGTGGAGTATTACTCGATTATCGTTAGTCATATATATGGAAAACATGGCTGAATCTGACGAAACAAAAAAGACGATCGGGCTGAAATAGTTGGTTACCTGAGGATAATGTAAACATTCCAATTCATTTCACAAACATTGCATTCAAACAAATACTACAAAGTCTGGCCCAATGTTCCCTATCTTTAAAAAACGAGGACTGTAGTCTGCTTGTTGCGACTGTACTTTTTGAGAAGACGTATGGTCAACTGAAAAATCTTGAATCCAGTCCAGCTGGTGAGAGTTATGAGACACCAGATAAAGATCAATCTGAATATCCTTGCGCCAGTGTAGCCAGTGTGAATGAAATGAATTATCTCCTACGACTAGCCCGATTAGCTAGAAATAATGAAGCTGCAATCAGCTACCAATTAGTCATACTTAAATTCACTGAGAAGGATGTGAAGAATTTTTTTTTTCCAGGCAATTTTGGACACCCACCTTTTTGTTCCGTTTCAGGATTTTTTTCCGGTCAGTTTTGGACACCCACCCCCTAAATAGTTTATTGCGCGAGATTTTAATAGAACAGTGCATAATGAAGATAACGATACTATTTGAATTTATCATATAAGTGTCATTAATCAAGAAATGTGTCAACATACTCACATGTCTAGGGATAGGCAGGGTGCCAAAGTTTTTATTAACATTCATTTCCATAATATATAGTCACATGATCTAGTCACATAATCACATTTGAGTATTCTACAGACTACATGGTACAACACATTTCAGATTATTTGATATTTTGATATTTGCTATATGATATATTGCTTGAACCAAATTGTTTATCAAAGCATGTGGAAATACAACTGTTCATCCCAGTTCATCCCAGTTTGAAGAATAATGCTAATACCAAACATAACCATGATATACCCGCATGACTCTTCTTGGGGCATCACAGAAACCAGAACTGAGGAAACATGTTATAACGTGTAATGGCAGGCTGGTTGCCACTGCCTGAAGTAATAGGCTTCGTAATAATTGGGAATAACATATGGATGGATAGCCCAATCTCACTTCTTTTTTGCTCACGATATCAGTGACGATAAAATCTTTGTTACTGTGATTAACATTACAAGCTGATCCGCATTAACTTTAAAAACAATTTGAAATTGTTCAATTTATATGTTAAGATTTTATGTTTTACGTTGTCAAAAGTCTATTTTATTCCATTATTTATTATATCTTTATTTCCATGTCACATATGGTCAAGTGTGCTTTCATTTTATTGCTTATTTTCAGCTGAGTTCTGCATAGTTATTCTTATTTTGTTGTATCAGCTGGTATCAGTAGATGGAATCCTGATTAAATTTTATTTTTCCAATAGCGCAGTTTCTTGTTCTATCAAGTTGCATTTGGGTTATTGTTGGCCATTGTGCAACTGATCCAACTTCTGATAACCTCTCTATATAGTATAGCATTGCTATTAACTATATATGACCTGTTTCTGTTCAAAACACATCAAAATAAGACTCCCCCGCAGAAATGGAAAAAAAAATTGGCACATGGAAAAAACTGCTTTTCGGACCCGAGATACACCCACCCACCCCATAATACGTGCCTGGAATTTTTTTCACCCCCTGGTTATATCGGAAATTATTCAGAACATGTTTTATGCACGAACCCATACTGCCCAGAGTATTCCTGAACCCAGCCAGCATATATTCTCAACTATATATCAATCAATTTGCCATGAAGCGTAAATTTCCGTGTGTGGGGAGGGGGTCAACTGCTTCCGCTTCTGGGTCTCATCAATTCTGCGCTTGGATAAGATGACTCAAGTACCGGGGACGGGCCGACGGCCTCTGTGGCGGCGGTATGCATATCGGGCGGGGAGTGGCTCGGGGAATCATTCTGCTGGTGACCAAATCTATAAAATCCTACTTTAATTATTTAGTTATATGCTGCTGGAACAGACTGGAAGACAGCAATGTGCCTGCAAAGTGCCTGCAGTTTTTGTCATGTATGTGTTTTATATTTCCATTTCATTGTATTTCAATTTATATGTTTGTATTTCAGGGTGTATGTTCTATTAATTGGGAATTTTGTAAATAAAGTATCTATCTATCTATGATATGAAGTGTAAGTTCATGTGTTTTTACTGGAGTGCAACTGTTTACGTTTCCATATTCCCACAATTAAATGTTAAAGAAATAATTGAATGAAAATTTAAATTATGTAATATATGTTCTGTTATCTCACTTATCTGTTTAACTGTTACTTCATTCATTACTATTAACTTCTATTGAATTTGAGAAGCATACTGGATTACTGGTACTGTGGTAAATGTATTTTATAATACCACTGCAATCGAATAGCCTGGTTTGGTTAGAGCGGTTTGCAAATATTTGGGTTCAAGTTCAATGGGACAGATAAGGTGATGTTTCAGACAATATTTTATTTTATTATCTCAATTATTAAATCAAAGAATTTGGAATGTGCAACCCATTGAATGGGTTGCAATTTGCAAATTCCAAATTCTTATTTTTGGTAATTGAGATAATAAAATAAAATATTGCCTGCAACAGTCACCATATCTAACAATGCCCACAGTATGTAACAGTACATTTTATTTGCCAATTTTAACCCCAGATACACTTTCAGAGCATTGAATTAAAAAAAAATCCTGGGGGAAAACCATCGAACACCCCCCCACAAGACAAGGGTATATACCCCTTTCATACTAACCCCAACAGTCATCGCCGTCAGGCCCATAAGTATAGCTATTCAATTGTGAGGGAATGCTATTCAATTACAATAATTAATTAGCTATATACTAATCAAATTTTAAAAGTAATTCATGACCTATAATGGTTTATATGACTTTTTATTGCCGAAAGAGATAATTATCGGGTGTACGCGGCTAATTGCGAGATCAGTGTCGTGCAAAGTGCAATTCGCCGGAATTGTTACTATACGACCTATTGCAATTCGAAATAAATATCTTCCAACTACACGCAACTGATTGGCTCAAACTGGGAAACATATCACTGTGATGACGATTCCAGCTCACTGATACACCATATATTCGTCCGTTAAATGGTGACTTAGTTCTGGGGCTTTAAAATCACATCAGGTGGAACTATCTTTCCGGATGCTTGTCAGCATGAGAAGATTGAAGGCCCACATTAAATTTCAACACATACTATATATGTGGGTATATATGTGACGATCGCTATGACAAATTTCCCCGAAGCGCCAAACATTGAAATGAGCAGTCGTGATTACAGAATCCTATTAATTGATGTCAGAATGAAATCGTAGTTTAAATCGAGTCTTGTTTCATAAACAGTACAAATAGGTAGAAAGCACTCGCCAACAATGGTTTCGCAGATGAACAATAAACACAATGATATGGCTTATGGATGCCCTCTCCGATTAGACAACAGAAAATAATAATCTGTTCGTTTTTTATACCAGAAAATAACATGTGAGCTCATTGGTATGTTTTGTTGGCCATATATCGACCTGCAAAACAGGAGTTTCAACAAGTTTAGATTTTTTGTCAGCCTATCAAACATTTCAATGATCTACTTGATGGAATTGGTTTGGGTTTATAATCTGCTGAGAATCGCCTCATTTTGAGTCGATAATGTGCTGAGAATGAGACCGTTTTAGTCATATTATCGACTCATAATGATGCGATTCTAAGCAGATGATGTACGCTCAATGACACATATAAGCCAACTCACGACTGTTCATATGTACGCTATTTAACATGTGTTTTCACTGTGGCCCGATCCATAAAACGAAATAACGGACATGATCCATTGTCTGCTTATTTTAGAATCAAATAATCACATTTTGTACCTATTTCACATTATATGTCGAATATGTGAGTATTTGCGCGAATATGTGTTGTCAATTGTGATCTGTTCAACGTAACAGTGAAGGATGCTTTTCTGTAGACGCGAGAGAGTTTGCTATAAACGTTCGACGTATAAATTTGTGAACTTCGTCACGGTCACTTGCGTACTTTCAATGCACCACATAAAGCGACAGGGATTTGGAACGGGTAGATGTATCCCATTGACCGGTAATCTTTCATTAAGTTTTTCTGAGTCAAAAGTACACGAATTATATGAAATAGCAGTCAGCTGTGCATTGGCTATTTATTGCATGGTTTCAAGATTTCAAACTGTCCTTTAAAGTTGTCATTAATCGAGGCGGCTTCTAACACTTAGATAACTACGGAACACCATTTGTGTTTACTAACAACTGTGTTTTCTACAGTAAAGACAACCATGTTTAGTTTAACATATTTTATTGCTCTAAACATAGCAAATGGATTGGAGGACAAGTGCGCAAGGCACTTAATATTCCCTCCTCTCCAAACAAAGTAACGTAACACATGACAAACGAAGTAACATAAGCATACAAAATAAGTAGTAACTAAATATTAAAGGGAAACAGCCAGATAAATTGAAAAAACGAAAGATGAGACAGTAGGTGAAGGAGGCAGGGTAGTAGACAGGAGATAGGAGAAATAGGAGAGAATAAGAAGAAGAAGACCATTACATCCATCCCTTGTTCACATGATTGCCGAAACATGCCAACGTCTTGGTATACGGAGCGAATTGTGATTGTGTATTTATACTTAGTTGAACCGTCCTGAGGTGCGTATAAAATCTTGAGCTCTCATGTATATATTAACATTTTCTTCATATGGTAAGTTAGGATTGCCAAAAAGCAATGTGAAAGCTGAAACATTTTCATATTTTGCCATGGCCTCGGTTAGTTTTATCCTAGCTTGCTGATATAGTGGACATACAAAAAAGTAATGAAAGGCATCTTCTTTGGCGTATCCGCAATCACAAGTTGGGGTTGGGGAGATATGGTTATGATGCATATCACTGCGCAATTCACTACAACCACAACGTATTCGACAGTGTAATATATTAAGTTTCCTATTTCCATAATAAAAATATCCAGGTGGCTTATAAATTTTAAGTTTTATACTATCTCTAAAGGCTGGTAATGGTTTTGATCGAATATCATGCTTTATTTTATTCCAATCAGTGACGCATCGAGGAAAGAAGGTAGCTTTAAATGTTGATGTGAAACCCCCCAATGTGGCCAAGTCCCTCTTGTTCCTAACATCATGATCTGTTATTTCTTCAATTCGAGGGGGAATTGTATCATATAAGAATTTTGGTTTTTTATCGTTATAGATCTTATGGAATAAACACATTCTTCTCACATATCTTCTGTCCGAAAGTAAATCCCAACCCAATTCAAACAAAAGTTTTATTTTCGATGTTGACCTGGTGCAGCCTGTAACAATCCTAGCCGCGTCATATTGCACATCGTCAAGTTTATCTAAGATGTATTTTGGTGCCCCAAACCACACTGGACTTGCATACTCGAGCAATGGTCGGATATAAGTTAGATACATGATTTCAAGAGTTTGTCTATTTAGTGTGAATTTTAATTTCCTCATCTGGGATAACCTACCATATGCTTTTTTACAAACCGAGTCGATATAGATGTCCCATGAGTAGTTGTCATGAAATTCAAGACCTAAATGTTTATGTGACTTAGAAAAATCGAGAATATCATTACCAAAGATAAGTGATGGTTTCAATGGACTTTTGGAGTGAGCATAGAGCATTTTTTCAGTCTTACTACTATTAAAGGTCACTAACCATTTTTTTGCCCAATTATCAATCCTACTTAAGTCATTATTCATTACATTTTCAATATTAGATATGTCTTTATCACTAAAGGTCAAACAGGTATCATCTGCAAATAATCTTGTAGCTGATGATATACCATCTGCGATATCATTTATGTATATAAGAAACATAATGGGTCCAAGAATATATCCTTGAGGCACTCCAGATTCCACATATTTGTACGAAGAGTAAGACGATCCAACTCTTGTCCTTTGTTGACGTTGGTGAATATAGCTTCTAAACCACTCAAGTAAGTTTCCAACGCTACCATAGCGTTCCAATTTAAAAACCATGTGAGGGTCCAAGATAGAATAGGCATACCTTCCCACTGCGAGGGGTAAAAATCCCCTAATGTGGCACCATGTTTGCCGTGGGGTTCATTCCGTGAGGTGGGGTGTTGTGTAGGAGTCTGATCATGAGAAAAAAGAAATCCTAGCATCTAGACTGGCCTCAAGCTTTCCATTTGTTTGATATTTCCAACCTAAGGTTGGCAAAGTTCCAAATGATGGCCATTTCAGTCCGATTTTTTTTTTACCAAAAACAGGAACTTATGCAAATGTTGGTCTAAAGCAGCAGATTCCCCACTATTAATTTTTTTTGGGAAATCAAACTACGAGCATAATTTCAACCTATTGTTGGTGTGAAATTTCAAACGGATGTTGTGTCAGGTATATGACATTTCCAAATGTTGAACTTTTTCCCAAAGTCGGGGGTGAGATATCCAACCCCCTCTCGCCTCGTCCGTGTATCGACCCCTTTGTATACATGGGCATAAATATATCGTGGAATTATACACGTGTTACACTTTTAATTGATATTTACCATTTGAACCACAAGACTGATTTACACTGTAGTGTCGATAAATAGGTCGATAAGGACAGGAACTATAGATATACATACATACTACTCTGCAGAATATTACCATCGTCAGAGCGAGTTTCAACTATTCTCTTTGTTTCGCACACAATTGAAGCAAACGCTCTTTATTCGAACCAAATGATGAACACAATTGAACCCACCTTCTCGTTTCAAAGTTTAACGTTTCAACCTACCTCCGGGTTTAGATCCAGAAAAAGATCCCATTTCTTGGGATAAGTATCCCTTTGCCCCGACTGTTCGATCTGTTGAAAGATTCTAACCCAATTTTCACTTAATATGACTACATATTTCCCAACTAATATGAGGGGCAAATACGGACTTATATCTGACTGAAAGTACCGGTAGGACATTTTTGGATCCTGTGTTTAAAACAACACACTTTCTACGAATATTGGTTGCAAAATTTAACTGATGTAATTAGTAATGTAGTTGAGATATCGAGCCTATTTTCTAAATATGAAAATTCCAACTGTTTTAGTCAAACTCGATCGGTCTGCGAAATTATTTATGAAATCCAAGTGTTGAAAATGTTTCAAAAATGAGTAGAACAAAAAATTCCAACTAACCAATAACGCTAAATACAACTTCGACCAATAAAGCGAATGACACTCACAATTTCTAGATATCATATATAAATTTTGTTTCCATGGTTACCCGTACCTGTTTGAAAGAGCAAACTCTATTCTCGCCATGCGAATTTTGGTGGTTGTATTTTGTTTTGTCAAATCGGACCTTGTATCTTTAAAGATGGTCTATCTCTTTGTAAACATATGTTATATAGTTACCGAGGTGTAAAATATTAGATATGGATCGAAGAGCCCTGTCCGAAATTGCTTTTATCCATTAATATTGATTATATTTCGAATATTTTCTGGTCTAAATGCGTGTGGTTGTTTAGCTAACGAACAAAAGTGGTTGTTGTTAACAGTGACCATAATTTTATTGTGTAATTCTGTCACAAATAAACGCTAATTAGACTCGTTGTGGCGTACACCTATGGAATAAAACAATACAATGAATCTGGGAGATTTGACGTTAGGAGCATAGCTTTGGGAATACCGTAGTGGTCTATATCGACACGGTATAACATGAATGGTCTGTTTTAAAAATAGAACAATAAAGATTATCTCTTTTTATAATAAAATATTCGAAATAAAATCAATATTAATTGATACAATCGTTTCTGGCAGGGATTTCCAACTCAAACGTATTATTTTATACCCAGGAATCTATTTCAAATCTGCTATTTAAAAAGATAATCCATCTTTAAAGTGCAAAACCGATGATGACCGGGCATGATGGGATTAGAGGAGAACAGCACCCGTGACCGTTGGTAAAGCAATTTTGTTGATTTCAACCAAAACCTATATGCCTAACTTCCATGATACCCTGTGATACCAGGAATATAACTACGTGATATTGTCCGGGTCAGGGACTAGAAAATATATAATTCCAAAACTTGATAAAACATGTCCTCTATTCTATTCCCACCAAACAGATATGTTGGCAAACCCGTGATTCCAGGAATTAAATTAAACTAAAGAGAGCAATGATTATATTACTTACACTTGACAAAGTTCACCAGAATGAAAAAAATATATATGGTGCCATACCTTACATTGTATCTTTTCATTTTATGGGGGCACCGTATGTGAACATGGAAATAATTCCACTATACATATAAATTGCCGACCCTCGTTAAACGGCTGATTTATTTACACAGCGTCGCATCAGTGCTAAAAGGTCGTAAGGGCCAAACTGTTTTTGCATTGGATGGCAAATATTCTCACAAACCAGTGACACAAATGTGGTATCTCCAGCGATATTCACAATCATTCGTGCTATAAGGTCGTATGTCCAACAGCAGCCAATCGTATGCTTCATGTTGTCCACGTGACTTCTGTTTTGTGTTTGTAAATTCTCAAATGTGTGCTATATGGTCGTATCTCCATGTTAGTCACGCGATCATTTGGTGATTTAAATTTTATGATTGTTCCACAAATTTCTGTATGACGATGCACATGAGTGAATATTCATAATTTAGAATGGGCACTTTTTAGTTCATAGACACATGCGATTGCCACCATATTTAGCTTAATCTGTATTTATTAGCACAAGTTCCTTATATAGCACGGAAACCAATAGTCGTTGGCGTACGCAAAAGGTCGTATCTCCAAACAAGTTATTGCTTTTTAAAAGAAAACGAGGGAGTAAACAGAAAAAAATATGTGGTTCAATGGACAGCTAATGTCAGTTTCATTGGGATAAATACAACAATACGTCATTCTTTGTCAACATAAGGACAAATGTTGTCTGAAAACTTCAACCTTCATTTTCTCGGAAAGGTGAAAATGTGGGTTACGACATTATAGCACTGATAAATCTTTCAGTACATATGGATTAGAAATATGGGGATTGGGAAGAGAACCAGTGTCGATATCATCGAATGATCTTGTTCATGTTTAATGCACACCCCAGTGGAGATTAATATATATCCATTGCTGCATTTTCGCATTGTTCGGGTGGTAGTGCGAGTGACAGTTTAAAATATAAATATGCCAGCTGAATAGGTGCTCAATTAACGTTTGTTGGCTTACACTACTGAGTACGACGCATGCCATACGTACATTATCGACTGAGACGACTTCCGGCTTTTATCATGGATATTTAATATAGAGATCATTTGGAGGATGTTGTGGTATTTTTCCACACCGCATTTTTACTACTATCCCCAAAACCCCACATCTTATCTCTAATAGATTATCAGTACCATTTACTTGAGTCCAGCTAGGTCATATCTGTTGACTGCGGCGCTGACTACTTATGTATGCAGTGTTCCAGCAAGAGCATACATTATACATAATTTCCATATGAGATATAAGTTCCAACTAATGGGTCCCAGCCATATGACCTCAGGGGATTAGATGCTCTGGCAATCTTGTGAAATAAGCCCTTTTTTTTAGACCAACCATGAAATTGGTATACAAACGGGGTGATGTACTCCATATCCGCAAAATGTATCGATGAACTAAACTATACATATGAATATAACTTACATGTAGGAGGTACATGTATGCGGCAATTTACGTGAACAAAAATATGCTTATGGGACACATAGTCAAACTCTCATAGCACACAGCTCCCACAATGCCTATGTTGTGCAGGCCCCATGTCTGGGACATATCTGGACATCTGGTGGGACTTTTTTCATGGGGTTGTCATTCTATATGCATTTGAGTGTACTGGACACCTTTGATTAGAACAGACCTGGGCCTCCCAACTGCAATAATGAAATTCGGTATCCACACTCGGGACTATTTGTTCATGCATGGATAATATACATGTAATATTGATCAAGCCACCAATTTACACTAGAACAACATGATATGTATCCAAGGGACACACATCTAGCTAAAGATTAACCTCCCACATAGGCCTCCAACCATATATAATTAGGCCATGGAGTAATATATATGGTTGGGTTTTAGCTTATTCGCTCACTCCAAATTGAGGGTTGTATTCTATACTTGAATATTAGTTATGGCCAATACTAACAAATAGGGTCATATTAATGCTAACTGGACCGAGTTCCCGTCTTTGAAATGTAGAATTCCACATTTCATTTCTCAATGTTTATGTCACGGGTGATAGTGGGCGATATAACCACTGTTCCGCTGTGAGATACAGGTAGATTACACCCAAAACATAATTTACAATAGGTCCAGCAAAATGCTAGCAAATTTAACAAATTACAGGTTATGGATTCAATTGCAGCCAAAGGGACACCGCCTGTGTGGTGGGTGATATCTGGAATATACCTCCCCAAACAGAGCAACTGGGAATCGACTCCCCACCAAACAAAGACAGGTAGACATGTATGTGCAGATAAAGGTACAAGTACCACCTACACATGTTCCCTGCTCCATCTAATTTGAATCCTGACTAGGGACATGTCCATTTACTATTAAATTAAAGACCCCTCACTGTCCTCCTTCTACTCTTAAAACTAGTTATTATGGTATTAGCACAACCACCATCGCCCATCTAATGTATATATTTTACTGAATAATTTTGAGATATGAATTCTCAATAATTCAGCCGATAATATGTGATCGAATGCCACAGGGCAAAATTTACATGACCCCTAACCAAGTTCATGTGTCTATCCTTCTTGTTGCAGTGCCAGGTGAGAGTTATCTCTGCTATATCCAGTTTAGTGTGTGCTGAGTTATTGCGGGGATAAAAATGATGTGCCCCACATTCATTTTGAAGTGAATGCCACCATTCAGATTTTCTGTACCTGCTGACAGAAACACTGATCCGGACGGGACTGTCTCCGTGAAATATACAGTTACTGGACTTAGTTATTGTCCACAATTACTAGGTTATTCTCGTGTGAAAACACTGCCAGAAAACCACGGGCAACTTTATGTTCAACCTTTTCATATGATTTGGTCATGTGAGGAGTGTCATTGTGATGTAGCAAGTGTGAGCTGTTGGTCACAGTACTTGCAATGGGCTAGTTGTAGTCACCCCACTGTTTAGATTGTGTGATATGCATGTATCTTTGCGACAGATATTCATTATCTTGTCGGAAAGTATCGGTATTACTATCCAACGAAGTGATGTGTGCATCGATGGGTGTACCAGAGGGAACCGAATCCATGCATGTCATTTGATCAACATCAGTACCGTTGCAAGATTGAGAGCTTGGTAAATTATCCAATGGAATATCTTTAAATTTACTTCTACTTTTAAATATTTTACTATTGTTATCAGAATGTGATTTGGCAATTACATTTGTGTTTAGACGTGGTCCGTCTGCAGAGACATAATTATATAATTTTTAGGAAGTGTCACCAGGAGGTTCATGGTAATATGCCCCATTAAATGAGAAATCAACTTCTACAAAATCAAAATCCAACAATACACTAGGAGACTACGAATCCCGACTACTATAATTGCAAGATGTGGAGTTGACCACATTTGCATCTGTCCCTGTACTTCTATGGATATCTGAAGAGTATACCATTTCCAAATTAGCATTAACCATGTCAGAAGACAGTGATGTGCCATTTATCTATGCTTTACAAAAACCGAGATCTTTTACTCTTTATTACTGGTCTTCCATCTGAATGCACAACTTCACTGCAACTTTCAATGTTCTCAACAAATCTGTCAAATGGTGGAATTTACATGTATTGTGCAATTCAGTGACCACGCTAACGGTAACTAATGGGTTCCCTGTGTCACTGGGTTAACGTTTGACGTGATTTGAGAATACTTTGATTCTGCTTTGATGTCTGACTGAACTTACTCTTATCAAGTCAAATAGCGCGAAAAACGCAACTTTACTGCAGAATGACATTAAAGCAGTCAGTGCTAGCCAAGTTGACACGAGTACACGACTCAGTGCTTTAGAGAAAAACTTTGAGCAACTACAGATCAAAATTAATGTTGTTCGAATGCGTCATCGATCGATTGGAAATATTCTTGGACAGTGTTCTGTTCTGGAACAAACTGTGACACGGATGAACGACGACAAATGTACATGAGTTGTCAGCTTGAAGAATCGCTTGAAGAATCGCCTGAAACTTTTTGAATCGGATATAGCCGATGATGCGACCAACCAAGAAAAGCTGACACAACAAATGCTATCACGTGAAAAAGAATTAGCTAAAACATATGTGAAAGCCGATACTCTTAATGCCAAACTGATCAACATAAAAGCTAGTTGGAAAGAATCGACAAAAGCGTCAGATGAGGTGATTGAAAGTATTGAACGAAAATTCAGTACTATGTTCGAGTTCTTCGCTCGGGATGTCTCCGCCAGATTCGATCAAATGTGTGCAACTGTTCAGCAATACTTACCACCAGAAACTCCTCCTTCTGCTCGGATACAAACGAAATCTGAAAATCACATGTCTTTCAATACGACTCCTAAAACTATTCAGCCAATCCGTAACACATCGACGCCAGCAGTAAACCCGGGTAAAAGACCCGTACAGCTACACCAAAAACCAACATCATCGCCGATTGAACCAAGCAAATCTGCGAACGCCACTCGATATACTGCAAGTTCAACTATTGATACTGATACAGCCACCTGTGCAAAGTCTTCTGCAACTGTATCCACATTTATTACTCCGAATTTGTCACAAACAGCGCTTGATAGTATTCCAGCATTCTCGCCGGATCCGTCCGCACGTGCATGTCCTGATATCTCAGCTAAACGTGAACACAGTCGCCCACCAGAGAGCGACAGAACGGACAAGAAGTATTCTGTTCCAATTGTGTCAAACGATCATCAATACGGACACGACGAACCAACAGGTTTTCATGGAGTACCTCGTAGTACCAAACGCACCCGTAAACTTTTCATACGAGGAATTTCGACAAGATCGACTGAAAATGATATTTGGGAATACCTAGAAATGAAAGGTATAACCCCTACCTTCGTGTGACTGTTACGGAGTTCCCGCGTATAGGTACTAAGTCCGCGCGCGTCCATGTCCATGCGACTGACTTCGATAGACTTTATGATGATTACTTCTGGCCACCAGGCATCGAGTTTAGGCCGTGGACCAAGGAGCCTCCGAATGCACCACGACGCTTTGATGGGTGAACTCAATATATTAACATGGAATGCGACCGGCGTGAATTCCACAGTTCGCTATACTTAAAACTCACCATTATGATATCATAGGTATATCAGAGCACTGGCTCAGAGATGAGCAGCTGTCATTTTTGCAAAGTATAGACAGAGAATACATCTCTTTCGGAAAATTTCTGGAGAATAATTTGTGCGTATATCAGAGCACTGGCTCAGAGATGAGCAGCTGTCATTTTTGCAAAGTATAGACAGAGAATACATCTCTTTCGGAAAATTTCTGGAGAATAATTTGTGCGTGAAGGAGTTGCGTTACTGGTCAATAGAAAAGTTGAAAAACAGTGCATGGCTCTTGAAACTACAAGTGATCGTATTGTGGGCGTACAGGTTAAACTTGATTCTGGCAATGCTATTAGCATTATGCAAGTTTATCTTCCAAGCACGAACCATAGTGATGATTATTTCGAAGAATGTCTGATTTCTGTGGAAAACTATATGGAACAATTTTCCGTTCGTGGGCTTGTATTATTGGAGACTTCAACACTCAGGTCAACCGCCCTCCTGAATACCACGTTCCTTCTGGGCACGGCCCTAGAATGCTACTTCTGAATCGTTTCTTCGTCCGCACTGAACATATTCTGTGACATGTTCTTTTGGATGCAGAGGTCCTAGCTGCTCATTCATTATATCCCTTCTCTACAGTTGCATCACCCTCCCGAATTGACCACATTGTTGTGCCACATGTTGTTGAAGATCTTGTATCTGACTATTCTATCATCGACGACAACGACCTCGATAATTCCAACCACCTGCCTGTGACGTGTCGTATTGCTTTGCCGATTGATAAATCGAACATATTATCTCCTTTTACCAGAATTTCCTTCAACTGGGACAAAATGGATCTACGTGCATACCAGTCTTCACTCGACAGCTATCTGTCTGATGTTCTTATTCCAATTCGGACAAAATCTGATCTTGAGTTGTTGTATTCCGAAATCGTTGACGCGATAATGTGTGCTTCTTTCGCTTCAACGCCAAGGAAATCTAACAACATGTCAGCTAAACCATTTTGGAATGACAAGTTGAGAGATCTACACAGAGACCTAAAACGACTGCGATCTAGATGGATCGAAGATAACAGACCAAACAAATGCTATGCGCCTTCATATGGCCAATACAAGGACGCGAAACGACGATTCAGGCAATGCATACGTCCCTCTTCACTCGCAAGTGAGCAGAAAGCGTGCGAAGATCTTGAGTTTCATGCAACCCACGACCAAGTTATAGCACGGTTATAGCACATAGTTTTTCAAATTCTTCTGGAAAGACTTAGGCCATTTTGTTTTAAACGCACTGAACAACTCATTTGATCGACAGGAACTATCCATCACACAAAAACAAGGCATTATTACGCTGATTCCGAAGAAAAACAAAGCGAGGCAATATCTTAAAAATTGGCGCCCGATCACATTGTTGAATATTTCGTACAAATTGGCGTCTGCGTGTATAGCAAATAGATTAAAGAAAGTTCTTGCTGGCATCATCAGCCGGGACCAATCAGGTTTCTTGCCAGAACGATTTATTGGCGATAACACCAGACTAATATACGATTTAATTCAAGAAACCAACTTTCAAAATAAACCAGGCATGCTACTTCTTATAGATTTCGAAAAAGCTTTTGACTCAGTCCTTCAACGAAAATTGCTTTTCAAAATTCGGTTTTGGAGAGTCGATTAAAAGATGGATTAGAATCTTCTATACAAATATACAGTCAGCTGTCTTAGTGAACGGACATATCTCACGTTTTTTCCAACCTTCTAGAGGATGTAGGCAGGGCGACCCTGTCTCCCCTTATGACAGAATATAAAATAAACCAATACGCGGACTATACCACACTGATCCTTGATGGTAGCGAAACTAGTCTTCGGGAGGCTCTAAATATACTGGACTCAGTCGAAATAATTTCTGGTCTCAAGATAAACATAGACACATGTCAAATAGTCTGGTTAGGGCCGAAGAAAGCCTGTTCATCATTACCAATACCTGATTGCCGCATCCCCATATCCAGTGAATTTAGCCTCTTAGGCATAAACTTTAGCACAAATTTGTCAAACATTTTAGATATTAACTACGCTAAAATAATGGATGAAATCAAGGAAACACTGGGCAAATGGAATCACAGATTATTAACTCCTCTGGGGAAAATAGTAGTAATCAAATCAACGATTATCCCAAAACTCTTTCATCTCTTTACTTCTCTTCCTAATCCAGGGGAAAAATTTATTACTGACTTAAACAGCCTCATGTTCAAATTAACTTGGAATGGAAAACGTGACAGAATAAAGCGTAGTCAAATTTACCAACCATATGAGACTGGCGGGTTGCGAATGGTCAATGTAACTCTTTTTATTGACTCATTGAAAATAAGTTGGATCCGAAGAATGTTAACGTCAGACAGCAGCTGGACTGGATTAGCACCTACCAATATATTATCTGATCCCTTATTTTCAACATATGGACAAAAATATCTTAAATCGGTCGAACATACAATTCGAAATTTATTTTGGAGGAGACGTGGTAAAAGCGTGGCGCAACTTTATTTCCGCTAAACCATATCAGCAACAAAATATAAAAACACAAACACTATGGAACAATGACAGTATCATAATCAACGAGAGGTGCTTGAACATCAATGAGTGGAGAAAGAAAGGAATTGTTTTTATCAATGACCTGTATGACGAGAGAGGTAATTTGATGACAGTCGAATATTTGGAAAACAAATTAGGTATAGCCACAAATTTTCTCACATTGCATGGATTACATAGACAAATAACTAAACTATAACAGTGACCAGGAAGTCAAAATAGTAGAACGTCCAATAATTCCAGAGAATATATCAATCTTGTTACGGAATAAAAGTGGGGGCAAATCTTTTTATGACACTTTTTTATCAATGGTTAAAACTCAAACATCATCTGCAAAGAATAAATGGGGAAAACGAATTAAATACAGATATTCCATGGAAACAGACCTTCTCCGCGCCCTTCTTCCATTTAATGGATACAAAATACCGTTGGTTTCAGTACAGAATTTTGACTAGAATACTAGGAACAAACAAACTTTAAAAAAATATGAAACTAAGATCTGACGGACTATGTCAAAGATGCCATAGCTATGAAGAAACGATATCTCATATTTTCTACAATTGCCCCACTGTACGCTCTTTCCTGGTAGACACACAACAATGGCTGTCTAAACATAATTTAAACCTCGATCTGACAAAGAAAAACATAATTCTTGGAACACATTCGCAGATACAGACGAATAACGAAACTGAATACCTTTTACATACAATTATTAAGTACTACCTGTACAAAACCAAATTTAACCCCGATAAATTGACCATTAAATCGCTTTCCCTGGATATCGAGAGAAGATACACGCAGGCAAATATATAGCACTTCAGCGCGATCAAATGCAAACATTCCAAAATGATTGGGAACACATTAAACCTTTAATAACGGCTTGCTAAGAACATAAACATTCATACAATCAAAACGAAGAGAGTCTCCCGGGACAGTTTTAATATATTATGAATATTTAATATTTTCATTTTTATCTTTATTAAACTAATAGATTTAGAAATTAATATAAAATCACTAGCACCGAACAATTAGAATATAAATATTTTCGTTTAAGCGAGAGAGAGAGAGAGAGAGAGAGAGAGAGAGAGAGAGAGAGAGAGAGAGAGAGAGAGAGAGAGAGAATGAGAGAGCGAGAGACAGTTGGAGTGCCAGTGACCCACCCATCCCCATCTCGTAGTATTATATCAGTAAATGTTTTGTGTTACGTATACAATACTACATGTACATAATATATATAAAAATTGAATGAATAAATAATATAAAACAAAAACAAAAATAAAAAAAACCCACGACCAAGTGCGCTTCTGGAAATCATTGAGTTCAGACTCGGCGTCGTCACAAGCAAATGGTCTTACAAATATGATGAACTTCAATGATGTATTTCTCCGTGACCAAACTGACATTCTTTCAGCATGGAGGTCGTATTTCGAGTCTCTCTACAAACCAGACGAGCACCATGACCTTTATTTCGAACAGTCCATACACATGCGACTTGCATCTTTACTTGATAATTCACACGCAGAATACAACTGTGTTATGCTCTGTGAGAAGATCGGTTCCGACGAGTTATACTCGGTGCTGCATGGTCTCAAACGGAAAAAGTCTGTTGGCATCGATCATGTGGTTAACGAGCATTTAGTTTATGGAAGTGACCTGCTCTCGACATTGCTCCTTCGTATTTTCAATGGTATCTTGGCGTTAGAGTTGATACCACCAGCACTAAAAACTGGAATAATCGTTCCCTTAATCTTATATAAAGGTTCACCGAACTTACCGAACTTGACCGAAGCCCAAGCATATCCCGGACAGATACAGAGCAATAACTCTTTTGCCGGTGATATACACAACATTCGAGAGCATATTCCTACACAGATTATTTCTACGTGATACGTGTCTTGAGGATTTCTGAAAAACGTCAGCTGTGTGATGACATCATTTATTCTGCAGGAGTCAATAAGCTATGCCGGTGACATGAACTCTCGTGCATATGTGTGCTTTCTTGATAGTCAGAAATCTTTTGACCGAGTCTGGCACCAAGGCATCTTGGTGAAACTCAATAAACTCGGCTTTAAAGGCAAAATACTACGCATTGTCTCCAACATGCACTATAACTGCATGAGCCGAGTTATGTATTATGGCACATTATCAGAGCCAGTGGATATTCTGCAAGGAACAAGACAAGGGGATATGACTTCCCATTGACTGTCCCTTTTTTCTACCTTGTATTTATCAACGACTTTCTAGCGCGTCTCAGTTCAGCGAACGAAGGATTGTCAGTCGGTCATGTTAACTGCACTGCTCCAACAACTGCTGACGATATCGCCTTGATTTCTACATCAAAGGCTGGTCAAGATAATCTCATCGATATATGCAACTCATACGCTCGGAATTGGCGATTTATGTTCTCGAACACCAAAAGTTTTGTTGTATTCAACGACTCGGGGCGTTAACACGAGCGCAGCAACATGACATGGACTATCGGAGACCAAACGCTCACTGAGATGACAGACTGTGTGCACTTAGGGATAAAACAGTGCAAGTTCAAGAACAGTAATATCGGGGCCTCTGATATTTCAGATAAGCTTAGAAAAACATTCTTTGCAATTGCTGGCAGACATATCACGAAACAATGCACACCGCCCACGATGACCTCTCTTTTAAAAAATATTGTTCTGCCAAAATGTTTCAATGGGTGAGAAATTCTGACAACTTCTACAGATTCCAATGTGTACTGTATGGAGAAAGCTTATCGTACGTGTGTTAAGCATATACAATATCTCCCAACTCGGACTCCTACTGTTATGTCAATGAGTCTGTTAGGTCTTATGCCACTCGAAAACGAAATACACATAAAGAAACTTTCATTCCTCGCTGATCTAATTTACCTTCCCGATGGACACCAGGAACCACTGCGAATTTTCTTATGTAAATTCTTCTTATACAGCCTCTTCGGACGTGCGACAACAGGCCTTGTTTCACACATTACACAGTTACTTCGGCAATATAATCTGCACGCGTATCTGGATACTTTCGTTGCGACTGGCGAATTTCCTTCTAAATCAGCATGGAAGAACCTCTGCAAATCAACAGTACAGTCCCACTATGTTATACAATGGAAAACCACAGTGGACCGAGATACCTCACTTAATTTGTTTCGCATTGTGCACAATGATCCACTGTCATTTTGGAGTATTTGGACGTTGCTGAAAAGGCACCATAGCGCGTCTCAAGCTCTGAAAAATCTCGCTCTACTGCTCAACAGAACTACATTTTCTAATGATCGCACGTATCGCGCTTGTGGTAACGGGATTCAGAATGACATATTACACGCCCTTCGTTATTGTACAGCAGCCAATTCACTTGCGCTTCGGAATTCGTTCTGGGAACAAATTCTTTATCAGGTTGGTCTCTCGACCTGTCTGTACATGGATTCTAGAGATGATATGTTTCTGTTACCCCTGCTTCTGTTGGTGAGCCAACTAACTCACCCGCCGAACTTGACAAAAATATAGAAACTATAATTCTGGCTCACTTCATTTTTGGGATGTGTCATATGATTCAGTAACAATTACTTTGTGTAAATAAGTATGTTTTTGCGCATAAAACAAAACCGCATTCACATGGACGGGTCTCTTCAAGATATGACGCATACTATCAGCCACGCAATGGTTCTGTTGTCTTAGTTATCTCCATTTGCTGTATAATATATATTTCCATGTATGTATATATTCTTCTCCGACAAGGAGGTATACAATAAAATATACAATATACAATGGGTTCCCTGTGCCACTGGGTTAACCTTTGACGTGATTTGAGAATACTTTGATTCTGCTATATTGTGGCAGTCTGTCCCAAAAGTTGCACTAAATGTGTTACATTGAATGCGCAAAGATGTTTATGTGAAATTGACTTGGGTGCACGTGAATTTATTTGGAAACAAGTCACCCTCAAGATTACATCAACAAATCTAAAATGTTTGTGTAGCAAGAGTCAAATTGGAGATGAATTTCATTACCTTTTAGAATGTAACGAATTCAAGACTCAAAGATCTCATCTAATCCAAAACAGACATGCTGAACGGGCTAATGTAGTAATAATGAGTGACGTTCTGAACTCAAATGACCCACATTTCCTACGCAAGGTATGTACTTTTATCAAAACTATATTTAGTGAAGTAGAAAAGACTCGCAGCACATAACGTGGTTGAAGTTGTTGTTGTTGTTGTTGTTATCGCACAAGCAATGGATCTACCATATACACATGATACACAACATATAAATGTAATAAAACCCGTTATCTCGACAGCAACACACTTATTATATAAATTGCACATGTAATTGTATGTAAGGTTTTGAGACCATGTAAAACCGGATGTAAATATTGTTTATATGCTTCATCTCTTTGTATATACTTCTGTCTCAATATCCTATCATGTAACCTGGATCAGAGAATAAAGCATTAGTTAGTTAGTGACTTGGGTGCACGTGAATTTATTTGGAAACAAGTCACCCTCAAGATTACATCAAGAAATCTAAAATGTTTTCTGCATAATACAATTGTGTGGCTGTGCCGCTGCAGATTCTCTCTGGTCGTCACCAGAATCTGATCCGAACTGAATTCTCCCTCACAAGAAGCTGGTAGTCAGAACTCCCATAATCAAGCGATGTGCATTCAATCAAAACACCGATTTCGCTTTGCGATTCAAGTGCCTTTGAATTACGTTAAGTGCCAAATGAACTGTCTTGTGAGTTGACATTTACCTTATCACGCTTTGTCAGTTTCCTGGGTGCCAGATCACTACACACTAAAAAAAAAGTAGGTAGATTTGGGTAGTTAAAATGTTTTCACTACTCTCCTAGTCTTTTTAGCTACTTTTCCTAGTCTTTTTAGCTACCTGGAGCTGGTATTTTAAATACTGATTAGGTAGCAAAGATTCTTACATAGGTAGTTAAATGGACGAACATGACATTTGGAACTTATTCCCTATTCTTTATTTTCAAAAATGTGGCTTTCGGCCGATTTGATGGCATGGGTGGGAGGCCGGCCCCAAATACCACCAATAAACACCCCGACCCCCACCCATCACCCCCGGGGGTGCCACCCCGAGGGGGTGAACATGGGGATATGGACAATTTTCGAGAACGGTAAGGATTTCGACCGAGTTGACGGCATGGGTGGGTGGCCGGCCCCAAATACCACCTAGAAACGCTCCGGATCCCCACCCATCACCCCGGAGGGTGCCACTTCGAGGGGGTGGAAATTGGGATATGGACAATTTTCGAGAACGGTAAGGATTTCGACCGAGTTGACGGCATGGGTGGGTGGCCGGCCCCAAATACCACCTAGAAACACCCCGACCCCCACCATCACCCCCGGGGGTGCCACCCCGAGGGGGTAAAAATTGGGATATGGACAATTTTCGAGAACGGTAAGGATTTCGACCGATTTGACGGCATGGGTGGGTGGCCGGCCCCAAATACCACATAGAAACACCCCGACCCCACCATCACCCCGGGGTGCCACCCCGAGGGGTGAAAATGGGGATATGGACAATTTTCGAGAACGGTAAGGATTTCGACCGAGTTGACGGCATGGGTGGGTGGCCGGGCCCAAATACCACATAGAAACACCCCGACCCCCACCCATCACCCCGGGGGTGCCACCCCGAGGGGGTGAAAATTGGGATATGGACAATTTTCGAGAACGGTAAGGATTTCGACCGATTTGACGGCATGGGTGGGTGGTCGGCCCCAAATACCATCTAGAAACACCCCGACCCACACCATCACCCCGGGGGTGCCACCCCGAGGGGGTGAAAATGGGGATATGGACAATTTTCGAGAACGGTAAGGATTTCGACCGAGTTGACGACATGGTGGGTGGCCGCCCCCAAATACCACCTAGAAACACCCCGATCCCCACCATGACCCCCGGGGTGCCACCCCGAGGGGGTGAAAAATGGGGTATGGACAATTTTCGAGAACGGTAAGGATTTCGACCGATTTGACGGCATGGGTGGGTGGGTGGCCGGCCCGCCCCAAATAGCACCTAAAAACAGCCCGACCCTTACCAATCACCCGGGGGGGGGGTGCCACCCCGATCTAGGGTATGAAAATGGGGTATGGACCATTTTCGAGAACGGTAAGGATTTCGACCGATTTGACTGCATGGGTGGGTGGCCGGCCAAATACCACCTAGAAACACCGACCCCCACCCATCACCCCCGGGGGGGTGTCATCCGAGGGATGAAAATGGGGTATGGACCATTCTCGAAAACGGCAAGGATTTCGACCGATTTGACGGCATGAGTGGGACGCAACTATCGACAATCAAAACATACAAATGATTTCTCCATCGAGAGTCATTGCATTGAATTAAAATAACAGAATGACGATGTGTGTTGTCAATTTGGATTAATATTCGTAAAAAATAACTATGGTACTTTGAGCAAGATTATTCTCTATTTCTATTTGATCACCCAACCGAAGTGTTTCACATCACTTTAATAATCATTCAGATTCTATATACAATGAAGATCTGCATAATTTTTTCACATAAAAGCAGAGAGAAATAGATATAACAACATAGAGATAATATATAGAGCATATATCGTTAAAGGAGGTGCCACAAATAGATGTGAGCTAAAAAGCTTTTTGTACCAGAAAAATGACTTTGAAACAGAGTATATCTGCAATATTATGCCATTGTTTTGGCATTCAAATGTGAAAAACTATAACTTCAACAGTATCATTAGGCAGCCCATTATGATAAGTGACATACCGTTAAGAGCCAAGGAGCTATGCTTTAGATTAATGTTCACTGTATCGTTTGAAAAACGTCCGCTAAAACGTGTCAGTTTTTCTTCGGAGCCAGTCGCCATATTTCTATTGTAAACACATGTTCATGATGTTGTTGTCATGTTTTAATTCGCGGCAGGTACATGAAAATCGACCATAAAAGCAATTCGATCATGCAATCGGGCAAGTTTATGATATGAAATCGATGCTTTCAGTTTATTTAAGTTGTTGGAATTAATTTAGCTGCTTCATTACCCACGATTTATGAAGTTTTGTGCTGTTTAGAGATGGAAATGTTGATATTTTATTTTTATAATTACCAGTCTATAGTCGAAAGCGAGATTACAAGATGTCGTATTATTACGCAAATCACATAAATAGAAAACTTACATGTTTCAGAATATTGTATTATTCTAAAATCAAATAGCCTACATGTATATAAAAACATATTTATGAATAGGAAAGTACCGTATTCCGACGAAATATGTCATATTTTACGCGACGGACTCCTTGTGCGAGTTCACTTCCGGTCAATTCTATTTTGGTGCACTGGGAGAAAAACATTGTGGAGAAAAAAATACGTTTAATAACATTTGAATGTAAATTAATCGAGAAATTGTCGGTTATCAGGTACAATCATACCGGTATAGCTTATAACCCATATATATATTGATGGGCATAATCAAAAGCTTGATCCCATGCGCGATTGTCTATACTGATCGATTTCCATTCGTAATCGTATTCTAGTATTGACGGATGGGTTTGTTTGTAATCATGGCCGCCCCGCCCCCATGGCATGTGTATCGGCTATCGCAAAATAATGTTAGGATATTATGGTCTCCCATACCAAGAAAAATAGTTCCTAAGAATGTAAACAATGCAAATGGAGGACATTTTGCCATTATTCAGGATGACAGTACTATTTTCACAGGCAGGGTATTTGGGAAAGTTCTTGTTTTTCCTCAAAATGATGTCTCCTTGTCTCTAGCCAGATTCTTATAGGACCATTTTGACTGTTCAGTTTGTTAACCATTGGAACTGGAGAAACGCCGTTTGGGGACATGATTTTTTGTCACTCTACCGCGAGTAAATTCTAACAGCTAAAATTTCTCTACTAATGACAAGATCTTTGTTTATTATTGATTATTATGTGTGAAAAATATGAAGTTGATCCATTCTATGGCCGGTGAGTAATTATTGATCATCTGGAGGTAGGGTGCAATCCGCGGTGGCCATCTTGACCAAACTTTGCCATCCCCTCAAACTCGACATAATTGTGGATTGTTCGGATATTCCACGGGATTCATGAACGTGTGTAATGACATGTTGCGGTCACATACTATGGTAGACATGTCTGCCAGTGTTTACGTTCTGTTATTTGTCATTTTAAGGATAAATGACACATTGGTGAGTGGGTGGTTTCATACTTGTATTAGTATTTAGTTGATAAATACATGTGCCTTGGTCATAATTGTTACTTTTATTGAAAATCTACTCGCCTATAGCATTTAGGGCTAATGTTGGAACTTACAAGGCGTAAGCATTGATAGTAAGTTCCAATGGATCCAACGATTGTGATGTTGTCGTACATGATATCGTAAGTTGTTCGTAAAGCATGTGATTGACTTCCCTACAATCATATCCAGCTATGATTTTTACATACATACATGTACGACAGCCATTATGCCACAATTAGTGGAAGTAGCCAAGGATATGCCACGATTTCGCATCTAAAATAAAACAGTGCTTGATAATATTTTTTGGCTTGCAACATTGTCATGAGCATGCGCAATTCAACTACTGGTTACTTCCTTTATCGATAATGGAAATTTTCCACTTACGACAACTGCTTACGATTGAATCGTGGTCGTCTGAAGTGGAAGACTGAACGTTCACCAATTGACTGTTTTAACTTTTAGCCCAATCGTTGAATCGGGCCATTATATATCGATCCGTTGTTTACCCAGAACTGTTTATGTACAGTGACTGTGGTTGGACACACAAATTTTTTCTTCTCACATTAATCATTACTAATAAAAAAGACACTGACACTTTACTAATAGTATTAGTAATACTATTATTTTTAGGAAATCTACCTTTCCAATATTCGAGGTACATGTATCACCCATGATCACTTCATAATTGGACGTTAAATGTCATATGTCCTATAAAAACCTCATGCATGTGTTCATACGATAGTACAAAAGAAACTTACCATGGGAATGAATGCAATGTCATATTTGAATCATCTAAATCCAACAGAGAAGTTCCGACAGCGTGGTCCGTGCGGATACAGGACATTTCGTACCATCTGGTACCATCTGGTCGTTTCGTACTGTACTGCCAGAGGCAGAAAAACGTGGAACCTTGCTATTTCCACTGGAGTGACTGGACAGTTATCGAGAAAAGTCCGCCGTTAAAGTTCGGAATATTTTCAAACAGAGTTTAAACAACGATCACGTGGCATGCAGTTTAACCAATCAGGAATACGAACCGTTTAACACGAACATGACATTTGGAACTTATTCCCGACCCCAAATACCACCAAGAATCACCCCGACCCCCACCAACCACCCCGGGGGGTGTTTCTATGTGGTATTTGGGGTCGGCCACCCACTCATTCCGTCAAATCGGTCGAAATCCTTGCCGTTTTCGAGAATGGTCCATACCCCATTTTCATCCCTCGGGTGACACCCCCCCCCCCCCGGGGGTGATGGGTGGGGGTCGGTGTTTCTAGGTGGTATTTGGCCGGCCACCCACCCATGCAGTCAAATCGGTCGAAATCCTTACCGTTCTCGAAAATGGTCCATACCCCATTTTCATACCCTCGATCGGGGTGGCACCCCCCCCCCGGGTGATTGGTAAGGGTCGGGCTGTTTTTAGGTGCTATTTGGGGCGGGCCGGCCACCCACCCACCCATGCCGTCAAATCGGTCGAAATCCTTACCGTTCTCGAAAATTGTCCATACCCCATTTTTCACCCCTCGGGGTGGCACCCCGGGGGTCATGGTGGGGATCGGGGTGTTTCTAGGTGGTATTTGGGGGCGGCCACCCACCATGTCGTCAACTCGGTCGAAATCCTTACCATTCTCGAAAATTGTCCATATCCCCATTTTCACCCCCTCGGGGTGGCACCCCCGGGGTGATGGTGTGGGTCGGGGTGTTTCAAGGTGGTATTTGGGGCCGACCACCCACCCATGCCGTCAAATCGGTCGAAATCCTTACCGTTCTCGAAAATTGTCCATATCCCAATTTTCACCCCTCGGGGTGGCACCCCCGGGGTGATGGGTGGGGGTCGGGGTGTTTCTATGTGGTATTTGGGCCCGGCCACCCAACCATGCCGTCAACTCGGTCGAAATCCTTACCGTTCTCGAAAATTGTCCATATCCCCATTTTCACCCCTCGGGGTGGCACCCCGGGGTGATGGTGGGGTCGGGGTGTTTCTATGTGGTATTTGGGGCCGGCCACCCACCCATGCCGTCAAATCGGTCGAAATCCTTACCGTTCTCGAAAATTGTCCATATCCCAATTTTTACCCCCTCGGGGTGGCACCCCGGGGGTGATGGGTGGGGGTCGGGGTGTTTCTAGGTGGTATTTGGGGCCGGCCACCCACCCATGCCGTCAACTCTGTCGAAATCCTTACCGTTCTCGAAAATTGTCCATATCCCAATTTCCACCCCCTCGAAGTGGCACCCTCCGGGGTGATGGGTGGGGATCCGGAGCGTTTCTAGGTGGTATTTGGGGCCGGCCACCCACCCATGCCGTCAACTCGGTCGAAATCCTTACCGTTCTCGAAAATTGTCCATATCCCCATGTTCACCCCCTCGGGGTGGCACCCCCGGGGGTGATGGGTGGGGGTCGGGGTGTTTATTGGTGGTATTTGGGGCCGGCCTCCCACCCATGCCATCAAATCGGCCGAAAGCCACATTTTTGAAGATAAAGAATAGGGAATAAGTTCCAAATGTCATGTTCGTCCATTTAACTACCTATGTAAGAATCTTTGCTACCTAATCAGTATTTAAAATACCAGCTCCAGGTAGCTAAAAAGACTAGGAAAAGTAGCTAAAAAGACTAGGAGAGTAGTGAAAACATTTTAACTACCCAAATCTACCTACTTGTTTTTTAGTGTGTAGTGATCTGGCACCCAGGAAACTGACAAAGCGTGATAAGGTAAATGTCAACTCACAAGACAGTTCATTTGGCACTTAACGTAATTCAAAGGCACTTGAATCGCAAAGCGAAATCGGTGTTTTGATTGAATGCACATCGCTTGATTATGGGAGTTCTGACTACCAGCTTCTTGTGAGGGAGAATTCAGTTCGGATCAGATTCTGGTGACGACCAGAGAGAATCTGCAGCGGCACAGCCACACAATTGTATTATGCAGAAAACATTTTAGATTTCTTGATGTAATCTTGAGGGTGACTTGTTTCCAAATAAATTCACGTGCACCCAAGTCACTAACTAACTAATGCTTTATTCTCTGATCCAGGTTACATGGTAGGATATTGAGACAGAAGTATATACAAAGAGATGAAGCATATAAACAATATTTACATCCGGTTTTACATGGTCTCAAAACCTTACATACAATTACATGTGCAATTTATATAATAAGTGTGTTGCTGTTGAGATAACGGGTTTTATTACATTTATATGTTGTGTATCATGTGTATATGGTAGATCCATTGCTTGTGCGATAACAACAACAACAACAACAACTTCAACCACGTTATGTGCTGCGAGTCTTTTCTACTTCACTAAATATAGTTTTGATAAAAGTACATACCTTGCGTAGGAAATGTGGGTCATTTGAGTTCAGAACGTCACTCATTATTACTACATTAGCCCGTTCAGCATGTCTGTTTTGGATTAGATGAGATCTTTGAGTCTTGAATTTGTTACATTCTAAAAGGTAATGAAATTCATCTCCAATTTGACTCTTGCTACACAAACATTTTAGATTTGTTGATGTAATCTTGAGGGTGACTTGTTTCCAAATAAATTCACGTGCACCCAAGTCAATTTCACATAAACATCTTTGCGCATTCAATGTAACACATTTAGTGCAACTTTTGGGACAGACTGCCACAATATAGCAGAATCAAAGTATTCTCAAATCACGTCAAAGGTTAACCCAGTGGCACATGGAACCCATTGTATATTGTATATTTTATTGTATACCTCCTTGTCGGAGAAGAATATATACATACATGGAAATATATATTATACAGCAAATGGAGATAACTAAGACAACAGAACCATTGCGTGGCTGATAGTATGCGTCATATCTTGAAGAGACCCGTCCATGTGAATGCGGTTTTGTTTTATGCGCAAAAACATACTTATTTACACAAAGTAATTGTTACTGAATCATATGACACATCCCAAAAATGAAGTGAGCCAGAATTATAGTTTCTATATTTTTGTCAAGTTCGGCGGGTGAGTTAGTTGGCTCACCAACAGAAGCAGGGGTAACAGAAACATATCATCTCTAGAATCCATGTACAGACAGGTCGAGAGACCAACCTGATAAAGAATTTGTTCCCAGAACGAATTCCGAAGCGCAAGTGAATTGGCTGCTGTACAATAACGAAGGGCGTGTAATATGTCATTCTGAATCCCGTTACCACAAGCGCGATACGTGCGATCATTAGAAAATGTAGTTCTGTTGAGCAGTAGAGCGAGATTTTTCAGAGCTTGAGACGCGCTATGGTGCCTTTTCAGCAACGTCCAAATACTCCAAAATGACAGTGGATCATTGTGCACAATGCGAAACAAATTAAGTGAGGTATCTCGGTCCACTGTGGTTTTCCATTGTATAACATAGTGGGACTGTACTGTTGATTCGCAGAGGTTCTTCCATGCTGATTTAGAAGGAAATTCGCCAGTCGCAACGAAAGTATCCAGATACGCGTGCAGATTATATTGCCGAAGTAACTGTGTAATGTGTGAAACAAGGCCTGTTGTCGCACGTCCGAAGAGGCTGTATAAGAAGAATTTACATAAGAAAATTCGCAGTGGTTCCTGGTGTCCATCGGGAAGGTAAATTAGATCAGCGAGGAATGAAAGTTTCTTTATGTGTATTTCGTTTTCGAGTGGCATAAGACCTAACAGACTCATTGACATAACAGTAGGAGTCCGAGTTGGGAGATATTGTATATGCTTAACACACGTACGATAAGCTTTCTCCATACAGTACACATTGGAATCTGTAGAAGTTGTCAGAATTTCTCACCCATTGAAACATTTTGGCAGAACAATATTTTTTAAAAGAGAGGTCATCGTGGGCGGTGTGCATTGTTTCGTGATATGTCTGCCAGCAATGGCAAAGAATGTTTTTCTAAGCTTATCTGAAATATCAGAGGCCCCGATATTACTGTTCTTGAACTTGCACTGTTTTATCCCTAAGTGCACACAGTCTGTCATCTCAGTGAGCGTTTGGTCTCCGATAGTCCATGTTATGTTGCTGCGCTCGTGTTAACGCCCCGAGTCGTTGAATACAACAAAACTTTTGGTGTTCGAGAACATAAATCGCCAATTCCGAGCGTATGATTTGCATATATCGATGAGATTATCTTGACCAGCCTTTGATGTAGAAATCAAGGCGATATCGTGAGCAGTTGTTGGAGCAGTGCAGTTAACATGACCGACTGACAATCCTTCGTTCGCTGAACTGAGACGCGCTAGAAAGTCGTTGATAAATACAAGGTAGAAAAAAGGGACAGTCAATGGGAAGTCATTTCCCCTTGTCTTGTTCCTTGCAGAATATCCACTGGCTCTGATAATGTGCCATTATACATAACTCGGCTCATGCAGTTATAGTGCATGTTGGAGACAATGCGTAGTATTTTGCCTTTAAAGCCGAGTTTATTGAGTTTCACCAAGATGCCTTGGTGCCAGACTCGGTCAAAAGATTTCTGACTATCAAGAAAGCACACATATGCACGAGAGTTCATGTCACCGGCATAGCTTATTGACTCCTGCAGAATAAATGATGTCATCACACAGCTGACGTTTTTCAGAAATCCTCAAGACACTTATCACGTAGAAATAATCTGTGTAGGAATATGCTCTCGAATGTTGTGTATATCACCGGCAAAAGAGTTATTGCTCTGTATCTGTCCGGGATATGCTTGGGCTTCGGTCAAGTTCGGTAAGTTCGGTGAACCTTTATATAAGATTAAGGGAACGATTATTCCAGTTTTTAGTGCTGGTGGTATCAACTCTAACGCCAAGATACCATTGAAAATACGAAGGAGCAATGTCGAGAGCAGGTCACTTCCATAAACTAAATGCTCGTTAACCACATGATCGATGCCAACAGACTTTTTCCGTTTGAGACCATGCAGCACCGAGTATAACTCGTCGGAACCGATCTTCTCACATATCATAACACAGTTGTATTCTGCGTGTGAATTATCAAGTAAAGATGCAAGTCGCATGTGTATGGACTGTTCGAAATAAAGGTCATGGTGCTCGTCTGGTTTGTAGAGAGACTCGAAATACGACCTCCATGCTGAAAGAATGTCAGTTTGGTCACGGAGAAATACATCATTGAAGTTCATCATATTTGTAAGACCATTTGCTTGTGACGACGCCGAGTCTGAACTCAATGATTTCCAGAAGCGCACTTGGTCGTGGGTTTTTTTTGTTTTTGTTTTTGTTTTATATTATTTATTCATTCAATTTTTATATATATTATGTACATGTAGTATTGTATACGTAACACAAAACATTTACTGATATAATACTACGAGATGGGGATGGGTGGGTCACTGGCACTCCAACTGTCTCTCGCTCTCTCATCCTCTCTCTCTCTCTCTCTCTCTCTCTATATCTCTCTCTCTCTCGCTTAAACGAAAATATTTATATTCTAATTGTTCGGTGCTAGTGATTTTATATTAATTTCTAAATCTATTAGTTTAATAAAGATAAAAATGAAAATATTAAATATTCATAATATATTAAAACTGTCCCGGGAGACTCTCTTCGTTTTGATTGTATGAATGTTTCTGTTCTTAGCAAGCCGTTATTAAAGGTTTAATGTGTTCCCATTCATTTTGGAATGTTTGCATTTGATCGCGCTGAAGTGCTATATATTTGCCTGCGTGTATCTTCTCTCGATATCCAGGGAAAGCGATTTAATGGTCAATTTATCGGGGTTAAATTTGGTTTTGTACAGGTAGTACTTAATAATTGTATGTAAAAGGTATTCAGTTTCGTTATTCGTCTGTATCTGCGAATGTGTTCCAAGAATTATGTTTTTCTTTGTCAGATCGAGGTTTAAATTATGTTTAGACAGCCATTGTTGTGTGTCTACCAGGAAAGAGCGTACAGTGGGGCAATTGTAGAAAATATGAGATATCGTTTCTTCATAGCTATGGCATCTTTGACATAGTCCGTCAGATCTTAGTTTCATATTTTTTTAAAGTTTGTTTGTTCCTAGTATTCTAGTCAAAATTCTGTACTGAAACCAACGGTATTTTGTATCCATTAAATGGAAGAAGGGCGCGGACAAGGTCTGTTTCCATGGAATATCTGTATTTAATTCGTTTTCCCATTTATTCTTTGCAGATGATGTTTGAGTTTTAACCATTGATAAAAAAGTGTCATAAAAAAATTTGCCCCCACTTTTATTCCGTAACAAGATTGATATATTCTCTGGAATTATTGGACGTTCTACTATTTTGACTTCATGGTCACTGTTATAGTTTAGTTATTTGTCTATGTAATCCATGCAATGTGAGAAAATTTGTGGCTATACCTAATTTGTTTTCCAAATATTCGACTGTCATCAAATTACCTCTCTCGTCATACAGGTCATTGATAAAAACAATTCCTTTCTTTCTCCACTCATTGATGTTCAAGCACCTCTCGTTGATTATGATAGTCATTGTTCCATAGTGTTTGTGTTTTTATATTTTGTTGCTGATATGCTTTAGCGGAAATAAAGTTGCGCCACGCTTTTACCACGTCTCCTCCAAAATAAATTTCGAATTGTATGTTCGACCGATTTAAGATATTTTTGTCCATATGTTGAAAATAAGGGATCAGATAATATATTGGTAGGTGCTAATCCAGTCCAGCTGCTGTCTGACGTTAACATTCTTCGGATCCAACTTATTTTCATTGAGTCAATAAAAAGAGTTACATTGACCATTCGCAACCCGCCAGTCTCATATGGTTGGTAAATTTGACTACACTTTATTCTGTCACGTTTTCCATTCCAAGTTAATTTGAACATGAGGCTGTTTAAGTCAGTAATAAATTTTTCCCCTGGATTAGGAAGAGAAGTAAAGAGATGAAAGAGTTTTGGGATAATCGTTGATTTGATTACTGCTATTTTCCCCAGAGGAGTTAATAATCTGTGATTCCATTTGCCCAGTGTTTCCTTGATTTCATCCATTTTTTTTAGCGTAGTTAATATCTAAAATGTTTGACAAATTTGTGCTAAAGTTTATGCCTAAGAGGCTAAATTCACTGGATATGGGGATGCGGCAATCAGGTATTGGTAATGATGAACAGGCTTTCTTCGGCCCTAACCAGACTATTTGACATGTGTCTATGTTTATCTTGAGACCAGAAATTATTTCGACTGAGTCCAGTATATTTAGAGCCTCCCGAAGACTAGTTTCGCTACCATCAAGGATCAGTGTGGTATAGTCCGCGTATTGGTTTATTTTATATTATGTCATGCCGAGAGTTATCCCCCTTATGTTTTTGTTTTCCCTGATCATTGTGGCAAACACTTCCGCGCAGAGCAAAAAAATATAAGGGGAGACAGGGTCGCCCTGCCTACATCCTCTAGAAGGTTGGAAAAAACGTGAGATATGTCCGTTCACTAAGACAGCTGACTGTATATTTGTATAGAAGATTCTAATCCATCTTTTAATCGACTCTCCAAAACCGAATTTTGAAAAGCAATTTTCGATGAAGGACTGAGTCAAAAGCTTTTTCGAAATCTATAAGAAGTAGCATGCCTGGTTTATTTTGAAAGTTGGTTTCTTGAATTAAATCGTATATTAGTCTGGTGTTATCGCCAATAAATCGTTCTGGCAAGAAACCTGATTGGTCCCGGCTGATGATGCCAGCAAGAACTTTCTTTAATCTATTTGCTATACACGCAGACGCCAATTTGTACGAAATATTCAACAATGTGATCGGGCGCCAATTTTTAAGATATTGCCTCGCTTTGTTTTTCTTCGGAATCAGCGTAATAATGCCTTGTTTTTGTGTGATGGATAGTTCCTGTCGATCAAATGAGTTGTTCAGTGCGTTTAAAACAAAATGGCCTAAGTCTTTCCAGAAGAATTTGAAAAACTCTGTGCTATAACCGTGCTATAACTTGGTCGTGGGTTGCATGAAACTCAAGATCTTCGCACGCTTTCTGCTCACTTGCGAGTGAAGAGGGACGTATGCATTGCCTGAATCGTCGTTTCGCGTCCTTGTATTGGCCATATGAAGGCGCATAGCATTTGTTTGGTCTGTTATCTTCGATCCATCTAGATCGCAGTCGTTTTAGGTCTCTGTGTAGATCTCTCAACTTGTCATTCCAAAATGGTTTAGCTGACATGTTGTTAGATTTCCTTGGCGTTGAAGCGAAAGAAGCATACATTATCGCGTCAACGATTTCGGAATACAACAACTCAAGATCAGATTTTGTCCGAATTGGAATAAGAACATCAGACAGATAGCTGTCGAGTGAAGACTGGTATGCACGTAGATCCATTTTGTCCCAGTTGAAGGAAATTCTGGTAAAAGGAGATAATATGTTCGATTTATCAATCGGCAAAGCAATACGACATGTCACAGGCAGGTGGTTGGAATTATCGAGGTCGTTGTCGTCGATGATAGAATAGTCAGATACAAGATCTTCAACAACATGTGGCACAACAATGTGGTCAATTCGGGAGGGTGATGCAACTGTAGAGAAGGGATAGAATGAATGAGCAGCTAGGACCTCTGCATCCAGAAGAACATGTCACAGAATATGTTCAGTGCGGACGAAGAAACGATTCAGAAGTAGCATTCTAGGGCCGTGCCCAGAAGGAACGTGGTATTCAGGAGGGCGGTTGACCTGAGTGTTGAAGTCTCCAATAATACAAGCCCACGAACGGAAAATTGTTCCATATAGTTTTCCACAGAAATCAGACATTCTTCGAAATAATCATCACTATGGTTCGTGCTTGGAAGATAAACTTGCATAATGCTAATAACATTGCCAGAATCAAGTTTAACCTGTACGCCCACAATACGATCACTTGTAGTTTCAAGAGCCATGCACTGTTTTTCAACTTTTCTATTGACCAGTAACGCAACTCCTTCACGCACAAATTATTCTCCAGAAATTTTCCGAAAGAGATGTATTCTCTGTCTATACTTTGCAAAAATGACAGCTGCTCATCTCTGAGCCAGTGCTCTGATATACGCACAAATTATTCTCCAGAAATTTTCCGAAAGAGATGTATTCTCTGTCTATACTTTGCAAAAATGACAGCTGCTCATCTCTGAGCCAGTGCTCTGATATACCTATGATATCATAATGGTGAGTTTTAAGTATAGCGAACTGTGGAATTCACGCCGGTCGCATTCCATGTTAATATATTGAGTTCACCCATCAAAGCGTCGTGGTGCATTCGGAGGCTCCTTGATCCACGGCCTAAACTCGATGCCTGGTGGCCAGAAGTAATCATCATAAAGTCTATCGAAGTCAGTCGCATGGACATGGACGCGCGCGGACTTAGTACCTACGCAACAGTCCCACGAAGGTAGGGGTTATACCTTTCATTTCTAGGTATTCCCAAATGTCATTTTCAGTCGACCTTGTCGAAATTCCTCGTATGAAAAGTTTACGGGTGCGTTTGGTACTACGAGGTACTCCATGAAAACCTGTTGGTTCGTCGTGTCCGTATTGATGATCGTTTGACACAATTGGAACAGAATACTTCTTGTCCGTTCTGTCGCTCTCTGGTGGGCGACTGTGTTCACGTTTAGCTGAGATATCAGGACATGCACGTGCGGACGGATCCGGCGAGAATGCTGGAATACTATCAAGCGCTGTTTGTGACAAATTCGGAGTAATAAATGTGGATACAGTTGCAGAAGACTTTGCACAGGTGGCTGTATCAGTATCAATAGTTGAACTTGCAGTATATCGAGTGGCGTTCGCAGATTTGCTTGGTTCAATCGGCGATGATGTTGGTTTGTGGTGTACCTGTACGGGTCTTTTACCCGGGTTTGCTGCTGGCGTCGATGTGTTACGGATTGGCTGAATAGTTGTAGGAGTCGTATTGAAAGACATGTGATTTTCAGATTTCGTTTGTATCCGAGCAGAAGGAGGAGTTTCTGGTGGTAAGTATTGCTGAACAGTTGCACACATTTGATCGAATCTGGCGGAGACATCCCGAGCGAAGAACTCGAACATAGTACTGAATTTTCGTTCAATACTTTCAATCACCTCATCTGACGCTTTTGTCGATTCTTTCCAACTAGCTTTTATGTTGATCAGTTTGGCATTAAGAGTATCGGCTTTCACATATGTTTTAGCTAATTCTTTTTCACGTGATAGCATTTGTTGTGTCAGCTTTTCTTGGTTGGTCGCATCATCGGCTATATCCGATTCAAAAAGTTTCAGGCGATTCTTCAAGCGATTCTTCAAGCTGACAACTCATGTACATTTGTCGTCGTTCATCCGTGTCACAGTTTGTTCCAGACCAGAACACTGTCCAAGAATATTTCCAATCGATCGATGACGCATTCGAACAACATTAATTTTGATCTGTAGTTGCTCAAAGTTTTTCTCTAAAGCTCTGAGTCGTGTACTCGTGTCAGCTAGCACTGACTGCTTTAATGTCATTCTGCAGTAAAGTTGCGTTTTTCGCGCTATTTGACTTGATAAGAGTAAGTTCAGTCAGACATCAAAGCAGAATCAAAGTATTCTCAAATCACGTCAAACGTTAACCCAGTGACACAGGGAACCCATTAGTTACCGTTAGCGTGGTCACTGAATTGCACAATACATGTAAATTCCACCATTTGACAGATTTGTTGAGAACATTGAAAGTTGCAGTGAAGTTGTGCATTCAGATGGAAGACCAGTAATAAAGAGTAAAAGATCTCGGTTTTTGGAAAGCATAGATAAATGGCACATCACTGTCTTCTGACATGGTTAATGCTAATTTGGAAATGGTATACTCTTCAGATATCCATAGAAGTACAGGGACAGATGCAAATGTGGTCAACTCCACATCTTGCAATTATA
The DNA here is from genome assembly GCA_032622095.1 of Siphonodentalium dalli. NCBI lineage: Eukaryota > Metazoa > Mollusca > Scaphopoda > Gadilida > Siphonodentaliidae > Siphonodentalium > Siphonodentalium dalli. The sequence goes on from CP136062.1 coordinate 107,553,904, forward strand.
GTAGTCGGGATTCGTAGTCTCCTAGTGTATTGTTGGATTTTGATTTTGTAGAAGTTGATTTCTCATTTAATGGGGCATATTGCCATGAACCTCCTGGTGACACTTCCTAAAAATCATATAATTATGTCTCTGCAGACGGACCACGTCTAAACACAAATGTAATTGCCAAATCACATTCTGATAACAATAGTAAAATATTTAAAAGTAGAAGTAAATTTAAAGATATTCCATTGGATAATTTACCAAGCTCTCAATCTTGCAACGGTACTGATGTTGATCAAATGACATGCATGGATTCGGTTCCCTCTGGTACACCCATCGATGCACACATCACTTCGTTGGATAGTAATACCGATACTTTCCGACAAGATAATGAATATCTGTCGCAAAGATACATGCATATCACACAATCTAAACAGTGGGGTGACTACAACTAGCCCATTGCAAGTACTGTGACCAACAGCTCACACTTGCAAACACTTCTCCGCTCAGTTCCACCGGCAGTGCGTTCCACAGTGTTGGTCCGGCATAGCTGAACGCACGGTCTGACATGGACGCGATTCTCATGAAAGGGACATAAAATAAATTCCAGTTAGCAGATCTCAAGTCTTTTAGTGGCTTATGTTCAATCAATAGATCTGTGATGTAGTCCGGTGCCATTAAACACTTGGCCTTAAACATAATTAACAGCACTTTGAATTTAACCCTTTGTTTAATCGGTAACCAGTGGAGGTCACGTAACACTTGTGTTATATGCTCAAATTTCCTTGTGCTAGAAATCAACATGGCAACAGAGTTCAACACACTTTATAGTTTGTCTGTCAGCGTACTCGGAAGACGAAGAAATAAAGAATTACAGTAGTCAATTTTGGATGATACAAAGGCGTGTACAAGAGTTTTTAGGCAATCTGTTGTTACGCATCTCTTAATCCTAGCCAGCTTACGGATGTGAATGTAACAGCTCCTACACGTCGCATTAATATGGTCACTCATTTCTAAACTAGAATCAAAAATAACACCCAATCTCTTGACGCGTGCTCCCGAGAACACCCTCTCCCCGCCAACAACAAGGAACCGCTGCTGAATTTTAGGTAAGGTGTTGATGTTACCTAGATAGAGAATCTCAGTTTTATCATCGTTCATCTTAAGATTGTGACGTGACATCCAATGCCTAACTTCATTCACGCAAGTCTCCATGGTATTAATGAAGATTCAGAGTCTTGGGTGTCAAAAGATAAATACATTTGGGTCAGCATAAAAATGAAACCGGACATCATGTTGCTTCAACAGTTCACTGAGTGATGAAGTATACATTTTGAACAGCACGGGTTCAAGTACAAACCCCCGAGGAACACCACAGCTAACATCAAAGGCCGATGATGTCGTGCCATCACACACAATGTACTGCTTGCGACCTGTGATATAGGAAGTGAACCAGTCAAAAACGGTGCCTGTAATTCCAGCACTTCAGAATTTCACTAAGGTAATTGTGGTTGATAGTGTCGAATGCGGCTGATAAATCCAACAGAACAAGTATAACAGCTTTGAGGTTACCTATAGCAACCGTGATGTCGTCTTTGATTTTCAGAAGTGCTGTCTCCGTCGAATGGAATTTTCGGTATGCAGACTGATATTTTTCACAGAAATTATGTTTAAGAAGATGTGCATTAAGTTTCTTGGAAACAATTTTCTCAATCAAGTTGGAGACAAGTGACAGATTGGAAATAGGACGATAGTTGTTTAAAGATTCGGCGTCGAGATTATTCTTTTTAAGCATAGGACTTACTAAAGCTTCCATGTACGCATCAGGAAAAACACCAGATTTGAGTGATGAATTTACAATATCAGTCAGCACAGGAACGAGTTGATCTGCGCACGTCTTCACTAGATTTGTCGGAATTGGGTCAAGCGTGCAGTATTTATTCGCGCAACCCATCACTGGGTTGCGCGAATAAATAAGAAAATGTCCATGTTGTCACAATCAGGAAGTGCAGGATCTCCAAAAAGCTAAATTTTTAATGAATAAATATTGTAAGGAAGTAATTTATTTAATAGACGAATTCTTGAGATTGAATGTAGGTGGCAATCAAAGAAATAATGAAAGGCATTCTCTTCACCGTTTCCACAGGTGCAGTCTTTTGAATTTGCAATGTGATTTAGGACCTTATCTATGGAAGCGTATTGGTGCCACATAAAAATAAAAATTTGGGTCCCGGTATGTCCTATTTAGGAGATAGGAGATTAGGAGATAGCTATGTCCTAATTAGGAGATAGTAAGTCCTAATTATGAGATAGTCAGTCATAATTAGGAGATAGTAAGTCATAATTAGGAGATAGTAACTCCTAATTAGGACATAGTAAGTCCTAATTAGGAGATAGGAACTCCTAATTAGGAGATAGTAAGTCCTAATTAGGAGATAGTAAGTCCCAATTAGGAGATAGTAAGTCCTAACTAGGAGATAGTAACTCCTAATTAGGAGATTGTAACTCCTAATTAGGAGATAGTAAGTCCTAATTAGGAGATAGTAAGTCCTAATTAGGAGATAGTAAGTCCTAATTAGGAGATAGTAACTCCTAATTAGGAGATAGTAAGTCCTAATTAGGACTTAGTATCTCCTAATTAGGACTTAGTATCTCCTAATTAGGACTTAGTATCTCCTAATTAGGACTAATAGTATCTCCTAATTATAGTATCTCCTAATTAGGAGATAATATAGATATAAAGAACTCAACACCAGTTAGCGGTCATTTTCATTCACATTCATCGCTCAGAGTCGCCGCACAGAGAAAGGACGTGCCCTCTTTGAGTGACGGTTGATTTTTCTGTCGGGCTTGGCTGGACATGGATAGCTTAAAGGGAGACTGTACACTAAATCCGACCATTTGTGTGACCATCTCCGTTTATACTCAACAGAGTTTATGCAACAAATGAATGAATTTGAGACATGTATTACTGCAAAATACACTCGTGTGCTCTATGAACGAATAAAATAACATGGTAATTATAATGAACATTTATTTATGACTCCAGCCGTTTATTAATTTCCATTATAATTACCATGTTGTTTGCATCATTCGTAGAGCACACGAGTGTACTTTGCGCTAATCAATGGCTCAAATTCATTCATTCATATATATTATGTTGAGTATAAAAGAAGATGGTCTCATAAATAGCCGGATTTAGTGTACAGTACACTTTAATCCCCAGCCAAGTCTCGCACGTGGTGAAATCTTTCCAGTCGGTGCATTGTGTCCATGGACCAATCATGATCATAGGTACAAATGCAGGCTGACTTGAAGGGGTTTTGCAGTAACAGGTCACACCAGTAGCAACAGTAACTGGAAGTGGCCTGATAGGGTATGATATACCTCTGGTAGGACCGACAGGAAACCACCTCAGGGGGCCACCAAGACCACTCGAGAGAAGAAGAAAAAGAACAAGTGAAACACAGAAACAGTATACAGAATTAGGGGGAAAAGCGAAAAAGAAGTAAAAAAAATTTAGATCATTTTCCCATCATTTTTCATTGTTATATCACCACTTATACACCCAACATCATTCCTAAGTGAGTCGTGGGTAGGACATACTGCCCTTCAAACTCCTCCCGGGCCCCAATCCCAAATTCCCAATAAACGGTTCGCGGTCATTTAGACCCATGCACTCACATAATTATTGTATTCATTCGTTTGCAACTCTACTTCAATTTGGGGCTGAGTTATAAATACATCGTCCAACGTTTGTCTAATTTACACGGAATTGTACGGCAGCGTGGAACCGCCACGATCGTTTTTTTTCTTCAGAAATCTTAATCTGTTTAAACAGAATACTAATCTGTTTAAACAGAATACTAATCTGTTTAAACAGATTAGTAATCTGTTTAAACAGATTACTTAATCTGTTTAAACAGATTAGTGATCTGTTTAAACAGATTAAGTAATCTGTTTAAACATATTAGTAATCTGTTTAAACAGATTAGTAATCTGTTTAAACAGATTACTTAATCTGTATATACAGATTAGCAATCTGTTTAAACAGAATAAGTAATCTGTTTAAACAGATTAGTAATCTGTTTAAACAGATTACTAATCTGTTTAAACGGTTTACTTAATCTGTATATACAGATTAGAAATCTGTTTGAGGGAACATTCCGTTTTGCGAAATTATGTTTTGAATAGTGGATATCACTATTTAACTGGGAGATATATAGCTTCCTCTGAGGAAGAAACGTTTGATTTTGTTTAAACATGGTGTTGTAGCTTGGTAAGCTGACTACATGTGCTACATAGACACATTAAAGAGGCCCATCGACCTCCAGATGAGAAGGCACACACGTGTTCCACACATTGTGATCATATGTGTACGGATGTTTAGGGTTTGTTAGGAAATTGAAATAATAATGTAATACTAATGTGGAAACTGACTTCCATATATCATCATTCACAGTCACCAATATCGGAGGAATTGGAAGAACACGGTGTGTGTTCATTGTCAAATGATTAGTCGGGTGCCAGATATCTACCACTGAAATACACAATACTAAAAACCGGATCACAGCCAATCCTCACTATCAGATATAATGTTGTCTGTGGTAACGAGAAAACAGAATACCATCATACTTTTCAGAGCATGAACAAAATGTTAAACAAGACGTCTCCGGTGCTCTTAGTGTAGCAAAATATAACTTGAATATGGCTTATTAAGTTTGTATAATCGTTATATGGATATATGAAAAAAAATAATTTCAATTTTGAAAATAGGCCCGTCCATTTAATGAATTTCAGGCCATATACCCTTAAATGGCCGTACACATATGGGGCTAATCTTATGCTAATAAAACTCAACGTTGTTGTTCGTTTATTTGATTGTCCGTTTATTGGCGACCAAACAGCTGAACCATCGGGGCTGAAAATGTGTATATGTGTGTATTTTGACCCGGGTAGCGTTATTAAATAGGTCCCGTTCACACCCCGAGTATGTGGTATCGCCAAAACCGAGGGTATCGCCAAAACCGAGAAAATGGTTAAGTCATTTTTACGTATATGATATGGGGATATGTTTGTTTCTCATCGTAAAACAGACAACGAACAACGCATGTGTATGTCCACATGAAGCAGGAGTATTTATCCACCCGCTGTCAATCATTTTTCCCAGATCAAACCACTTAATATGTTTTGGCGAATTTTTTCAATAGTGTTTTTGCTTTTGCTCACTCAAATTTTCGAGAACATCCACCCACTAGTATAGTTCCTTCTCATCTGGAGGTCGATGGGCCTCTTTATTGTGTCTATGTAGCACATGTAGTCAGCTTACCAAGCTACAACACCATGGTTAAAAAAAATCAAACCAGACCATGCGGTTTTGATAAATGAACGTTTCTTCCTCAGATGAAGCTATATATCTCCCAGTTAAATGGTGATATCCACTATTCAAAACATAATTTCGCAAAACGGAATGTTCCCTTAAACAGATTTCTAATCTATATATACAGATTAAGTAATCTGTTTAAACAGATTACTTATTCTGTTTAAACAGATTGCTAATCTGTATATACAGATTAAGTAATCTGTTTAAACAGATTACTAATCTGTTTAAACAGATTAGTATTCTGTTTAAACATATTAGTATTCTGTTTAAACATATTAGTAATCTGTTTAAACAGATTAAGATTTCTGAAAAAATAAACGATCGTGGCGGTTCCACGCTGCCGTAGAATTGCACATATATCTACGTACTGTTAAGCGTAAACTGAAAATGAAATGAAATTATTTTGGCATATAAACAGGTGTCATCAAATTATCTCTGGATAGTCACTGGTATATACATATACTCTATGCCGTGGATTGACTATATGGTACACATACCTGGCCGTGTAACAGAACTTTGTCATATATATATAATAAAATGACAGCGGCGGATTGGGGTATGGGGTGGCTAACTCCGGGATTCTCGAAAGGGCCCATAGGTCCTTTCCCTAACAACTCATTTTAAGCCTTTAATTTTGAAAACAAGGGCGAAAGGCATGAGAACGAACGGAGCGATGCGACCGTCAGCCGAGTGATCCGGAGACGATATGAATCTGACCACGAACATGTTGAGTTCTTTACATCTGTGTTATCTCCTAATTATGAGATAATATCTCCTAATTAGGAGATACTAAGTCCTAAATACTATCTCCTAATTAGGAGATAATATCTCCTAATTAGGAGATACTAAAGTCCTAATTAGGAGATACTATGTCCTAATCAGGAGATACTAAGTCCTAATTATGAGATACTATCTCCTAATTAGGACTTACTATCTCCTAATTAGGACTTACTATCTCCTAATTAGGACTTACTATCTCCTAATTTGGACTAACTATCTCCTAATTAGGACTTACTATCTCCTAATTAGGAGTTAGTATCTCCTAATTAGGACTTACTATCTCCTAATTAGGACTTACTATGTCCTAATTAGGACTTACTATCTCTTAATTAGGAGTTACTATCTCCTAATTAAGACTTACGATCTCCTAATTAGGACATACTGGGACCCAAATTTTTATTTTTATGTGGCACCAATACGCTTCCATACTTATCGGATAGTAAGTAGCTACATTCACATCGTAATCGACAGTTAAATATATTTTCAGTCCGCTTTCCGACAGAGTGGTACATTGGTGGTTTGGTGTTATATGTTTAATTTTGTTTACATAACATTGGTGGGGAGATCTCGAGTCTCAATTTTGGTTGCATTCCAGTTTTTTTTTACACACGTGGGCATGAATGTAGACTCCATTCATTTGGAATTGGGTTTAAAATGTATAAAGTTTGACGCAAATCTCGTATCGTGGTCACTTATGTCAGAAAATTTGGGAGGAAGTAACTCGACTAAATATTTGGGCATTTTGTGATTGACAATGTTATGGAAAAGTGAAAAACTCTTTAATTGCCTTCTATCTGATAGTGTCTCCCAACCCATTTCAGTTAGTATACGTTTGTGGGATACTGATCTCGTGCAGCCACTTATTATTCGCACAGCCTCGTATTCTACACCATAAAGTTGTTTAAGTAACTTATCTGGTGCTCCGGCCCAGAAACTACTCGCATATTCCATGATTGGACGTACGTGTGATAAATAGAGGATTTCAAGAGTTTTGCGGTTCAAAATATACTTCAGTCTTCGTAGTTGGGATAATTTAGCATAAGCTCTGGTACTTACATTTTCTATATGACTGTCCCATGTTAATTCGTCATCTATTTCCATGCCTAGATGCGTGAGTTGCAATCCATCAAAGATATATTCGGTCTCTCAGGGCTTTGTGAACCTCAAAAAAGTAGTAATTTTGTCTTAGAATTATTGAATTTCACTAGCCATGTATATATCGGCCCACTTTTTTATTTTTCCCATGTCTTTATTTACATTTTGTTCAAGGCTTTGAATGTCCGTATCGGAATGTATGAGGCATATGTCGTCCGGGTATAATCTAACATGTGATTTAATATTGTCTGCAATATCATTTATGTAGATTAAAAAGAGCAAAGGGCCTACCACAGACCCTTGGGGGGACACCTACCGTTATTGGCGAATATTTTGAAAAGCTGGAATTTATTTGCACCCTTTGCTGCCGCCCCTCGGGATAATTTGTAAACCATTTAAGCAGAATGTCTGTTATTCCATAGTGTTTTGGTTTAAGTAAGATACCTTGGTGCCATACTTTGTCAAAAGCTTTCGAGATGTCACAGAAAACAGCGCACGTGCTTTGTTCATTGTTTACAGCGTGGTGTATATTGTGAACTATTTCAATAAGTTGTAGTTCAGTACTCTGACCTGGTATAAAACAGGATTGGTATTTGTATAATACGTTGTTTACATTTAAATGATTAAAGACTTTGTTGAAGACTACTTTTTCTAGTATTTTACCAACACAACTTATTGATGAGATGGGACGATAATTGTTTGGATCGTGACGGTCACCATTTTAAAATATTGGTATTATGTTTGCCCTTTTCAATGCTTCGGGGAAACAGCAGCTCTTCAAAGATTTATTAAAACTATAACGTAGGGGTTTACTGATGGAGCTGCGTGTTTCCCTGAGCAATTTATTGTTTATCCCATCAGCACCGTGTTTGTAGGCGATACGGTTGGGTTGGGTTGACTTTTCATACCCATGTTTACTGGGCTGTGTTATCTATCGCTACATTAACCCTGACATTCAAATCGATCACGTCCTCGTTGTGGGTCGCGACTTCCGATATCGGGACCTCGTGTAGGCCGAGAGGTCACGATCAACTCGAATATTTTGAAAATTACGACTAGTTTTACATCACTCGGGCGTGAAACCCTATTTGTCTCACTACGCCTCCTCCCCGGAACATTCGAATTTCAATGTGGGTGCTCTATATTACGATACCGACGACTCGAGAACGACGGTAGCCATCACAATCACATTTATCAATATCCTCTTCGGACTGATCGTTAGACGGACACCGATACTTCGGACGTGTCCGATAAGGGTCGGAATGCCTTCGCGAATCTTCATATGAAGGTGGAGGCTCGCCATAAGGCAGCCTACGTATATCTATTTTTCAGTCTGATTGCTGACTGAACTGGTAGTATGATGCCAGGGCGGAATTATTCGTGTGTCCTCACTCGAATGAGGGCGCATGGTGTCCTCTGAATCTAAAGTTAGCTTGGCTCGTTTGATGTTAGCGGTTCGGTTACCGGTTACTCACCCGAGATGGCGATTGGGAAAATTAGTCCCAGAATGTGATTCGGCAGTGATCATTGTACTTAGTTCTTAGTTGACAAGCAACATTTTGGAGCCTTTTGCATTTTTCATCAACTTTATCACTAGCACTAACATTGCAATTTGCCTTACCAATTTTACACGGTGCCATATTACAAAATAATCTGGGATCTGCTATAGTCCATTCGACTTGTTCCACTGGGCAGACGTATAGCCGCCCAGCGAGTCGCCAGGACCCCAAGTGGGCGTTTTGTAAGTACTGGTACCGGTAGTATACCCTAGGCCCACGTGCTACCGATTTCGTATGAGCTCTATGTTTTGTCTTCACAGATTTATTTGACATGATGAGGTTAGACTTATTTTAAACATAACTTATTGTGTGCGAATAACTACCATGGGTTGGGGCACAAGTTAGTTAGTCTCAATTGCAGTTGGTCAATCGTATTCATATCGTTTAGTTGCATTTTGTTCGCAACATACTTTGTCGGTGGCGAAGCACCAATTCGCACGACAGTAAATATATTGTGATCTGGAATTTGACATACACTCGCATCTATCATTTCAGTCTGATTGTTTGCGAATGCGCTGAAAATGACAACACAAAATGATACCGGATTGTTTATTGGTGTAACCTCTTCAGGGAGACATTGATGCCTCGAGAACATTTAATAGGGTGCATTACATAACGGGCGTTTTAGATCTCATGATGGATTTTTTCCGTGCAGGAACCCACTATTATTAAACAGTACTCGGCATTGCGCGTTGAACTGTTCAACTCGTCGTCGATAATCCATCAACGATCGTGTATAGCAAACACATTCAGTGAGAGACTTTGCCAACATTATTATGAATTATAAATAAAATTGATGAAATTATACGATGGTATAATATCAAGATGATAAAATTGGCAAAATTCCTGCGCAATTTCAGGTGTCGAGTATACACGGTGAAGATAGGAGCCGGTGCCAACACTGTTGCCAATTGCATTATTTTTAGAGCCACTTTATACTTTCTGTTGCCACTTTTTTGCGACCAATATATTTTGTTGCCACTTTTGAAATTGGTTTTCCAAAAATCAAAGCAAACAAACAAGCAAATTACCTATTATATGTATATATTTATTTTATACTATCAATACAGTTTCCTAACGATGTAGAGGGGCCTCGGTGGCTCAATCGGTTAGGGGTACAACTCCAAGCCGTTTCGCCCTCCAGCGCTGGCGATTAGGGTTCAAATTCACATGTTTCCATCGTGGACTTTGTAACTCGAAATCGTTATCTGGCGGAGTTACCAGTTACTCGCCGATGGCCGGTGGTTTGCCGCACATGGTTGACGAGTTTATCAGCCATTGAAATCACTGTTAGATTAGTCGCAAGTGTGCGGATTTCCTCCACCACTAAAACTGGCAATGTCGTGATATGGCCTTAGTGGCTAAAGCGACAATAAACCCCAATCAATCAATCAATCAATCAATCTAACGATGTAGACTTCGGGAAGCCCTTTGTTTTGGCTAATATTTGTCAAATTGGAGTCAATAGCCGTACTCAGTGTTATATATAATCGAGTAGAAATTCGAAACCCATTCACCGCAGCGATATAATAAGTCGATCTGACATAAGACGCGAATCTATTATATGCTTTTAGGACCCGATTAGCTATGTCGTCACCATATATCAATGTGTGTTTTGTTTCCGACCGATTAACTGCAAGTTTTATTATATGCCCGAAGGGTATCAATTGCCAAAGGCCAAAAAGCTAGGTGCCAATTTTTTTTGCCAATCGGGATTTTTTGGGAGCCATTTCATTTTTTTATAGCAATTTGCTAAATTGGCGATCGGCAGCCCGAACCCTGGATAGGAGGTAGATATCTATATAAATTCGATCGATCATGGGCACTGATTTTGTATTACCAGTTATGAAGCTGCTTGTTATCTTGTTACTATCATTCCACTGGTTTTTGTTGTATTTATTAATTGGAATACTAATGTGCTCAAAAGTAATTTGGTGGGACGAACCAGGCTGATATAATTTTATTTTGATTTATTAACTATAAGTGTTTGGCGTCGTCCGCAAAACAAATGAATGGATGTGGTGTTGTGGATGGTCAGAAAGTGCAACTTGTTGTTACGACACTGTCCTATCACGGAAAATAAATTTAGTAAGATCGTACGTGTAAGTCCATTTGTGAGAGGATTTGGTATCGTTCCCAACCCAAAAAGAGGGTGCAAATGACATTCGGAATTTCGAAATGGTTTCAAGGGGGGAGTTGACCAATTATTAGTTGAAACTAAGACTCTCATGCCACTTCCGTATCAAAAACAAATCTTTGCAGTTTGATATGGAGAGGACAGAGGAAAAACCATACCGTACTTAGCTATCCTGTATAATGTACACAACTTATCTTTTTTGTATAACAACTTAGCTATTTGGTATATACAACTTAGCTATCTTGTATATACAACTTAGCTATCTTGTATATACAACTTAGCTCTCTTGTATATACAACTTATTTATCTTTTATATACAACTTATCTATATGGTATATACAACTTCGATATCACGTATATACAACTTCGATATCACGTATATACAACTTCGATATCACGTATATACAACTTCGATATCACGTATATACAACTTCGATATCACGTATATACAACTTCGATATCACGTATATACAACTTCGATATCACGTATATACAACTTCGATATCGTGCATATACACCTTAGCTATCTTGTGCATACAACTTAGCTATCTTGTATAGACAACTTAGCTCTCGTATATACAACTAATTTATCTTGTATATACAACTTATCGATATTGTATTTACAACTTCGATACCATACATATATATACAACTTCGGTATCATGTATATACAACTTCGATATCGTGCATTTACACCTTAGCTATCTTGTGTATACAGCATAGCTATCATATGTATATATACAATACAACTTAGCTATTTTGTTTAATAATACAACTTAGCTATCTTGTATATACAACTTAAGTGTTTTGTATATACAACTTAGCTCTATTGTATGCACAACTTAACTATCTTGTATTCACAACATAGATAACAACTTAGCTATCGTGTCTGCAACTTATTATTGTTTGCATGTGGTGCTAGTACGTACGCACGTGTACATGCAGATCGCAATCTTATTTAATAGTTAATTGTCCGTCAAATATTTCAATTAGTTTCGATGGTATAGGGTACAGCACTGATTATTACGTTAAATTTACAATGGCATAATGACTGTTTGGTGTATGAGTCTAATATGATACATCATATTTAGTTTTATACATGTATGTTGTTGTAACTGGAAGTATGAAGCACCGAATACATCATTAAATTAAGTACTCCCCTATTGTTCTCGGGTAGATTGTGTCGTGTGAGTATTGTATTGATTCAACGTACCAATGAAAACGCTGCAAACTCTCCAGAGACCAGTCTAAAAAGTGAAACACATATTTAAATGCTCCATTGCGATGTGAACAGTTTCCCAACAGACGCGTCGATATAATACACGGCACAAAATCGTTCAGCTCAGCGTTGTCCGCTTAATCCACAGGTTGAAATATAAACTATCGAGAAAGCATAAACTATGTGGTTTTTGGCTATCTATTTGTTGTTCTTCTCAGCTCACAACTTGTTTACTGTCGGGACTTCGATTCCACCTGCAGAACTGTTTCGCACAATTTCCGGATGTGCAAAAAACATGAAGTTTGAATTCAAGGAGACCATCCAGGTGTTTGATGTTCAGTCAAAACTGCAATGTGCTGCACAGTGTGCATCGAACTCGTTATGCAATGCAATTAACATAATGAAGACAGGGGAGTCAATGACTTGTGAACTTGGAGCCGATTTTTCCGAGACCGGCTGCGGAAATCTGACTTCCGCGATTGGACACGTCTACATGGAAATTGTAGAAAAGGTAAGAATGTGGGTGGGTAGTTCCAGGTTGGAAAAAAATGGTTGATGCCTAAAATTAATTAGGAAACATTAATATATTGGAAGATCACATAGTTTTGTACTATGCTTATCTGTTACACCATTCCCGAGTATGATGTGCCCATACAGTGAATGGCTAGAGAACGCTGTATGCATCACCAGGTTGGACACTCATTATTAAGTTATGCCGGCATATGTAGCCCAGCCGTACAGCTATTGCGTTGGCTTATGTAGCCCAGCTGTGTAGCTATTGAGTTGGCTGAGATTTAAAGCTAATTCAAATAACAATTCATATAATTTCATTCGATGGCACAGGTATTCAATTATATTATTGAGCCTATTACTCTCAGTACTGTTATATGTACTTCAGGCAGTGGCAGTCAAGATCTTTTTCTGTCTCTGTATTTCTGCTAGTTGATATTGAAGTCAATAAGCATGTACCAGCAGTTCATAATTATGCCTGGCTAAATATAAAAAATTAACCCATTTGAATGACAAATGTGACATCCGAATGTCAACAGTATAAAATTATAACAAAATATTTGCAAATATCATCTTTCCCTCTGAACATTTCACGCCAGTGACCGGTTGTCAACACCATTTTATATTGTATGGGATGGTATATCACTGCATGACATATTGCCCAGTCCATTAGGTTGTCACATGGGGTGAATACTGTTTGTGCACATGCACTATTAAAATTGTGACTTGAATGTTATATGCCTAAGATGAAATCCCTATACATAATGCATATATTTATATATTCACTCCGAAGTATTTCAATGATGGCAAAAAGATGGGAAGCAGATACCTATGGAAACGTTTTATTATTTCCCTTCCGATCATACTACTACTATTCCACTGTTTTCGGGTTGAATGAATATTTATTATATGCTAAATAGTATAGGGTGGCGTGGGTGGTCAGGTAGCGCAATTTGTTTTCCATTTGTGGACTTTAAATTTCAATCTGCGCCCAATTTGAACCAATCCAAATACCCAAGTTAGGAACGTTTCATTTGTGCCCCCTAAAATGTTCCAACTGGCACCTAAAAAATTCCAACTGTTAGAAAATGTCTAACGTGACAACCCCTAAGGCTGGAACTTTCTGATGACTGATAGCCATTTCAGTGCAAGAATTTTAAATATGCAACAAAAAACTAATTGCACACTAAATGCTGTTTAACATCGATTAAGTCAATTTCAATCTAATGCTGATGTAGTAAACAAAATATTTGCAAATATCATCTTTCCCTCTGAACATTTCACGCCAGTGACCGGTTGTCAACACCATTTTATATTGTATGGGATGGTATATCACTGCATGACATACTGCCCAGTCCATTAGGTTGTCACATGGGGTGAATACTGTTTGTGCACATGCACTATTAAAATTGTGACTTGAATGTTATATGCCTAAGATGAAATCCCTATACATAATGCATATATTTATATATTCACTCCGAAGTATTTCAATGATGGCAAAAAGATGGGAAGCAGATACCTATGGAAACGTTTTATTATTTCCCTTCCGATCATACTACTACTATTCCACTGTTTTCGGGTTGAATGAATATTTATTATATGCTAAATAGTATAGGGTGGCGTGGGTGGTCAGGTAGCGCAATTTGTTTTCCATTTGTGGACTTTAAATTTCAATCTGCGCCCAATTTGAACCAATCCAAATACCCAAGTTAGGAACGTTTCATTTGTGCCCCCTAAAATGTTCCAACTGGCACCTAAAAAATTCCAACTGTTAGAAAATGTCTAACGTGACAACCCCTAAGGCTGGAACTTTCTGATGACTGATAGCCATTTCAGTGCAAGAATTTTAAATATGCAACAAAAAACTAATTGCACACTAAATGCTGTTTAACATCGATTAAGTCAATTTCAATCTAATGCTGATGAGTCAGGCGTGGAATTTCCAGCTGTTTACCAATTAACTTGGGACCCCGGGATGAAAATCCAACGCAATTATCGTGGTGTCCCCGTTTGGTGCCTGTCATTTCAATCACTATGTCATATAACGACGATGTCCATTCTCCGGGTGGAGGAAATACCGCGGAGATGGTTGATTTCACTAAGAAATCAAGTCAACCCACTTCATATATAATATTGAACCGGAACTTCAGAAGTAAAGCTGAAATTGCTTTATAATTAGTGGAGGACATTTAAATTTTAGAACTGGCGAAAGGCCGGACTAAGTCGCATTTCATTTGATGATACATGCAGATATATTTCTACATCTCTGAACTATATTATTGGCTCCGTAAAAGATAGAGCCAGGCTCGAGAAACAAACAAACTCGTGTGGTCTCCATTTTTTTGAAACTATGTAAATCAGCGTCGATGATAATAGTGCATAGTCGTAAATGTGCATGGCGATCCAGTCAGAAATTATACTATCACGATAGTGGGGCCAGATGAGAACTCATGTCAATTTGAGCTTAAAATGTGTTTGAAAATCAAATTCACCATTTAAAGTAGTAAACAAATTCAAATTTATATATGTATATATGACAAACCTGTTCTCTGCTCTGAGTGGAATTAGTATATTGCTAAGAATGCAGAGCAGGCCTTAGGCGATCAATTGGCTTTGAATTCACTAGCTCAGTTTAGGCTGCAAAAATATCATTGAATCATATAAAGGAGTAGAATATGCTTTTAAAGCTTTCAAAAACAGTTTAATGCTGATTAACAGCAAAAACAACAACAACAACAACAACAACAACAATTTTAAAGATTTTTGTGTATATTCACAAAGATAAACGAAAGTGTATTGTGTAAAATTACTTGATCTTTCCTCTTAAATAATTGTTTGTTGAATAAATAGCATTTCAATTGTTTTACAAATGAATGTCACTGGGTTTCGTTCTTCATTCCGGAAACTTACTCCAACTTTGAACGGCAGAAACATGGGGTAGGGGAAAGCATATCAGCAAAACCTTCAAAATCATCACCTTGAAGCACTTTACATTAACAGCTTATACATACATTGTTCTTTCATACATAATTTAACACTTTTAGTATGTTCATTGACAGCTATACACTTCTTTTATCGTAATTTGGCAGTGAAATGTAAAATTGGCATTTTTTGGAATCAAGGGTGATTCAATAAGTTGATTTTCTTAAACAATGCAAATTGTTCAATCAAGTATACTTAAAAGGTTGTAAGAAAACTGGTCATATGGATATCAAATTATTGAGTTACATGACCTCAAATAATGCATTTCATCACACGAGTTATGTGTCAGAGCCAGTGGCAAATTTGGTTAAGTCCATACAATGGAACACACATTTTGTTTGAGAACAGAACCTTCTTAATCGCTGATGCACATATTAATAATTTTTTGTGTTTAATATTGTGAGGAAAATGGTTGTCAGTTCTGGATTCAGGAAATTGAGGTAAAAAAAAATTCTGTTGCAATTCATTCCTGGTTTGGCATTTTTCCTCATAAATGAAATGGACTATACGCATGTAACGCGAGTAAATATGTAAATGGGAAGAAACTGCACGATGCGTATATCGGTGCAAAGTTTTCGTTGCTAAAAAGTATACAAAAAAGAAACAAAGCAAAATGAAAACTCTTTTTCAAAGAATTATCAGAAAAGCTCGAGATTTAGTGTATCGTCCTTGTCCTGGTTTGTGTGCACAAAATTTACCCTCAATTTCACTTCGGATCCTGATAGCAGAATGGTTAGTGGTTGATTACTCCCGATAGATAGATAGATTTATTACTCTTTTCATCGATAAGATATATGAGTATGAACAAATTAAATTAAACATATAAGTTATGCATGCACATACGCGAAGATAACGACATAAATGAATGTGACATGTTCCGAGTATATCTCTCTCAGTATAATTGTCTTATTAGTTGTTTTGGGTTATCGGGTGTGGTGGGGTCGGTGGGGACGGGGCTTTGGATAATAATCATACACATTGTTAATCATATAAAGTATAAATTAGGTCATTCTATTATGTATGTTATTTCCCGCGTGGGCAATTTTTCGGTCGCTTTTATACAAGGTGTTGTGTCTATATGGGTGGGGACTTCTAGTTTAATGCCTCAGGGGCTCCTATCTGAAAAAGGGCTTCGCGGATAAATATCGATAAGTTGGTAAGGGTTTTCCTATTGCTTGTTTTGAACAGGCTGTTAAGTTTCAATGCATTGGGTCGGGTGTAATAATATGGTTTAATGTATTTTTTCCTGAGATCAGTAAGTTTGGTGCACTTCAAAATAATGTTGTATTCGTCTCCAAGGCCATTATTACATAATTTACACTTTCTATCTTCGTGTACTTGTCCAACCCAGGAGCCTGTCTCGATAGGAAGTCGGTGATTCCTCGTACGGAATTTCATCAGGCGTGAAACGACATTATGGTTGGTGTGTGAAAGATATTTTTCTGTGCCAAAGTCTGGCTTAATTATTCTGTAAAATGCCATCTTATTTGAATTCGCTATGCTTGCTGTCCATTCCTGTATGTATATATCAGAGAGCCTGCGTTCACCGCCGCGTTAAAAATATCACGAGAGGGTATACTTTGGTTGAGCCAGTAGTACGACAGTCCCAAATGATCTAGTATGGTGTGTATGTTTTCTAACCATACATTGGATTGGCTGTGTACTGAGTGGGAGTGATACATACAGTTGTATAGTCTTAAATGGATTCTCTCGGGTCCCATCGTCATTAGCCTACCCCAAAACGTCAGAGTTCTGAGTTTTATTTTCATCGATATTGGGTATATTCCTAACTCACCGTACAGAAAGGGTGTGGGCGTGGTCTTCTTAAGGCCGAGTAAGAAATTTAGGAACCATAGTTCAAGTTTCTCGAAAGATGAAATATTTTCGCATCCCCAAATCTCGGGTCCGTATGTCATTATAGGCACTATAGCTTCTTCATATATGTCAATTACGCAGTCAGTTGTCATTTTATATTTCCTTATTCTACTAATGAGTGTATACATTGCTTTTTTGCATCTTTGCAACGCATATTCCTTTCTCGACTATAATCGCCAGATTTCTTGAACCATGTTCCGAGGTATTTGTAATTATCCACGATTTCAATGTTACCCCCGTTTATTGAATAGGTTGGCATGCGTTTTTTCTTCTTGCGTCCGCCAAAAATCATTATATTTGTTTTCGATAAGTTAACTTTCAATTTCCACTGGTTACAGTACCTTGAAAAGGTGCACAAAGATGTTTGCAGCTCTGATTCCGTATTTGCCAAGATGACTGTATCATCAGCGTAAATTAAGAGAAACAGTTTAGTGTATATATTTATAGCAGTATCGGTAAACGTTGTATAATCAATTCGGCTGCAGTTATTCGATTTCATGTAGTCCTCCACATCATTGAGATTGAGGGCGAATAAAATGGGGGAGAGGCCATCACCGGCCTTGTTTTACGCCAATCAAGCTATCTAAATATTCAGAGCAGTCATTGTTCGCGCTAACACACATCTTAAGGTTATAATACATCTGTTTAATTACAGTTAATATTCTGCCAGTTATCTTGTAATGTTCTAATTTTGTCCACATACCTTCTCGCCAAACAGAGTCGAAAGCTTTCGTAAAATCGATAAAGGCGCAGTGCCGTCTCTGTTTGCGTGATTTAAGAATATTTATAAGTGCGTGCATGGAAAATATATGGTCAGTTGTTGCATATCCTTTGCGGAAGCCAGCTTGGGCTTCAGTCTGGATATCATGAATACTTAAGAATTCACTAATACGTTTACTGACTATACTGGTGAACACTTTCGAAATCGTACACAGGAGCGTGATCCGTCTATATAGTTATCGGGGTTGAGGCGGTCATCTTTATTTTAGAAAATTTGTTTTATTACACCAATTGACCAGTCCCTTGGAATTTGACCCGATTCCAAGATAAAGTTGAAAACGTCGACATAAATTGGTCCAAGTTCGTTAAATATATATTTTATCATCTCACCGGTTATTTCGTCAAATCCGGATGCTTTTCCTATTTTGAGATTTTCAACTGCGATTTCTACTTCCTGCAGGATAAAATCCCTGTTTATGTCATCATCTATAATATCGGGTTCATCTGAGTATTCTATGCATCGCGTATTATTATCATGGGTAATTTCGGCGAACATCTCTTGTTCTTTCGCTTCGAAATGGTTTTGAAATTCATCTGCACTCGGAGAAGGTTTCGTGGTTCTACTCTTATCTAAATCTCGGATTAATTTCCAAAACTCGCTGGCCGATGTACCACGCATATGCTGTATTTTCAATCTGAGTTTACCATAAAAGTCTTTCTGGCTTGCCATTAGTGCGAGTTTATAACGCTTCCTATATTCTATTATCTTAGATTTATTAATATTCGTTGGGCATACCTTATATTGTTTACGCGCTCTTCTATATTCAGTTCTGTATTGAGTAAAGCTGCGGTTAAACCACGGTGAATTCGAGGTTTTACCTTGGGTTGTGTCCCTTGCTGGGTGCTTCTTTGGGTGCCCGGTCATGTGATCTGATTCGTGGTCAAATTTCCGCCAATTTGATAACCAAGACGGGGCGCCATTGTTATTAAAAATTCACTTGTTTTACTGAATTTTTCCCCGCACAGTCTAATAGAAGGTCAATGTGTTATACATGGGTGTGATTTATAGTCATGGGGACATACACAAAGTCAAATTCATCTGTTATTCTGTCAGAGAAAATCAATCAAAACTGACCCAACCTTATCTTGTATTATTTCCACAATGACAGTGTATATGGTCAATTTTGATTAATATTCGTAAAAATAACTACTTTGAGAAAGATTATTCTCAATTTCTATGTGATCATCACGGCGAATTGCAGGAACACTGTTGTGCAAATTGCAATTCGCATGTGTTGTTACTGTGCGGCATTGCAAGCCGAAAACATATTCCAATTGTAGGCACATACTTAGCTTAAAATGTCAGTACACATTATGGTGATGATTGTGTCATTTTGTTGATTTCCAGCTCATTGGAACAAATGTGTATGCCAATTAAATGGTGATATTTGTTTTTGCTTTAAAATCACATCAGAGGTGGCTGTCAACCCGAAATCTATTTGGCATGATACACTTGAAGGTCCTCTGAAATTTAACAGACTATAATTACAACTACTTTCGCTTTCACTTAAATGCGTGCATTTGATTGGTCAAGGCCCTTGGATACACTTGGTAGCGACAATATCTACCAGACGAGGGAAGTGTCGTTTCCCGCATCACTGGGTGTAGTGATAACTTCCGTTTCTATTGGTAACGCAAGACGCCAACTCTCAGCGAAATATTATCGCCGATTAAACAGCAAAATAGTACATTAATTTAGTTGGGGATAAAGGAATTTATTACATAACTATTCCACCATTAGTATTAGCATTTATTCAGCTTCGTGCCAATACTAATATGACATGGCAGAATGAACCTTTGTAGCGATTGTTTACTTTTCGAGTTTGTCACCGGAGACAGCAATTCGGTGGGGAAGTTTGGGAACACCGCTTCGGAATTGCCATCGAATCAGATTGTCGTTATGACAATTATAGATGTTCTAGAATCGTTTTAAATAAGAGAAATTTACACCAGCAAGTACAGTTTAATAGTTTACGGGTGCGGTGTCTTGCTTTTGTATAGTTGGCAACAGAGATCGTATTGTATGTGTTCATCTCGAACTTCCGTTTTTTTCGCCCAATTTATTTCTCGACCCAATTTCCCATTTCGGTTGAAAGAGCAGCTTAAGTCCAGACACAAATATCACTTGGGTAGTTTTTACTATTTTAGTATTTTTAATGTAGTTTCTTTAAAACACTAGTTTAATCACCAACTAATATGCGGATTGTCGTAATTATAAGCAATCAACGTCGTTTTCGATGCATCTGTCGGCGTATAGAAGTGTCGGATGCCGAACTACATACATAGTATAATAGTGATAGTGATTCGGAATCCGACACTTTTATACGCCGACAGATGCATCGAAAACGACGTTGATTGCATATATCATATTTGGCGATGGTAACCCCCTTATGATACCTGTTTCCCCGAAACGCCAAACATTGAAATGATCATCAATGATTACAGATTTATTAGTGATACAAACATGACTTCCACGTTTATCTATTGTCCCCCGAAATGGGACTAACTTTAATCCGGATTTGGCCGAAAAAGTGTTTTTTTCCGGATCCGGATCCGGATCCGACCCACTTTTGAAAAATTGCTTTAAATCACTATTATGTGACATTTTCGCATTATATCACCGTTGTATGTACTACTATCAGCTGGATAGATGTCGTAGCCACGAACTCGGGCCGAAAAGGTGCTTTTTCACGGATTCCGGATCCGGATCCGACCCACTTTTTTAAATTGCTTTAAATCACTATTATGTGACATTTTCGCATTATATCACCGTTGTATAAGCTATTATCAGCTAGATAGATGTCATAACCACGAATCCGGGCTTCCCGTGGTTGCAAACATACCAGTGAATCCGGATTGTTATCGCTTGTTAATCCCGGACCCGGACTGGGTCACTTGTATCGTTACTATCTCTCTCTCTCTCCCCCCTCTCTCTCTTTCGTTTATTCGTTAGCCCCTGGTCATTCGAACGGCGGCGCGTGTGCATACCTATCGTCTCGATTCAGTTCAAGGCGGCTTTATCTAAATAACTGTCATTTTATCAGGTAGTTAGTTTTTTGGAACTTAGTCATATATACATATATATACATGTCTCTATCTCTCCCTATGTATGTCCGTTTCTCTCTCTCTCTCTCTATCTCTCTCTCTAATGTATCTTTCAATCGCACTCTCTCTCTCTCTCTCTCTCTCTCTCTCTCTCTCTCTCTCTCTCACACACACACACACTCTCTCGTTCTGTCATTAGTCCATGATTGCTGAGAGTGCAGATGTACATACAAATCGGGAATCGAAGCCGGGTTATTTTCTGTTGCCTGTTTGAAACTCGGGTCATTTAAGGGCACTGGTCAATGTGCATTATATAACCGTTGTATATGCTATTATCAGCTAGATATATGTCCTAGCCACGAATCCGGGCTTCCCGTGGTTGCAAACAGACGACTGGCTCATACAACTGAATCCGGATTGTTCTCGCTTGTTAACCCCGGACCCGGACCCGGACTGGGTCACTTGTATCGTTACTCTGTCTCTCTCTCTCTCTCTCTCTCTCTCTCTCTCTCTCTCTCTCTCTCTCTCTCTCTCTCTCTCTCTCTCTCTCTCTCGCTCTCTCCATATCTCTCTCCGGAATCCGTGAAAAAGCACTTTTTCGGCCCGGATTCGTGGCTACGACATCTATCCAGCTGATAATACCACATTCAACGGTGATATAATGCGAAAATGTCACATAATAG
The DNA here is from genome assembly GCA_032622095.1 of Siphonodentalium dalli. NCBI lineage: Eukaryota > Metazoa > Mollusca > Scaphopoda > Gadilida > Siphonodentaliidae > Siphonodentalium > Siphonodentalium dalli. The sequence goes on from CP136062.1 coordinate 107,575,934, forward strand.
TGATTTAAAGCAATTTAAAAAAAAGTGGGTCGGATCCGGATCCGGAAAAAAACACTTTTTCGACCAAATCCGGATCCGGATCTGGAATCCGGATTAAAGTTAGTCCCCCCCCCGAAATGTTCGGAGGACTGTCCTAATCGGCGGCGTCCGTCTAGCCATGTGGGCGTCCGCCCGATTCATTATCCGGACGTTAACTCCAGTTCAAATTATCCGATTGAAACGACACACGGTATGAGGTAAAATTAAGCGAAATCGAACCATTCTCTCAGAAATGGGCCATAACATGCCATATTCACCCCTCGAATTTCTTTCAAATACAAAATAGGAAATGTGTTCCAAACGTCACGGTCATCATGCAGGGGACAAACATATGTTGTTGGAGATTGCGGTAACAAAGGCAGAATGTGGCATTCTTGGAACTACTTTGCACTGTATTTCAGACAATTGATCTAATGTCGAATAATCACATGTGTGGGTCATGTTGTTTAGCTTGGATGTGACTAAATGTTCATAAAACAACAAACATGTAACATATAAAGAAATTTTATATATACATACGATGCCATTTTCTTAGTGAGAAATAATGAAGAAAATATTGTTGTTTCTCTCAACATAACATTATATGAAATAAATGGATACAAAATTAAAAATACTAAGATATGGTATTTCTTATTTTTATTTTATCTTCAATACTTCAAACATGTACAATAATGTATTGAAGCTGTAGCGTTAGTATTTTTAGACATTTGAATATTTAAAGTGGGAATCGTGCACAATTTGGGTCGATTATCCAATATATAAGTAGTAAACTAAACTTCCACCAGAACAATGGACTGATACCATGGCACCAATGACGTTATTGTAATTACAACAACAACAACAAAAAAGCATATCACGTGATGTGCATCCGCAGGCATATATGTTTATGCATGAGGGACAGGCAATCAATGTTTGCGCACGTTCGTGTGCACCTTGAGGCTAGATCTCCATTCATATTGTTTACCGCATCGGTCGCATATGAAACGCAATTCCCTGGGCACCCTTGTGTATGTTCCGCCTAATGGTTTTTCTACTGAAAGACCTGCCGCAAGTGTCATTTTCTTATGTATGTACTGATACCATGCCATGGTGCCTCTTCTTGGATCCGCAGATTTAAAAGTTGCAAAGCGCTAGTTCCACTTGACAAGCACAATGAAACATGAATTGTGTTCTTTGATTGTACCCGTTTCCGCATACGCTGCACTCATGTTTGACTTCGTTAACCCTTTGAACCCGTAACACCGATATTTAGGTGCAAACGAACCGTGACTATATCCCGTAACACCGATATTTCGGTGCAGCGACGACATGATTCGGTAGCAAATTTATATATAGTATAACGAGCGTCAGACCCACTGATTTATATTTAAATTGCCCCAACATAAGTCAGCGGCGCCCATGGTACGTATGGAATGGTTGACCGCTAGTATCGGGTAGAAATATATGCGCATGCGCATAGCATATAATCTACAAAAACATACGATATTTTAAGCGAACTGTGCCGCTATATTTACGGCATATAATTTCGTGTTCCCTGTGTGTGTACAGAACAGACATAAATTAGACACACAATTTCAGTTTAAATTACCCTCGCGTATATTAACCAGTGTTCTGCTACATATGGGGAAGGGTCTATCGCATATGAAGTTGGTTTATTCGCGCATGCGCAGACTAGTGCAATGACAAATAAATGGTTTATAACGTACTTATACACGACATACCCACTAATATATATATTTAAATTGGCCTATTGAAGTCAGCGCTGGCAAAGGTGTCTATATGGATTGGCTGCCCGCTAGAAACGGTTAGGAAAATATGCGCATGGGCGCAGGCTATAATTAATTTTAAAAAATGCGTTTAAGTGAAATGTGGCGCTATATATGACATTTTGTTGCATGTTTCACATGTTAGTACAGTAGACACAATCTAGACAGCTTACTTGAACAATGGGGCCACAATATGTTACGGGAAATTACGTTGTTTCTGGTCTCTGTAATATCAGTCTCTGTTGTGCCACATGTAGCAAAAAGTCTATCGCATATAAAGTTGACTTACTCGCGCATGGTCAGGTATATCTTAATTTCACATTAGGATATTGGTTGCATCGAAACGCAATTCGCTGATGTATAATTACAACGTTATGAGCTAGATTTCGTTTATCCTGCAAATTTCGGGTAGTTGCATAGTAACCGTTTCTAAGGCGAGATCGGGTGGCAAAGTCTCCCGATCTTACAATGATCAGTGGTCCGTGCATGCATATATCATGCCTGCACAGTTTCAGGTAGGTGTCCCCTTTCAACATAACCAACACCGTGCGACTAGACACTGTCTAAATTTAAGGCAAAACATACCACTGAATGGTTAGTGCAATTATGTCATTCGATCAGTTGTGGTATTTGCTTAGCAACCGTTGCTACCCTTAAATGGGATATTTGGATCACTATTCTGGTCGGGTATATCTCAAATTTCACGTTGGGGTAGTACCTGCATCAAAAAACGCAATCACTGAGGTTGAATTACGACGCTATAAGCTATATTTACATTTTCCAGTCAATTCCATGTAGTTGCCTACCAACCGTTACCAAGGAGTTGCCGTGAGTCAAAGTCTCGCGATCTTATAATGATCGCTGATCCATGGGGGACAAACCTGTAAAGTTTCAGACCGGTGTCGCAATTTGAACATAATCAACACCATGCTACTAGACACTGTCTAATTTAAGCAGACATACCACTGGGAGCCCCGGGTCAGGGTGTCGATCACTGTGGGGTGCCAGGGTTCAAAGGGTTAAGATGCTTTCCCCTTTTATGCAGGACCAAACACGTCTTCGATTTAAAAATCTTCCCACACATCACAAACATGGTGGCCCGATTCGTCATGTCAGGTTTAAACCTGGTCTACGTAAACCTCTAGGTTTAAACCGCCGTTGGTGTCAGCAAACTCCGTGGTTTAAACCCGCGACCACATGTATAAGTGACACATTCGTCATCTCTGGTTTAAACCTGGTCCAACCAGACCAGTGGTTTAGCAGTAGTGTCTCTGTATCGTAGAGATAATTAATCGTACTTTCCTGATGGGATAGCCTCGTTTTATTGATTGCGAAAATCAATAATTACGACAGCGACCATATTTTGATTGGAAATTTATAAGCGAGAAGCACTCACATCTATAAGCGTGTGGGGATAAGTTTTTGTCAATTTCGATATTTTGTTTGCGTTTTATAAGCTTAAACCGGCAACTAAACCATATAATTCGGCGGTCCAGCTGAACCATCTTTACCGAGGCTAAACTTGAGGTGACGAATCCGTCTTTCCTTCATCGCGATTTAGAATTGTCAAACAATCAATCAAAGGGTGGAGCTGTAAATTATCTCGAGTGAGGGTGTGTCTAAGTGGCGGCCGCCGACTGGTGTTATCATGTCACAGTTGATTCATTCGCATGCGAGCTTTGCTCAGATATGGACATGTTCCTTCGGTATGATTTTTACAACTATCTTGTGGTTTTTTTGTTTTTGTTTGGCTTGTGGCAATCACAAATACTGGTGTTTTCTACGAATTCATTTGAATGGTTCAACGTTTTAATTTTTACACGAAAACGATGCTATTGCATGACCAGATATGCTATACACATAGTTTGCAATCCTAAACTTATATTGCTATATGAGTCAAATTTGATAACTTATTTTGATGTAGATCATGCCATAAAGCTCTACTCTGGCTCCGCCCATAAATTCCCATAATATTCCACTAGTTCAAAACCTGGGAACATTTTGATTTTCTGCATGACGGAAAATTTATTACATTGAAAAAAACAGCAACGCATGTAATATATTTCTTTATTAAAAGCTGTGCCTCTGTATTGTTGCCCACTTCAAACAGTTCAGATGCCGCTTCTGGTGTGTACTCATAAGCAAATTGCTTTTACTTGACTGACCTCTTGGTTCAGGATTGACTCGATTATGGAGCCTTTATTCAGCGTCAGAGGGGCATGCGACCCCTTCGTGCGACAGGAGCCTGCGTCATATTTGCGCACATTTTGATCATTTGAACATTTTAATTAAAAAAAATAAATAAATAAATTTAAAACAAACAAATATTAATATAAATTTTAAATATTGTTTCTTGTTAGATACCACTCCTTGCTCAATTTAACAACACAGTTTTAGAACAGTTGCGAACAGACAAACGGACATACAGATATACAGCTCATATATCCTTTAATATATACAGATATACATGTAAATGCACCAAATTTTGTCTTTGCGGGTAAAGTATATTGCAGATAATCAATCACAAACACAGTGATAAACAGCGCGTGAAGCTCGTGTTGACAGACATGCCCTTTGTCAGATTGATTTAAACCCACAAAGTGATCGGATTAATGGTCCATGAGCGATACTCATTTCTCAATGAATAAATCGTGCACGTGTTCGCGATGATTTATGACATATCAATTAGGGGATAACAGTGTGGTGTTTTGTGATTTCGGAAAGGTACATGGCGAATATACTGTGGCAAATTTAGTTAATGGGCGACGGCGGAGCCGGAGCCCATTAACGGGTATTTGCCACAGTATATTCGCCATGTACCTTTCCGAAATCACAAAACACCACACTGTTATCCCCATTCTAATGCTCTTCGAACTTTAAAACGTTATTTAGACAAACAAATGCCTCGTAATTATCAACGAAATGTGCGGCCATAGAAAACACTCAGCCAATTCACGACTTTTTATTTTAAATTTAATTCGCTAGATAAAATATAGTCCCTCAATTACCATCGCTCTTATCGTTAAAAATGCTGATAAACATGAAAAATTGCCACTTCAAATAGAAATAAATATGCACAACAATTAGTTTCTGCATGTACCTGATGTCTTTTTCAGATGTTTACCACTTTCAATTTGAAGTTTTGATTTTACCGCGAACTTGAAGTTGAATTGAAAAACAATGGGAAATTGTTTACTCAATGCGTTGTATTTCACGCCGTATCTCGCGGTTTCATGTCAAGAAATTTGGTCAAAATGATATCGAGACACTGACATTGGTGGAATATAACGGTGTGGTGTTTTGTATTTTCTGAAAGTACATGTATACAGCGCGAATGTACTGACTGTCAATTTTCGACAAAAGAGGCATCGCTGGTTTGTTTATATAGCAACGAGCTAGTAGCGGAAGTCAGTAGCAAGGGCGCCAACTCTATAATCTACTCCGTAACGTCGCCGGCGTGTATTGCGTAAGGGTGACGTCATGGAGTGAAACGGAACAGTGATCGGTGCTGGATTGGGCATGCATGTCCGAGATTAGGAATTCAGCTAACGGCAATATTGGCGCGTAGGAATATCTAACATTGAAGCGGTGAACCGGACTATACATTGCGACAGGTTATTGAATGAATAACCCCCCGCAAATATGTGGTGTTTCCGGGGGTATATTGGCCTAAGTGCATTAGAATAACCATTATATCGCTTGTCTTTTGGTCCGATATCTAAGAGGGTAAATTGACTGTATGTTCATATCACCAAATCGAGTTGTCAATTAGTTGGTAACTGAACGACAAAAACGCCCCCTTATACCCGGTTTGGCTGGACCGCCAATGTAGGCTTAAACCAGGTTTAAACTCGGATGTTTAAACCGGAGATGACGAATCCGGCCGGTGTCTTTATGAGTTTGTGTCTATAAAATTGAACCGTTTGTCCATAACGTTACATACCAACAGCTAAGGTTGCTGTATGACTTGGTGGCTGGGTTCCACGACGTCTGTCTTGTTTATTTAAGTTATACTTACAGTTAGTTGGTTTAAACATATTTATTTACCAAAATAATATTGTGACGGGATTGGAGGACAAGTGTTATCCACTTAGATGGAGTCCTCTCCCAAAGACAACAACACTAAATACAACTTTAAAGAATATAGTTAGTTTTAAACCCAACAAGAAATTCAATTAATTGAGGAAAAACACCCACTGTCCCGAGTGGTATTGATAAGCTATTGGAGGGTCTTCCACTTCGCATGCAAAATAGCAAAATATTATTAATTGATGACTGATGTACATGTACAGTACACACATAGTAATAACAATTAACGTTATGATTTGAAACTAACCATGATAGGATATTGACAGTAAGGTGGTATTAACTACTACGAGTGGTATTAGTAATACTAGTACCATTCTAGCATAATATATGTGTACATGATGTATGGGAAATATTAAAGGACAAAACAATAGTTACAATACAATTAGAATTTTTTTTTTAATTAATCGCAAGAAGAGCTAATTGTGCTTAAGCACAATAAGGGAATCTCTATTGTGCTTAAGCGCAATAAGGATATATTTAACTGTGCTTAAGCGCAATAATGGAATTTACAAATTGCGCTTATATAATAAAACCCAATAAGGAATCTCTTAATAAGGAATATATTATATATAGTACATAAACTCCCTATAATTCAGGTGGTGTAGTCCATCTCCATGGTACAATGGGTGGAACAAATATAGGATTATTCTACTATTTGCACAAGGGTGATCTAATGAGAGATATTAATTGCGCTTAAGTGCAATATTGATGTAATTTCGCTTACGTGTAATAAGGAATGTCTTATTACACTTAAGCGCAATAAGAATATTCCTTATTGCACAGGAATATCACATTGTGCTTAAGCGCAATAAGGTATCTCTAACTGCGCTTAAGCACAATAACTGAAGGAATATTCTTATTGGGCTTGAGCTCAATTAGAGATTCCTTAAGTTATTGCAGTTAATCGAAATTGTCTATTAAATGTCAAGTTGGTTTCCCATAGAGATCATCAACGATGTCTATGCGCAAGGGACCTACGCCAGTCTTCTCTGTTGGGATTCCAATTGTTGGCTTATTAAATATGCACATATGCTTAAGATACAGTCGTGCGCGAAGCGTGCTCCCGTAGGTCGGGTTTTGTATCCCAGTGAATTAAAATATCATTGAAATAATCGGTCCCCCCCCCCATCCAAGAAACATCCATATATTGAATATACATGTTTTTGGAGCAGAATTAGATAGTCCATATTGGACGCCATCATGGAATTTAATTTTGTTATTTAATTTTCACACATAGTTATTAGTTATGTGGATGGCGTTCGCATTAAACATCACACCCGTATATTGATTATGTGGATAGAGTTATCATTAAACCTCACATCCTTATATTGGTTACAGTAATGCCCAAAGTAATTGACCACTTAACCAGAGCAGAATTATTGGTAATTTTTCAGGATTTAAAATCCTGAAAAATTACCCATAATTCTGCTGTGGTTAAGTGGTCAATTACTTTGGACATTACTGTATGTGGATGGAGTTATCATTACACCTCACATCCTTATATTGGTTAGGTTATGTAGATGTGAGTTATCATTAAACCTCACATCAGTGTGTTGGGGATTTTGGACCTTGACTTGGGACCTTTGGTTTTTAACGCAACAAATGCGAGTACACCTTATACACAAGTTTCTTGGATAAGATGAGTTTGAAGCCTGCTTACATTTCGAAATGTTGTCAGTTTTGTATCGTCTGCAGCAGAACTCGGCATGTTGAAGCAAAAGTTACAAGAGATAAAATATGTACGTAACGAGACTATAATACAAATGAAAAAATAAATTGAGGGAGGAGTGGGCGATACAGGGAACTAAGGGTTGAACCGATATAAATTTGTAGAGCGATAACGACCAATGTTGACATATCATGCATCTCAACTCTACTGTTGCAACAAGGCTATAAAATGGGGGGGGGGGTTGTAATAATCTTCGTTATCTCTATATAGTGCCAGAATAGTCATTTATGGACTTCTATAGTGGTACAATGCAAATTGGAATCAAATGATAAAAATATGTATGTAACACAACTACGGTATACCGATGAAAATAATTTAGGCCGGGTTTAGATGTTGGGTTGGTTAAATAGACTCGGAGAAAAAGGGGAACGATGAACTGACATAAATTAGTAGAGCGATAGCGATCAATGTTGCCAAGTGATGCATCGCGACTGTACTGTAGCGGCAATGATATAAAATTGGGGGGGGGTCTGAAATTATCTCTTACTCTATAGATGCCACCAGGATTATATAGAAAGGAATAGCAATTGATATACGTATACCGTATACTATAGTAATACCATAGACATATAAGTAAAATTATCACGTGATAAAATATTACGTAACTTTACTATAGCGATGAAAAAAAAAAAAAATTGGACCGGGATTAGAGGTTCGGTTGGTTATATGTGGATAATTGGATATGGAATTCATACCGATGAGACGATAAAAATTAGTGGAGCAATAAAGACCAATGTTGAGTCGTTGACACTTAGTCAGGCTACATGGGGGTTGATACGATAGACCAAAATAAATTTGTCGGGTGATAATGACCAATGTTGACGTATAAAGTAACGCGACTGTACTGTCGACACAATTATCAGGTAGAACCTGTCAAATATGGACTCTGTTGGCCAATATGGAACAGCTCAGAAAACATTCGCAGGGCCCTAAAATTTATTATTTAACATGGGATCTGCCATTAAAATTGATTTATGTCGATAAAATTCTAATTTTTCAAAATTTTAAGCTGAGACTTGATGTGTCTGTGTGGAATACTTATATATTCCTAAAATGACAGGGTACAGCACGTAATTATTTTTTAGATGGAAGAAATTAATTTTTTTCGATGATAAATTTTAACATGGGATTTGCTATTCAAATCGATTTATGTCGATAAAACTCTTATTTTTCAAAATTTTAAGCTGAGACTTGGTGTGTCAGCGTGGAATACCTATATATTCCTAAAATGACAGGGTACAGCACGTAATTATTTTTTAGAGGGAAGAAATTATTTGTTTTCAATGATAAATTTTAACACGGGATTTTCCCATTCAAATCGATTTATGTCGATAAAACTGTTATTTTTCAAAATTTTAAGCTGAGACTGAGGTATGTCTGCGTGGAATACTTATATATTCCTAAAATGACAGGGTCCAGCACGTAATTATCTTTTAGATGGAAGAAATTGATTTGTTTCCATGATAAAAATCGAGCGTGTACTGTGCCGCAGGCAGTGTGCGCTCAAAATGTAAACAACTTTCTCAAGTGTCGTTTTGGTCAACATATCGCTTTCTCGACGGGGAGATCTGATCCGAATAATAGCTAAGATGTATTTAGATAGAATTATTGAAAGAATTTGACCGATTATTGTGCATTTTGACTCGAGAATCGAGTGGAGAATACGTTTAGTCAAACACGCGAATTCTGCCAATTGCAGTTGCAGACGAGCGCTGTCAGAATCAGATAATACAGATCTGAGATTGACAACAAATGCAGGCCTGAAACTCACCTTTTTGGGAGGTAAATCCCACTTATTAGATATCAAAACAATCCTTCCTAAGCACATTCCACAAGTTGCTAATATCTTAGGACACAGTAACAGTCAAAATGACTGAATTTAAATCACGATTCCGAGACGAAGCGAGACATGTACTGTGTACGATTTTTGACTCATTTTGAGTCGCCTTGTTTTCGATGACGTCATTTGCGTTGCCCCACAACCTTAACCCTTTCCAATTCCAGCGGCATTTCAATTGGTTGAAATTAAAAATTTCTCTTTCATTTGGTTGAAATTAAAAATTTCTCAAGTTCTAGCTCAACCTGAATCTAGTTACCCAATTCAGTACAATTTAGTTTTATCAATTATAACTATAATTTTATTGACGATATGAGCTCAACATCATAATATGAAACTGTTTATGGCGGTGTTATCCAAACGTGTGCTTTGATAATGGTTATAATTTTATTTTGCGATCAAACGTCAGTGCAGCTCAGCAGAAACGCATAGGCACTATTTCAATTCAGCAGAAACGCATGAGTCCTACGTTAATAGTACACCCACTGAACGCGCTTCGCGCGTTGGTCAGTGGGTGAAAAATTCATATGTTGTTTCATTGTCCCCTTGGACAGTCTCTATACCACGGGTGCTATTACAAATGATGACATCTCGAGCGGAATGACTACCGCGTTGGCAAGTTGTGCCATTTATGCATATATAGTAGGGGGTTCGGTAGCCGAGATGTAGCACACTGGTCTCTCATTCTAGCGGACCGGGGATAGCAACCTGGTCATGGTATTCTGCTCAAAACCAGAACTCGGTCAGATACTAAGTTTGTCAGGCTGAAAAGTCTCATTCGAGCTCACTGAATAAAGATCCCAATGCAAAATGCCGACTAATATTACAAACCCATTACAACATTTGTACAGGTATGATGTCGTGGTTGAAGTACGCTGCCCGATCGGGCGCGGACATTAATAGCTGACCCGTGTACACACCTCGGTGTGTGCACGTTAAAGAATGCACCTGGAGTCACCACATGGTTATAAAATTGCTCGGCCGTGGTAGCACCTGGACCAGTGCGTCTATAACCAGAATTGGTTCCTGCATTCAATATCTACAGATGCATGTATAGTGCGTGTAATCGACGCTTTGAACGGACATCAGTAAGGACATGATTTTATCTGATTACTGACCTGGATTGTAAATAGTTAGATCATCATAATCCCAGTGAATGAATAGTGTGGTAATGACATTGTTCATGAAGTAATAGGCAGCTGGGCACTTTTGTTCACGCCCCAGTTTCGGCGAATATTCAAAAATATGCTGTTGATTTTTGTTTACGAAATCCTCCAAACACCGCCACCATTATAGAGATAATTTGGAGCATACAGTAACTACAGAGCCATATCACTGCATACCCCCTTTTTTAATCGAACAAGGGGACCCATAACCCCTTAGTGCGCTTAGCATTTGCTATTTTTACCATTGTGTTTCTAGTATCAAATCACAACAAACACTCCAACATCCAATAGTATGTTGTTTATAAAGGGTTTATGTATATACTTATTCCTGCAAAGACAAATTTTGTTGCCGGGTATAAAAATAAAGGCACTGTACTATGAATACTGTTTATACCTAATGATATGTTGAGTCTTCAACTTCTACTGTTAACATATATGGTGAATTTGAGTAACTCTCACAAACCAACATATCCTCGCGGAACTACGCACATAATCGACCTATAATATGAAATATGTACATAATGTAATTATTCGATTCTGAAATAAGCAGATAATGAACTCTTATCCGTTATTTCGTTTTATGGCGCGGGCCACAGTGAAAACACCTTTAAAGAGTGTACACCTTAAAATTCATGAGTTGGTTTATTTGTGTCATTGTCTGCACATAATCTGGTTAGAATCGCCTCATTATGAGTCGATAATGTGACTAAAATGTTCTCATTTTCATCTCATTATCTACTCAAAATGAGGCGAATCTAAGCTGATTATCTACCTAAAACAAATAATATTATAAGTAGATAATGTGCTTTCGGGAGAACAGGCGGCACTAAAATATTACCGAGATGTCGGAAAGCATGCCAAAAAGAACACTTAATACAAAATACAACTTTTCATGAGATACTACTCGGAACTTGACACTCAAATTGACAGTAAAATGATTGATCGTGCTCCAAATACTCAAATTGTGGAAATAATAAAAATAGGGGAGGGTATACCCCGTGTATCATATAAGTTTGTATTGATTTTCTCGGACAGGGATAATATATGCACCCATATTTAAGATTTTTGTAATTCCCGAAGACAGACAACACACCCATATATAATAACACCCCCTCTTTATATGTGCGGAAACAAAACGGAATGTACCCTAATGTGAAAAAGCGATATTTTACCCAAAACTTTTTGAATAATTATCAAGTTATGCTTTGTATTTGCACTTAATTGCTTTCCTTTGCCATAGCATATATGTATGGAGTTAGCTCAAATGCTAAGCTAACGAATCCAAAGTATAGCGTCACATCGAGCGAGTTAGTAAAACATGTACATTTCTCAACATGACAATGGCGGCCATCTCGGATTTCTAAATGGCGGGGAAATGGCCCCAGACCAGTTCACCTGATCGAAAAAGATCAACCACTGACCATTCTGCTATTAATTTTTAAAGCCAAATTAGAGGGTAGATTTCTGCACAAAGGACACTACACTTTTTGAAGATATTTGAGAAGTATTAAAGAGCTTCGATGAAACGAAGCTCAGGCGAATTGTTTGCTAATAAAAAATGCAAAGAAAATATATATATGCCGATTTGTTGACTCTCAGAATGCTTTCGATTCTGTCTATAAATAGAAGCTACACAGATATGGTATCACGGGACGAAATAGTCAGATAATACGTTCTATATATGATTCAAGTTATTTCCGTGTGAAAAATAGTGCAGGTCGTGGGCAACCAGAGATATGAACTAAAGGAGTGGGGCATGGCAATCATTTATCGTGAGCACTTTTCAATATATATATGTCAGAGTTATGGAGGCACGGACTCAGTATGAGTGTTCATTGCTTCATATTTGCTTAACTCAGTGAGCGTAAACAAATTCTCATTTCTTATCGAAATGGCCATGTGCCGATCGGAATGATACATTGAGATGTCCCTCAAACCATATCAAGTTTGAAAATCGGTCTCGATTTTCATCCATGCCGGGGTTCGAACCCGCGCCAACCTCGTTTAGCCCAGACTGTGATGATCTTATCCACGACCTAACCACCTCGGCTACGGGGACATCCATAAAAAGGAAGCCCTTTCACAGAGAGTTAGGAAGCATATCAGTCTGAACATGGGTTCGAACCCACTACCTTCGAAATTCTTGATCGGCCATTCTGGATACATGTCAATGCACTTCCTCCGAAATTGCATCTGTGACCATACGATTACTGGTACTGGTGTATATCTTAGCTGAAGATCGTATTTTGCTATCAGGGACCGAAGAATGTCTTCAATAGTTATCAGCACTAGACTTGTGCTAGTGCAAATTATCTGACAGATAATACAGGTAAAACGAATTGCATAATGTTTCCATAACGGAAATCCAAATCATCGCCGGAATTCAGAATTGGTTCGATAAATTTGGAGTTGGTGAACGAATATACTTTCGTCGGGCTATTATGTTCATCCACCGGAAAACATCATTTAATGATACGGGCGGCGTTGACGGTGGGTATTCTGTTAAAATATTCACCTCCGTCAAAAACCACCATAAACAGAAAGAATAGTAAAATATAGACAGACCTTGTTCTTATACCAATAAGAAATATGGCATTTATAAACAGTATGTTATTGTCAAATGGTCTTCCTTTGTTATGTAAACAAAGGCAAAAAACGTTACATAACCTGGCTTTTGTTTAGATCCGGATATGGTAAACATAAAGAGCGTTATTTGTTACTGTTTTCCTGATATGGAAATAATAAAGAGCGTTTATATCATTTGTGTGCGATTAACCAATAGAATTGCGCTGTCTTATGTAAACAGAAGCAAAACTTATCTAACACGAGCAGACTCTTGTTTGCGTACACCATCGTACGCCTTGACGACAATATACTATTTGCGCGCTAATTATGTTTGGCATATATGAACAAAACTATATATTTTAATATTCCTTCTGTTTATGGCGAATTGAACAAATATGAATATTTCTGCAACGAACGCCGCCCGTGAATTTAAGTGGGAAGACATCAACAGTATGTCTTCTTAACACCCACTGTTGGCTAAAAATGCAATTACATATATATATATATACTAACAAAATATAAATTATTTAACAGCATTTTTTCTGTTCGGGATTTGGCGTGAGACATTGGGGACGTGGCTAGATGGTCTCCATTGGGGGTGTACACACTGAAAGTATTCAACTCAATTGAACCATACCAAACTATTTTCACACCCTTGGGTTGGAACATTCAAACATGATACCGTAAGCATTCAAACTGTTTGACATTTCCATCATGACAACTCCTTAATGTTCACCCCCGTGCACGTGGTATCGCCAAAACCGAGGGTATCGCCAAAACCACATATGGGAAAGTCATTTTTACGTATATGATATGGGGATATGTTTGTTTCTCATCGTAATACAGACATCGAGCATCGTATGTGTATGTCCACACGAAGCAGGAGTATTTATCCACTAGTTGTCATTTAGTTTTCCCAGATCAGACCATTATTTTTATTTGGCGAATTTTTTCAATGGTGTTTTTGCTTTTGCTCACTCAAATTTTCGAGAACATCCATTCACTAGTATTATAGTTATATATAGTTCCTGGACTCCCACGATTCCAAAACAAATGCCGGTATATAGTTGAATCTGTCAATGAAGCATATCATTTGACAGAATTTAAAAAATCCGTGTCGTTCTCAATATCCGTGCGATGTGAAGGGACCACTGTCGGTCCAGAAAGATGCTAACGGCACAGATGAAGATGCGACCAAACGCCGAGCTTCTGTGCAGTAAATATGCATATCACCTAAGGAGTTCTGATGAGTTTTCGAGTGTTTTATGTGTATCTGAGACTGATCAATTGGACTGCGAATGTCGACTGAAATATGAATCCATAACATATTCGAAATATAATGTGTGCATATTATATTATGAATGTATTTCAATTGAAATTAATTGAACATCCATCTCAGAATTCAGATTTGCGATCTCAATAACGTGAATGAATGATAACTCGATGCCTTGATCACACGCACGTGAATGCTGCCGTTCGCATGCATGCAGCTAATCGGATATTCGTTTACTATTAACATGCTTGGGGTTTGTATATAGACCACACATGCCGGACGACACGCTGCTGCGTATCAACGATTTGTTATAATCATGTTTATTTTACGGACTTTATGACTCGTTCCCACTCGAGTAGACCGTTACGCGACAATGACACCGAATCATCTTATCGAATATATATATATATATATATATATCATATTGCTCCAAATTATGCAATTCTGGCTTTTTTGAGAGTCATCATATAAAATTGAAACGATTCTATGTTAACACACTAAACATCCGAACATATATGAACAAACACACAACAAAAACTGTTATTTATAATAAACACTTCACTGTGGAACATGTGTAAACTGCCATGATTGTTATGTGCACATGTAAATTACACTATAGTTTATAACTTTTCTAATTTAGCCCATAGGACCACATATTTTGTGGGCATAATATTTACACAAGACTTCATTATGTTATCGTATAGGTTGCATATACTGTAATTGATATGTATTTTTAACCGAAATGAATCTTATCTTATCAGGGTCTCCGTCCTGAGTTTGGTTTATGGTTCTAACCAGAATTGTTATGGATGTTCAGCGTCACGATGACTTTCAATTCGTATTGTTCGCAGATTTAGTTTTCGGCTTGTTAAGTTCTAGAATTATTCTTTTTCACTTATTTTGAAAACAAGTAATATCGCTAAGATTTGCACACAACAATCTAAATGAAATTGTGCATAAATCTCCATCATCTTGGGAACTATTACATGAGGTCATCGTGTTGTTGTTTTGGTAGATTCAATATTTTAACGTTATCATTCTTAGTTTAACGAGGTCAGAAAAGACTCTTGTTTCGATTAATGGTCTGCAGTTATAACCGAAAAGTTTGAAAACAAATAATACAACGCACAGCCGGTTATATGGTAAATTTGTCTTATAACTGCATAGGCTTAATATGAATATTTATTTCTTATAATGCGACGCGTTATTTCACAAGAGAACCGCCAAAGTAGACACTTCCCCCGATATATATATAGCTTCATCTGAGGAAGATACGTTATTTATCAAAACCGCATGGTCTGGTTTGATTTTGTTTAAACATGGTGTTGTAGGTTGGTAAGCTGACTACATGTGCTACATAGACACGATACAGAGGCCCATCGACATCCAGATAAGAAGGCACACACGTGTACCACACATTGTGATGATATATGTTCGGATGTTACAAGAATCGTTACAATTTTATCTGATGACTCTTTAAAAAGCCAGAATCGCATAATTTGGAGCAATACGATATATGTATATTCGATAAGATGATTCTGTTTCATTGTCGCGTAACGGTCTACTCGAGTGGTAACGAGTCATAAAGTCTGTAAAATAAACATGATTATAACAAATCGTTAATACGCCGTAGCGTGTCGTCCGGCATGTGTGGTCTATATACAAACTCCAAGCATGTTAATACTAAACGAATATCCGATTAGCTGCATGCATGCGAACGGCAGCATTCACGTGCGTGTGATCAAGGCATCGCGTTATCATTCATTCACGTTATTGAGATCGCAAATATGGATGGATGTTCAATTTATTTCAATTGAAATACATTCATAATATAATATGCACACATTATTTCGAATATGTTATGGATTCATATTTCAGTTGACATTCGCAGTCCAATTGATCAGTCTCAGATACACATAAAACACTCGAAAACTCATCAGAACTCCTTAAGTGATACGCATATTTACTGCACAGAAGCTCGGCGTTTGGTCGCATCTTCATCTGTGCCGTTAGCATCTTTCTGGACCGACAGTGGCCCCTTCATATCGCGCGGATATTGAGAACGACACGGATTTATAAAATTCTGTCAAATCATATGCTTCATTGACAGATTCAACTATATACGGGCATTTGTTTTGGAAGCGTGGGAGTCCATGAACTATACTAGTGAATGGATGTTCTCGAAAATTTGAGTGAGCAAAAGCAAAAACACCATTGAAAAAATTCGCCAAAATAAATCTAATGGTCTGATCTGGGAAAACTAAATGACAACTAGTGGATAAATACTCCTGCTTCGTGTGGACATACACATACTATTGTAAAAATTAGGCGCTACATATTAATAGCTTACAATAAAATATAATATAAATATAATACTCACAAATCATACATGTGGAATAAACGTCGATGGCAATGGATCATAAATCATCAATAATCAGCAATGAAATTAACAGGTATTGTCAATAAGTCTTGTTGTTTCGGTCTGAGCTGCGGGACTTCGATCGGCCTATTTATGTGCCGGTTCCTCCGTCACTTCCGGAATCCCGCACTGTATTTATTTATAGACTCGACCTGGCCATTATTACAACACTATTCCCTCTTTTTAAATTAAAAAATTGTTACACTGTACCTACTGGCGTACAGCGAGAAATAAAAGGTCATGTTGGGGCAGTTTAAATCATTCACAAGTTAAGCCCTAAATTGTGAAATCAGCGCGGTCCCAATGTTAATACCCACTGACTGGATTTGAAATCAGCATGGTCCCAATAACTGAACTGACTAGATTTGAAATCAGCGTGAAACTAACCGAACTGACCGGATTTACATTTAACATTTGAAATCAGCATGGTACCAATAACTGAACTGACTATATTTGAAATCAGCGTGAAACTAACCGAACTGACTGGATTTACATTTAACATTTGAAATCAGCATGGTCCCAATAACTGACTGAAAAGATTAAACATTCTCTAAATTTGGAAAGTAGTGGAAACAGGTCGAAAATGAGAATGTTTTCTACTGACCAAAAAACCGGAAAAATAATTTGGAATGCCCTATCCGCTAAATTAAGTGTTGTTTGTATTGATGTGGAAATTTTACTGGCGGATTGGCTTAATGCCATACATTCGTTGGGCGTTCTGTGTAGAGCGCGCTAACACTTCCTCTGGGGTTGTACCCAGGATCCGTGCTAATTACACGGCCACTTCACCGATGACGGCGGGGGAAGTGAAAGCTCGGCCCACAGACCCGAAATGGGGCGCATCCGACTCCAAAAGAATTTTGGAAGAATGAATGGCTCTAACTGCTTCCCGCTGGACGTCATTAAATCCAGCACAAATTGTTGTAAACCCGAACGAAGTGTTGGGCTGGTGATAAGACCAAGAATCCACCATTGGTTTAGATCCACAGAAGCAGTGGAAGTGGATAACTTGATCCTTGTGGGTTACGGTGCGTACTGCCTCTAAAGCAGTGAAACTCACATCCGAACTCATATGTTGGTCAGAGGGCCCTCTTAGATGCAAAATTATAGGTTTGTTGGTGGGACGGGCCAGATGTAAAATTTGCCGAAAAAGGGCATCCTGCATCAGGAGATCTCGGTCGGAGAGCTTAATGGAGCGATCAAGCCCAAACTCCCCGACGGCAACTACTGCAGGATGATTTATAAGCTCCTTAAACTTATCCATCATCGACGGCACAAGTAACTTACGAAACTTTTTGGGGTGACACCCTACCGCTACTTTCCACTGTGGATTACAGTGCAAAGCTTGAATATCTGGATAAGTATCCGAATCACAAAATACTTGCACGCCACCGATGACAGTGACGGCAACAGAAACAGGGACATTAGTCAGACTATTCGCCTCCGAAGCAGTGGTTTGGGGTTTTAATTTATGACTCGAGCACATTCGGTCTAAATGAAAGTGAGAGTCAATCCCGGTTAGTTTTGGTTTGGGGATGCCGGGTTGACGTGCAAGAGCCTTTTTCATGGAGGTTAACACTGCCTTGTAAGTGGGTCGGGGTAGGACGGGAGGCGACTGGATGAGTGGTGGTTTTGGAAGGGAGGACACCGTGGAAGAGACGGCGGTGGATGATGGGGTAGACACAGGGCCCCGAGTAGAGGTGACTCACCCTGCGGGGGAGGGTGATTTGTGCACAGTGCCCTGAGGGTGGTTGTAGGACACTGCGGAGAAGGATGATGTAGGCACAGTGCCCCGAGAGGAGGTGACAGGCACTGCGGTGAAGGGTGAGGTAGAAAGTTTGAGTTTCTTAGGCTCCGGCGGAGCAACGGGAACTGAATGGTACAGTTTCCGCTCGGAAAACGTCTGCTCTCGTGCGATACATATAGTCTTATATCGCGCCCTTCGCCTCTCTTTCCGGCTGGGCCGTGGTGTGGGACCTTCTACCGGTTTAACCCCTGAAATGGAAGAGGATTTGACAGACATGGCCTGAGTGATTAAAACTTGGTGCTCTGTGAGGTAGAAGTCATTAATCATACAGGCTGCCGACAATGCATCAGGGGCATTCTCATGTTTTGTTAACCCCGACGCTTTATTTCGAGCCTCCTTTAATGCCAATTCCCCAATTCGACCCTTTTGGATGCGTTCCCGCATCATATCAATTAACCAAAGATGTGAATTAGACTGTTGAAATACGTTAATGTCTTTGGCTAGCAGTCTATTGAGTATAGCCGCTAAAACACGCCAATGAGTGAGACATGCATTGGACGTAATGTAGGGCGATATGCTGTACCCGCTTTTTGGAGGGGCAACCCCCAGGTCAGTGCCAAACATGGAAATATTCCGAAGTGCTATTGTCCCCAGAATACAAGGCACTGGAATTGCTTGGTAGTCCCACTGATCATTTAGTAATTTCCGCAACTGGGTAAGCAGTTCCTGCTCACCCAGCTCCCGAGCAGTTGGAATTAGAATCCGAGCAAAGTTAATTAAGTCTTCTCGGACTTGTACTCGGAAAACGGTAGGGATAGGCCCAGGGTATGTGTCAAACTGCCACCAACAAGGTTTTACATGTTGGCTGTAAAAATGGTGTCTTTGCTGACCCTTAACAGGCCGCTCACAATCCCTGAACACACACCGATCTTGCGGTTTCGGGGGACTTTGACCCTCTATGTCTGACATTGAGTTAGTAATTGAGGCTTGTGAAATTTGCGACACTGGATTACTCTCAGTGTCATCAGTAAAACCATATCTGACACATTGTTTGTCCACAATGCGAGTGGGAGGATATAAAGCCTCATCAATTAATAGCCCTAATGGATGACTATTTACTGGAATATTATCCAAGTTTAAGTTGGGATCCACCTGCATATCTATCCCTTGGGTGCAACTGGTTTCCCCAAGAGGACTATCAGGTAGATCCTTAGTCAAACTTGGTTGACTATCCGACAATTCAATTAACTCTACCTGCATTCCTTCAACAGATGGAGTCCGTACGGGCTCCGCAACTGAAAGATCAGGTAATTTATCAATGAGATCAGGATTTTCACCCGCGTTATTATTAACAGTTAAACCAAGCAGCACTTCTATTGAGTGCTGAATATCAGTTACTGACATTTGATCTGGGTCTGACTCATCGGTATCAGGCGGTAAATTCATACCTGACATGCTTGGTATATCCGCACATCCCGCTGTAGACGAACTGTCTGTAACTATTGGTGGTCCTACAAGTAGGCCAACGGTAGGTGTGGAGGTGTCTTCGGTTGATGTTTCTAGCTTCTCAGCTGCAGACGAACTGTCTGATGGTCGGACTGGCAGTCCTGGATTGACTGAATCAATATCAAGCTTCTCAGCTGCAGACGAACTGTCTGATGGTTGGACTGGCAGTCCTGGATTGACTGAATCAATTTCGATATCACTCATAGTTCACGTATACTGAAATATAGGAAACAACAGTATAGTGAAACATCTCAACTAACCTTTTTGGTCATGGATTACAAAATTGCAAGAATGAACCCTATGATCTAACATCTCGGACATCGATAGGTATCTAGTTGGTCGGCCCCCTCTTGAGTAATGTTTACACATTCACCATGGTACCAATCATTACAGTAATCACACTGGAGCATAAATTTCCCACCACATTTTTTCTGACATAAGCAAAAAACACCGGTAGATCTCTCAAGTGTGACTTCTCCCGTGGAACGGAAGCGCTCTGAACATTTAGTTAGCCATGGCGGTATTACTTTATCATGACATTTTTTCAGGCGATCATGATTTACCACATTGGTGGCCGACCGAAAGAAGATTTTGTAAAGATACGGAGTGTATACTTTAGCAATGATGCCTGGACCTTTCCAAAATGAAGAAAGTTTTCGGGTTTTCCCTTTCTTTGTAGCTGTATCCAGCAAGTATACTAAATCACCAAGTTTATATTCATATTTATTTATTTTAACATCATAATCTCGCTTCATTTTCTTACATGCAGCCTTCAAGTGCTCACGCGCGATTTCGTGACAGTCTTTATATTCTTTTACCAACGTTTGCACATATTCAGCAGCGCTTGCATATTCTGGTGTTTTAGAATTAAAATTAAAAACGAGATCTGACGGGTGATTTACTTCGCGGCCCAGCATCATTTTGTTTGGTGTGAAACCAGTAAGGCGGTGTACCGACGATCTCATTGCCCCGGCGAGTTGCGATAGATATTTATCCCAGGTTTTATGGTTTTTATCAATATAGCACCGGACGGCATTCATCAACGTACGGTTCTGGCGTTCGGCAGCCCCGTTCGAGGACGGTCGATATGGCGTGGTACGAGCCTTATGAATATGAAGGGCTTCACACATGGTCTTAAATAGTTTTGATTCGAAACATGGCCCTTGATCAGAGAAAATTTGGAGCGGACATCCAAATCTTGAAAATAATTCTTTAACAGCTGTAAAGGCTGCTGTTTCGGCTGTCTGATCGGGTAATGCTATGAATTCGACCCATTTGGTAAACTGACAGGTCATAACCAAAAATATTTATTACCATTATTGCTAACCGGCAATGGTCCCAAGAAATCAATGTGTACCCGCTCCATAGGGGCCCCAGCGTGGTAGGATACCTGTTCCCACTTAGCATGTCTAACAGGCTTCTTACCTTGATTACACTGGGGGCAGGCAGCCACAAAGGTTTCAATATAGTCACTAACCCCATACCAATAATAGTTTTGACGTACTCGTTCTCGGGTACGTGTTACGCCTTGATGGCCAGAAGCAGGAATGTCATGGGCGAGGGTCAATATTTCAGTGGCGAATTTACGGAGAATAACCAAGACTTGTTGGGAATCCCGTTTAATTTTGTATAGCAATTTATTCTTTATAAGGAAGCGTTGCCAGTTGATCCAGATATATTTAGTGGCTTGGCTACTAATAAATAGTTCGCCTTCATTGGGCGCTTCCCCAGTTTCCAACCACCCAATTACAGGTAATAAATCAGGGTCGTGACGCTGGATTTCAGTGAGTTCTTCCAGCGTACAAACATTCGCCAGGAGTGAAGTGTCCTGCGGGGTTGTTGTTTGCCGTACCCTAACTATTGGCTTTAGTTCATGCACCAATTCTAAATCAACCTGAGAATGGGTCCACCCAGTGTTAGAACAGACATAACCGGTTGGTTCGTAGGGATTATCCCACTCATCTCCCGGCTCCCACAAAAACCCTAGAGGGTAGTCTGGTTGACTGTCTACTTGGCGAACTGCCGGGTGGGATTCCCAGATAATTCGGTAAATGTTATAGAACCTTTAGTTAGGGGAACCACATCATCAACAGTACGTTCAAATCTGGTCCAGCTATTAAATACACGAGTGCAATATTTACACCCGCCACAAGGGAGATCTGAGAGTTTACACCCTGGAAAATACTCTTCACATGAGCCGTCCGTAGGAATCCTGGACAGCGCATCGGCATTTAAGTGCAAAGTTCCCTTGCGATGCTCAATGACCATATCGTACATGCTTAATTCCTCTAACCACCTTGCAAGTTGCCCTTGAGGTTCTTTGAAACTCATCAACCACCTGAGACTACTATGATCGGTTCTTAATAAAAAATTCCGACCCAACAGATAGTGACGAAATTGACGTGTGAACCGTACTATTGCGAGAAGTTCTCGTCGAGTAGTACAAAAACGCCTTTGTTGTGGGGACAGCACAAAACTGCCATAGGCTATAAATTTCTCCCGACCATCTTGGACTTGAATTAATTCCCCACCGATGGCAAAATTACTAGCATCGGAATCCAAGATATACATATCGGTTGAATTTGGTAGGGCCAAAACAGGTGGATATGTTAACGCCTGCTTGAGATTGTCAAATGCTTCTTGTTGATCAAGGTCCCACTTAAAGTTATGCTTACTGGTTACGTCATATAGAGGTCGTGCTAACTCTGCATAATTTTTTATGAAAGCGCGATGATAATTAACTAGCCCGCAGAAACTTTCGACATCTCTGGTACACTGGGGTACGGGCCAGCTATGAACAACCTCTACGGATGATTCCATCATTTTCACACCTAGCTCGCTCACAATTCTGCCCAGAAATTCAATACTTTTTTGAAAAAACTCACATTTACTGGGCTTGAGTTTAAGGTTATATTTTCGGAACCGGGATAGTACTTTTTCGATGTTTTCCAAGTGATTTCGAATCGAATTTCCCATCAGAACTACGTCGTCCAAGTACCCCAAACAGATATCCCAGTTCAAACCATGCAATACCAAATTGATAACCCTACACCAAGTAAACGGGCTTCCAGTAAGGCCGAAAGGCATTTTAATGAAATTGAAAATCCCGTATTTGGTGAGAAAGGCTGTCTTAGCACGGTCTTCTTTACACATCGTAACCTGATGGTACGCAGCCAAACAGTCTGCCTTTCCAAACCATGAATTTCCACTAAGTGTGTCAGGACACTCGTCAATTCGTGGCAAGGGGTAGATGTCTTTGCGTGTTACAGAATTTACGACGCGATAATCTATGCACCAGCGAATAGAACCGTCCCGTTTTTTAACCAAGACGGGGGCTGATGCCCATTCCGACACAGAGGGCTCGATGACCTTGGCCATCAAAAGTGTTTTTTAAATGAGCTTCCTCTTGATCGGCAAAGCAAGCTGGCGTTCGCCTCATAGGCTGTTTAATTGGACGAGCTCCCTCTAGAAGAGGAATACTGTGCTCAATTTGAGAGAAAGTACCCAAGTCAAACTCGTCCTTTGCAAACACGTCCTGAAATTCATGAAGCAGTCGTTTAAGGCGTGCTATGTCGTTTCCTGACAGTAATGTTGAAGAACGCTCAAATAAGCTCTGCAAATACTCTGGAAGTTGCAAGTTTCCATCCAGGTTATTTTCAGAACTATTTTGAGGCGATCCCTGGGGTGAACTTCCAACCGGAACAACGACCGGCTTGGGTGCGGATGATATGACGGGGGTTTCAATCACATCAACTTCATAAGCTTCACCCACACATTGTGATTTATCCAAGGTTACCTCTGAATTTTGAGAATTTACAAAACATACTGTTGGGTGATCATACCCCGAGTGCAAAGTTGGCAAAACATACTCACTAAGATGTGGATTCGGTTCAATAGTAAAATCAGCTAATGGTGGGACAGCGTCGCACTGTAGTAACACAACTGACTGAGGGGGTATAACTGTTCGTTGATTGACTATAATTCTAGAAATTTTAGCCACTTTTGGGTTTTCTGGGGAATTTGTAGGAAGCCGACACTTTCCCAAGAAGATAGAAACCTTATTTGCCCCAATTTTCGCATCATATTTAGTGAGAAAATCCATCCCAAGAAGCGTGGGATCTTCAATGGGTGCCACATATATATTTTCACTACACTCGAGTTCCCCAATGGTAATGTCTATGGGTCCCACCAACATACCCTCCATGTGACCATCACGAGCCGCCGTATTAAATTGTAAGGATTTAATTAGGGGTGGCTTAGGGCTAAGTTGGTGAAATAATTTATCAGAGATAATGGTGACGTCGGCGGTTGTGTCTACGACGGCTTGGGTATCGTGAACAGCTATTTTGACCGGAACCTCGATGGCTGAGGCTGATTTAATTTGTTTAATTGTTAATACCGGTTTAATTTCACCAGACGTTACCTCTTTCCTAGTTACGAGGTCATTAATTAAGATTGGGATCGAGCTCCGACCTCGGGAGTCGCCCCGTGCCCGTTTAAATCCTCGTTGAACTTTACTTTCTTATCCCGGTTAGGGCGATTTCCCAGATTCCGAGAAGGGCAGTCTCTTTGAAAGTGCCCCACCCCCTGACAGGAATAACAAATGACCTTGGCCTTAGGAGAAGGTGACCTTGACCTATTTTTTAAATCTGACTCTTTGGTATCAAAGTGACTAAGGGTGCCAGACTGAGGCTTATTGGTCCCCATCTTCCCTAAAACATTAGTTAGTTTCTCCATTGTTTTTTGGAGAGTTTCCATATTTGTTTCCAAGGCTAGTATACGTGCCTGGGAAGTTGCATTTTCACTCGAAGTTTTCCAACTTTGAGCGCCGGGCGAAAATCTACGAGGGCCAGGTGAACCACCGGTCTCCGAACCGGAACCCCCGCGCTTGCCTCTGAAGTGGTATCCTCGCTGCTTTGGTCTACCACGACCAGTCTGTCTTACAGACCTAACAGGAGAGGTGTCATCATCAGTATCCGACGAAACATGGCGCACGTCTCTGCGAGACACTTTGCTGCCATGAATAGCGGCATAATTATGCTGATGCCATCTGATTCTGTTGATGGCTTGTTCCATGGACTGAGGCGTTTCCATGGTAACATGTTCAGCCGCCCTGGTGTCAGAACAGCCTTGACAGAAGCGCAAGACTGCTTGCTTGAATGTAAAATCGGCAGGACATTCTCTAAAGGCACGCGTGGCCAATGAGAGAACAGTGTCTGCCCATTCTTCCAGCGACTGACCAGGGGCTTGTTTTGCTTGTTGGAATCGAAGTTGGGTCGTTTCGGGCAAATCTTTAAATCCGAAACGATTTTCCAACCCATCAAGCAACTGAACAACTGTCAGATAGGGATTACGCTCGGTAAGCAGCGTGAAATACTCACTAGCTTTTCCCTTTAAACACCAGCAGAGAGCCTGCTGCTGCTCATCCCATCCCCAACGTTGCGACTGGGCATATAAAGTGAATTTTACCCTAAAGGCTTGCCACGAGTCACTACCATCATACGAAAAACCTTTTGGCATATGAGGCAGTCTGTAATCGCCATGCCTCCCGTGAGGGCGACTTTTGGATTATATGGAGGTGGTTCTGGTGGATAACCTCCGGGCCCCGGGGCGATTGGATTTCTCCCGGGGTTTGCCATCCCCTGATTTCCCGGGATGGGTTACTGAAAACCTTGATTTGGCATCCACGGATTTCCTGGGGGTGGTTGGTTAAAGCCCTGGGGTTGTTGTACCCATGGATTCCCGGGGGGGAGGTTGATTAAAGTCCTGGGGTTGTGCCCATGGATTTCCCGGGGGAGGTTGATTTAAGCCAGGGTTGTATGTCCCTTGATGTCCCGGGGGAGGTTGGTTAGAACCAGGGTTCTGCATTCCTGGCTGTCCCGGGGGAGGTTGGTTGTAACCAGGGTTCTGCATCCCTGGCTGTCCCGGGGGAGTTTGAATATAACCAGGGTTTGATATTCCTGGCTGTCCCGGGGGAGGTTGATTATAACCAGGGTTTGGTATTCCTGGCTGTCCCGGGAGAGGTTGATTATACCCAAAACCCGATACAGTGGGCTCATGTGGAGCCTG
The DNA here is from genome assembly GCA_032622095.1 of Siphonodentalium dalli. Lineage (NCBI taxonomy): Eukaryota > Metazoa > Mollusca > Scaphopoda > Gadilida > Siphonodentaliidae > Siphonodentalium > Siphonodentalium dalli. The sequence continues at coordinate 107,602,139 of CP136062.1, forward strand.
GGCATTGACGCCTGGGTTTCCAACGTTAGCATAACCCAACTAATAACTTGACCATGGCATTCCCTGATAGGGTTGGTGTTGTTGAACTGGACCAACACCAGCTTGTGCCGTACCATATCCTTGACACCCCGGGTTGTAAGGCCCGTTTGGCGTTGGATTTGGCTGTTGATAAAACGGCTGTTGGGTAGGTACAGATTGTCCAGCAGCAGCTTGAGTTGCACCGTATCCCCGACACCCAGGTTGGGTGTATCCCGAAGGGAGGGGCATGGCGATTGATTGGTTACCCTGCTGTTGGCCAATCAACTGTTCAGAGAAACCAGCAGTCGGTTGTGTATAACCGGGCTGAGCTGGTATACTATGTTGTGGTTGTACCTGACCGGATGATGATGAAGATGATGTGAATGTACCGGCGGTGATCTGCCCATAGTTACCAAAAGTGGTAGCCTGGGTATAAACCGGAACATTTTGAATAGGAGGATCCCTCCCACCAAATGCTTGAGTGACCTGCTGAGGTGCCATAGACATAAAACTACTGGTGGCTGCAAATGTATTCGATGGTACAGATGCTGAAACCACGGCTGTCGAACCAACAGTCACAGTAGCTGGCGCATGGCCAAAAAAGTTATATGGCGCAGGTGCAGTTAGACTTGGCTGAAATCCAACACTAACTGCTGAGCTAATTGGGTCAGGCGGAAACATGGCTTGGGCCATCGAAACAGCCGAAGCTGCTGGCGCGCCCCAACTAACTGGTTGGCTGATAGGGTGGCTAATAGGCGGAAACATGGCTTGGCCATCGAAACAGCCGAAGCTGAGTGTGCCCCAGTTGAATGGAATTCTAACCCACATTGGGCCACTGAAACAACCGAAGTTGCTGGCGCCCCAGGTTGAGTAGGCAGTCCCATCCCATGAGCCATGCTTGGCAGAGGCCGATCCCCATAGCTGATACCCCTGGAACTCAAGGTGACTTTGGAGATGTCGCTATGAGTATGAAACTCAGAAACGCTACTCTCTTTTCTAAACGTCGGTACCCCCGTCCGAGTGGAGATAGGCGAAACACCTCTCCGCATATACATGTAATCCAACATTTCGGACACATCCGGACGACCCCTTGATGGAGGTGTGTGGGGCAATTTAGGTCTGACGCTATCCGACTTCTGCTCACCCCCAGAATCGTATAAAACCATTCTCTCGGGGGTTGATAACATAGCGGATCGTGTTTTATCAATGGTTTGGGGAGGGGTCATTAGATCAGGTGACGGCTTTCTAGGAACATCCTCTGGTTTCCCCTCATCAACCTCATCAGAATCACTCTCAGACTCTCCCTGGTTCACTCCCTTTTCGAACCTTTTAGGTAACCAGTTATCAACCAAATGTTTTGGCGTGGGGCGAGTGAAATCTATTACCCCCAACTGGTCTTTAGAGCTCCGGAACCGTGGGAGTTCTCGAATATCTATTTCAGAAAGAACATCAATTTGCCGGCGCAGATGGATTATTTCTGCGGCAATAGCTGGGCCAACATGTGGTATGTCTTGCAGCTGGTTAAATCCGGCCGTGTTTATATAAACTTTCATGACTATTCGTAATTATTTACGTAAATTCTGATACTTGAAAATGATATAATTCCCACAAAGAAAAAGCTAAATAAATGTATCAACAATTTCCTTTAGAATTTACCTTAATCTGAGAATGCTAAATATTATCAGCAATTTTCAAGCAAAAAATTTAACTTTCCCACTCTGTTGAATAAGAAATTGCTACCTAGGTAATTATTTACCAACAATTCTTATTCCAAATTACGGGGCAAAATAACAGAATTCAATCGTTTATTCACAATACACAATACGAAAAATTATGACGATTAAACTAAAAACAAGAGCGAAATAAATTTCCATCCGTTGTCTTCTCTTGTCAAAGAAATTTAGCGTATTGGGATTATGAAAATACACCCACTGGAAAACCCGTTAGAAATTAACTTACGACTTTCCAGCGATAACAATGCCTGTGGCAAGTTAGGCGAGAAGAAATTTCACTTCAATAGCATTTCGAATGTTGGAAATATCATACAAAACAGGAAATCTGATTGAACAATGGTGTAAATAAAAGGGTTAAATAATTTAAAGCAAAAATTTTCATTCCGGAAACCATGTGAAAATTTCTAACTCATTTACACTCTTTCCCAACAAAAACGAAAAAACTAGTAGCATACCCGGCCTTGGAAGTTATGAAAAACTAATGAAGCAGGCATGGTATTAGCAATTGAAGAGAAAAAACATTAAATTAGAAGGCAATAGAGAAACCACAGTGTGAATCACGTGGAAATTGGGGTAATTTACATTTTTAATTTTCCCGCAAAATATCGTCAATTGTTAACGACAAACGTCAGTATTGTAATAATTAGGCGCTACATATTAATAGCTTACAATATAATATAATAGAAATATAATACTCACAAATCATACATGTGGAATAAACATCGATGGCAATGGATCATAAATCATCAATAATCAGCAATGAAATTAACAGGTGTTGTCAATAAGTCTTGTTGTTTCGGTCTGAGCTGCGGGACTTCGATCGGCCTATTTATGTGCCGGTTCCTCCGTCACTTCCGGAATCCCGCACTGCATTTATTTATAGACTCGACCTGGCCATTATTACAACAATACGATGCTCGATGTCTGTATTACGATGAGAAACAAACATATCCCCATATCATATACGTGAAAGTGACTTTCCCATATTCTCGGTTTTGGCGATACCCTCGGTTTTGGCGATACCACGTACACGGGGGTGATGTTGGAACATATCAAACTGATGATTGCCATTTCAGACCAAACTTCTAACCAAAAGTAGAATATTCGCTACTCTTGGTCTAAAAATAAAACAAATCCCACCAAATATTGGTTGGAATATCAATAAATGCGAGCAATTTCAACCATACAGGTAGTATATTTTTTCAACTAATGTTGCGCCAGGCATGAATCATCCAACTGTTGAAAATGCTGACCAAAGTAGGGGTGAGAAACCACCCCAATCCCCACTGTCACCACATCCCTGTGAGACATCTGCCCCACTTTAACATCTGTCCATTAATACACATGCCTGTGTTTAATAGCTAACACCCGTAGAATGGATCTCTGACCACCGTATCTGAACTAGGTTTATTATCTATAACATATATTTTATTTCTCAGCGTCAGAGAAACGTTTGTCACAACGGAGGAACGTGGAACTCAGTCGATCAAGTCTGTGACTGTCTCCCATATTTCATAGGCAACTACTGTGAACGTCTCCCATACGGTGAGTGTGGATTTAAACACATACGTGTTCAGAGTTTCCACAATTTAGTTTAACGCAGTTTTTTGTCCGGTGAAAAAACAGTGATAATCAAAATTAATGTAATAGAATATAGCCATATATCTAAGTCAAACAATGCCATTTTACTTTGAACATTTTACAACATAATTACAACTTGTTTGTTTGAACATATTTTATTAGTCATCCCACACATTTATGTATACATAATAGTTTAAATACAGTAGTATGATGAGCAACGGGGATTGGAGCACAATTTATTACAACTTACTAAATGTTCCTCTCCCCAAATATCCTAAGTAATACTGAAATAAATAAAATGGCGTAGAAAATAAATTAATCAAACTAAAAAATAATTTGGTTCAAGACAGCAGGAAATAAGAGTCAAATCACAATTATGAAATGAAAATAAAGGTGGTTCGGGAGTAGAAAAGAGATAAACCGATTGGCCCCTGGTTAAGAGTACATGTATTCACACAAATATGTGTACTTATACACATATACATACCGTACATATACACGCTTATACACATTACAACTTACCCTGTAAAACATCGAAACTGTAAAATAAAAAATATAAATTCATGTTTCATAACATTGGCATAGGATCACGAAGATGTCGTTTACTCTGAGTGCCCTATGACACACATACATGTATGCTATCAGCCGTATACTATCAAAACCTCGCAGCTTTTACCCGAATATAATAACATACATATTATTGACCGTTATTTCTAGTATAGCCAGACATCATTGATTAACCCTTTACCCGACAAAGCGACCAAAAACGCCCAAATAAAGCTTCAACAGCCTAAAATATCTTCGGTCTGTCTCAATAACACCATACAAATATGGATATCATTGGAACCGGTTCGTTGACCACATTGTGATGGTTACAGTTATGCCCTGTGCCAATGCATTATCTCATATATGAGAGTCGACCATAGGTCGCCTCGCATATATAAGAGAATGCATTGGCCCATTTGACACTTTTTACCATTTTTTCTTACATTTTTAAACATTTTTTATAATATTTTTATCATTTTTAATATGTGTTAATCCAATGGTCGACTCGCATATATAAGACAATGCATTGGTACAGCTAGGGCCGTTCTGTTTGGTAAAGGGTTAAGCATTATTGCTGCGCCGGTGCGAGATGCCCCATTGTGACAACCACAACACTACCTACATGTACTCCGAAGCTTTACTGCATGTCCAGTTAATGCACATCACTTGGTACTGCACGGTGATGTAGACTACTGTGCGAAACAAAATTACATATATTTAAAGCCACTTGCTGTTTTAGCTCCATATCACACCTCATAATATTCGCTTTTGAAAAAAAATTCCAGGATCGAAATAGGTCCATAAATACTTGAACAACCTTTCTACGATAATTATATCACAGAAAGACCCATTGAAGTAATATAAATACAACTTGGAACAAGGGTTCCAATATCATTCCAATATCATTCTCTGATAGAAGATAATGTAATTGCTTCTTTTTTTTGGCTGTCATATTGGATTCAGTTAATAAACTCGATCTTAATATGCCACATGTTATGGTCCTCCTTACGTCCGACACCAAGTTCTTCTCGTTACATTCAAAAACAAGGCCAGATTCCAAAATCGATATTCGTCAACATTCGATACGGCATCCTATAAAATCAGTTTGTCATGGCAAATACGATACTGTCACTACCGGAAGAGAATATTTATTTGTCAGCTGAGTAACTAGCATGTTTAATAACCAATGGCCACAGTAGTCAAAATAATTCACACTCCAGAGTAAATAGAGAAAACTATAATGAATTTTGTATATGGCTGCCACTTGACATCCACCCTGTATTAAGTTAATCAATGCTAATAATGGGCCAGAATAACCACAGATTATGCCCTGTCAGTTCCGTTTCAAAGTCATGCCTGCATCTTCTGGTAACTTCAGTTTATACTATTAACAAAGGGGCACCATGAATGTTAGTATCAAATGTATAGAGGGCAGATTGGTCAATTGTATTAATCAACCACAAATTGTGAGGGGTTGCAGGGCACGTCTGGGCAATATCTACCATTTTCCATAATACGGCCATTATGAAGCGAATGGACAATTTATTTGGAATAGTCAGAAGAAATGGTATGCCTCACTTAATTTTCCCAGTTCTGCTATTTCTTGTTGAAATATGACTCAACTAGTTCGAGATAGCAGCAACTTATTTAGAAGATATTAGTGAAAAATAGTCAAATTTTCTACTTCTGGTTGCCATTTTGGACGGGGAGTTCTAATTTTTCACTATAAAGTGGCATTATGTCTTAGCTTCACAAATTTATATCCATTTGTATACATTTGATAAGATGTTATCTCTACAATTTGCATCAAACTGACTTAGTGCCTCATCGGAAAAAAACGGCGGCCATGCTGGGCGCCATCTTGTTTGGCATCTAAATGTACACGTCCACTTTTCTTCGTGTCAACATCATATCACGACACTGATAGTTTCAATGGTACTGAAAAGTCGGTGGATGGGATAATTTAACTAACAAATCACTTAGATCTATCGAATACATCACGAAATCGACTGAAAATCATGTGCATATACAGTAATGCTCTAATTAATCGACTCCTTAACCACAGCGGAATTACGGGTAACTTTTCATGATTTAGTCGGAAATATGCCTTGTTGCCATTTATCGGAAAGCTCTCGCCGAGCAACAAGCCATATTTCCGACTAAATCATGAAAAGTTACCCAACTTACCCATAATTCTGCCGTGGTTAAGGAATCGATTAATTAGAGCATTACTGTACATGTACACTACTCAGGTTAATTTCCACTTACATTTGTGAAAATTCCTGGCATAATTGGGAATAGAACCAGCTTCATGGAGACTCGATCTATCTTCGCGTTCGTTACATTGGGCGGTTTATGGTCGCCTAATACAATATGCAACTGCCGACTGAATCAGAGCGGCCTCAATGTGAATAATGGTGTATCTGTTGTAAATTGGTCTATTAATTTTATGTTTTCAGATTGCACCGAACCATTTGATAAGGGTTACACGGGCACAGCTGTTGTTCGAATACAACCCCTCGGCTACTCAGATTCATTCGAAGTGTTATGTCGATTCATATTTAAAGGGCAAACATACATCGGATTACGTCAGCTATCAGACAACATAACGTATAACAGAAGCTGGGCGAATTACCGAGACGGTTTCGGTACGTTTTCCCTGGATCGAAGCTTCTTCTTGGGCCTGGAGAAAATCAGAGCTTTAACATCATCCGAGCGCAAATATAAGTTAAACATTCAGGAACATTCAAACAAGGTATCTTATAAAGACTTCAACCTGAGCAGCGCAGAGGACAGCTACAAATTAAATTACCGCAAACACTATACACACACCACACTTGATAACTACATGGGTGATGGATTCGGATTGGGCACCACAGACTCATTGGGTAGTATCAAAGGAAAGCCATTTTGTACCTACGACCGCGATTGTGATGGGTGTGCCATTTCGTCAGACTCTGGTTGGTGGTTTGGAGACAGCTGCTCTGGTGTCAATCTCCACAAACCCATGGGATCAGTCGTTGCTGAATGGCCTGATGCAAAAAACCAAACTGTGACAAAATACTTAACAGAAATATACATGTACTTAAGATACCCGTAAGATATCAATTATGCATCATACCTCTACCTGGCTACGATTCGACCGATCTTTATTTCTACGGCGTGGTATTAGTTGTGTATATAAAATAGACGTAGGTGACATTCTCCATCTTCCGCATCCCGACCTTGGTATGAACCATGCACTTGCTATGTTTAGATCGGAAAACTTCAAACTTCGCCCAGCAATCATCAACAGACTATAACACACCGCATAGGTAAAATATCACATAATGGCGAAGGAATACAGCTATGTAACGATACACGGTCCGTGCACCATTTTCCGCGCCTTTTGTTTGATTTTGTTGACCGCCATTTTGAAAGGCAACATATTATAGTCCCAAGTTCTTATATATCTGCAAAAGTCACTGCGTTGTTATTCAGAGTTCCGATTATAGTACAGCTAATATTGGACATATCTGCTCGCAGCACGTTATAAAATTTTACAGTATATCTGTTGTTGCTTGATTGTGTTCGAACTTTGATGTCGCCCAATCCAAACTTCTCTATTGCTGAATCCCTAACCAAGATGCAACCGCCACCATAGACACAAATCAGGTTTCTGTGAATGGTATTGGGCTATGTACAACACTGCTGTGTACATGTGCACAGCATTCGCGATCGATGCGTTTGGTCATTGTGGTACATCGGTAACCGGACAAACCCGCCCATGCAGTTCTGAATCAAATGGAGACTCGTTAATGTAGAGTAAAAGCTCCAATACACATTCTATAGTGTCATGACTCATTATTGCTTCTGTCTTCCCCTGCTAATCCGGGTAACGGATACGAATTATCTTCTTATCAATGTTAACGATTTGGAAGACAACTTTATATGCGTTTGGTGGTTTGAAGCCTCAAACGTTAATTAGTCTTTTCCAGATCAGACATGAGCTGGATAAATACTTTTTGTCTCACACCTGTACGAAAGTTTAAAGGGGTGTTGTACACTTGATCCGGCCATTTATGGGACCATCTCCAATTTTACTAAACAGAATATATGCAACAAATGAATGAATTTGAGTCAAAGGTGAGTTCAACATACACTTATTTACTTTATGAATGATGTAAAAACAACATGGTAATTATAATGAAAATGAGTTTATGACTCGAGCCGCAAACTCATTTTCATTATATCTACCATGTTGTTTATATCGGTCATAGGGCACATGAGTGTATTTTTAACTCATCAATGGCTCAAATTAATTCATTTGTTGCATGTATTGTGTTGAGTATAATACGAAGATGGTCCCATGCATGACGGGATTGGGTGTAAAGTACCACTTTAGACACAGCTGGAGAATTGTTATATGACATCGGTAAATTTTGACAGAATATTCTTAATCTCATATCCGTATTTCGTGTTCCCACTAACAGACAGCGCATAATATAGTTTGAGGTTCAAATGAGCCATGTCAGTTTAAGAATAGTGGCTGCATATGCACCGAATTGCAAAACAAAAATGACATACATATAAATGACATGAAATTGGTATACATATGAAACTCTTTCTCCTCATATATACCAATGAAGGCACACTAAGTCTTTCGCAGGTTGCATCTCGATCTGTGGAACGCCCTAGACCGTTTCTCTTTGATACTGTCAAAATGCCAGGTCCGAATTCACACAGCATAATTTAGAACTTACTGAACCATTTCGCTTACCAGGCATCACAGGCATCGCTAAATTTCACATACTTATTCGCAAATAATAAACGTAGAAAACTCACAATTTAAAACAAAGCTCATATTTGTATAACGCTCTTTATTAATTAACTCTTTTATGCGACTAAATGACGCTCTTTATGAAAGACTATCATTGAACTTTTCTAGCCAGATAAAATTTTAAAACGTGTTAGCACTTCCTCTTTTTAATGTCCGGCCATTAAAACAAATTAATTGACCCATGGGTACTACTAATTCTTTTCTGGCATAGAAAACGTTGATATTGTGATTTTTTGCGGTCAAATCGGACAGCAGACAGGAGGGACATTCCAGCATACACGGTTGAAATGTCAGACCCATGGACCCTCAGAGTTTGGTAAAAACGATGAAAATAGTAGGTTAAAGCAGACATATAGTTTGTTATTTTTGAATCATGCTGATGATACGCCCATCATGTAAGCCTAATGAAGAGTACTAGATATCTCCGAAACTCACTCATTAATTAAACTTATTAATAATGGTTCAGCATCCGCAATACCAACATTACTCACATCACATGTATGTATATGTGACAAAGATGTGCATGTACATCGGTGACTGTGGATATCATACATACATGTATACCTGCATATATTATGTATTGGCTGCGGACACACAGTAGCGATGGCATAGTAGGTCTGACAATTAATTATGGTGCAATTGTGGTGACAATTGGTCGTCATATTCCTGTGCCATAGCGAGACATGTCGCCCGCCGCACATTCACACAATGAGTCTTTTCCAAGCTCTATCAGCGTCGAGATCGACATCTCAATGATTTATCAAACCGAATGTCTTGTCGCTGTTGATCGTTACTCAACACGCAATGTTATATTTTGAATGCTAACACACAAGACAATTCTGGACGATCGGTCGTGCAATTTTATGTATCGTAGAGAATACAATGTGGCTAAACCTAATGAGTAGAGATCAACCTTGGTGAAACTCAATGGGTTAATTGGTCAGTCGACTCACTGTGCGAATATGCGGCGCGCGACACGACTCCCTATTGCATATAAATTATGTTGAACAATTGTCACCAAACTCTACCATAATTAATTGTCACACCTACTATTCCATCGCTACTGTGGTACGTGTGTCCGCAGCCAATGGGCAAGGGGCAGAAACTAGACTCCTGAAATCAAAAGTTGTTATCCTCACAAAGATGATTATGTGTTTTGTAATAATATGTTATGTGCAATTACTCACCTTTTTATTATATTAGTAACTCCCCGAAATTTCATAATTATCTACCAAGGATGAACATCATACAATAATACAGGAAATCTGGATATATTTCAATATTCATAGAATTAAATTACTAAAATTAAATGAGCTAACATTGGCATCACACTGCATGATAATTGAAGGTAAGTAACAACAATAAAAACATGTGGAAACTGATGGAATTGTTTTTTTTTTATTTCTGTCCATTTGTTTTCCTCACCAGAAGCTGAGTAAATATTAGAAAACGAGAGCTCCCCTCATTTTGGTCCGGTGTATATACGCCTGAACATTTATATTCATTTTAGTTGTCATATTGTCTTGAATCATGAATTTGGTAAATATGTACATGGCATTGGCATATTATGCGATTAGCGGTGCGGCAACACCCACCCACCAGGACGTTGTATCCTTGATGTGTTTCGCAACGACCCCCTCCACTGCAGCTAGAGTATCACTAATAATGAAATGACATGAAATACGTGAAATAAAAGTTTATGAACACAATCATGTATACTATTCATAATATAATTATGTAACATCTCACTTATAATCGTCACCATCATCATCAGTGGTCATCGCCGTTTATATCCTGGTAATTGTTAGAATGGATGTTTTTGTATTTTGTCTTTTCCGCATTTGCTGTTCTTATTTTCAATAAAATAATATAAAAAATCATCATCGTCGTCATTATATCGTCATCCACGCGGTCGTTTATATAACCAGATTAGAACGAGAATAATGATATTTGGAGGCAAGCACAACTGCAACCCTTGATATTTAAAATTTCAAAATAAGTAAGAGTAGATAGACCGTTGACATCTTCAATACATGTATAACAAAGTTAAAGGGGTACTGTACATTAAATCTGGCCAGTTATGGGACCATCTCCTTTTATACTCCACATAATATATGCAACAAATGAATGAATCGCTCATATTCATTCATTTGCTGCATATATTCTGTGGCGTATAGAAGGAGATGGTCCCATAAAAGGCCGAATTTAGTTTACAGTACACCTTTAAGGTGGGACCCTAATAAAATTTCCTGTATTTGATGGAATTGTTTAGCCTGAAGTAAAAACAATAACTTTACCACTCATTGTCTGGAGATACACGCACCACAGTACGATGGCATAGAAGTTATTCTGCCTTAATTATATATGGCACAATTTAGTGTCAAGTGGTCGTCATAATTACTATGACATAGTTCGTTATGTCGCCCGTCGAGGTATAAGATAGGTTGACAAATATACGAAATATTGATATATAGTCAGGTCGATAAACTCAAATTTTAGAGTTAATCTAGACAAAATTTGGAATAAGTTGGTTTTTATTACATTTTGAAGCGGAATATATCCTATAAAACATGTTATCCACAATCCGCTTTGAATATATTTTGTAATCCAAGATGCCAGTGTCGATGTCAGTTTGTATCGAAAAATCTGAATTGTTGTGGTAGGGGCACCAATACAAAATTAGTAATAAAATACAATACACAGACAATGCTTAGTAGTAAACCATATCGGTCTGTTCCAAAATGTCCGCCAAAATGGGCTAAATCGAATGAATTGTACAATTTGTTGAAAATTGAATAGCTTATCCTATAAGAGTGAACAAGCTCTCGAATTGTGTTAGGAAGGATGCGTTCAGAGTATCAGAAACTTTTGATAAGAGATGTACGAATTTTCTCTGATGTATCTGGCGAGAGGGCAAGCGAAAGCAGGGTCTCATACAACGGTTATATACATCTGAACTTTTTTGGCCGCCCAGAAACAGCACAGTTTTATCTGTACTGTTTATAGTGTGATATATGTAATTATACAGTTAAATGGGATTTAGTAGGGACGCATTGATTGTGTGACCTTTCCTATAGAAGCAGAACTATATGTACCCAGAGCAGTCTCACGAATGTGAGCGACCATCATTTATTTTTATTTCTAAAAGATCAAATCTGTCAAAATTCACTACTATAGAACAGTATAGGCTATTCACAGCGTACTGGATAAAATGTCGTGTCTTAAGAAAAGTAGTCATATTTCGCTTTTATCACAATAATGCATGGTGGTGTACTATGAACGCAATTTACGAAATACAAAGGAGTACCATAGACTATCTTCATTGCATTGAAATTTGCCTACATACTCCGGCAGAGACTGTCTATACCTGGCAATTATATTTACTTATATTCACTAAGGCCACACATACGCGAAGCGTACTAAGTTTTCTACAACATCACCGAGTTTACCCCTTCTCCCTAATGTTACACATAATTAACTGCTGCTCACAAAACCATAAATAGCAAAAATGAGTGATTGGATAACGCAGAAATAATAACTTTAAACGCACAGGTCCCAGAACAAAAATTGGCCCCACCCCATTAGTACTTACTCCTATAGAAAGGTATCCAACTTGGCCGGGCTTAATTTTTTTAAATCAGTTTTACAAAGTCCACAATCAGGTTCAAAATACACAAAAGCAGTTTTTGTTACATACCTGCCTCATGTACAGGTATAACGATATTTTATTACTCAATTTGGTGTATTCCGTGTAAACATTTGTTAAGAAAAAAAACTCCGGTTATGAGAACATGTCTGACGCAAACGGCTGTAAACTTTCACTCGTTTGAGGTGTCCGATGTTTATTCCGACTTGCGCCTCAAGCGGAGTTTACTGACCCACCCAAACCAATCACGCCACATCACGGCATCCGTATCTCGTGTTCATTGAAAAATCAGTTTCATAAACCCGGAAGCAAATTTAAATATTTATAATCATGAAAAAAATACACAAAGACTGAATTAACACGAATGCCCATTTGAAAACATACATGTATATGGACAAGAATATAATTTGATAAATATTTAGAGCGTATATACACTACTTCGATCTGGCGAGATGTCTAAGAGATGACTGTTTCTTTACAGTAATATGATCATACGTAAACGTAATTTGCGCCCGTTTGTTACTGTTCATGGGATTATCGGGTGAATTTTTATCTTTAGAAGGATTTGATGATAAACCGTAACGGGACACAAGACAATCATATATATGTAAATAATCACATATAACGTAAATGTTTGGCAGATGTGTCGTTTATCCCGACCGTGTAATACGTGTCTCAGCTGTCTGGCCATCGACGCAGTCCTCAGTGTCTGGAGTTGTGCGCGCCGATGTAGGTTGTGACGTCATGATGCACGTCTTGATGTCATGACGCCTTTACTGGTTTTCCAAAAAGTTATCTTAAAAGGACTCTGCGATCTTTCAATCGGAACTTATAGTTTCACTTTGTCGGCCTTGAACTTTGAGAATAATTCATCAATATTTTAGGCGAAAATACCGTTAGAAAATGGAAGATAATATCTAAACGGTCAGTAAGGCCCCTATATTCCTCTTTCGGGACAAATATATTTAATACTTTTATAAAATTTGTAAACAAAACTTTTTCATGCAATTTCACTTTTTTGTTAACCAGAGCTTTGGTTTAATTTACATTCAATTTTTAAAATATCTTTAAGTTTAGGAGCATGTTGTTCCTACATATGATGAAGTATAGCTAACATTTGCCGGAACAAAGTTTTTAATTTTTGCCCTGGAGCATTTTTCTCAATTACACATTTCGAGGTGGTATTAATCAATAAAAAATGGCGGCCGTCGTCAACAATAATTTTGGACTCGGCTGACCATTGAGTTTTGAATAAATTATCTATTTTAGGTAAGTTCAATCTATTTTAAGATTGGGCTGAAAAGTCGATTAGTATATCTCATATCCGCATACGTATACCCTAGGTCGCCTCGCTTCCGCTGCGGGAGAGCGGGCGCTAATATGATCATGTACATAAACGTAATTTGCGCATGCTACTGTTCATGGGATTATCGGATGAATTGTTATCTATATAGAAGGATTTGATGATAAACCCTAAGGGTGGATACACACATGCATGTAATCTCTGTAATTATCGTGTATTTGGCGTTTTGCATGGATCATACAGACGATGTAATATGTTTCCACTAACAACCCAATCATTGCCTACGCGTTGAACGCACTGAGTTCTAGTTCCAATTAAGTCGGAATGTAGATAAGCCGTTATCATGGACCGAGTCGGCAGGCCACTTAAAATAATTGTTCGTGGGATAACCCATATGGTAGACTTTCTATTTAAATAATTACCAGTCCTCTCTTATTTATAGCAGTGGTGGATCAGGATTTACCCGACGCATGCAGGGTCTATATATGACCCCGAAAGCTACCAGGCGGGGTGGCTAACTCTGAGCTATTTAAGTAAAACATATCATATTGTACCTTCTTGCCCAGATTATTCCGACCGATACATTCAACTAAGTCCCTTAGCGATTTGAAGCTTTCGAGACCCCACCCAAATAAGCATCATGGTTGAAAATGTTCTACATCAAGCCTGTATATGCCAGACGTATGGCTTCTGGTGTTCGTGCATTAATAAAATGCCAGATATCACACAGACTTGACTAATTTCCGCATCCGTAAGAGAAGACATGTTTTGGACTGGCCTTAAATGTACTGATAGAAGACAATTTGACTTCGCTTAGCACTACTCACTTATCTGGCCTGTTAACAATGAACCGCTCGCGCGCAGGTGATCAATGTTGTCAATTATTGGTGTGGCCATGTAAAATACATGTATTTTACATACATCAATTACATGCATGTGTGTATCCACCCTTATAATGGGACACAAGAAAATGATATATACAATGTATGTAAATAATCACATATAACGTAAATGTGGATATTTAGCCTGCCATGTAATACGAGTCTGGCCATCGACGCAGTCCTGTCTGGAATTGTGCGCGCCGGTGTAGGTGGTGACGTCATGGTGTACGTCTTGATGTCACGACGCCTTTACTGGTTTCCCAAGAAGCAATCCGTTTGTCGGCCTTGAACTTTGAGAATATTTCATCAATCTTTAGGCGGAAATACCGTTAGAAAATTGAAGATAATATGTAAACGGCCAGCAAGGTCGCTAGATTCCTCTTTCGGGGTAAATATTTTTAATAATTTTATGAAATATGTAAACAAAACTTTTTCATGCAATTTCACTTTTTTGTTAACCAGAGCTTTGTTCAATTCACATTCACTTTTTGAAAATATATTTGGATTTAGGAGCATGATGTTCCTACATATATATGATGAAGTATTGCTAGATCAAAGTTTTTTATTTTTGCCCTGGAGCATTTTGCCCAATTACACATTTCGAGGTGGCATTAATCAATACAAAATGGCGGCCGTCGCCAACAATCATTTTTGGACTCCGCTGACCTTTGAATTTTGAATAAATTATTCTACTTTAGGTAATTTATTTTCTATTTTTAGAGTGGGCTGAAAATGTCGATTAGTATAATTCATATTCGCATACGTATACCCTATAGGTCGCTTCGCTTCCGCGGCTTCGGCTATAATCAGTATTACGACATACGTGTGTTGTTTAAAATTATTATCACAGAGCTTGTTGAAAATTCAGGAAATGTAAGCGGAACATTATTTCGCGTGTTGCATGCCCGAAATGTGTGGGCTATTTTTTTGGCCCGACTGTTAGATGCATTCTAAGCAGAAACCCCGAACTTTAAAGATACGGGCGGTGTTGGCGGTGGGTATGCTGTTAAAATATTCACCTCCGTCAAAAACAGCCATAAACAGAAAGAATAGTTAAATATAGACAGACTTTGTTCTGATACCAATCAGAAATATGGCATAAACAGGATGTTATTGTCAATTTTGTTTCCTTTGTTATGTAAACAAAAGCAAAAAACGTTACGTTACATGGCTTTTGTTTAGATCCGGATATGGTAAACATAAAGAGCTTTATTTGTTACTGTTTTCCTGATATGGAAATAATAAAGATCGTTTATATCATTTTATGTTATTAACCAATAGAATTGCGATGTGTTATGCAAACAGAAGCACAACTTCTGTAACACGAGCAGGCTCTTGTTTACGCACACCATCGTACGTCTTGACGACAATATACTATTTACGCGCTGATTATGTTTGGCATATGAACAAAACTATATATATTTTAATATTCCTTCTGTTGATGCCGATTTGAACAAATATGAATATTTCTGCAACGAACGCCGCCCGTGCCTTTAAAGACGTAAATCATTGGGTTTAACTTGCGTCGCGGTGACCGATAAATCCTTCAGATGGATCTGTTTTAATGAGATGTGTACCTTTCAAGATAAACACCTAAACAAGTAAGTCCCCCCTCATATAGTACCCTGTAGCCCATATGTTATTCGCCCGATCGCGTTGAAATTTTGAACGAATTGAGAACATGGTAATTGCAGTAGCCTACATAGCGGGAGCCAATTATCCTGACGATTTTCTAACCTTCTCAATGTTGCTTGATTGGAAAATTTGCCGTTTTCAAATATCACACTTTCAACAGAATTGCGGGTTGATCGGATAACTGTGTGATAAGTGTTTCTTAAGTGTCCGGCCTTATTACTGCTTATGATTTTCTTGATATTGACCAGTTGCCACTCTGTGGGAACTTCGGGGCATGGTTTTGAACCATCCCCATATGTGGTCCAGTGCATTCACTCGAAAGGGTCCATATCCCGTAATGATGGACCAAGCACGTGTTGTCGCTGTCGATGTGTTAGATGTAAACACATCCGTAACGCTTATCACTCGTGGAATGGATTTGTTTTTATACGCCCGTTTGAAGAAAAAAAACGGTCGTATTATGTAAATGGGTTGTCCGTCCGTCGTCCCGTCATCCGTCCGCTTTTGGTTTCCGGATGATAACTTTAGATTGAATCGAGTGAACTGAATCAAATTTGGTATGTTAGTTTACCACACCAAAATACATATCAAATTCGAATATTGGTTTCGTCCGCATGATTTTGACTGAGTTATGCCCCTTTTTCGACTTAGATTTTACCTGATTTGCGGTTTCCGGATAACTTTAGATTGAATCAAGTGAACTGAATCAAATTTGGAATATTAGTTTACCACCCCAAAATACAGATCAAGTTCAAATATGGGTTTCGTCCGCATGATTTTGACTGAGTTATGTCCCTTTTTCGACTTAGATTTTACCTGATTTGCGGTTTCCGGAGGATAACTTTAGATCGAATCGAGTGAACTGAATCAAATTTGGTATGTTAGTTTACCACACCAAAATACATATGAAGTTCGAATATTGGTTTCGTCTGCATGATTTTGACAGATTTATGCCCCTTATTCGACTTAGATTGTACCTGATTTGCAGTTTCCGGATAACTTTAGATTGAATCAAGTGAACTGAACCAAATTTGGTATATTAGTTTACCACCCCAAAATACAGATCAAGTTCGAATATTGGTTTCGTCCGCATGATTTTGACTGAGTTATGTCCCTTTTTCGACTTAGATTTTACCTGATTTGCGGTTTCCGGAGGATAACTTTAGATTGAATCAAGTGAACTGAACCAAATTTGGTATATTATTTTACCACCCCACCAAAATACAGATCAAGTTCGATTATGGGTTTCGTCTGCATGATTTGACTGAGTTGTGCCCCTTTTTCGACTTAGATTTTACCTGATATGCGGTTTCTCGATGATAACTTTAGATTGAATTGAGTGAACTCAACCAAATTTGGTATACAGATCAAGTTAAAATATGGGTTCTGTCTACATGATTTTGCAGGTCAAGTTCGAATTTGAGTCCGATCCGACCATTTTTGCCAGAGTTATAGGATTTTTTTGGTCTGAAAATAGCCGAAAATAAATATTTTAAAATTATTTCGTCTTAAATCAAAGGTTTCAAACAAATGAATTAAACCTTGCTCCACTCTTCTCCAACGGCGTGCTCTTGTTCACTGACTGCGGTAAGAAAACGCATTGTCAAGGAACTGGCTATTTCATCAAGACTGTCCAATTTTGAAGCGATCTTTAGCGAAGCCAGTTTCTTGAAAGTGGTAGAGTTTTCTTGTCGTATGCGGTGAAACATCCATCCTTCATGCGACCTGATTTGCGGGGTTATTTGTCTTCAACACATATATGGCGACAACACTTGTTTGGTCTGTCATAAGGAGCAGGGATCAGTTCGAGTGAATGTAGTGGACAAGATATAGGTCAGTTCAAAATCTTGCTCCTAAATTCATACAGATTGACAACTGGTCAAGTTCAAGAAAATCCCCCGAAATAATGAGGCACTTAACAACCACTGATCACGCAGGTGACACATCAACAATCGATTATGTTGGGCGTCAAAGTTGAAAGTGTGATTTTTGAAAATGACAAATTCTCAAATTGAACAACATTCAGAAGGTTAGAAAATCGTCGGGATAATTGACTCCAACAATGTACTGCATTTACCATGTTTCAAAATTTCAATGTAATCGGACGAATAATATAGGAGATACAGGGTATTATACGAGGGGGGACTTACCTTTTTAGGTGCTTATTTAACAACACCTCATACAGGGCCCCTTTCTATTGTTTTCAAAAAAAGAAAACAACGACTACATTTGATATCGACTCAGCATTTTGTTGTAGTTTTGTTATGCACATGTGTAGCAGTAAGTGCAGGCTATTTTGGATGAACACATTAAGGTTTTATATCTGTTATGAATGAATATAATATTAAAATAGTATCGTTGAATGGTCGTGGACTAGCTTCTAACCAATATAAAAGACGTGATATATCTGTTCATTCAGAAAAAAGTCTAGCAATTATGGAAAAATGAACGGGTGGTCAGGCATATGTTAGCTCCTTTTCGTACGGTCGATTTGTTTGAGATTTTCGGCGACGTTAGTAGAATGTTGCATTCCTCCAGATGGCATAGCGCCTGAATACTACATTATCAGTTTCATGCACCTGAACAAGTCCATAAATATCGTTGGATCCCATCAAGAGGTCACCCTGAAGATCTTTATGAAGGACGGTCGGAAGAGGGATGTGGTCCGGAGGGTGTGCCAAAAGTTTAGTATTGCAAAGAGTATAATTCAAGATGGCTGTCGGCGGTCATGTTTTTCATCGAAACTAGCTAAAATTCGAAAGCTCCCATCTAGAGTTGCTCCTAATCATGCCTGTAAATTTTCAAAACATTTCTCCAATAAATGCAGGGTGTGCCGATGGATTTAAATTTGAAATCCAAAATGGCTACTGGCGGCCATGATTTTTAACGAATTTCGGTACAAAATCGATGGCTCCCATCTGGAGGACACCTCGAAGATCCATATGAAGTTTGGTGATGATCGGGTGAGGGATATGACCTGTATGGTGAGCCAAAGGAAATTGTTGACGCACGGACACACACGGACGACGGACGCCAACCCGCGACAATAGGTCAAACTTTAGAGTAAAGTCAAGTTGAGCTAACAATGGAAAACATCTTAAATGTCTGGTCTTTCAGATATTTAACCCTTATGTAAAAATAACTGTAGTGAGGACACTTGCCCTGCCAATACTGAACACATTGTTTTTCAGTTCTCCCATCTCCCTCAGTATATATGAGTGTTGAACAACATTCAAAAAATACTTTTTAATTTTCTTGGGTCTGAAAAACATACGAAATTAAAAGAAATGTCATGATAAATCACGAAGAGGGAGGGTTAAAATTCCCGCACGTCGTTTCCTTTTGAAAAGCCTTAAACATGAATTTGATTAAGAAACTCTTAGACCCAAACATAGAAGCCAGTTGGAAAACTCGTTTAGTTGATGAATTAGATGATTTTGATGGGCACAAGATCTGGAATTTCACAAGGTCTTGAAATAGTCGCAAAAATGTCAACATATTTTGGAAAGATGTCATCTATGATTGGTTCTGCTTAAGTAGCGAAGTTACCACAACCCCTCAAAACATACCTACCAATAATGTCCGAAATTTAAAAACAAAGTTCCAAAACAAAATATGGATAGAAAAAGATATATTTTTGTAAATGATTTGCTCAAAGAAAGCTCTGGAATATTGAGCTACGATTAATTCTGTCAATTGAACAATATGGAAATTCCTTTCATCACCTATCACGGCTTACTATCCCCATTACCAATGTCATGGAAGCAATATATGAAAGATGCCAAGAGACTCAGCATCGTAACGACAAACAATATCGAAAAGACCTTTCAAGAGTTATATCCATTTTTAAGCATTTACAGCAGAAAGATCAGATATCTCCGAAAGGAAATAGATACAAAGGCTTGAAAAAGATAATACTTTAGAACAATGGGAATCAATATATGTTGACATCAAGATAATTGCTAACGACACTGGTGTTTTATCTTTTATCGTAAATCCTTAAAGTTACTCAATCCGATCAGACGCTCCTAAATTACTATTTCTTTGGCTTCGGGGGTAAAACATCTAATTCGAGTCGAAGTACCCACCCATCAAAGCTTAGATTGATCAGATATCGAGTTTTGGAGTTTGTTATTTCTCGAGATGTGTAATATGTGGCCCAGAAACACTTGGTCAAATGGAAGGTCTCGGACAAAATTGCGGATGAAGATGGATAACTCTAAAATTAAGTGGTAATACGACCCAATTTCGTGATACTTAAGTGATAATACCTCCATATTTTGTTGAACAAAATGTTGATAAATAACAAGTTTTGGGAAATTTGATACCATAGTTGACAGTGGTTAGCATTATTTAGTTGCACTATATCGTTTCTGATAACTAAAGCGTATTTTGAAGAAATGTTGTATCTTGATGATATGAGGACAGTCTGATCGGATTGAGTACTTTTAAACATGAATTGGATTAAGAAACTCTTGCACCCATCTATGTAGGCTAGCAGCGTCAACATCTATCATCATCAGCCTCCACCAAGTGCCTTCTATTGTGTGTCAAATACATGTACCTGTACGTTCATACATTTTATGAAAAACAATCTACTCTGCACGATGCTTATTACATGTAAGACTACAACTTTAAAAACAAAATGGTTGCTCTGTTCAAAATTTAATTAAAATGCTATACATATATTTTAATTACAAGAGACTGTGGATATTTCATTCGAGATGTTTGCGCACACGGGGCATGTAGACAACGATGGTTACATTTTCCCATGCATGTATCAATTTTAAGGATGTCGATTGTGAAAACTTGCTTTATACTCAAGTCTACAACAATAATTGTTTACATGTAAGTTATTAAATATTGGATATTTAAACATTCCGTCATTCAAATGATATCGACTTTTCTGTGGGAATTGGTACAGTACATGTATGTTCCCACACGGTGACCACACAATTGTATTCCGCCCTGCACTGTTATTAATTGTTGTCAGAAATGCCCCCCCCCCTGCACTTATATTCCACCCTGCAGTTCTATTTTGGCACATATATAAATATGTTTTCTATAATTCCATGGGTATAAAATAATAAAATCGAGTCGAAGACACGTGTCCGGAAATGCCTATATCAATTACCAAAATGTATACCACCCTTTTAAAAAAAGGGTACACTGTTTTTGCACCTGTCCGCCCGCCAATACGTCCATCCGTCCGATGTCTGTTCATGACATAACTTTAACAGTGGTGCTCGGATCTCAATGAAATTTGGTATGCAGGTTCGGAATCATGAGGGCTTTCAACCGAGGGTTCATTGACATTGTTTACATTTTCTGTTGAAGAGTTGTCCCGCTTTCTTTATCTGAAAATGTTGGGATTAACGTCCGTCGTTCGTTAGAATTGTCAAGTAATTTATTCGTTCATCACATTGTTTTCACAATTTGGTTTCCGACCTGCCTATATTTCAATTTTCACCATGGGGATATCACAGCAACCGTGGTGCAACCTCTTTATCCGATGCTTTACATCAGCAACGAGGCTATACTGGACGCCATCAGCTTTATTGGTCGAGGAAACTATATTTGGGGCAAATCGCCGTCAGATGTATACCTTTCCCAGTTATGAGTGACTAGCAGTGGAAATATCTATTTTCAACGAGTGGCTACATGTCGTGAGTTCAAAATTGATATTTCCACTGCTAGCCACGAATGAAATAATATGGGATCCACTCAAAACACCATATGTTCTATTGGTTATAGGGACATGTTGATCTGGGTGTACAGTTTGATATAGAAATATATATACATGGGACTTTGATGTACATGTAAATAACAGCATTATCCCAGTTATGTTCAGTCCAAACATATGACTAAAGTTCGAATATCAGAAAATAACAATCTGAGAACCTGGTGTGAATTGAACTGTGGTGGGGCCACAAGCCTATTTACCCCTGCACATCAGACCAAGATGTCATTAAATGGAATACTTAGCTTGAGGATGGAAGTGATCAATCATGTTGCAGTCATTTCAACCAGACCCACACGTCATCGATGTCTGCAATCGCGCTAAAACAAGTACATGTTTAGATATTTAATGGATTATTTTGTTCATGAATGTAGAAATGTTCTCATGAATAAAGAGGTAGGTACAGTGTATACATGTATATCTATCGGCGGAAGTGTAATAAGAATTTTCTATGGATGGAAATGGAATTTCACGTTAATATTTTAATCGATGAATAGATAGAACGACACAGTTGTGTGAACTGGTTAACGTTATTGCACGAGTTTGTTGTGAAGCGATGGTAAAACGAGAACCGGAGGTTCGAGTTTTACCTCGCGGCACGACAAACGAGTGAAATAACGTTAACATGTTCAACAACTGTGTTGTTCTATGTTTATTGCACACTCTGAACATTGCAGCCTGTAACATAATAACATTAGGTCGATATTGTTGTATTTAATTGAACAAACGTGTGCTTAATATAGACTATACCCCATAAGTTTATGTTAAAGTTGACGTCGCCAGTGACGTTGCTGACGTAATAGGTTTGTATTGTTCAAGAACAATACACATTTTTTTATTGAACGTCTTGAAATCTACTATATTTTGCTGTATTTCGCACAAATAGGCCAATGGGTGTACAATAATAGATTATCTTCGCTGAAGACAATCAATGCAATAAGCGATATAGAAACGGAAATTGTCGCCTGAATGGAATGAAGGGTTGTGAATGTGATGTGTCGCTTTAATGAAATATGGATTGGTGGGAAAGAAATGTCACTTTAATAGTAAAGGATGATGTAGATTATATTCACTGAAGGTGATCAATGCAATAAGCGGTGTAACAATGTAAAATGCCGCCTGAATGAAATGACGTGTGTGAAAGTGATTAAATTAATGAAATGTTGAGTGGATGGAAATGGAATGTCACTGTGAAGTGTCACTTTAATAAAATATGGATTGGGTGGAGAAGAAATGTCACTTTAATATTTTAAGTATGATATGGGTTATCTTTGCTGAAGACGCTCAATGCAATGAGTGGCGTGAAATGGAAAATGTCGCCTGAATGAAAATGACGTGTGGGAACGTAAAGTGTCGCTTTTATGTAATAAACGAGGTATCTTCAGTCTTATACCTGTGGTATGTTCTGCTAAACATTGACCCGATATTTATCGAAATGAACATGTCCCCTCCGGCCCTCCCCTGCATGCAGTACATGGTATTGGTGGTCGCAGTAATATACCGAGAAATACCATATTTAAAGGCACGAGCAGCGTTCGTTGCAGAAATATTCCTATTTGTTCAAATCGACATCAACAGAAGGACTCTTAAAATATATATAGTTTTATTCATATGCCAAACATAATCAGCACGTAAATAGTATATTGTCGTCAAGACGTACGATGGTGTACGTAAACAAGAGCCTGCTCGTGTTACAGAAGTTGTGCTTCTGTTTACATAACACAGCGCAATTATATTGGTTAATCACATAAAAATTATATAAACGCTCTTTATTATTTCCATATCAGGAAAACAGTAACAAATAACGCTCTGTATGTTTACCATACCATTTCTAAACTAAAGCCAGGTAAAATAACGTTTTTTGCTTTTGTTTACATAACAAAGGAAAAACAATAACATCCTGTTTTTACTATATTTCTGATTGGTGTAAGAACAAAGTCTGTCTATATTTGATTATTCTTTCTGTTTATGGCGGTTTTGACGGAGGTGAATATTTTAACAGCATACCCACCGCCAACGCCGCCCGTATCTTTAACTGATTTAGTTCACTTTTTCACAAAAAAATAGTCCCCATGATATTTACGTTCACCTCCCGACGTAGAAAGTTTTCACACAAAATCGAAATCGCTGTGTCGATAAATTGCAACACTTTGTCGCAAAACAAGTGACGTTTTTGAGTCGGCTGAAAGTGACCGGATAATACTAGCGTGACCTACATTTGATGAGCAAATTATATAGCGCTGCTTCTTCTAGTTTATTATCTAAAAACATCCGGTTGCGCGAGTAGGATATATAGCTGGATTCAGCTCGGTTAGCCGATTAGATTACTGATATTGTAGCTGTATTCTTACATTTGCCAGACCTGCTAAATTCTAATCAGTAAAATCATGAAATTTGAAACTTTGAAACTTGTGGCGTCTCTAGTGCGCCTAATCGGTGAGCAGAAACAAATAGCGAGCCAATGCCGATGTGAAATAAACGCTGCATGGTAAAAACTATACCACGGAAGTGTCTGTTCACCGTCGGGTGGGCAAATAGCGATTCTACCGATGTGCACTATTTGCCATTCGATGGTATTTTAAAGAAATTAAAAACATATCATATCATCACAATACGCCCACAAAATCACGATTCCTACCCGCCTTCCTGAAAATTGGGCCCAGTTGACACTCGATTGACCATGCACCAACTGTCCCCTGGTAAGGCTACCGCGATATGATATAGTATCATATAAGCAGATAGAGTTATTCCCCTTGAGTAGCCTGCTGTCGCGGCCTCGCGGGTACCAGCCGTTGTTTGAATAAACATTGCGTAACATGACACGAGACTCTGGAGATTCCTAGTTAAAATGTTATCTTTTCAGTGTGCGCTCAAACTTCTAAATCAACTATGCATTGTTAAATATACAACAATTTCTGTATAGTTTGACTCTTCAGTTACAAAAATCGGACGGTAAACACTCAAATTATAATAATATTATATATTCGTATACTAGTATCGATCTGCCGGTCGAAAAATGTTAAGCAAGACAGAACAAGTGAACTGAATTGCATCATAGCCGCATGGGCCGGGAGTGGGGCTTGGAGGGCTCCAGCCCCTCCCAACGTTTTGAAAGCTCAATATTCAGGCAAATTGAATGGTATTTCAGGTGCAAATTAATGTATATTACAGTATTTTTTCACATTTCTGCCCGAATTATACACACTTAAGGTTAACCGTACACATTTTTTAGCTTTAGCTAGCCGACCTTTTAAAATTCTATGAGACTTTATTAAGTATTCAATTTCAGCAGGATTTAATTTAAATTTGTAATTTGTATTTGTAAAATTTATATCCCAGTTTGTGGGAAGTGAGAACAATATATATTTATTATAATGATATAATCATCAGTTGATATAGAGTTCAGTGGGGGCGTATTTTCGTTAATAATTTACTGTTAAAACATTTGAAACGCTCTTTAAGGTTTCACGTTGTGCGTATTCTGGCGCATAACACCAATTAATTTCTGGTAAAACTGGCCACCAGGCTGAGATGGATGTCAGCATAAACTTATGAGATTGGTTATATCTCACAACTTAGGATTTAGATATAAAAAGTATGGATGGTGTTCACTTTCTGCAATGTTCTAATTCAGTGTCATTATTAACTTGAACAACTGTTCAATGACTAGCGCTGGGACAGTTGGGTTTTTTTCCTAACCGGTTAACCACGGGCATTAACCTAACCATAACCGGTTAACCGTGACCAGTATTACCCTCAGTACGAGATTGAATACATACTATATACTACATACTATATCGGCAAAACAAATGTTTATTACGCGTCCCGGAAACGTTGATATACATGCGATCACAAACGATGTCTTGGACATACAATGCGTTCCCGTTACGGCGATCAAATAGTTGTAAATCGATGTTTACGGGAGTTTCGCACTGCATAACGCTTGCTTGCAAAACCTTCAACGACGAAATATAGTCCCCCCCCCCCCCCCCTGTGTGTATCCCGGGGTCCCCGGGCACGATTAGCCCAAACAATGTACTGAAGATAGGCATACTGTTGTTTAGTAATGTTAAGTGTTTGGGTATAGCCTATAGGCAGGTATGTATTAATCACAGTGGCTACACGATGTTACTTCAATTATTTAATAAATAAATTCAAACAAAATGAAATCGTCGTGATTCATTACTCAAGCCCCAGCCAGTGTTTAGGAATTAACGTTATCACTAGATATCCTCTTATTTCCCACTCCCAGTAGGCCTGTGTTTTTTCTGGATGTGCGACTTCATATTGGATGTTGATCCAGAATAAACGAATCGCCTTCGGCAGGCCTTGCATACCGCCCATTTCTTCTTCCTTTTTTTTTCGTCATCTTGAATTATATGACTAAATGTCCCCAAACGTTTGATTTCCGTTTGTGTAGGTCTTCTGTCATCGCTTTGAGACGAACTAATGGTAATGACAAGGGGGGGGGCAGTTTCAAGAAAACAGACATAATATTGATGACGTAGTAAAAGTCTAGACTTGATTGCTTTGATGTATGCCGCGTGCGCGTGCAGCCGGAACGTCATGTAATGCCGCCAAAGGAAATTGGCATTGAATGTGTAGCAAGTGATTCACAGACTGACACAGCTAAGAGTGTTGTTGTTGGTTTCACGTCTAGAAAAGCCACCGGTGATCAAACAGGCATGTGTTGTGGGGTATATGAATACACAATCAACTGTCCAAATCGCTTCTATAAGCGGCTACTACATTGATAGTACGATCGTTATCAATATTACGGTGATCCGGCTGTGGCCTCCTCCAACCGGTTGACACGCATAACCGAACCGTAACCGGTTATCCGGACAACCGCCCCAGCACTACCAATGACGAGATTTAACTTCACAAAACCATTGTTATGTGAACATTACTGGTACAGTCAGAATGGCATTACTGAGTAAATTAAATTAATCCAATAAGATACCAAACAAATGGCATTGGAAAAGCTCAAAGCATTGAGAAATATTCTAATAATATTTTCGACTAAAGTAATCGAACTTATTCCACTACTAAGTTGTTGACAAATCACTGTAACAGTTCTGTTTACATAACAATAATTTCATTGTGCGGCATTTTTTTGTTGGAGAACTTTCAATAATTGTTATAGCAACAGTTATAGTTTTAGTTCAGTTGCCTCCAATTCTGCCCCTAATAGAGGAAGAGTAATAGAAACCTCAAAGGGAGGCAAGATGGTTGTCCCATCAAGGGTCAGATCTGCCACAAAGTGTGCAGTTTGTACTCAGGCATTATTTCATGCCGTGCATTTAATTTAATTGTGATATATATATATAACAATTAAATTAAATGCACGACATGAAATAATGCCTGAGTACTTTTATGTCAAATTTTGCTTGACCAATTAGAAAAATGAAAGCAGGCCATCTGACATCGTCAACTAATCAGAAAATAGCCTGTGCGATCAAAGGCCACTTTTGCCGCCCGGCAACAGATCCCATTCTGCGGATTGATAAGTTAGCTGAGTTTTGAATAGCAAATGACATGAAAAACAGATGTCACATTTTTTTGTAACGAATTTAATATTGTTTTTTTGTACCGAATATTAAAAAATTATAACGCCAAAATTATGGTCTTTTATAGACATCCCGCATTACAGTTTTATGCATGATGACTCCAACCCGGTGTGACTAAACACCGCCCGGACCAGCCCGGACCAGCCCGGACAAGCCCGGACCAGCCCGGACCCCCATATGGACTATATGAGTGATTGTAAGGGCAATATAAGTGCAGGGGTGTCATGGAAACCCACTCAGGGTAGCTATTAACCCTCAAAATGCCGGCATCGGCGAAAATGTTCGCCGCGAAATGAAGCTAACAGCCCGGACCGCCCCTGCTGCGTCCAGGTGGGATTTTAGTATCCATACCTGTGCGGGGGTGTTAATGAAACCCAAATACGCACGGAGAATAGTCAAGGTCAAACGGAAGTGCCGCTTATTAACCCCTAAACTTCCCAGATTCAGCCAGAATTAAAAAATTACCATCGCCGATTATGTTTACCCATAACGACGCTGACAGCCCGGACCATCCAAGTCCAGCCCGGACCCCCCATATGGACTATATGAGTGATTTTAATGGCAATATAAATGCAGGGGTGTCATGGAAACCCACTCAGGGTTGCTATTAACCCTCAAAATGCCGGCATCGGCGAAAATGTTCGCCGTGAAATGAAGCTAACAGCCCGGACCGCCCCTGCTGCGTCCAGGTATGATTTTAGTATCGATTCATGTACGAGGGTGTTAATGAAACCCAAATACGCACGGAGAGTGGTCAAGGTCAAACGGAAGTGCCGCTTATTAACCCCTAAACTTCCCAGATTCAGCCAGAATTAAAAAATTGCGCCCCCAATAAACAAATTCACAGCCCGGACCCCCTTAATGTCCTCGTACTTCAAATAACTCCTTACATATGTGTTGTGGAACTACCTTCGACTAGACTCAAGAAGATTCAAGGGCAAGTCGCCCACGAATGCCTGGCAATTAACCCCCAAAATGCCGCCATCGCCGATTATGTTTACCCATAACCCACTCAGGGTTGCTATTAACCCTCAAAATGCCGGCATCGGCTAAATTGTTCGTCGCGAAATAAAGCTAACAGCCCGGACCGCCCCTGCTGCGTCCAGGTGGGATTTTAGTATCCATACCTGCGCGGGGGTGTTAATGAAACCCAAATACGCACGGAGAATGGTCAAGGTCAAACGGAAGTGCCGCTTATTAACCCCTAAACTTCCCAGATTCAGCCAGAATTAAAAAATTGCGCCCCAATAAACAAATTCACAGCCCGGACTCCCTTAATGTCCTCGTACTTCTAATAACTCCTTACATTTGTGTTGTGGAACTACCCTCGACTAGACTCAAGAAGATTCAAGGGCGAGTCGCCCACGAATGCCTGGCAATTAACCCCCAAAATGCCGCCATCGCCGATTATGTTTACCGATAACGACGCTGACAGCCCGGACCAGCCCGGACCATCCAAGTCCAGCCCGGACCCCCCATATGGACTATATGAGTGATTTTAATGGCAATATAAGTGCAGGGGTGTCATGGAAACCCACTCAGGGTTGCTATTAACCCTCAAAATGCCGGCATCGGCGAAAATGTTCGCCGCGAAATGAAGCTAACAGCCCGGACCGCCCCTGCTGCGTCCAGGTGGGATTTTAGTATCCATACCTGTGCGGGGGTGTTAATGAAACCCAAATACGCACGGAGAGTGGTCAAGGTCAAACGGAAGTGCCGCTTATTAACCCCTAAACTTCCCAGATTCAGCCAGAATTAAAAAATTGCGCCCCCAATAAACAAATTCACAGCCCGGACCCCCTTAATGTCCTCGTACTTCTAATAACTCCTTACATATGTGTTGTGGAACTACCCTCGACTAGACTCAAGAAGATTCAAGGGCGAGTCGCCCACGAATGCCTGTCAATTAACCCCCAAAATGCCGCGATCGCCGATTATGTTTACCCATAACGACGCTGACAGCCCGGACCATCCAAGTCCAGCCCGGACCCCCCATATGGACTATATGAGTGATTTTAATGGCAATATAAGTGCTGGGGTGTCATGGAAACCCACTCAGGGTTGCTATTAACCCTCAAAATGCCGGCATCGGCGAAAATGTTCGCCGTGAAATGAAGCTAACAGCCCGGACCGCCCCTGCTGCGTCCAGGTATGATTTTAGTATCGATTCATGTACGAGGGTGTTAATGAAACCCAAATACGCACGGAGAGTGGTCAAGGTCAAACGGAAGTGTCGCTTATTAACCCCTAAACTTCCCAGATTCAGCCAGAATTAAAAAATTGCGCCCCCAATAAACAAATTCACAACCCGGACCCCCTTAATGTCCTCGTACTTCTAATAACTCCTTACATATGTGTTGTGGAACTACCCTCGACTAGACTCAAGAAGATTCAAGGGCGAGTCGCCCACGAATGCCTGGCAATTAACCCCCAAAATGCCGCCATCGCCGATTATGTTTACCCATAACGACGCTGACAGCCCGGACCATCCAAGTCCAGCCCGGACCCCCCATATGGACTATATGTGTGATTTTAATGGCAATATAAGTGCAGGGGTGTCATGGAAACCCACTCAGGGTTGCTATTAACCCTCAAAATGCCGGCATCGGCGAAAATGTTCGCCGTGAAATGAAGCTAACAGCCCGGACCGCCCCTGCTGCGTCCAGGTGGGATTTTAGTATCCATACCTGTGCGGGGGTGTTAATGAAACCCAAATACGCACGGAGAATGGTCAAGGTCAAACGGAAGTGCCGCTTATTAACCCCTAAACTTCCCAGATTCAGCCAGAATTAAAAAATTGCGCCCCAATAAACAAATTCACAGCCCGGACCCCCTTAATGTCCTCGTACTTCTAATAACTCCTTACATATGTGTTGTGGAACTTTTTTTAATTCTGGCTGAATCTGGGAAGTTTAGGGGTTAATAAGCGGCTCTTCCGTTTGACCTTGACCACTCTCCGTACGTATTTGTGTTTCATTAACACCCCCGCACAGGTATGGATACTAAAATCCCACCTGGACGCAGCAGGGGCGGTCCGGGCTGTTAGCTTCATTTCGCGGCGAACATTTTCGCCGATGCCGGCATTTTGAGGGTTAATAGCAACCCTGAGTGGGTTTCCATGACACCCCTGCACTTATATTGCCATTAAAATCACTCATATAGTCCATATGGGGGGTCCGGGCTGGACTTGGATGGTCCGGGCTGGTCCGGGCTGTCAGCGTCGTTATCGGTAAACATAATCGGCGATGGCGGCATTTTGGGGGTTAATTGCCAGGCATTCGTGGGGGACTCGCCCTTGAATCTTCTTGAGTCTAGTCGAGGGTAGTTCCACAACACATATATAAGGAGTTATTAGAAGTACGAGGACATTAAGGGGGTCCGGGCTGTGAATTTGTTTATTGGGGGCGCAATTTTTTAATTCTGGCTGAATCTGGGAAGTTTAGGGGTTAATAAGCGGCACTTCCGTTTGACCTTGACCACTCTTCGTGCGTATTTGGGTTTCATTAACACCCTCGTACATGAATCGATACTAAAATCATACCTGGACGCAGCAGGGGCGGTCCGGGCTGTTAGCTTCATTTCACGGCGAACATTTTCGCCGATGCCGGCATTTTGAGGGTTAATAGCAACCCTGAGTGGGTTTCCATGACACCCCTGCACTTATATTGCCATTAAAATCACTCATATAGTCCATATGGGGGGTCCGGGCTGGACTTGGATGGTCCGGGCTGTCAGCGTCGTTATGGGTAAACATAATCGGCGATGGCGGCATTTTGGGGGTTAATTGCCAGGCATTCGTGGGCGACTCGCCCTTGAATCTTCTTGAGTCTAGTCGAGGGTAGTTCCACAACACATATGTAAGGAGTTATTAGAAGTACGAGGACATTAAGGGGGTCCGGGCTGTGAATTTGTTTATTGGGAGCGCAATTTTTTAATTCTGGCTGAATCTGGGAAGTTTAGGGGTTAATAAGCGGCTCTTCCGTTTGACCTTGACCACTCTCCGTACGTATTTGTGTTTCATTAACACCCCCGCACAGGTATGGATACTAAAATCCCACCTGGACGCAGCAGGGGCGGTCCGGGCTGTTAGCTTCATTTCGCGGCGAACATTTTCGCCGATGCCGGCATTTTGAGGGTTAATAGCAACCCTGAGTGGGTTTCCATGACACCCCTGCACTTATATTGCCATTAAAATCACTCATATAGTCCATATGGGGTTCCGGGCTGGACTTGGATGGTCCGGGCTGGTCCGGGCTGTCAGCGTCGTTATCGGTAAACATAATCGGCGATGGCGGCATTTTGGGGGTTAATTGCCAGGCATTCGTGGGGGACTCGCCCTTGAATCTTCTTGAGTCTAGTCGAGGGTAGTTCCACAACACATATATAAGGAGTTATTAGAAGTACGAGGACATTAAGGGGGTCCGGGCTGTGAATTTGTTTATTGGGGGCGCAATTTTTTAATTCTGGCTGAATCTGGGAAGTTTAGGGGTTAATAAGCGGCACTTCCGTTTGACCTTGACCACTCTTCGTGCGTATTTGGGTTTCATTAACACTCTCGTACATGAATCGATACTAAAATCATACCTGGACGCAGCAGGGGCGGTCCGGGCTGTTAGCTTCATTTCACGGCGAACATTTTCGCCGATGCCGGCATTTTGAGGGTTAATAGCAACCCTGAGTGGGTTTCCATGACACCCCTGCACTTATATTGCCATTAAAATCACTCATATAGTCCATATGGGGGATCCGGGCTGGACTTGGATGGTCCGGGCTGTCAGCGTCGTTATGGGTAAACATAATAGGCGATGGCGGCATTTTGGGGGTTAATTGCCAGGCATTCGTGGGCGACTCGCCCTTGAATCTTCTTGAGTCTAGTCGAGGGTAGTTCCACAACACATATGTAAGGAGTTATTAGAAGTACGAGGACATTAAGGGGGTCCGGGCTGTGAATTTGTTTATTGGGGGCGCAATTTTTTAATTCTGGCTGAATCTGGGAAGTTTAGGGGTTAATAAGCGGCACTTCCGTTTGACCTTGACCACTCTCCGTGCGTATTTGGGTTTCATTAACACCCCCGCACAGGTATGGATACTAAAATCCCACCTGGACGCAGCAGGGGCGGCCCGGGCTGTTAGCTTCATTTCGCGGCGAACATTTTCGCCGATGCCGGCATTTTGAGGGTTAATAGCAACCCTGAGTGGGTTTCCATGACACCCCTGCACTTATATTGCCATTAAAATCACTCATATAGTCCATATGGGGGATCCGGGCTGGAGTTGGATGGTCCGGGCTGTCAGCGTCGTTATCGGTAAACATAATCGGCGATGGCGGCATTTTGGGGGTTAATTGCCAGGCATTCGTGGGCGACTCGCCCTTGAATCTTCTTTAGTCTAGTCGAGGGTAGTTCCACAACACAAATGTAAGGAGTTATTAGAAGTACGAGGACATTAAGGGGGTCCGGGCTGTGAATTTGTTTATTGGGAGCGCAATTTTTTAATTCTGGCTGAATCTGGGAAGTTTAGGGGTTAATAAGCGGCACTTCCGTTTGACGTTGACCATTCTCCGTGCGTATTTGGGTTTCGTTAACACCCCCGCACAGGTATGGATACTAAAATCCCACCTGGACGCAGCAGGGGCGGTCCGGGCTGTTAGCTTTATTTCGCGGCGAACATTTTCGCCGATGCCGGCATTTTGAGGGTTAATAGCAACCCTGAGTGGGTTTCCATGACACCCCTGCACTTATATTGCCATTAAAATCACTCATATAGTCCATATGGGGGTCCGGGCTGGACTTGGGTGGTCCGGGCTGGTCCGGGCTGTCAGCGTCGTTATCGGTAAACATAATCGGCGATGGCGGCATTTTGGGGGTTAATTGCCAGGCATTCGTGGGCGACTCGCCCTTGAATCTTCTTGAGTCTAGTCGAGGGTAGTTCCACAACACATATGTAAGGAGTTATTAGAAGTGCGAGGACATTAAGGGGGTCCGGGCTGTGAATTTGTTTATTGGGGGCGCAATTTTTTAATTCTGGCTGAATCTGGGAAGTTTAGGGGTTAATAAGCGGCTCTTCCGTTTGACCTTGACCACTCTCCGTACGTATTTGTGTTTCATTAACACCCCCGCACAGGTATGGATACTAAAATCCGACCTGGACGCAGCAGGGGCGGTCCGGGCTGTTAGCTTCATTTCGCGGCGAACATTTTCGCCGATGCCGGCATTTTGAGGGTTAATAGCAACCCTGAGTGGGTTTCCATGACACCCCTGCACTTATATTGCCATTAATATCACTCATATAGTCCATATGGGGGGTCCGGGCTGGACTTGGATGGTCCGGGCTGGTCCGGGCTGTCGGCGTCGTTATCGGTAAACATAATCGGCGATGGCGGCATTTTGGGGGTTAATTGCCAGGCATTCGTGGGGGACTCGCCCTTGAATCTTCTTGAGTCTAGTCGAGGGTAGTTCCACAACACATATATAAGGAGTTATTAGAAGTACGAGGACATTAAGGGGGTCCGGGCTGTGAATTTGTTTATTGGGGGCGCAATTTTTTAATTCTGGCTGAATCTGGGAAGTTTAGGGGTTAATAAGCGGCACTTCCGTTTGACCTTGACCACTCTTCGTGCGTATTTGGGTTTCATTAACACTCTCGTACATGAATCGATACTAAAATCATACCTGGACGCAGCAGGGGCGGTCCGGGCTGTTAGCTTCATTTCACGGCGAACATTTTCGCCGATGCCGGCATTTTGAGGGTTAATAGCAACCCTGAGTGGGTTTCCATGACACCCCTGCACTTATATTGCCATTAAAATCACTCATATAGTCCATATGGGGGATCCGGGCTGGACTTGGATGGTCCGGGCTGTCAGCGTCGTTATGGGTAAACATAATAGGCGATGGCGGCATTTTGGGGGTTAATTGCCAGGCATTCGTGGGCGACTCGCCCTTGAATCTTCTTGAGTCTAGTCGAGGGTAGTTCCACAACACATATGTAAGGAGTTATTAGAAGTACGAGGACATTAAGGGGGTCCGGGCTGTGAATTTGTTTATTGGGGGCGCAATTTTTTAATTCTGGCTGAATCTGGGAAGTTTAGGGGTTAATAAGCGGCACTTCCGTTTGACCTTGACCACTCTCCGTGCGTATTTGGGTTTCATTAACACCCCCGCACAGGTATGGATACTAAAATCCCACCTGGACGCAGCAGGGGCGGTCCGGGCTGTTAGCTTCATTTCGCGGCGAACATTTTCGCCGATGCCGGCATTTTGAGGGTTAATAGCAACCCTGAGTGGGTTTCCATGACACCCCTGCACTTATATTGCCATTAAAATCACTCATATAGTCCATATGGGGGATCCGGGCTGGAGTTGGATGGTCCGGGCTGTCAGCGTCGTTATCGGTAAACATAATCGGCGATGGCGGCATTTTGGGGGTTAATTGCCAGGCATTCGTGGGCGACTCGCCCTTGAATCTTCTTGAGTCTAGTCGAGGGTAGTTCCACAACACAAATGTAAGGAGTTATTAGAAGTACGAGGACATTAAGGGGGTCCGGGCTGTGAATTTGTTTATTGGGAGCGCAATTTTTTAATTCTGGCTGAATCTGGGAAGTTTAGGGGTTAATAAGCGGCTCTTCCGTTTGACCTTGACCACTCTCCGTACGTATTTGTGTTTCATTAACACCCCCGCACAGGTATGGATACTAAAATCCCACCTGGACGCAGCAGGGGCGGTCCGGGCTGTTAGCTTCATTTCGCGGCGAACATTTTCGCCGATGCCGGCATTTTGAGGGTTAATAGCAACCCTGAGTGGGTTTCCATGACACCCCTGCACTTATATTGCCATTAAAATCACTCATATAGTCCATATGGGGGGTCCGGGCTGGACTTGGATGGTCCGGGCTGGTCCGGGCTGTCGGCGTCGTTATCGGTAAACATAATCGGCGATGGCGGCATTTTGGGGGTTAATTGCCAGGCATTCGTGGGGGACTCGCCCTTGAATCTTCTTGAGTCTAGTCGAGGGTAGTTCCACAACACATATATAAGGAGTTATTAGAAGTACGAGGACATTAAGGGGGTCCGGGCTGTGAATTTGTTTATTGGGGGCGCAATTTTTTAATTCTGGCTGAATCTGGGAAGTTTAGGGGTTAATAAGCGGCACTTCCGTTTGACCTTGACCACTCTTCGTGCGTATTTGGGTTTCATTAACACCCTCGTACATGAATCGATACTAAAATCATACCTGGACGCAGCAGGGGCGGTCCGGGCTGTTAGCTTCATTTCACGGCGAACATTTTCGCCGATGCCGGCATTTTGAGGGTTAATAGCAACCCTGAGTGGGTTTCCATGACACCCCTGCACTTATATTGCCATTAAAATTACTCATATAGTCCATATGGGGGGTCCGGGCTGGACTTGGATGGTCCGGGCTGTCAGCGTCGTTATCGGTAAACATAATCGGCGATGGCGGCATTTTGGGGGTTAATTGCCAGGCATTCGTGGGCGACTCGCCCTTGAATCTTCTTGAGTCTAGTCGAGGGTAGTTCCACAACACATATGTAAGGAGTTATTAGAAGTACGAGGACATTAAGGGGGTCCGGGCTGTGAATTTGTTTATTGGGGGCGCAATTTTTTAATTCTGGCTGAATCTGGGAAGTTTAGGGGTTAATAAGCGGCACTTCCGTTTGACCTTGACCACTCTCCGTGCGTATTTGGGTTTCATTAACACCCCCGCACAGGTATGGATACTAAAATCCCACCTGGACGCAGCAGGGGCGGTCCGGGCTGTTAGCTTCATTTCGCGGCGAACATTTTCGCCGATGCCGGCATTTTGAGGGTTAATAGCAACCCTGAGTGGGTTTCCATGACACCCCTGCACTTATATTGCCATTAAAATCACTCATATAGTCCATATGGGGGTCCGGGCTGGAGTTGGATGGTCCGGGCTGGTCCGGGCTGTCAGCGTCGTTATCGGTAAACATAATCGGCGATGGCGGCATTTTGGGGGTTAATTGCCAGGCATTCGTGGGCGACTCGCCCTTGAATCTTCTTGAGTCTAGTCGAGGGTAGTTCCACAACACAAATGTAAGGAGTTATTAGAAGTACGAGGACATTAAGGGGGTCCGGGCTGTGAATTTGTTTATTGGGAGCGCAATTTTTTAATTCTGGCTGAATCTGGGAAGTTTAGGGGTTAATAAGCGGCACTTCCGTTTGACCTTGACCATTCTCCGTGCGTATTTGGGTTTCGTTAACACCCCCGCACAGGTATGGATACTAAAATCCCACCTGGACGCAGCAGGGGCGGTCCGGGCTGTTAGCTTTATTTCGCGGCGAACATTTTCGCCGATGCCGGCATTTTGAGGGTTAATAGCAACCCTGAGTGGGTTTCCATGACACCCCTGCACTTATATTGCCATTAAAATCACTCATATAGTCCATATGGGGGTCCGGGCTGGACTTGGATGGTCCGGGCTGGTCCGGGCTGTCAGCGTCGTTATCGGTAAACATAATCGGCGATGGCGGCATTTTGGGGGTTAATTGCCAGGCATTCGTGGGCGACTCGCCCTTGAATCTTCTTGAGTCTAGTCGAGGGTAGTTCCACAACACATATGTAAGGAGTTATTAGAAGTGCGAGGACATTAAGGGGGTCCGGGCTGTGAATTTGTTTATTGGGGGCGCAATTTTTTAATTCTGGCTGAATCTGGGAAGTTTAGGGGTTAATAAGCGGCACTTCCGTTTGACCTTGACCACTCTTCGTGCGTATTTGGGTTTCATTAACACCCTCGTACATGAATCGATACTAAAATCATACCTGGACGCAGCAGGGGCGGTCCGGGCTGTTAGCTTCATTTCACGGCGAACATTTTCGCCGATGCCGGCATTTTGAGGGTTAATAGCAACCCTGAGTGGGTTTCCATGACACCCCTGCACTTATATTGCCATTAAAATTACTCATATAGTCCATATAGGGGGTCCGGGCTGGACTTGGATGGTCCGGGCTGTCAGCGTCGTTATCGGTAAACATAATCGGCGATGGCGGCATTTTGGGGGTTAATTGCCAGGCATTCGTGGGCGACTCGCCCTTGAATCTTCTTGAGTCTAGTCGAGGGTAGTTCCACAACACATATGTAAGGAGTTATTAGAAGTACGAGGACATTAAGGGGGTCCGGGCTGTGAATTTGTTTATTGGGGGCGCAATTTTTTAATTCTGGCTGAATCTGGGAAGTTTAGGGGTTAATAAGCGGCACTTCCGTTTGACCTTGACCACTCTCCGTGCGTATTTGGGTTTCATTAACACCCCCGCACAGGTATGGATACTAAAATCCCACCTGGACGCAGCAGGGGCGGTCCGGGCTGTTAGCTTCATTTCGCGGCGAACATTTTCGCCGATGCCGGCATTTTGAGGGTTAATAGCAACCCTGAGTGGGTTTCCATGACACCCCTGCACTTATATTGCCATTAAAATCACTCATATAGTCCATATGGGGGGTCCGGGCTGGAGTTGGATGGTCCGGGCTGGTCCGGGCTGTCAGCGTCGTTATCGGTAAACATAATCGGCGATGGCGGCATTTTGGGGGTTAATTGCCAGGCATTCGTGGGCGACTCGCCCTTGAATCTTCTTGAGTCTAGTCGAGGGTAGTTCCACAACACAAATGTAAGGAGTTATTAGAAGTACGAGGACATTAAGGGGGTCCGGGCTGTGAATTTGTTTATTGGGAGCGCAATTTTTTAATTCTGGCTGAATCTGGGAAGTTTAGGGGTTAATAAGCGGCACTTCCGTTTGACCTTGACCATTCTCCGTGCGTATTTGGGTTTCGTTAACACCCCCGCACAGGTATGGATACTAAAATCCCACCTGGACGCAGCAGGGGCGGTCCGGGCTGTTAGCTTTATTTCGCGGCGAACATTTTCGCCGATGCCGGCATTTTGAGGGTTAATAGCAACCCTGAGTGGGTTTCCATGACACCCCTGCACTTATATTGCCATTAAAATCACTCATATAGTCCATATGGGGGTCCGGGCTGGACTTGGATGGTCCGGGCTGGTCCGGGCTGTCAGCGTCGTTATCGGTAAACATAATCGGCGATGGCGGCATTTTGGGGGTTAATTGCCAGGCATTCGTGGGCGACTCGCCCTTGAATCTTCTTGAGTCTAGTCGAGGGTAGTTCCACAACACATATGTAAGGAGTTATTAGAAGTGCGAGGACATTAAGGGGGTCCGGGCTGTGAATTTGTTTATTGGGGGCGCAATTTTTTAATTCTGGCTGAATCTGGGAAGTTTAGGGGTTAATAAGCGGCACTTCCGTTTGACCTTGACCACTCTCCGTGCGTATTTGGGTTTCATTAACACCCTCGTACATGAATCGATACTAAAATCATACCTGGACGCAGCAGGGGCGGTCCGGGCTGTTAGCTTCATTTCACGGCGAACATTTTCGCCGATGCCGGCATTTTGAGGGTTAATAGCAACCCTGAGTGGGTTTCCATGACACCCCTGCACTTATATTGCCATTAAAATCACTCATATAGTCCATATGGGGGGTCCGGGCTGGACTTGGATGGTCCGGGCTGTCAGCGTCGTTATGGGTAAACATAATCGGCGATGGCGGCATTTGGGGGTTAATTGCCAGGCATTCGTGGGCGACTCGCCCTTGAATCTTCTTGAGTCTAGTCGAGGGTAGTTCCACAACACATATGTAAGGAGTTATTAGAAGTACGAGGACATTAAGGGGGTCCGGGCTGTGAATTTGTTTATTGGGGGCGCAATTTTTTAATTCTGGCTGAATCTGGGTAGTTTAGGGGTTAATAAGCGGCACTTCCGTTTGACCTTGACCACTCTCCGTGCGTATTTGGGTTTCATTAACACCCTCGTACATGAATCGATACTAAAATCATACCTGGACGCAGCAGGGGCGGTCCGGGCTGTTAGCTTCATTTCACGGCGAACATTTTCGCCGATGCCGGCATTTTGAGGGTTAATAGCAACCCTGAGTGGGTTTCCATGACACCCCTGCACTTATATTGCCATTAAAATCACTCATATAGTCCATATGGGGGTTCCGGGCTGGACTTGGATGGTCCGGGCTGTCAGCGTCGTTATGGGTAAACATAATCGGCGATGGCGGCATTTTGGGGGTTAATTGACAGGCATTCGTGGGCGACTCGCCCTTGAATCTTCTTGAGTCTAGTCGAGGGTAGTTCCACGACACATATGTAAGGAGTTATTAGAAGTACGAGGACATTAAGGGGGTCCGGGCTGTGAATTTGTTTATTGGGGGCGCAATTTTTTTATTCTGGCTGAATCTGGGAAGTTTAGGGGTTAATAAGCGGCACTTCCGTTTGACCTTGACCACTCTCCGTGCGTATTTGGGTTTCATTAACACCCCCGCACAGGTATGGATACTAAAATCCCACCTGGACGCAGCAGGGGCGGTCCGGGCTGTTAGCTTCATTTCGCGGCGAACATTTTCTCCGATGCCGGCATTTTGAGGGTTAATAGCGACCCTGAGTGGGTTTCCATGACACCCCTGCACTTATATTGCCCTTACAATCACTCATATAGTCCATATGGGGACCGGGCTGGTCCGGGCTGGTCCGGGCTGGTCCGGGCTCGTCCGGGCTTGTCCGGGCTGGTCCGGGCTGGTTCGGGCTGGCCCGGGCGGTGTTTAGTCACACCCCTCCAACCGTTCCACCAGAGACGAGGGTTTTTACTCTATGTTGAGTAGATCCATGTGTCCTGGATTTCAACATTACACGAATTGCTACAATATTCAATTACCATTACACGGGCACAATTGTGAGTCATGTCATGTTTTAAATATCTCAGTTTGAATAACTTCTAAATGTTGGAAATTTCTTTACGCCCACAATCTATCCGAGTCTGGATTTATAAATTTATCTCGACCGTCACGGGGATCGCTCCCCCATATAAAACGTTGTGTTCGTATTTGGAATTAAGTTGAATACAAGTTAATTGTATGGGTACATAACATTCAAATATGTTCACAAACATGCAGAATAAGCAGAATGCTATGCATCTTTGCAATCACAGGAACCCGCCATTAAACTTCAAAGGTAATTAAGCTTTTACATTTTAAAAGCAATAGTTTATAGTGATTCATAATGAGTTATTTTGTATTGTTTTATATAAAAGCTTACCTTTGATATATTTCATGGTTAGTCGTAAATGTGAAATCACTTATTCTTATTGCACAGTATATATCTAGATAATAGTTAATTTATATATTTTGTTCTTTGTGTATAGTGTATATATTTGTTCGGCAAGCATGAAACGTTTATGTAAGAATGTTCAAGTCATATTATCTGAAGTATAAATAAATTATAAGACACATCTATGGTTCATGCATTATCCTTTCCCAATACAACAAAGTTATGGAGACACAGACTCAGTATGATTATTCATTGCCGCGGTGTCATATGCGCTTAATTTAGTGAGCGTGAACAAATACCCATTTCTTATCGAAATGTCCATTTATCGATCGGAATGGCTTTAAGTTGAATACAAGTTAATTGTATGGGTACATAACATTCAAATATGTATGGGTACATACATTGGGATATTCCTCAACAAATCAACTTGAAGCGCGGCATGAAAATCGATTCAGATTTTCGCCCATGTCGGGGTTGGAACCCTTGCCAACCTGGTGTATTCCAGACTGTGATGATCTTATCCACAACCTAAGTAGCACAATATATAAATTATACTGTTCGGGTACTAGTGGCCTAATAAACATTTACAGCGCCGGAATCAACAAACGGCGAATATTCGGGTACTGCCAGTAAACTCACCTAATAAACTAGACGCGTGATTCCGTCTGGTGTATAAGTGCCGACAATACAAAGGGATTACCGTTACGTAAGTAATTACTTTGTTGATGCACAGTCTGTCCTGACTCCTGACAGCCGTTCAGAATTTGTGCAATTGTTAAACTAGTCTTTGAAGTTAGGAGCATAGATTTTGATTATCTTATCTGTTAATTAAAAAAAGAGTACCGTTTAACTTTTATTTATATCTGAGAAAGATCGGCAGAATTTGTATCAAAACTTGAACTATGTTTTAAATAAGTTAGAAAGGGAGCTTAACATTAAAACAAAATCCATCGCAATACTGCCCCTGGAAACTCGTAATTGCATGCAGTAGGACACATTACTTCAGTCGTCAAAATATCCACTTTCGGACTCGATTTCTGGAACGACCTGCTAGAATGGGGCGCACATTTCAGTCTATTATTGTAGATATGTCTTTTGCCAACAAGTCGGTACATAATATGATGGGGAAAAAATAATGGTTGTCAGTAAAATAATTGCTCAAAGTTACAGCGGTTCACTACCACTATCCGAGTCGGCGGACGGACATAATTATATATAAATTAAATTTGCTGCCGAAAAACTATGATATTTGGCGTCATTTATCGTAGCTGGTTTGTACAAATCAGCTGATGTTTTTACATATTCACGAAGGTCTGTCTTTTGCCAACAAGAATATATACGATATGATGGGGAAAAAATAATGTTTGTCAGTGAAATCATTGCTCAAAGTTACAGCGGTTCACTACCACTATCCGAGTCGGCGGACGGACATAATTATATAG
Organism: Siphonodentalium dalli; assembly: GCA_032622095.1. NCBI lineage: Eukaryota > Metazoa > Mollusca > Scaphopoda > Gadilida > Siphonodentaliidae > Siphonodentalium > Siphonodentalium dalli. The sequence continues at coordinate 107,644,213 of CP136062.1, forward strand.
AAATTAAATTTGCTGCCGAAAAACTATGATATTTGGTGTCATTTATCGGAGCTGGTTTGTACAAATCAGCTGATGTTTTTACATATTCACGAAGGTCTGTCTTTTGCCAACAAGAATATATACGATATGATGGGGTAAAAATAATGTTTGTCAGTGAAATCATTGCTCAAAGCAACTGCGGTTCACTACCGCTATTCGAATCGGCGGACGGACATAATTATATAGAAATTAAATTTGCTGCCGAAAAACTATGATATTTGGCGTCATTTATCGTAGCTGGTTTGTACAAATCAGCTAATGTTTTTACATATTCACGAAGGTCTGTCTTTTGCCAACAAGAATATATACGATATGATGGGGAAAAAATAATGTTTGTCAGTGAAATCATTGCTCAAATTTACAGCGGTTCACTACCACTATCCGAGTCGGCGGACGGGCATAATTATATATAAATTAAATTTGCTGCCGAAAAACTATGATATTTGGCGTCATTTATCGGAGCTGGTTTGTACAAATCAGCTGATGTTTTTACATAATCGTGAAGGTCTGTCTTTTGCCAACAAGAATATATACGATATGATGGGGTAAAAATAAAGTTTGTCAGTGAAATCATTGCTCAAAGCAACTGCGGTTCACTACCGCTATTCGAAACGGCGGACGGACATAATTATATAGAAATTAAATTTGCTGCCGAAAAACTATGATATTTGGCGTCATTTATCGGAGCTGGTTTGTACAAATCAGCTGATGTTTTTACATATTCATGAAGGTCTGTCTTTTGCCAACAAGAATATATACGATATGATGGGGTAAAAATAATGTTTGTCAGTGAAATCATTGCTCAAAGCAACTGCGGTTCACTACCGCTATTCGAGTCGGCAGACGGACATAATTATATATATAAATTAAATTTGCTGCCGAAAAACTATGATATTTGGCGTCATTTATCGGAGCTGGTTTGTACAAATCAGCTGATGTTTTTACATAATCGTGAATGTCTATCTTCTACCAACAAGTCAATACATGACATGATGGGGAAAAATTAATATTTATGGGTAAAATCATTCCTCAAAGTTAGTGCGGTTCACTACCGCTCTTCGAGTCGGCGGCCGGACATAATAATATATCAGTTAAATTTTCTGTCGTAAAACAATGACATTTGGCGTTATTTATCGGAGCTGGTTTGTTCATATCAGCTGATATTTTTACATATTCACGAAGGTCTATATTTTGCCAACAAGTACATACACGACATGGTGGGGAATAAATAATATTTATGGGTGAAATCATTGCTCAAAGTTAGTGCGTTCACTACCGCTCTTCGAGTCGGCGGCCGGACATAATTATTATATAAATTAAATTTTCTGCCGTAAAACTATGATATTTGCCGTTATTTATCGGAGCTGGTTTGTACAAATCAGCTGATATTTTTACATAATCGTGAAGGTCTATCTTTTGCCAACAAGTACATACACGACATGGTGGGGAATAAATAATATTTATGGGTGAAATAATTCCTCAAAGTTAGTGCGGTTCACTACCGCTCTTCGAGTCGGCGGCCGGACAATAATTATATATAAATTAAATTTTCTGCCGTAAAACAATGACATTTTGGCTTTATTTATCGGAGCTGGTTTGTATAAATCAGCTGATGTTTTTACATAATCGTGAATGTCTATCTTTTACCAACAAGTCAATACATGACATGATGGGGAAAAATTAATATTTATGGGTGAAATCATTCCTCAAAGTTACTGCGGTTCACTACCGCTCTTCGATTCGGCGGACGGACATAATTATATATAAATAAAATTTTCGGCCGTAAAACTATGACATTCGGTTTTATTTGTCGGCGCATTAGGTCAATTGATAAAAATTATTTCCTTTGATTAACTACATGATCGTAAGCTTAAATAAGCGACAACACCACTTTATAAAATCATAATTAATTGTAGTGATAGCACAAAGTAATCTTCTTGTACACGCACCGAAATTCAGGTGCCCACTAAACTAATTACCACCTTTACTAACGGCTGTTGGCTAGAGCGGTAGTCGACCGCAGTAATGTGTACAATGGTGTGGTTATGAGTTTCCAAGGGAGGGTTGTGTAATGAGTCCTGGGGGATGGCAAATAAGAAATCGCTCAATTTTGAAGAACATTTCGTATAATTATAGTATTTAGTGCACAAGCCCACATAATCACGATTCCTACCCGGCCTTATCGAAAATTGGGCCCAGTTGACCCTAGGTTGACCACCTTCAGATATCCTGGGAATGGCAAAATTAGAAATCGCTCAATGTTGAAGGAAATTTCGTATAATTAGAGTATTTAGTGGCACAAGCTGTCGCTATATACCCACATAATCACAATTTCTACCCGCCTTATCAAAAATTGGGCACATTTGACCCTCGTTTCTCCAGATATCCTGGGGGATGGCAAATAAGAAATCGCTCAATTTTGAAGGAAATTTCATATTATTAGACAATAATATTGCGCCCAGTTGACTCTCCTGTGACCACCTTCAGATATCCTGGCGGGATGGCATATAAGAAATAGCTCAATTTTGAAGGAAATTTCGTATAATTAGAGTATTTAGTTGCATATTATGTCGCTATATGCCCACATAATCACAATTCCTACCCGCCTTACCGAAAGTTGGGCATTATGTGGGCATATATCGACAGCTTGTGCCACTGCATACTCTAATTATACGAAATTTCCTTCAAAATTGAGCGATTTCTTATTTATATAGGCGTCTTGTGATGATAAGATACGTTTTTTCTTCTTTAAAATATCATCGGATGGCAAATAGCGCATATCGGTAGAATCGCTATTTGCCATCCGATGGCGAATAACCGCTGCCCTATACCACACGGTGTTAAGCGCCGTAGTAAATTCAGAAATCCATAATTATGCTACTAACCAATCGCTTTCCATAAGACAACGCGGTAAATCACTAAATGCCGCCATTATTAATTTAGAACAAACTCATGTTGCCCGGATGTTGTCACGAGAGTGGGACACACTAAAAGATGTGGTCCCGAGTCCGAATTCGAGCATAATGGCAATAATGTTAATTGTTGGTTTGTGATAAAAAGACTTTTTAAAACTGTCACCCTACATATGAAATTCTCCAAAATGAAGCCAATAAGAACATCAAATTCAGAAACATATCACTATATATAATATAGCAGAAATAAGTATTGTTTTCCTTGGTCCCATTAATGAAGATTTAAAAACTTTTTGAAATATATACTGGCACTTTTTTAAATTCATTTTTAACATAATTTCAAGAAACACAAGTCATTTTACAAACTGACATAACCACATGCAGCAAGTGTTTATCGCGTGTGGATAAAAGGTTCATATAACAAACATTTTCGGGCAGTTATCAATAGTGAAATTATTGTGTCTCATAAACCATATATATTATATATTGATGTTATAAATATGGATATTACTATATTCTATATAATTGATTCTGTATTATCTATACAGTCAGGAACCCCGATGTATATGTTTCGAAATATATGCGTTTGAACTGAATGTACTTAGTTCATAAGTACTTACATTAACTTAACTACACAATTTATTTAGTAATGCATTTCCAATAGCGCCAAGCTTCGTCGTAGGCAAAATGAAACTATATTATATATTATGTTATATTACGAAAAGGAATAACCTGGAGCTAATATTTTTCTCTGTGGACTAATGTGGTACTATAGTTTAATGAGTTGGAAGTACGACAGGCAACATCTCTTATGCATGGCTTGGCGAACTGGATGCATTCAATCTGCATAGACGCGACAGATGAGCTTTGTGCATAGTTAAATAGTTCGACGCTGGCCGGGCATTGGTGTAAACAATATTTGTTCTCAATACAAAAACAGATTAATATTTTAACAAAATGCTGATGGATGAGTATGGGTGATTGAAATGGGATGAGACAACAAGCCTATTGTGGCTTTTTTAGTAAGTACTCTCCCAGATCGCTCAAATGTCTCGAGCGACACAAGGCAGTTCGTGACGAGTCAGGTTGGAATTTGTTTGTTACTTTAGACAATGAATTGGTGATGAATTTAAGATAGATCGCACTCAACAACAGACGGCAAGAGATAAGCTCAAAAGTGGAGTGGGTGAGATTTGGGTATTAAGGATAAGGGATGAAAATGAAAGGACAGTAGTTAGATTGAAGAATGTTTAGGAATGTGCTGTCAGTGGGATGAAACTGGCAAACAACTGTTGAATATGTATTATGTGGCAAGTGTGCAGACAGACTACATGAGTTCGCTGTGCAGTCAGGCTATCGACTTATGACTTTATATATGAATCTATTGCACCAGATATGTGACATACGTTATTAAAATCGTTTTGCACAAATTATGTATATGTGCGTGGCCTCGAAAATACTTTGATTTTCCCCAATGGAAATTTCAGGTGAGCCTTCGAGTAGGGTTCTTTCTGATAGTATTATGTTTGCCAGGATAGCAATTCCAATCTTGAGGCATGGTATAAATGGCATTATAACAGGTAATTATGTGCTGTCTCAACAGCATCGCATGCACAATATGATTCGGGCCTAATAAAAAATGGTCATGGTATCGAAGTTAAAATTACTACATATATCAGTCTCAATCGCGTGTGGTATACTTGGAATTTGCGGCTATGACAATGATAGTAGTACGGTGTATGTATATACGGTTGGTACAATTTTCACACATTCCTGCAGTGGCAATATCCTTTGTGGCGTCCAATGGTAGTCGTATTGCATGATGTCTAAGATTGTAACGGGATTGATTTTCAGAGTGACAAATATAGTTTCGAAGGTACGTGGGGTTGTATTATTAACTATTTTGTGAAATTGTATCAGTTTTTGTTTTTGGCTCCGTGAAGTTAGCACAACATTCAACATTAGTTCAACATACGTGTGAAAGTGGCACAACATGCAACATTCGTTCAACATTGAATTTTTCTTGTACATAAGTTTTTTTAACGTGAATGGCTTAAGTGGGTCGTATATGTAGCACCCTTATCAAAATTAGAGTATTCTATACTTCGATACTCATTTTTGAGAAATTTTAATTCAGGTAGAGAGAGCACATCATATACGCATGATCGAATCGGGCCCACATTTTCAGGGATATGTACTGTGATGTTACTTTAATTCTCCAAAGGGCCCACGCCTAGCATGTGTGGTTTTCGCTTGCGAATGTTGAACAGAGAGCACATTCAACATCCGTCCAACATTCATGTGAAGTTGGTCCAACATTCAACATTCGTTCAACATTAATTGTTTTGTATGTAAGTTTTTTTTAACGTGAATGGATTAAGTGGGTCGTATATATAGCACCCCTATCAAAATTAGAGTATTCGATACTTTGATACTCATTTTTGAGGATTTTTAATTCCAGTAGAGAGAGGGCACATCATATACGCATGGGCCCGGATTGGGCCATATTTGCAGGGTTGTATACCGTGGTGGTACTTTAATTCTCCATAGGACCCACGCCTAGCATGTGTGGTTTTCGCTCATGGGTTTATGCTGTGCCCTCTATATACCGAGTCAAAATCCTCGAAAAATGACAAAGTCCGAATGTTGAACGGATGTTGAATGTGCTCTCTGTTCAACATTCGCCAGCGAATAGCAAAAATGCTTCATTCACACCATTGTAATATATTCGCCATAATTATTATAATTCCATATTGTTTCTGGTGCCAGTCGCATGACAAGCGGACAGTGGTATCTCACGGTATTGTCGAACGAGTTTCCAAGTGCACTACAGGATTCAACAATACTTTTATTATTTGTCAAGAAAAGATCCAACGTGGCTGATGTCCTCTCCGTATAATGGGTTGGATCACAACTAGTTATTTAAAAAAAAACAAAAAAAAAACAAGCATAAATACGAAGTAATCATAAATATGATTGCTTGTTTTGGTCACCTTGGATTCCTTGCCACGATTTTCGATATAATTATCCTAGGTGGAGATATACATCAAATTTCTAATTTCCACCTGAACGTCAGGGGCCTTAGACATAAAGTAGATATTGTTAGTGTTGAACTTGGTAAATATGAACTTATTGCCCTGACAAACTATATTGGACTCCAAAATTGATTATGAAGATTTAAGAATTCCTGGATTTCACTTTCCACCAATCAGAAAAGAGAGAGTCTGTGGTGAATGGGAGGGATCATTATCTATATACAAGAAAGTTTTAATCTGTGTATTTTATAAACCTCCTTCATCAACTAGGAGTCAGGGATCTTATATATGATTCAATTAAGCTAGCCTAAAATTACTTGTGTCTCAATTGCATTGTCACTGGTGATTTCAATGCGGACTGCTCCGAACTTAATCATCCTAAGATTAAAGTCATTGAAAGAATCCATGGCCTTAAGCGAATGTTGACATAACACACACGGATAACTACAACTTCTAGAACTTTAACTAAATAATGTGAAATCCAGTTGATTGTTGGTTGGCTTAATCAATGTAATCCTATTTTTCCAACATAAGTGTTTTAGGAGGAACGTTCAAATGATTATACATAGTAAACACTATTTGTGTTCGCTATTTGTGCACAAAAATACCTTTTAAAATGGACAAAAACATCCAAAAACAGTCAAACATGGCATTTTTGGGGAAACTATTCAATGTTAAGGATTCATAAGGCCATAAGTTTTTTATTGTTGGCACAACCGTGTTGAGCAATTCCAACACAGTGTGTTTAACCTTATATACTTAAGAGAAATACAGGGCATATGGATATCAATGTATCGAGTTGTATGACTTCAAATATGGTATTTCATCATATCAGTTCTGTGTCACAAGGCAAATTTGGCTATACAAAGGAACACTCATTTTGTTTAAGAACATTTTTGTCTTCTCAATCATAGATGCATAAAGTAATCATTTTTTGCACAATCTACTTAGGAAATTAATACAACAGCAAGATATCCTTTTTATTTAAATACTGGATCATAAAATATGGATTTTAGCTAATTCTTAGAAATTGAGTCTCTGCAATTAGACAAACTCTCAATTTTGGAGGCACATAACTCGAAAAATACTCAACGTATTGGAAAATGTTTGCTGCTCTGTAATCAGAATTTATACTCTACAAAATGAATATACAAACGGAAGGACTTGTTAAATGGAGTTTTTTATAAACATCATTGAAAAGGCATAAATTGAGTATTTTACAAAATGTTGGCAAATTTATTTCACAAAATTTATCAATATCGCTTTTCTTTATCCTTTTTTATTTTTAGTATGTTGTATATAACGGGCTAATAGACTTATTCCTGCTATTAATTTGAGGTTTGGCACTTTTTTCTCATAACAATTAAAACTTGCTGCATATGTTTGAAGTTATTAACCAGAGGGGAGGGGTGATAATGAAACATGTCGGTCTGGTCCAAGAGGCATACATTACAGAGACCAGCCATGGGAACATACACACGAACTGTTCAAATATAACCAACAGTGTCCCATGAAACATAAGTACCCAGGCCTCACCAACCCAATCTGACAGGTTCATGTGACCAGCCTTGGAACATACACATGCCTCTTTTTTTCTCTTTTTTTTAAACATATTTTATTTGTAGTATAATACAAAATGGATTGGGGCACAAGTTACAAAACTTAATGAGCCCCTCTCCGGTATACATTGATACAAACAATTTGTTTAACAAAATGGCACAATAAGTAACTTATTTACAGCTGCACGTGGTGAATCAGAAAGATGATGATGGCAGATTGTAACAAATCATTGAGGAAGGGTGAGAGTGAGTCAGTGAGAGTGATTGGTGGGGGGTGCCAACGCCGAGTTTGCATTATATGCTGAGGCGAAAGGAAAACATGTGATAATTGATAAACTAATTTCTTATCTTGAAATTTAACAAGAAACGTTTAGTCTCCGCGATAAAATGCTGGACTATTTTGAACAATTTCACATTTTGTTTGTTATGAGCGTTCGGGAGGCCAGCAAGTAGATTGTTCATATGCGTTAATTTAATTCCTTCTCTGTGTAGCATATGAAACATCTCAGTTCGTTCTGACTGGTAATGGGGACACATAAAGAAGTAGTGATAGGCATCTTCGCACTGGTTGCCGCACGTACAACGTGGGCTTCCTGCAATATAATTCTGAAATTTGTCAGACTGAAGATCACTACAATAGTTTCTTAGTCTGGCGTGCAATACATCATATTTTCTACGACCTGTATAGAAATATATTGGAGGTCCAGCGGTGGGATCAATTATTCTAAGATAATCTTTAAAATCGAAAATCGTCGGAGCTTCTGTTATTGTACACCCAACCCTATATCGCCACGTCCCTACGTGTGACCAGTTTGAGAGCATGCGCATGCAATTTTAAAATATACCCGACAGTGTCCCAATAGTAGTATGCATGCACCTCAACCCTCTGTCCCTGTTACCAGTCTTGATAACGTACGCATGAAATGTCCATATAGACCGATATTGTTCCATGCAATATGTACGTACACCCAAAACCCTCTGTCGCCGCGTCCCTACACGTGATAAGTCTTGGGAACATTCACATATAGTGTTCACCGCGTCCCTACATGTAACCAGTCGTGAAAACATGCACGTCACGTGTTCAAACAGACACGACAGTGTCCCCGTGCATTATAAGTATGAACACTTGGCCCTACAAGGCTGAGTGTACATTAAAATTAACTTGCGCACAAGGAATGACGTACATGGGTTTTCATGAGACACAAGCACTATGCTGTATGGCCACTAAAATCATCATATTTAGACGTCACAGGCGGTTCGGGTTGTTCGCTTCATTGGCGGCGAACATATAATAGGCGTTGATGACATATCGAGGGTTAATTGCCAGGATATGTTGGGCAATATTCCTTATTACTTCGCGAATCTATAGTCGACGATAGTTCCGCTATACCGACATATGTGGAGTTCTTCGTGGTACGATTGTGACAATATTGAAATTGTGGAATGTAAGGGGTTAATACTTACGCGCGGTCGCAGCCCCCATCCGTGCGTGGGTGGGTTTTCATGTGAACCCATCCCACCCCAGATGGCCAATGTGCGTTCCTGGCTTGTTTGCTTCATCGCGACAAACATTGTGATGTCGCCATTTCGAGTGCTAATAATTTATTGCCTGACATGGCTTTGGTGGGCGATTCCCACTTGTTTCTATGCGAATATAGTCGATGGTAGTTCCGCTACATATATGTGTGGAGTTATTAGTGGTACGATGGCGACATGGGGGTCTGGGCAGTCTGCCATGTAATGTCAATTTTGTATGCAGATGCCATATTGAAATTCTGGAAAGTAGGGGTTAATATCGCCACACTTCTGCGTGGCCGCGGCCCCAAACACTGCGTATAGGGGTTTCATGAAATCCCGCACTGTTCTGGTCTCTAAAATCCCGCCTAAAACCATGCGTGGATCCGGGCTGATTCGGATTCTAGCAGCTTTGGGCGGTTTTTATTCACGACACACTGTCAATATATTTGGGATGGTATTCTGCGATTCGGGGCTGGATTAATACGATTCCATATGATAACAAAGAACAGTAATATTAATTTCGGGCTAACATTTACTCCATGATGTCCATGCTAAATTTCTTGACACAGGGTAAACGCATTTTCGCGTATTAAATATCCGCTATCGGGGGAAATAAAAACATGTTAATTGTCTTATTGGGGCAAGCTCAACACAATGACGACAAATAGAACGCCACTCGCATTGTATTATATTATGCTGATGTAGACCGGCCCCCAGTTAAGGGTAGTGTCACACGAAAGGGTAGAAATTTTGACGCTATCTCCAATTATCCTTGTCCCATGGGGGTTCCAAAACACTGAGGTATCCAGGGCGGAACATGTGGAAAATATATTTGTTTTACCTTTTTGGTGTTTTTGACCTGCAAATTTCAGTATAATCAGGAAAACCAATAAAATAAGTCAAATGTTGAATAAAATATACTTGAATATCATATATTTATTCTAACTGGGTTGCTTAACATTTATGATGTACGAACAGTTATATTATCCAATAAATTTTGTGAAAAATTCACGAAAAGGCCAAAAAAATGCATAAATTGCAATGCTTTTTCAAAAAATATTTCCAGAAGATTTCCTATAAAATTTTCATTTTTTAGTATAAAGCTCTCATTGGTACATCAAAATTTTCAGCATTATATACTTGATTTATTAGTATCAACATCACAAGCAATGATATCCAACAATCCGAGATATTTCCAAAAACTTAACCCACCCCCCTAAAACTGATTTTCTATCTGAAAATACCTGTCAAGTCAGAATAGCCCGTTTTCATTCTGTTTTGTTAACCAATTCAGAGTCTTATCATATATCTTGGAATTAGCATGTGTCTGAGGAGGTTTATGTTATGGTAGAGTCTAGTTTGTTTAAATATTTGATTTTTTTGGGGGTAAATTGGCTAAAATTTGTATTATATTTAAGTGAAATTATTTTGAAAAATTCCCATGACTTTGTCAGTTTTATGGATACAGCTGCACCACAATAAGCATAAATTCTTCCCCAATATCAGACATGGAATGCTATAATTATGTACCAGACCAGAATTGAGAAATAAAGTAAAACTTAACCCTACCCCAAGATAGTGTTCTCAATGCTTTCAATTTTATGCTATACTATAAACTCGATAGGTCGCTCATACTAGTTGATATAATTCATATCATAAATTGCAATAGTTCTGCCCACGTATTATGTAATCTCATCTTCCCTGTCACTGTCAATTTCATCAAATGTGATTGTATCAGTCAATAGAATTTCTGTGCAACATCTTACGAGAAGAATGGCTCAAACAACTCAGGCTGCCTATCGGCCGTCCATCCATGAAGTGCTACACCGGGAGTGGTTGATTAGGCAATGGTTGCAAGTATCCAGTGTTTTGTTATCATGTTTGCTCGTTTTGAGTGTAGAATTAAAGATTCCTTACATGGTGGAAGTGCAGAAAGATCAACTACTTTTTGCTGATTCTCGAACTTCTTCTGGAACTTTACCCACCTAGCTTAATTTACTTTTCTCGAATGTGGACCATACATGTATAAGGCACATGTTAACTCCTTGATTGTATTAAGCGTGTCACTGTCCAAAACCCAATTCATTCCTAAATAAGCCATGACATCCATATATCTTGATGGTCTTTCCAGCAACTTCCAGTAATGTTTTTTTTTCCTTTTTGGAACAACGATGAAAGGTAATTATTACATGTGAAGGAATGGAACCCAACAACTGCATTCTTCTGTATGTTTGGCTGACAAAATGTGGAAATGGTAGATACTGACACAGCGTGTCCCACAAGCGCTTACAAGTTGTGGTTGATGTATACAGTTGGCTATTCTGCCTTCTATACATTGAACACTAACATGTCTGATGCACCTTAGATAATTTTTGCTATTGTCACCACTGACATTACCAGAAATATTTTATCTCACAAACTTGACATAAATAACGGCACAAAAAAAATCAAGTAAAATGTAACTATGTTTGGATGAAAGATGTTTATTGTTTTGATCTACCTTAAATGTGTCACACTAATGTGTTTATAAACTAAATTATTCAAAATGGCAACCATTTTTTACATATATACCGAACATTATTCTCTGCGTCTCCGAAAATGTAGCAAATTGTGACTCACATGGTTATTTTACATGTTAGCTAATCAACTGACAACTAAATGTTCTATTCTGGTTGTCCCATTTCCTTATGGGGTATAACAAATTAATTTTAAAGTTGCCTTATTTTTATTTTTGTTCCCGAAAACCTCTTTTTGGATACTGGCTATATATTTTTTAATAAATGGGCAGAACTTTGAAATGGAACTGAAATGAATCATAATTTGTGGCTATTCTGGCCTATTATGATAAACATTGATCAACATGATACAGACTGGGGGTCAATATGGCAACCATGGAGTTACCGTGTGGTCATAGGTGAGGTGAATATGTATAAAGGGAGTTATTTTATGGTCATGAATGATGTGAATAGGTGTACATGATTAGCTATATGGTCATGAATGGGGTGGATATGGTGAGATGTATATGTATGAAAGGAGTGAGAGTATGGTCATGTGTGAGGTGAATATATATACAGGGAGTGACTGTATGGTTGTATGGTCATGATTACGCAGTACAGGTGTACATAATGTGGCTCAATGGGCATTGCTGTGGTTTACATGTATGTAAAGAACGAGAGTACCTGGTCATATGTGTGTTTGTGTATATATGGAGTGACTGTATGTTCATGTGTGAGATGTACATATGTACCTTGTGTGGCTGTATTGTCATAGATAGGTGTATATGTATACATGTGTTGTCTGTATGATAATGGTGGGGTGAATGGATACAATAGATGTGCAGCTATGTGTGATGCGTATAGTGTACATGGAATGGCAGTAGTCATAATGCGTATATGTGTACCTGATGTATGCTGGATGGTCATTGACAAGCGTGTGGATGGTCATGTGTGGATGTATATGCATATACCGAGTGGCTATATGACTATTGACGTGGCAAATATATATACAGTGAGTGACTATATGGCCAATAGTGAGGTGAATATGTTTTCAGGGAGTGACTGTATGGGCAATGGTGAGGTGAACCGGTATACAAGGACTCAAGGAGTGACTGTATGATCATGAATGGGGTGAATAGGTATACAGAGAGTGACTATATGGTCATGGGTAAGGTGTATGAGTATACCTGGTGTGCCTGCATGGCTGTATGGTCATGTGTAGGGTGTACGGGTATACATAAGTGTGGCTGTATGGGTATGGAGAGATATGTGTATAAAGTGAGTGGCTATATCGCCATTAGTGAGGTGCATATGTTTACCTGGAGTGATTCTATGGTCATGGTTGGGGGTATATGTATATCTTGCATGGTTATTTTGCCATGGGTTTGGTGAACATGTATACATTGAGTGACGTATGACCAATGGTGAAGTGAATTTGTATACAATGATTGACTGTATGATGATGAATGTGTTGAATATAGGTACACAGGGGGTGACTATATGGTCATGGGTCAAGTGTATGAGTATACCTAGTGTGCCTGCATGACGACTCATGTCTGTATGGGCATGTGTGGGGTGTATATGTATACACATGTGTGGATATATATGGTCATGGGTGGGGGAACGTATATCAAGCAAGTGGCTATATGGCCAATGGTGAGATGCATTGCATATGTACACATTGAGTGACTCTGTCTATGGTCATGGATGGGGTGTATATGGCGAATATTCGGAATAGGTATACGGGGATTGACCGTATGGCCAATGGTGAGATGAATAGGTAAGTGACTATGAGTGAGTGACTATCTTGTCATTTGTCTGGAGTTTATGTGTATATATGGAGTGACTGTATGTTACTGGGTTGGTTATACATGTGTACTTTGGGTTGCTATTGCTTTCCACAATAACTCAACGACATATTAATCGATAGAGAGGTCATGTCAGAGAGTTCTCCATCTTGATGCCGTTTATGCACGTTGGAGAAAACGTTAAATGATTTCCCCCTGATAATAGTTAATAAATTTTGATGCTAATGGGCAGGTGATTCAAGTCAAATGTACAGAAGAATGCACTTATTGGGTTCCATTCCTTCACAGGTAATGATACCTTCCAACAAGGAAAAAAACTTGTCTGGAAGTTGCTGGAAAGACGATCAAAATATATGGAAGTCGTGGCATATTTAGGAACGAATTGGGTTTTGGACAGTGATACGCATGTGCCTTATATGTTCAACGTTCGAGAGAAGTGAATCAAGCTAGGCGGATAATGTTCCCACAGAAGTTTGAGAATCAGCAGAAGCTATTTTATCTTTCTGCACTTCCACCATGTAAGGAATCTTTAATTCTACACTCAATTCGAGCCAACATGATAACAAAACAGTGGAGACTTGCAACCGTTGACAAATCAACCACTCCCGATGTAGCACTTCGTGGATGGACGGCCGATAGGCAGCCTGAGTTGTTTGAACCATTCTTCCCTTAAGATATTGCACAGAAATTCTAGTGACTGATACCATCACATTGACAATGAAAATGAAATTGACAATGAGATCAGATTGCATAATCCGTGGGCAGAACTATTGCAATTTATGATATGAATTCTATCCACTTAAGTATGAACAAACTTTCGAGTTTAGTATAGCATAAAATTGAGAGCATTGAGAACACTATCTTGTGGTAGGGTTAAGTTTTACTTGATTTCTTAATTCTGGTCAGGTACATGATTATAGCATTTCATGTCTGATATTGGGGAAGAATTCTTGCTTATTGTGGTGCATGTTGTGCAGCTGTATCCATAAAACTGACAAAGTCATGGGAATTTGTCAGAACATTTTCACTTAAAAATAATCAAAATTTTAACTAATTTACCCAAAAAATATATATATATTTAAACAAAAATAGACTCTACCATAACACAAACCTCCTCAGATACATGCTAATTCCATGATACATGATAAGACTCTGAATTGGTTAACAAAATGGAACGAAAATGGGCTATTCTGACTTGACAGGTATTTTCAGATAGAAAATCAGTTTTAGGGGGGTGGGTTACGTTTTTTGAAATATCTCGGATTGTTGGATATCATTGCTTGTGATGTTGATATTATTAAATCAGGTATATGATGCTGAAAATTTTGATGTACCAATGAGAGCTTTATACCGAAAAATGAAAATTTTATAGGAAATATTTTTTGAAAAAGCACTGCAATTTATGCATTTTTTTGGCAACATTTGACTTATTTTATTGGTTTTCCTGATTATACTGAAATTTGCAGGTCAAAAACAACAAAAAGGTCAAAAAAAAATATTTTCCACATGTTCCGCCCTGGATACCTCAGTGTTTTGGAACCCCCATGGGACAAGGATAATTGGAGATAGCGTCAAAATTTCTACCCTTTCGTGTGACACTACCCTCATCTGGGGGCCGGTCTAATGTCTTATTACGATAATAAGAAGTTTCCATGGATTGCTGGGCAGCATAACACCCTTAACGCAATCGTGGGCAGCATAACACCCTTAACGCAATCGGCATCGGTAATAATTGGACCTATCAGTTGGTCGATAACCTCAATCAATTTCGCGACTCTTGTCAGAATGAAACTAACTGATATATACTCACAACAATGAAGAACCACAATAGCTGAGTCAAACATTACCTTTTATAGAGTCGTGAAAGATAACTTTGTCCGGAACAATATTTGTCATCCAGCGATACATCTATACACGCTCTCGTGAGATTCCGGACACGAAATCATAAATTACCAATCGAAGAAGGATAATGGACAAATCGAGACTACTCGGAAAGAAAGTGCACCTTATGTAATGCAGACTTAGGAGATGAATTCCACGTTATCTTGAAGTGTGAAAAATTAAAGGGTTTGAGAGTAAGATACATCAAACCATACTATTTCAATAGACCAAACACTATTGAAGTTGAACCAATTATTCAATCAAAATAGCGAGCGCAAAACAAAAAACCTTTCGATATTTATTAAAAAGATTTTGGAAATTTTCAGAAACTCCTGAGGCTTACGCGCATGTGTGTGCGTTCACATTTGTAGGTGCTCGAGTACACACATGTATATAAGTAAATATAAATTCGTTGATACAGTACACACCATAGACCATATATTGGTAAATATATTATCTGATTGTGATGAATAAACAAGTATACATCCATTAAACGCGACATCGATGTATTATAATATTTACCATAATTAATTGCTGTGTATGTATAGATGTATACATGTATTGATGATATGTAATTGTGTCATATGTATTGTCTCTGTAGTGTCTTTTATGATGACCAGAGTTACTATTAAATTGAATTGAATCAAAAACGCTAGATATCCTCTGTTGTATTTATGTGTACCCATACCATAGTATGGTACACATAGTGTCGACGTCCGGATTGACCATTCGTCGTTCGTCCGTCCGTCCGTCTGTCTGTCTGGCTGTCTCCATGTCTGTCTGTCCGTCTGTCCGTAGACACTTTACGCATAATGCGACAACTCACACATTTTCTATCTGACCGGAACCAAATTTTTTATGTGGGTTTCTCAGCCCAAGATACAGTTCAAGTTCGAATATGGGTTTGATCCGAATTTATTTGCAGAGTTATGGCACTTTAAGGGCCAGCATCCTCGTCATATTATGTCTGTATAACATTTTATTACATATCTATCAACGTAATTCGCATGATCGCACGAGTTTCCAGGCGTGTGATAATTCTCAGAATCGCACTAGTGCAATCTGTCGACGGAACTATTTCATTCAGTGTTGTTAGACTGGTTCTCGCCGTTACTATTTTTACTTTTTCAATCACGACAATAAAGAAACAATAAGCGATCAATCGATGAGATGATTCATTCAAGTAGTTTCATTTCAAGAATATGTTTGTCGAGGCACAGCATTTAATTTCAAACGCATCATTAAAGATGGGTCAAAGTTAACCCTGTCTGATTGTTGCGTTAACCCTAAAATATCGTTAAAACTCAATTAAATTCACATTTTCTGTACCGGAGATGTACGATTGTGAGTCAACTTACTATGATAAGGAGATATGTAATAAAAATAGAACCGCATGAGTATCTGGATTTTGACGAATTACCGCACTCGATTTGTTGGCGGAACCCGATACCTCTCGTCCCGCACTCGATGTATCGCTCAGCCAACAAATCTCGTGCGATAATTTCGTCAAAATCCAGACACTCATTCGGTTCTATCTATATATAGATAACACTTTTGTATTGTATAAACTACTTATATTTTTGAAAACCATAGACCCTTGTTATGAAACACTTAATCTTACATGTACCTAACGATATAATCATTCATTATTACACAAGTCAGATCTGATCATATTTGTCTGACATGTTTGATAAACAAATAAAAAGTGGGGAGAAGGGGGGGGGGGGTAATTAAAGTTTACGCTATACTGATAAATCAGAGGCAAACACTGCAACCCCAAAGCTAACCCTTGTGGTCGAAATTATATTCAGTGACCTAAGTTACGGTCAGTGTTATTGTAAGATTATGCCGAATCTCTCTCCAATACAAACCTTATCCAATATAAATGTGTACGAATACATATCGGGATTTAAATGCATTTACATAATGAATACGTGCGACGTGTATAGTCAATTAATTGGTGCATGTTCGAAAATAAGAATCCAGCTGTACATATACATGTATATAGTGAGGTTCCGCTTGGAGGGAAGGGTGTGGTCGTGTGACTTGTATACAGCAGAAAGATAGGTGTGGGTAATATGTGTTTGCGTGTAAGTTTTAACACTGAACCACTCTTTGGTGAACTTATATTAGAAACACTCTTCTGTGATAAATAAGTGGAATAGTTTGTCGTGAGGTCAAAATGAACCTGCATAGAGCTTGTACGCTACCCGTGCACATTGTCGTTTGCAGCCGGGGTGGGGTCATCGTCGTCTGAATGTTCTGATGATGAGGTACAACAATGTCCGCTAAAACGCTATCATCTCCCATTAAAATGTCGATCACTTGCGGTTTCGAAAATGTTGCAGCCATGTTGTTTGCCAATACTTGGAATGGTACACATCGGGTTGTCATTACAGCCCAACGCTGCTGGCTAGGATCTAAACAGATTAGTTGGTGCTCACGTGCACTGCAGTGCGTGATAGCCTATATATACTACCAATCAACTACGTCGATAGTCAGTGGGGGCCAGATCATTTTTGGAAAGTCAAGATGCGTGGTGTGATCGTTATGGTGGCACGTGCGTGATGTATATTATATTTTGATTTTGTATTTTGTATTTTGTCTTGTATGTCATTTCTTGACGAAGGCAACAAAACTATTTTAATTGAATTGAATTGATTGAACTCAATGTGTAAAATACCACTCAAGCTGAAAACAATATGTAACATTGCTATTCTCGGATTGTGTCCCACCGCAGAAATAAATGGAGTTGTCAAACAGGGACGCCACAGAAAGCGCGACAACCGAGGGGGTCGCAGACGGACGAAATGCAAACCACGCATCGAGGTATTGGTCAGAAACGTACATCTTCTAAATTCCCACGCAAATTGGCAAATGTATGTCCCATATACAAAAAAAAGACGACACCAGTGACCCAAATAATTATCGCCCAGCTTCTCTTCTCTGTTGCCTTCAAATGTTTTCGAAAAGTGTATATAAATTCACATGAATGAATATTTAAGAGATGATATGCTTCTACAAAACCTTCAATCGGGATTCATTCCGCAAGATAGTACAACCATGGACCGCTTCAACCTGCTGGAAATGAGAACATGTCCATATTACTTTTAAATACTCAAAGTATGCGCCATAAGATGGATATTTTAGATGCAGAAACTACAATGGTAAATACGATGTTTGTGTACCGAAACTTGGGTGATTGCTGATTCAGATATCCACTTTACTGGGTACCAAGCCCCAATTCGAAATGATGGAACAGATGGATGAGTCGGGGCGGAGCGTGCATATATATACGCCACACGCGTATATGGAATGATTTACCATCTAAAGGAACAGAGTCAGTATGGGTGCATGGAGGATACGATAAATAGGAAACGACTTCTAACAGGTTGCTTTATAAACCACACAAACGCACACCGCCAAGATATGGACTGATATTAATCAATGTATATCATTAGCTCGTGATAGCGACATTGATGTGAAAATAAGTGGCGACTTCAACGAGGATTACAAACCAAATGGGAACGGGGAAATTCATGATATGTCCTATGAACGCGGTCCAACACAACTAGTTCTGAGGCAACATATTTTACTGAGAATTCCACTTCTATACTTGATTTGTTTATGACTAGCAACTCTGAACTAGTAGAGTCTGTACGTCGTTGGCAATATTTTCGATAATACAGTACGTATTCATTGCCCTGTTGTTGTAAAACTTAAGCTCAATAAACATTCAATCGGCACCAATTTCGCATCTTTAAATCACACTACATGTATTTGATTCATTGTATCATGGACAAGAATGTGTGGAAATCGATGCTAAAAATATATTTGTGCCCACATGCAGTAGGGATAAAGTGACTCTAAGGAAGTTATGCGGTTTTGTCCATCTGATTTAATTGAACTAAATAATGAAAATATATATCTATATCACTAAGTATATATACAAGACCAGTATCATTATGACATAACATAGAGGTAGACGAATGAGAATGTATTTACACTAAATGTTCCGGATGGGCGGCCAACCAACCAAAGGAAATGCCATAGCGTTGTAAATACCTGGAGGGTGGGGGAATATATAGTAGGTCTTGAACGCTTGGAAGAATCTGGCAAAGTGGCACTATCGCTTTTGTTTGTATGACACTATGTGGGCTTCCTCTGAGAAAAATAGTTTCCGTTTTTTTCTCCTGCTAACAGTGTGTTAGGATTGAGCATTCGGGATGTTTTTCCATTGCAATAGACTATATATTCGTGCAAAACTCAGTTAATTGAATATTTATACCACGTAGTTACACAGCTGGATCACAAAAACCCTGTAGACGCACTATAACTGGACTTCGGAAAAGCATTCGATACCGTTCCACACCTCAGGTTATTGAAAAAAATGGAAGCATACGGCATTGACGGAAATGTTGGGTACAAGACTTTTTCTCGAACAGACAGCAACGCGTCCGGATAGGAAATCAGTATTCTGAATGGAAAATGGTCGCTAGTGGTGTACCACAAGGGGTTGTTCTTGGCCCAATATTTGTTCTACTCTACATAAATTACTTGCCCGATAGTGTAAATTGTTTCTGTGAAATGTTTGCCGATGACACGAAACTTACGGTAAACCCACAACACGATGACATCCAAAAAGAAATAAATGCCGTGTGTAAATGGTCAGAGAAATGGCGACTCAGATTCAACAACGATAAAATTCACGTGATCCATTTTGGGCATAACAATCCACAAACTGCCACATGATTGATACAAGCTCACATGAAGAAACTCCCATCTTAATTAGTCACTCGGAGATAGATCTAGGGGGTCATAATTGATGACAAACTCAAATTCGACGAACACATACATCAAATTTGCAACAAAGCAAGTAAAATCATTGGAATAATTTACAGAACCTTCTCCCACTTAGATCCGGGCACATTTAGACAATTATATGTGAGCATGGTACGTCCTGTGCTAGAGTATGGCAATTCCGCATGGCATCCTCGACATAAATACCAGAGTATAATTCTCGAAAGTGTTCAAAGGAAAGCAACGAAACTGGTACCGCAGCCGGAGCAACTTAGCTATAGAGAACGCATGATCGAACTAAACATAATGTCCCTGAAGTATAGACGTTTCCGGGGAGACTTATTAGAAGTGTACAGGTTTTTAAATGACCACTACAACGTTGATACTCATGAACTATTCCAAAAAAGTTTGTCCGATAAAACTAGAGGTCACCAATGGAAGTTACAGAAGCGAACAGTGTTAAAGGACTATGGGAATACTTTTTCACACAGAGGTTAATAGAAGACTGGAACGTGTTACCAAACCACATAGTAGCAACACCATCTCTGAATGAATTTAAAATGTTAATAGATTCATATTTCCACAACAGGCGATATATATATGACGATGTCAATGACAGAACTCTACCAGCATAACAGCATAATTTCAATCCATTATGTTTGTGATATTTTTACCAATACAATTTCATTACTACTGGAACAAAAAGTCGAAAGACTTGTTCCATGATTATGATGATGATGATGATGATGATGATGATGATGATGAATGATCGTATTCCTAAAACGCTACGAAACTTGACAGTTATTCATAATTGGTTGCGTATATATTGCTTGTATTTATAGATCGATTTCTCAATTCCGTTTTTTTTTGCCAGGCACGCCACCTGAGTGCGATGTCTGACCTTCTCAAGTTACTGCCTTAATGAAGTACCTACTGCAAGTAAACACAAATGGCGCAAACCGATTTAACTAAAGCATAACGCTCTGATGTCAATTTGTGCCCACGTGCAGTTGGGATCAACTGACTCTAACGAAGTTATGCGGTTTTGTCCACCTGATTTAATTGAACTAAATAATGAAATAATATATATCTATATCATGTATTTACACTAAATGTGCCCGTTGGGCGGCCAGTCCGCCAAAGATGTTACCCAATTATTCCCGCTCATGTAACATGTGATGAATGGTAACATACCGCACAGCCCAGAGGGAACACACACCAAGGTGTCGGTCCTGAGAAGAAAATCAGATCCAGTGGCTGCCCATCATCTTTATGTTAAATGTGGCATGTTGGGGCACAGCCCTTGGCCCCAAAATAATCGTAGAATCATGCTGAGTTATTTACACAAATTGATTTTGAAATTGAATTGGAAGAGGTGGGAGCACACCAAATGTGTCCGCTCCAATGTAACAACTGGTTCCCGATACACGTCACTGTATCAACAGAGAAACCCTGAGTACACTATTAGGTGTCGACTCAGGAATGTACACACGAAGTTAACCCGTATATACTGACGGAAAGCATTTGTTTTCCAGCGATCCATCAAACGAATCTGCGCATCACTTGAGCCATTGTGTTACCAGACTTGCCCCCTATCCTGAATGAATGCCATTTAAAGGATGTGGTATCGATGTTCCACCACTGACGTGCTTTATGTGGGTCTACATCGAATAATAGGTTTCCTGTCAGGATATGCAAAAATTGGACCAGGATGTTGCCCGTTAACGCATAGAATTACTCAAGTCGGCAAACTCGACAGGAACTGCTCTTGATTTGGCAATCACATGGCGGGTATGGGTTAGGTTGTGCTTGAACCGTATAAAACTCAAAATCATCAAACCACCAACAGTCCCCACATCCGACAATTGAGCAACGGCATTTCTATCTGCGTGACGTTGTGGGCAAAATTCTCCTACCCGGGCGAGAGCAAAAAATGCTGTACTAAACAGGCTGACAAGTAAAGATTTTTCAAATCCATTGGAAGTGATAAATTGAACAGCACTGTTTAATTTATCCAGAATGTTGATTGTAATGGGGAATCGAATATCGACTGTAGGTCGTACTCGAGTCATTGTTCGTAAAATGTTTGTCGGCATCCGTCGAGTAACTCGACGGATGCCGACAAACATTTTACGAACAATGAATGCCTAAGTGGTATCGAACAGACCACGCATGTTTTGTGCATGAGAAATGGCAGATATCATAAATGTAATCGTTAAAGGGGCATATTTTTCACGGAACAGGTTTGCAATATATAAACACAACGTAGTTTGAGGAACAAGCCAAGTAATCGTGATGCCCAGATTCATACAAGATGTGATAAAATGCTGGTTTTCGAAAACGCCAGATTCAGTTTCTGCAGCATTCCGCCGAGAAAGGGGAAAGGTAGGAAAAGGACCCTACATAACGAAGCTGCGGACAAGATAAACGCTTTCGTCGCAAATATGTGAAAATTGAGAAGTTCTAAGCTGACATATGTAAATAACTCTAAACTGTACACAAATAAAGAAGGATTTGTTATCCGTTCACAGTTAAAATCGGACGAGGCTTCGGGTTTGCACTTGAGCCCAGAAGGGAAAAAAGACCTTACAAACTCAATACTAAATGCGAGTCGCAATGAGAGGAAGCGTAACAGGAGTAGCCAGACATTCACTTCCTCCCCCCGTTGGGAGATAAAGACGGCTAAGCTGACGGAATGAACACATGACAGTTCAAGTGACGTATGTGATCCAGTAACGGTCAGTGCACGAAATGAGTATTGTTGTGTATTTAGTAATTATGTCTGCAGTCGGGACAATGATTTATTATTGCCGACTGAGAATTGTGTTAATTTTATACCGTCAAAGTATATGGCTATGAATTACCCATGTCTGTTCGACCGAAGGTGTGATATTGGTAAATATGGGAGCATGAATTATCATGCCACTACCTCGGGTGATTTTTGCACTCAGCAATACTCAGTACTAAATGTCTCGTACAGCAATGACTATACTATGCCTGTCTATGATACCAGGTCGAAATATTTTATGAAGGGTAATCAGTCCTAAATGGGCTGTAGTTCAGACTGTTTTGTTTTAGATCAAAGCCTCGTCATGCATAGCACGACATGTCCCATTTTTAACGCGAGTGACACATACAATCATGGCAAAGTGGATGATAGATGCGCAAACGATAGTCAGTTAATCGCATGTCATAATCTTGTCAGTGAAAATAGAGTTACCTCCACTAGTATGTTAAACGGAAATCCTCTGTTGAGTTTTTAACATTAAACGTGTGCGGATTAGAAAAGAGACTTCAGTATAAAGAATTTGTCGATTTGATATCCAATTATGACATTCTGTGTTTCTCTGAAACAAAGGCGTTCTTTGGAGATAGCATGTCCATTCCAGGGTTTGAGATCTGTATTAAAAAAGGGAAACAAATTGGAAGCTGAACCCGGTCGGGTGGGATTTTGATAGCGGCCAAAGCTGGAATACATAAATACATTGTGCCCCACGTAACTAAGAGTAATAACGTGGCGTGGAGACATGAAATGTAAAAATCAGGAAGGACTCCTATATAATAGGCGCCGTATATATACCCCCCTACCGGAACACGTTATTGCAACGACGACTGGGTTTTTGATATCGAACGCGATGTACGCAAATTGAGGAGGGAAAGCGAACTGTTGAACTTTTGACTGGGGATTTTAACGGCAGAATCAACAATGTGAATGATCTCCACCCCGACCATGACCCGAGTGATTTACGTCATATATTTGAAAATAATAACATATGTGATAATATGAATTCTGTTATAACATGTATGAATGACAATTATGTTATGGGTGATAATTCTGATATTAGTAGATGTTGCAGGTTCCCAATAGAGTATCGCAGGACAAAGGTAAGGTGAGTGCCTATGGATATATACAAACTAATATCAATGTGTAAATCCATGAACTTAATTACTTTGAACGGAAGATGTGGTGAAGACAGAAATGTGGGCAACATATTGCAACAACCTAACGTGCCAACAATGTTTATATGTGTATGACAATGAAATTGACCATGCCTTATATTCATGCACTTCCATGTTTATTCTTGCTTTGAGAAATCACTTATGGGACACAATAATCAACCACCATGGAATTTACGTCAGTATATATCTCGACAGCCTCCCAAGATGTGATTTATATGCTCTGCTCCTTGGTTCCGATGATCCACGCATCACATGGCAGATTGACCACTGCCGCGAGCAGATCATAGATACATCTGCTTCATTTCTCCTGGCAATGACTAGGTCGATAAGAGGATCTGCTAGAAGATGACCTACGAAACTTACTTCCGACCATACGGATGTGAGATACCAAATTCTTTACTTATATTGTATCTTCCTTTAAGCTCAGAATGTCTCGCATTTGTATCACACTGTAAACAATGTAAAACTTGAAATCTTGATTACAGTATATATTGAAGGCATATCAACATTGATTCAACTTGCGCCTCCTCCATTTTTTTTTTTTTTTTTTGTCTGTCACGCACGACATTTTATCACTTACCGAAGTATATAACTCACTTCGTCCTACCAATGACAGTGGGTCGCATCCATCGTGAGTATTTCCTTTTACACTCTGACGCATAGGCAAGCATTCTGATCTTAAATACCTTCAATATTAATGTTCTTCTCTAAGAAACCATATCACAAAATATACTGTCTTCTGTACATATTAGTGTAATATATTCAATATCTCCATAGAAGGAGGCAATAAAGATATATATGTAACATAAGTGGTAGAAAACTTTCGAGTCGATGACCACTGTTCCCTATTCTCCGATATACACTGTGCGTTACATCTGGTTTTGAATTTAAAGACACCAATATTGTCTCGAGAGAGCGATGCTGATGACATACCCATATCGGTACACATTGATGCCAGAATAAAACGGTGGGACCCACAGAAGGGGACACATTTCTCTAGCAATATTGACCGCAATATGATTAAAGATATTCCTTGTGTGTTCGACACTTTAGAGAGGGACGCCAATGTCACTCAGTCAGATGTCGACGAACTTTGTGGACATGTAGTACGTTCATTGTAGTCAGTGGCAAATCGCAAACTAGGAACCTATCGGCCGAAATCTAATAAGCGGGAAAAGGTGCACCAGAACAAATCTTGGTTCGATAATGAATGTCGAGAAGCACGAAATTATACTACATGCATTGATAAATATATATCTTCAGAGCGGACGGAAACTATACTGTTCGTTTATTGATTTCCGCAAAGCTTTTGATACTGTTTGGAGAGATGCGCTATGGCTCAAATTGTTGACATCAGATATAAACGGTATAAGATTTTGCGGGTAATACGAAACATGTATACGAATATTAAATTATGCGTGAAAAATTGTAACTCACAGTCAGACTTTTTCGTGAGCAAGGTAGGTTTATTTCAAGGTGAAACAATGTCACCTTTCTTATTTTCACTATTCGTGAACGATTTACAGTGTTTTTTGAATGATTGTGTGATAGAAAATCTGAATTTCATAAACGAAAAATATTTTGAGCATTTAGGATGTTACATCGATATACTGTGCCTATTATATGCGGACGACACTGTCATTTTATCAGATTCAGAGGATAATATGAATCGCGCGCTTTTAGTCTTCGCTGATTACGCTGAAGCTTGGAAACTTGAGGTGAACATTAATAAGACCAAAACAATCATCTTCGCGAACAAGTTACAACGAAATTTTCCTATGTTCACATACAGAGGGCAGGAAATACAAATTGTAAAATAATTCAGATACCTTGGGATTCAATTTTCTACAATGGGAGATTTTGTCAGTCCATAAAGAGTACAAAATTCGCAAACTCAAGTTAACTATCGATATTTCGCTGAAACTATTTGATTGTATGATTCTGCCAATTATGCCATACGGAAGTGAGGTCCGGTGTTTCGAAAGAATACAGGCCCTATAAGAGACGCTCCACCTTAAGTTTTGTAAAATAATAACTTCAATGAAATCGAGTACACCTAATTATATGGTATATGCAGAACTTGGAAGGCATCCGATATCAATAGAAACAAGAAAACCATAGTCAGAAATGGTAACGCCACCAATATTATATTATTAGCCATAAATATAAATTATAATACAATTATTCTATAAACTAGCTTTATGCGGGAAATTTGCATACTTCCATATTTCAAGTTTTCTCGTGTCATACATTACTTTCTTCAAACTGTCTTCTTTATTATACAAGCTGATAGGCCCGACTTCGCCCGGGCTGTTTCCCATCTGATTTCCGGTGAAAGGCGCGATTTGACCTTCAATTGACTATTTCAAAAGTCAAGGTCAGGTCAGGGTCATGATTTGACCAGTCCAAAACACCCCCACCCGGAGAAAAGTACCCCTAGGTATCAAATTTCGTCGAAATCCGTCCATTTTACCCCACTTGACCTTTAATGACAAAGTTTGAAGGTCAAGGTAAGGTCGGAGTCATGATTTGACCCGTCCAAAACACTCCCCCGACAAAAGTACCCATAGGTATCAAATTTCGTCGAAATCCATCCGTTTTATCCGATTTGACCTTTGATTGACCACACTGAAGGTCAAGGTCAGGCCGAGGTCACGATTTCACCCGTTCAAAACTCTCCCCGGACCAAAGTATCCCTAGGTATCAAATTTCGCCGAAATTTGTCCGTTTTACCCAAATTGACCTTGCATTGACAGTTTTAAAGGTCAAGGTCAGGTCGGGGTCACGATTTGACCCGTCCAAAACACTTCCCGGACACAAATACCCATAACTATCAAATTACGTTGAAATCTATGGAAAGCCGAGGAGGACATGTTGGTTGCTAATTGCTAGATATACGACGCGGTATTTTAAAGGTGTTTCAAACTAGGAGATAGAAGTATTCTGCGTTTCAAATGGTGATGAATTATAGTATTTTATTCAAATTTTATGGCATAAAAACCGTATATACTATAAAAAATGAATGACTCGAAAATTAAGTGGGCCTTTAAACAAAGTCACAATTGCAGTTAGGCTCATCTCATACTCGTCCATTCGGCGATATTCTGCTGCTCCAGTATTCATTGAGCGTTGTAGCCCCAACTGTTATAATTCGACTTTAGCAGGCGTACTCTTGCCTCAGATTATTGAGATATTAGGTCACACGTAATCACATTAAATCGCATCGAAACATAGCAATTGTGTGGGCTGCTTGGCGTGAATATGTAATGAGAAATAAGGTCATACGTAATGACATTAAACTCAAGAAAACCAGCGAAAACAAAACAAAATAACATTTAATGTTTTAAGTTATTTCCTTCATAAAAAGAATCTTCGTGATAATGAACCCTCTCAATACTTTAGAATATAGAATTAACCTTAAAATAACAAAAATCTTCGGAACACAGAACCTTCGGAATAACGAACCTACGGATTGGTGAACCTTCGGAATAGCGAACATTCAGAGAAATTTCGGAATAGTGGACCTTCGGGATAGTGAACCTTCGGAATAGAGACATGCCCCCCAATATTCATATTATATGCCCAGAGTTCGAAGCTATGGACCCATAAAATTCTAAACTGGGCCCTTAAAATATTGAACTCCAAATTGGAGCCCACACAGAACATCACTTAAGTCAACTGTACCTGTGTCATGTCCCAATGCGGGAGGGTCCATATATACCACAACATTCATATTATATGCCAAGAATTCAACGGTATGGGCCCACGTAATGACATTAAATCTCAAGAAAACCCGCGAAAACAAAACAAAATCACATTTAGTGTTCTAAGTTAAGTTATTTCCTCCTGTATCTGTATCGGTGTGCGCGCAGGATCAGTTCGGATGTGAGCGCACACTCCATAAAAAGAATCTTTGTGAAAATGAACCCTCTCAAATTAGTCTCAATACTTTAGAATATAGAATTAACCTAAAAATAACAAAAACCTTCGGAATAGAGAACCTTCGGGATAGCAAACCTTCATAATAGAAACATGTCCCCACAATTACACCGGTGACGTAAACACATGTGCTAATCTTTGTCGTACTATCGTAATTATCGGTACGATTTATAATCTAGTACGAAACAAGAATATATTTCTCCATTCGACCATGAGTCTATACATCTCTACACCAGTGTACACCCACTTCGTGGCGGTAATAAAATATAGAGCACTATCGTATTGGTCACAGCTAGCGAGTCATGATGGGTCAGAACTAGCAAAGAACATATTTCTTTTATTGAGATATGTACATGAAGACGATATCTTATTGCAAGACAAGATCAACTGGATTAGCTTTGTCGAAGGGATTCTGCACGAAGTAAACATGGACCACATTTGGTCAAGTCAGTCATCGGTAAGCAAAATAGCGTTAAGATACATAAAAAGTCAACAGATTGAAAATTATAAGCGTCATCTTTTCGACAGTCTGAAGTCGTCCTCATCTACCAGAGCTATATTCTACAGCAACATAAAGGACTCGATTAAAATGAATCGATATCTAGTATATTTGCCAGCCCATTTATCTAAGTTCTTACTGAAAATACGAACAGCAAACCATAAATTGCCAGTTAAAAAGAATAGATGGACGAAAGGAAAAGATAATAATGATTTAAACTGTGTTTTGTGCAACAATAGCCCATGCGATGAGTACCATTTTATGATCATATGCCAAGAGCTGAAAAACTTACGCGAATGATATATTCCAAAATATTACTGGGATAATCCGAACCGCAATAAATTCCATAGACTACTTTCTCTTGAAAACATGATCGTTCTGAAAAGACTGAGCATATTTATTAAATTGGCATTGAATATGTGTGTGTGTATATGTATGTGTATGCATATGTGTATGCAATATATATATATATATATATATATATATATAATATAATATAAACGATAATTGTTAACGTATAAATTGTTTGTATAAATTGTTTGTTTGTATATATGTATATATAATTACAACTACTTTCGCTTTCGTCGAAATGCGGGCATTTGAGTGGTCGAGAGGCTACCGCGTGACCTGCGTCTATCAGTGCATATACTTTGCAGTAGACGAGTCACATCGCGTAGTGACACTTTAAGAAAATTGGGCGAGTCTATAACCGTCGCCCCACACGACGTCCCCGGATGACGCGAAAGCGCGGAACGAGAATTCCATTAGAATTTCAGTGAAAAAACAACTCGAAAACTCAATGTTAGAAACATTTGAACAAGTAGTCTATGTCTATATTCCATGTCTCTGCTTCTTATATACACTATACTATACTTATGTCTGTTCATTTCAGCCGTATTCATGTTTTTGTAAAGCTCGATTGAACACTCGAAGTTCGTGCTGCGTTTTTAATTTGTCCAATTTTCGAAAAAGCGTCTGTGACAACGTGTATAGTTACTGCTGTGAACAC
This sequence comes from Siphonodentalium dalli, assembly GCA_032622095.1. NCBI lineage: Eukaryota > Metazoa > Mollusca > Scaphopoda > Gadilida > Siphonodentaliidae > Siphonodentalium > Siphonodentalium dalli. The sequence goes on from CP136062.1 coordinate 107,673,667, forward strand.
AACTTATCATAAATCAGGCTGATCAACATGGCAAAATTTATTGGAAATAAATAAAATGTGTTACCCGATTACAACCCTTTTAACATTTTTCAGTTTTATTACAATGCTAATGACATGACATTTGTCACGAGAACATTAGATATGATCAGGGCATTTGTTTACAAATTACATCGGCCGTGATCGGACTGGAGTCTGGACTGGTCTGGAGTTAATTTTACCGGAGATCGCGGATTCGACTCTGTGTGTTGATAATTATTGGGTTGTTGTTGAGTCATTTTAAACGTAAATCGTAGCCAAACAAGTAATTCTTTTTATCATGGATTAATTGTTTATTGCTGAAAATTGAAGTTGAAGCGTAAATCTTTATTTTCTGAAAGTTTGCTTGACGAAGATGCTCGTTGACAATTTCGGCCAATTTATTTTCGGCCCATCAACCAAATTTTTAGATCGTCCAACGGAAAATCATGTTTTGGCAATTAATTTTCTGAGATGGATTAATAGTAGATAGCTGAAAATAAAGTGTTATAGTTGTAATTATAAGCCATCAACGTCGTTTTTCGGTTGATCTATGAGCGTATAGACCGATCAGTAGACGAATAACATACTTAGTATAATCCGCTTCGCGGAATTATACAGTATGTTATTCGTCTACTGATCGGTCTATACGCTCATAGATCAACCGAAAAACGACGTTGATGACATATATGTTTGGCTATGTTCCAACTTAAATGTTGGCTTTGCAAATAAAACAATCAATCAAGAACAGCATCAGAACTAAAGTGTTCTATCTCCATATTTTCATTTATGTGGGAAATCGAGTTTAAAGTTTTGACCCCCCGTTTGACATGTTTTCTATTCTGTTTTGGAAGATAGTACACGAAGTCATTGGCAGAGGACCCTTTTGGATGTGATATATGTTGTATTAGTCTGAACTCGCCTGGTGTTTTCTTTGGCACTGAGCCAATCGACGAAAGTTGTAGATCGGACAATGGGGGTTCACAAAAAGGGCCAGCTATACGACCAAGAGCAATTTCATTGTCCAGTTTATGCTTAATTTATTTCTGATATTTCGTGGGCAGAAACCATATTATTTGAGGACTGAGAAGATCTTGGTCCAACAATGCTTAATGTGAAACCTTCGCGAAACCCAGTCATTAAATGTGCGATCTCCTCAACCTCATACCCTGCTATAGTAGATGGCCGAGCAGGTCATCGGGGCGACTTTTTGTTAGCCCCCCCCCCCCCCCCCCCCGCTGTCTGCTCCGAAAAGGCAGGTTATCGGTGTTGGTCGACATTCGGGGACAGAGAAGCCGTGTTGATCTCAGAATTTGCAACATGTGTGGGAATATCCATACGAAACGGAACATAACTGGCCAGCATGAAATTTATAGCAAAAAGAGTTGCGAGTTTCGTAAGGAAATATACTATTAGGAGTAGAATTAAACCGAGGACGGTTGCCGCTCTGAACACCATTAAACATCGCATTTACAGATCACAATTTATCTTATCCCATCGGAGGTTGTGGTTTCCCTGACGCAAATGGCGAAACTTTTCATCATAGTGTAACTAATTGTGACATCGCCGCACCGTATGTGCACCTGCTATTGGATGGGGCAACGCTCTCTGATGGGAATGTGTTTGCCTTTGGGCATGAACAATTTCGAATGCTGTCAACCAGTTATGAATATTGTTGATTGATTTTACTGACTTTGCCGTGGGCATCACCAGCAGTGGCTGTGAACCGTGCGGCAAACTGTCCGTTTGCGGCATGGTATTACTATGGATGCCATGCACAGGTTCAGGAGCTGAGATCATTTGTGCGAAATTAGTAAAATTGTTCGTCCAAATTTGTTTTTTTTATGATATTTTTATTCAGACAAAATTGTAATTTTGACAATGTATTGAATATACATACAAATGGCATTATACAGTTGTCGCCCGCTGTCGAGGGAGACATTGAGATTTGTCAACCGCTCGAGAACGGAATGTCTCCCGATGAGCGCAGCTCCGATGGAGACATTCCGTTCTCGAGCGGGTGACAAATCTCGATGTCTCCCGAGAAGAAGGGCAACAACTGTTTTGTTATCCGATTATACCACAGAAAAAATCCTTGCCATCTACACGCACGATGTTGCATTGAGTCACGAGTGCTTTCTATTATATGTATATTTTTAGTAACTACTTATCGTCCTATAGGATTTATGTTTCATAAATGATAAGTCAATTCGTTAAGCGTTTGATAATCAGCGTGTATTTGCGATAATTTTGGTGGTTAAATCGTCAATATATGTCCATGCAATGTAAACCAATAAGCCATATAGGTATGTTACGCCTTCTGCAATGTGGTATATTCAATGTCGTCTTGTGCGCGGAATTCACTCGCGATGTTCTTTTCGTAACTGTCGTCCCCGAAAGCTATTGGGAAGTTGTCGATTTCATTAATGTACATTCATATGTGTCAGTGCTCCCAAGTACATGGTGATCCTCTCACAAAATACTTCTATGATCACATTGCATACATCTCGGAGCGGTCTGATAGCATGGATAAGCGTACAGTACTATTCATTCGCGACAAACGTGTACATTACGTTGTCCACCAGCAAACATTTATAACCAACCAACCTCAAGGGATCCACTCTTTCAATCTTGCACCATAATGTCGACATGAACATATTGAATCACCGAGATGTTTCGATTAAAAAAAGTACATAATAACCCTTGTCCGATAAAAGTGTCAACTTAAAAGTTCGAATATTAGTGTTCACTAAATATATGCAAATTAGCAAACACCACAACTGGCGTGTTTTGCGAATCCGTGGGGGATATAAGCTTTATGATTTTAGTACGTCGCAGTGATGTGAAATAGATTAATTACTACAGTGTGTGTTTGGAGATATTTTCGCAATATAACATCAGGCGGGCGACAAAAACAATGTCTCCCTGCTCAGCGGGCGACATGACATGGGCTAATCAGAAAGGGTGGAAAATAGGGAGGAGGGTAACAAATACTATTGTTATTTCCTTCTGTCTGTTTTTCTTTGTGTGGGGTGGGTGGTGTGGGTGGGCTATATGGAACACCTAGGAATTAGTATTAATTTGTGATATTAAGGGCTTGATTTATTATTTGTTGGTTGCATGCAGAGTCGTGATAAATATATGTGGATTTAAAAATAATATATATTGTTATTATGTATGTATATGTTTGTATATAAAAAGTCAATGATTTAGAAACGAACAGCAAATGCAGACTTAAAGGGTCATTATGTATACTAACTGCAACATTAATCATTATTGGTATCGTAAAATATCCATATAAACATGAAACTATTTAATCAAATATTCTAAATATGACCAGCGATGTTTGAATTGGTTATGTCGACCTTGGTTATAGTAACAAACCCGTTCGGCTTGATAATATGAGCATAATTTTCTTTTTAAACAAATAATGGTCGGTATGTTGCTATTCAACTTTGATCTGTAGATATGATATCTGATAAATATTAATAGGGACAAATTGACTGGCGAAGCTTCTCGTTGACCACCCGTGTGGATCGGTGTGCTGCTTGACACGAAGCCTGTACCTTGTCCGCTCTGTGGATGTGCGCGTCAGTAGTATACGTGGCGCTATTAGGTCAATTCTATCGATTTTTGCCCCCTTTGTTTCATCCTATTGAGGGCCAATGGTAGGGGTTTATTATGGGTCCTTATTGTATTAGAGCCCCTCCTTTTCCTTCTCACTTATATGATAGGTAGAATGAATTAATGAAGCCCCTCCTTTTCGTTCTTAATTATTTGATAGGTTTTAATTAAAGTCGCTTTAATTATATGATAGGGTGTTGAAACTCCTCCTTATTGGATCCAACAATGGGCACCAGAATTGTCAGCAAGCCTAGTGCACCTTTTGAGAACAATGGAATCGTGCAGGTGTTTGGACCACGCTATCCTGGAACAATGGAATAGTGCACCTGGTTAGACCACGTGCTGACGCCTTGTTAATAATCCCGCCACAATTTTTCCCTCGTGTATCTGAGGCGCGCGAATCGTAAACATTAGTTTGTCCACGCAGTGTGTATTGTGAGTCAAGGCCCTCACCACTGTATTCGAAAGCAACCACTAATAAATATGGTGGCCATTGTTGGGTCGAATATGGAGCATTCGTTGTCAATATAGCTCTGATGTGGTAAAAATAAAGAGAATGTGTCTCACTTCGGTGTGAAAAATAAAAAGAAAACGAGAGCTTTCCGTTGAATGGCAACAAGCCATATTGCCGACTGAAAAGTTACCCATAATTCTCCTGTGGTTAAGTCGATTATTTAGGGCAATACTGTACATCCATTGTGTCAAAATCCTGTTGACCTCCATGTATAATCTATCCAGTTTACAGAGTGTGAAATATATACTAAAATGCACTTAAAACTTTTCTCAAATACATCATTTCTAAAACGTCTATTAGAGGTTTATGAAACGTCCATTTCCACCAATAAACCGGATGCCAAATCACGTTTTTGCAGAGTGCGAAATATATACTAAAATGCACTTAAAACTTTTCTGAAATACATCATTTCTAAAACGTCTATTAGAGGTTTATGAAACGTCCATTTCCACCAATGAACCGGATGCCAAATCACGTTTTTACAGAGTGCGAAATATATACTAAAATGCACTTAAAACTTTTCTCAAATACGTCATTTCTAAAACGTCTATTAGAGGTTTATGAAACGTCCATTTCCACCAATGAACCGGATGCCAAATCACGTTTTTGCAGAGTGCGAAATATATTGTGAGTCAATGCCCCCACAAAAAATTAGCTGTATACAATACTATTACATTGGATTTTGGCCCACTACAAATATAACTTTGTCTAGCCCTTTTGTCCTACGATGGGCCCATTTTATGGCCTTATTCGGGGGTCTTATGTATATCTATTTCTCAGGCCCTGAAAAAGAGGATGACCAACAAGGGCCATTTTTATGGAGTTTAGTAATCATATTTCAGTAAACTTTCGTACCCGTAATCGCTGGTTGAATGCTAGCTACATTTGCTGGTTGACCATTAGCTGCGTTCGATGGTTGAATATTAGCAGTTTTGTCTGGTTGAATGTTAGCTGCGTTTTCTGGTTGAATGTTCCCCCTCACACACCCTCACACGTGAACAACACATGTATATGATGAATGTGTAATTGCTATAATTATTGAAATTCTCTTAAATCTCGTTTGCTTTCCAAAATGTCAATTAACAAACATAATCATACATGGGTTGTGTGTATATATATGACCATTTCACTCCCGCCCAACAGTATGTTTAAATATCATATAAAATTCGAGCCTTCCGGAGGTTAAATGAATCACAAATCGCGCGTTCTTAGAATATGAAAACCGAGCAATCTGGAAATAATTATATTCAAAAGTGTATCTGTTTTATCAGACAACATGTCATTTGGCAAACATCTAGCGTATATTCAATAGACGCTATTATATACAGTTGCATTTACTATATAAAGTTTATCATAAAGAAACAGCGTGAACAGTTCTGCTTTCATCTAATTCATTTGAAATTTTTACTCAATGCGCGTCAATCAATTGGACAATCGATAATAGATTTGACATATGCACTCTGTGTAAACAAATTGAAGTTATCTCCACCTGTCCCGTCTGACATTGTACATTCGATGCAACAATGTATGAATGGAGTTATTGATTCGTTATTCACTTCATAAATGGTTCATATAGCGCACTAATATACTTGTGGACACTTACATTAAAGGTACACGTCACTTTAACCTAATTCAGCGTATCCATCGATATAAACGCTCTTTATTTTCAAAAAGTGTCTGAATCTCTATCGTTTACTAAAGTTATGTTTAAAATTAAGCATTTAAACCTAATGTAACTATAAATAATAAATAAAAAACGCTCTTTATTTTCAAAATTGTCTGAATTTTGATATTGATTTTAGCAATATGCATGCTTTCATTCATATGAAATTGCCATCATGGACGTTAAATGAAAACATCTCTTAGCATATTAGCCTTAAAGTTATACGCCACGCGTACATTCGATGCACACATTACATATATGGTTGAACATATCAACCATAGTAAGCTCATTTAAACAAAATGGTATTCAATTTAAACGCAGGTTCATTCGATGCAGCAATGTATGAATGTAGGGTTTTGCTTTGTCATTACTCCAGAAATGGTTCAGACGATACACTACATTTTGTTCACATACCTTAAAGGTACCCGTCATTTAAACCTAATTATTTATTAATAAAACGCTCTTTATTTTCAAAATTATCTGAAGGTCCCATCGTTTTGTAAGTTATACGTCGCATGTTCATTCAACGTAATCCTGTACGAAATGAAGGTAATCGTTGTGTTATTCACTTCATAAAATACGTCATACGATGGACCACATTTGGGTCACGTGCCTTAAAGGTACACGTCACTTTCGGAAATTATATAATCAGCTAATACATTACATATCTGGCTGGGCGTATCAACCGTATACAGTTCATTTAATTCATTGGGTCTTTCAAATTATACGTCACGTGTTCATTCGAGGTACTCATATAGGAAATGAAGGTATTGATTGTTATTCACTTCATAAATGGCTCCCAGTTCCTAATAGCGACTATTATACATTAAAGGTACACCTCATTTAAATCTAATGCAGCGTGTCCATCAAAACAGACGCTCGTAGTATTGTAACCCGCGGTCGATTGTTTCGTTTCTGTTGATGATACGGTGTTATTTACTTTTTAAAAAAGCGCCATCACTCTTCACTTTGACTAATATGCAAGCGTTTGTATCATTTATAATGTCAAAATCTGGTCTAAAGCAGTCGTATTTGTTATATATAAGGCAAATTTCCTTTCAAATTATAACATATTAAAACTAAGCATAAATGTTATGTACTTGGAATATGATAGGTCTCCATGGCCTTATTTGGACATATAATCTAACCGAGCGATGTTCATTCTCTAATCGATTACGTGTCTATAGGATATTGAGGGTAGATTAAGCATACTAAGATCCAGGTAGACAGTCTATATTGCAGCCTAATTTTATGGGGCCTTTGTCTCTATGAACATATAGTCTTAATTTTGGGGCCCTTTGTCGTATTTCTATGGATCAATTGTCTGTGTAATTCTATGGACCTATTGTCTGAAATAAGGGGCCTTTGTCTGTGTAATTCTATGGACCTATTGTCTGAAATACGGGCCCTTTGTCGTATTTATATGGACCTATTGTCTGAAATACGGGGCCTCTGTCTGTGTAATTCTATGGATCTATTGTCTTAATTCTGGGACCCTTTGTCAGTGTAATTCTATGGATCTGTTGTCTTAAATACGGGCCCTTTGTCAGTGTAATTCTATGGATCTGTTGTCTTAAATACGGGACCATTTGTCAGTGTAGTTCTATGGATCTGTTGTCTTAAATACGGGACCATTTGTCTGTATATTTCTATGGATCTATTGTCTGAAATACGGAGCCTTTGTGTATTTCTATGGACCTATTGTCTGAAATACGGGGCCTCTGTCTGTGTAATTCTATGGATCTATTGTCTTAATTCTGGGACCTTTGTCAGTGTAATTCTATGGATCTGTTGTCTTAAATACGGGACCATTTGTCTGTATATTTCTATGGATCTATTGTCTGAAATACAGGGTCTTTGTCTGTGTAATTATATGAACATATAGTCTTACAAAACATTTTGTTCTGTTCATAAACCACACGGTAAGCTATTTATAGATATGGGATAACAAGCGATTTTATGCCTAAAGAAGTAGGAACTGAGGTTCTGTATTCTTGTCACCAAGTATATGTAGTTTAAATCCTCTAAATATCGTCTGTTATACAGAAGAACAACTGACCATGTGACAGTCTCATGTCACAAAAGACCAATTATTGGGACACATTTCATTCCCCAAAAACGGTATATATAGGTGGGTATCAAACATTGGTCTGGAAAAGACATGGTATATGGACGTGGGTATTTACTAGATGTATTTTTTAAACGTTCATTTCATATACACGAACTCTTTATTGTTGTTCAACTTTTTAATTGGTAATCAATTATCGTATATACTTTTGTTTGGAGTGTTCATATACATCAATATACGAAACACAGCTTCTAATAAACTAGTCGATGGTTAAATCACCACAGCCAATATCCCCAATGGTAAGCTGTTTTTTAGCGCATGGGGTACATTCATGACTAAAGAAGAAGGAAATGAGGTAAATTATACTTTATTATTTGATCACTTAACACACAGAACAGGTTGTGCTGACTCGCTCTGTGTAACCTATTTCTAGTATGTAGTAGTATGTTCAGCAAACACAGGTAAGCGATGCCTACGATTGTAAGTGGTACTCGTCAGTGATCACTGAGTTAGATATGTGGTTCAGAACCAAGCTTTTTAGTTTTCAGTGTATAATCACAATAATTCCTGATTATTCCCAAGGTCCAAATGAGTTCACTATCTAGTTCTGAAATAGTTTTAGTTGTGTTTATAATGTAATCCAATACTAGTTGTTCATTAAACATCTTTTCAATCGTGAAAATTTCACAAGGTTCTGGGAGAATGATGTAACCGCATATTGATGTTTCTTCTTCGAATATCAGACTTCTTTCATTGAAAAACACGTCCTTGTAAACAGAAATTCGAACAAAGTTATCTCCAACGAGTTCACGAATCCCACGTATATCGTTATTTTTAGCAATACCTCTAATTAGCCAACAGTCAGAGAACAGTTGATCCACAATATCTAGTAAGAAATCTGTTTCAAATTCTGTTCTCTCCAACAAAGATTCCAATCTATCTCTACCATCAACAAAATGTCCTTCCAAAATTAACTTTATTATTAGCTTCTCCTCCCTTCGAAACCAAGTTTGCTGTAATTCATTCTTGATTTCTTCACATAGTGTTGATGAGTTAACTAAAGCTTTGTACACTTTCTGACGCATTTCTGCTGGTAGCATATCAATTACCTCCATAAGTCCTTACGAAACACTCTGTTTATTCGAGGTAATCCACTACAACACGGGGTATTGATCGTGAGTTTCTCACAAAATTAGCATCAGTGTTATACAATCGGTGCTCATACTATACATAGCGTTCACACTCTAAAGACGTTCGGAAAAGTATTTATTTCTTATTATACTATGTATAACAACCAATCAAAACCCGTCGTTCAATTTAACTATACACGGACAAGCGGTATGATAACAACCGTACAACAACTTGATGTATACTAGTCATATTTCATATTATTATTCTAAAATCTCCATTACATGGAGTGAAATAAAGAGCGTATATGATGCAGACTGGTGTATAAATACTTAGTTATTTCTTTTTTTATCAATTATATGTATTGTAACTCCTATAAATATAGTCTGTTATACCGAGTAAACATGTACCACGTGGAAGTCTCACGATAGGCATACTATGTGAAAACATGTGCATATCACATATTCTTTTTACCGTTCATTCGTACGTAATCCAACCTCTCTGTCAATACACAGGCATCAGACCATTGGTGTGGAAAAGACCTACTATGTGAATGCGTGTATTTACTTGATGTATACTAGGCCATTCATATTATTACTCTGAAATCTCCATTGCATGGAGCAAAATAAAGAGCGTGTATGACGTAGACTGGTGTATAAATGCTTAGTGATTTCTTTCCATCAATTATATGTATTGTAACTCCCATAAATATTGTCTGTTATACAGAGTAACCATGTACAACGTGACAGTTTCACGATAGGTCTACTATGTGGAAGCATGTGTATATCACATATGTGTTTTGCAATTCATTCGTATATAATCCAAGCTCTCTGTTAATACAGAGGCGTCAACACATTGGTGTGTAACAGACCTACTATGTGGACGCGTCTATTTGCTTGATGTATACTGGTTCATTCATAGTATTACTCTAAAATCTCCATTACATGGAGCAAAATAAAGAGCGTATACGATGTATTCTTTTCATAAATTATATGTATTTTGACTCCTGTAAATAGTCTGTTATACAGATGAACCGTGTACCACGTGACGGTCTCGCAAAAGGTGTATACACATGTATTCAATGTATTCTTTAATAAGTCATTTCTCTATTATTCTCGTTCATTTTAGTAGTAATATTGGTAGAAATGTAGTCTGAAATCGTCTGTATAGCGTCATATAGCTTTATTGGTGAATACGTCCATATTTCTTAAAGTACAGTACATATTCATAATGTCAGGCATTATCAGCCAACTATTTATAGAAATACCTGTTATATGAGATCATATCGTAGCTGAATCTGGGATGCGACCTACCTCAACGGCGAAGTGCGCTCAAATGAAGTTACACATATTATATGAGCCATTATATGGATCGATGAGGTGTTATCTCGGTTTGTCCGTACAATATTATATTATATAGTAAACTACACCCCTACCTATTACGTATACCAAGCGAGCGAAACAAACATGACATATCGAATATGTATATATAGTGATGAATCTATGCCTGGTCTCGCAGACAAATGTTCATATTTAGAGTAAATACATATGTGTATCCTTTAATGTAATGTCAGCAAATGTATAGAAACGCAGCGTTCAAAATAGTAAAAAGTATACATTTTTTACTTAAAATTTCATTGTTTATGGTTAATTTCCTGTTATGAAACGTGTCATTTTATAAACGCGTAATACGCAAAAAAAAAAACACCTGTTTGACAAAACTTTTAAATGCTATTATGACTATATTTGGCGAATAAAAAAGGGGCTATTTGACGTAGTACAACAACGCGAAATGACTACTTTTTTAAACGCGAATTTGAAACAAAACTAATATACAAAAGAATTTTAAACTAAATAATAAGTTTGGTTGATGTATTTTCTCACAAAGAAGCGCTCGTATACGATGTAGCGGTATGTTACAGAGTTATCGTTCTTTTCGAGGCTAAAAAAAAAGCGCAGACCGGGCCCCTCCCTCTCCCCCCGTTTTAAAAGGGGCGGGGTTAAGGGGAGCGATCGCGCGTCACGAAAAAATGTCATCCGTATTTTACACATAACCCTTCTACATATTTACCACAATTCTACTTTTTACCCTTACCCAATATAACCCCTCCCCTTCCGAACTTCTTAGCCATCATCTTGATGCTACTCTGTGCATCATTCATGTTCTTTGCCCTATGTCCCTGTCATGTCCTATAAGTTTACACCATTCTGCATGTGTTCTCCTTTTTACTACTGTATCCTTAATACACAAACCCCAAAGTTCATACAAATATACGTAATACTTTCCAGTTATTCTCTGCTTCATGTTTACTCTTTTGTCGCGTTACATCCCCCTATGTTTTAGACCAACTGCTTACACCTAAATTATATATATATATATATATGTCCCTTTTTACCCATCTCGTTCCCTCTTCACCCCAGTTGATATGATTTAGTTATACTTTTACCCATATGACCCTCTTTTCTCACACCTTTGCTTTCCTCTACTTGATGCCATTTTATTTTCTATACCATTTTAAGCCCCTTGCCGGCTCTTACCCTTCTAATTACTGTCTACAATCATAGTTACCCCTCTCCTTCCAAAGCAAAACCCCCACATTTCATATGATTTAGATATATACTCAATGATTATTCTTATCTCATCTACTTTAATTATGTACATGTCACCCACCCAGCTCTCCGCTATACACCTCTATTCATTTTACCCAATAGCCCATTTACCTATACCTTTATCCACATAACCACCTTTCATTTTTTTTACCTTCCCCTTTTGTACCTAAACACTTTGTTCTTCCCACAACAATCCCAATGTTTTCCCAGGAAGTAATGCTTACTACTCAATATTTTCTCCAAATTATACCATTCTGCTCCCATTTACTCGCCTCTCACTCTCCCCATCGCCTACCCCTTTTTACACATGTATAAACCTCTGTAGAGTGGCTTTTCTTACCCTCCTATACTCTCCGATATACACCTCTATACACTCTCCCACTGCTACTTTACCCTTTTTCCCATAAGCACCTTTCATTTTTTTCATGTCTCCCTTTTCCCATTTTATACAACTCTTATTTTACCTCTGTTCTTCCCACACCAAACCCAATGTTTTCCTAAGAAAGTAATGCTTACACCTTAATGTTTTCTCCAAATTATACCCTTCTGCTCCAATTTCCTGCCTCTCGCTCTCCTCATCTCCTTCCCCTTTGTGTACCATATACATGTATAAACCTATATTGAGTGGCTTTTCCTAGCCTCCTAAGCTCTTCACTATATGTTAATTCATATATTAAAAACCATGAACAGTGTACACTACCTAATCCATTATCATCTCCAATTAATACACGGTCATATCATCCCATCCCTATTTCCCACACTGCATTATCCCTCATAATGTGTCGTTTCCCCCATCCATTTCCTCTGACTTATACTTTTCTTCTATGACATTTTTTCGTGACGCGCGATCGCTCCCCTTAACCCCGCCCTTTTAAAACGGGGGGAGAGGGAGGGGCCCGGTCTGCGCTTTTTTTTTAGCCTCGAAAAGAACGATAACTCTGTAACATACCGCTACATCGTATACGAGCGCTTCTTTGTGAGAAAATACATCAACCAAACTTATTATTTAGTTTAAAATTCTTTTGTATATTAGTTTTGTTTCAAATTCGCGTTTAAAAAAGTAGTCATTTCGCGTTGTTGTACTACGTCAAATAGCCCCTTTTTTATTCGCCAAATATAGTCATAATAGCATTTAAAAGTTTTGTCAAACAGGTGGTTTTTTTTTTGCGTATTACGCGTTTATAAAATGACACGTTTCATAACAGGAAATTAACCATAAACAATGAAATTTTAAGTAAAAAATGTATACTTTTTACTATTTTGAACGCTGCGTTTCTATACATTTGCTGACATTACATTAAAGGATACACATATGTATTTACTCTAAATATGAACATTTGTCTGCGAGACCAGGCATAGATTCATCACTATATATACATAGTCGATATGTCATGTTTGTTTCGCTCGCTTGGTATACGTAATAGGTAGGGGTGTAGTTTACTATATAATATAATATTGTACGGACAAACCGAGATAACACCTCATCGATCCATATAATGGCTCATATAATATGTGTAACTTCATTTGAGCGCACTTCGCCGTTGAGGTAGGTCGCATCCCAGATTCAGCTACGATATGATCTCATATAACAGGTATTTCTATAAATAGTTGGCTGATAATGCCTGACATTATGAATATGTACTGTACTTTAAGAAATATGGACGTATTCACCAATAAAGCTATATGACGCTATACAGACGATTTCAGACTACATTTCTACCAATATTACTACTAAAATGAACGAGAATAATAGAGAAATGACTTATTAAAGAATACATTGAATACATGTGTATACACCTTTTGCGAGACCGTCACGTGGTACACGGTTCATCTGTATAACAGACTATTTACAGGAGTCAAAATACATATAATTTATGAAAAGAATACATCGTATACGCTCTTTATTTTGCTCCATGTAATGGAGATTTTAGAGTAATACTATGAATGAACCAGTACACATCAAGCAAATAGACGCGTCCACATAGTAGGTCTGTTACACACCAATGTGTTGACGCCTCTGTATTAACAGAGAGCTTGGATTATATACGAATGAATTGCAAAACACATATGTGATATACACATGCTTCCACATAGTAGACCTATCGTGAAACTGTCACGTTGTACATGGTTACTCTGTATAACAGACAATATTTATGGGAGTTACAATACATATAATTGATGGAAAGAAATCACTAAGCATTTATACACCAGTCTACGTCATACACGCTCTTTATTTTGCTCCATGCAATGGAGATTTCAGAGTAATAATATGAATGGCCTAGTATACATCAAGTAAATACACGCATTCACATAGTAGGTCTTTTCCACACCAATGGTCTGATGCTTGTGTATTGACAGAGAGGTTGGATTACGTACGAATGAACGGTAAAAAGAATATGTGATATGGAAATGTTTTCACATAGTATGCCTATCGTGAGACTTCCACGTGGTACATGTTTACTCGGTATAACAGACTATATTTATAGGAGTTACAATACATATAATTGATAAAAAAAAGAAATAACTAAGTATTTATACACCAGTCTGCATCATATACGCTCTTTATTTCACTCCATGTAATGGAGATTTTAGAATAATAATATGAAATATGACTAGTATACATCAAGTTGTTGTACGGTTGTTATCATACCGCTTGTCCGTGTATAGTTAAATTGAACGACGGGTTTTGATTGGTTGTTATACATAGTATAATAAGAAATAAATACTTTTCCGAACGTCTTTAGAGTGTGAACGCTATGTATAGTATGAGCACCGATTGTATAACACTGATGCTAATTTTGTGAGAAACTCACGATCAATACCCCGTGTTGTAGTGGATTACCTCGAATAAACAGAGTGTTTCGTAAGGACTTATGGAGGTAATTGATATGCTACCAGCAGAAATGCGTCAGAAAGTGTACAAAGCTTTAGTTAACTCATCAACACTATGTGAAGAAATCAAGAATGAATTACAGCAAACTTGGTTTCGAAGGGAGGAGAAGCTAATAATAAAGTTAATTTTGGAAGGACATTTTGTTGATGGTACAGATAGATTGGAATCTTTGTTGGAGAGAACAGAATTTGAAACAGATTTCTTACTAGATATTGTGGATCAACTGTTCTCTGACTGTTGGCTAATTAGAGGTATTGCTAAAAATAACGATATACGTGGGATTCGTGAACTCGTTGGAGATAACTTTGTTCGAATTTCTGTTTACAAGGACGTGTTTTTCAATGAAAGAAGTCTGATATTCGAAGAAGAAACATCAATATGCGGTTACATCATTCTCCCAGAACCTTGTGAAATTTTCACGATTGAAAAGATGTTTAATGAACAACTAGTATTGGATTACATTATAAACACAACTAAAACTATTTCAGAACTAGATAGTGAACTCATTTGGACCTTGGGAATAATCAGGAATTATGGTGATTATACACTGAAAACTAAAAAGCTTGGTTCTGAACCACATATCTAACTCAGTGATCACTGACGAGTACCACTTACAACCGTAGGCATCGCTTACCTGTGTTTGCTGAACATACTACTACATACTAGAAATATGTTACACAGAGCGAGTCAGCACAACCTGTTCTGTGTGTTAAGTGATCAAATAATAAAGTATAATTTACCTCATTTCCTTCTTCTTTAGTCATGAATGTACCCCATGCGCTAAAAAACAGCTTACCATTGGGGATATTGGCTGTGGTGATTTAACCATCGACTAGTTTATTAGAAGCTGTGTTTCGTATATTGATGTATATGAACACTCCAAACAAAAGTATATACGATAATTGATTACCAATTAAAAAGTTGAACAACAATAAAGAGTTCGTGTATATGAAATGAACGTTTAAAAAATACATCTAGTAAATACCCACGTCCATATACCATGTCTTTTCCAGACCAATGTTTGATACCCACCTATATATACCGTTTTTGGGGAATGAAATGTGTCCCAATAATTGGTCTTTTGTGACATGAGACTGTCACATGGTCAGTTGTTCTTCTGTATAACAGACGATATTTAGAGGATTTAAACTACATATACTTGGTGACAAGAATACAGAACCTCAGTTCCTACTTCTTTAGGCATAAAATCGCTTGTTATCCCATATCTATAAATAGCTTACCGTGTGGTTTATGAACAGAACAAAATGTTTTGTAAGACTATATGTTCATATAATTACACAGACAAAGACCCTGTATTTCAGACAATAGATCCATAGAAATATACAGACAAATGGTCCCGTATTTAAGACAACAGATCCATAGAATTACACTGACAAAGGTCCCAGAATTAAGACAATAGATCCATAGAATTACACAGACAGAGGCCCCGTATTTCAGACAATAGGTCCATAGAAATACACAAAGGCTCCGTATTTCAGACAATAGATCCATAGAAATATACAGACAAATGGTCCCGTATTTAAGACAACAGATCCATAGAATTACACTGACAAATGGTCCCGTATTTAAGACAACAGATCCATAGAATTACACTGACAAAGGGCCCGTATTTAAGACAACAGATCCATAGAATTACACTGACAAAGGGTCCCAGAATTAAGACAATAGATCCATAGAATTACACAGACAGAGGCCCCGTATTTCAGACAATAGGTCCATATAAATACGACAAATGGCCCGTATTTCAGACAATAGGTCCATAGAATTACACAGACAAAGGCCCCTTATTTCAGACAATAGGTCCATAGAATTACAAAGACAATTGATCCATAGAAATACGACAAAGGGCCCCAAAATTAAGACTATATGTTCATAGAGACAAAGGCCCCATAAAATTAGGCTGCAATATAGACTGTCTACCTGGATCTTAGTATGCTTAATCTACCCTCAATATCCTATAGACACGTAATCGATTAGAGAATGAACATCGCTCGGTTAGATTATATGTCCAAATAAGGCCATGGAGACCTATCATATTCCAAGTACATAACATTTATGCTTAGTTTTAATATGTTATAATTTGAAAGGAAATTTGCCTTATATATAACAAATACGACTGCTTTAGACCAGATTTTGACATTATAAATGATACAAACGCTTGCATATTAGTCAAAGTGAAGAGTGATGGCGCTTTTTTAAAAAGTAAATAACACCGTATCATCAACAGAAACGAAACAATCGACCGCGGGTTACAATACTACGAGCGTCTGTTTTGATGGACACGCTGCATTAGATTTAAATGAGGTGTACCTTTAATGTATAATAGTCGCTATTAGGAACTGGGAGCCATTTATGAAGTGAATAACAATCAATACCTTCATTTCCTATATGAGTACCTCGAATGAACACGTGACGTATAATTTGAAAGACCCAATGAATTAAATGAACTGTATACGGTTGATACGCCCAGCCAGATATGTAATGTATTAGCTGATTATATAATTTCCGAAAGTGACGTGTACCTTTAAGGCACGTGACCCAAATGTGGTCCATCGTATGACGTATTTTATGAAGTGAATAACACAACGATTACCTTCATTTCGTACAGGATTACGTTGAATGAACATGCGACGTATAACTTACAAAACGATGGGACCTTCAGATAATTTTGAAAATAAAGAGCGTTTTATTAATAAATAATTAGGTTTAAATGACGGGTACCTTTAAGGTATGTGAACAAAATGTAGTGTATCGTCTGAACCATTTCTGGAGTAATGACAAAGCAAAACCCTACATTCATACATTGCTGCATCGAATGAACCTGCGTTTAAATTGAATACCATTTTGTTTAAATGAGCTTACTATGGTTGATATGTTCAACCATATATGTAATGTGTGCATCGAATGTACGCGTGGCGTATAACTTTAAGGCTAATATGCTAAGAGATGTTTTCATTTAACGTCCATGATGGCAATTTCATATGAATGAAAGCATGCATATTGCTAAAATCAATATCAAAATTCAGACAATTTTGAAAATAAAGAGCGTTTTTTATTTATTATTTATAGTTACATTAGGTTTAAATGCTTAATTTTAAACATAACTTTAGTAAACGATAGAGATTCAGACACTTTTTGAAAATAAAGAGCGTTTATATCGATGGATACGCTGAATTAGGTTAAAGTGACGTGTACCTTTAATGTAAGTGTCCACAAGTATATTAGTGCGCTATATGAACCATTTATGAAGTGAATAACGAATCAATAACTCCATTCATACATTGTTGCATCGAATGTACAATGTCAGACGGGACAGGTGGAGATAACTTCAATTTGTTTACACAGAGTGCATATGTCAAATCTATTATCGATTGTCCAATTGATTGACGCGCATTGAGTAAAAATTTCAAATGAATTAGATGAAAGCAGAACTGTTCACGCTGTTTCTTTATGATAAACTTTATATAGTAAATGCAACTGTATATAATAGCGTCTATTGAATATACGCTAGATGTTTGCCAAATGACATGTTGTCTGATAAAACAGATACACTTTTGAATATAATTATTTCCAGATTGCTCGGTTTTCATATTCTAAGAACGCGCGATTTGTGATTCATTTAACCTCCGGAAGGCTCGAATTTTATATGATATTTAAACATACTGTTGGGCGGGAGTGAAATGGTCATATATATACACACAACCCATGTATGATTATGTTTGTTAATTGACATTTTGGAAAGCAAACGAGATTTAAGAGAATTTCAATAATTATAGCAATTACACATTCATCATATACATGTGTTGTTCACGTGTGAGGGTGTGTGAGGGGGAACATTCAACCAGAAAACGCAGCTAACATTCAACCAGACAAAACTGCTAATATTCAACCATCGAACGCAGCTAATGGTCAACCAGCAAATGTAGCTAGCATTCAACCAGCGATTACGGGTACGAAAGTTTACTGAAATATGATTACTAAACTCCATAAAAATGGCCCTTGTTGGTCATCCTCTTTTTCAGGGCCTGAGAAATAGATATACATAAGACCCCCGAATAAGGCCATAAAATGGGCCCATCGTAGGACAAAAGGGCTAGACAAAGTTATATTTGTAGTGGGCCAAAATCCAATGTAATAGTATTGTATACAGCTAATTTTTTGTGGGGGCATTGACTCACAATATATTTCGCACTCTGCAAAAACGTGATTTGGCATCCGGTTCATTGGTGGAAATGGACGTTTCATAAACCTCTAATAGACGTTTTAGAAATGACGTATTTGAGAAAAGTTTTAAGTGCATTTTAGTATATATTTCGCACTCTGTAAAAACGTGATTTGGCATCCGGTTCATTGGTGGAAATGGACGTTTCATAAACCTCTAATAGACGTTTTAGAAATGATGTATTTCAGAAAAGTTTTAAGTGCATTTTAGTATATATTTCGCACTCTGCAAAAACGTGATTTGGCATCCGGTTTATTGGTGGAAATGGACGTTTCATAAACCTCTAATAGACGTTTTAGAAATGATGTATTTGAGAAAAGTTTTAAGTGCATTTTAGTATATATTTCACACTCTGTAAACTGGATAGATTATACATGGAGGTCAATAGGATTTTGACACAATGGATGTACAGTATTGCCCTAAATAATCGACTTAACCACAGGAGAATTATGGGTAACTTTTCAGTCGGCAATATGGCTTGTTGCCATTCAACGGAAAGCTCTCGTTTTCTTTTTATTTTTCACACCGAAGTGAGACACATTCTCTTTATTTTTACCACATCAGAGCTATATTGACAACGAATGCTCCATATTCGACCCAACAATGGCCACCATATTTATTAGTGGTTGCTTTCGAATACAGTGGTGAGGGCCTTGACTCACAATACACACTGCGTGGACAAACTAATGTTTACGATTCGCGCGCCTCAGATACACGAGGGAAAAATTGTGGCGGGATTATTAACAAGGCGTCAGCACGTGGTCTAACCAGGTGCACTATTCCATTGTTCCAGGATAGCGTGGTCCAAACACCTGCACGATTCCATTGTTCTCAAAAGGTGCACTAGGCTTGCTGACAATTCTGGTGCCCATTGTTGGATCCAATAAGGAGGAGTTTCAACACCCTATCATATAATTAAAGCGACTTTAATTAAAACCTATCAAATAATTAAGAACGAAAAGGAGGGGCTTCATTAATTCATTCTACCTATCATATAAGTGAGAAGGAAAAGGAGGGGCTCTAATACAATAAGGACCCATAATAAACCCCTACCATTGGCCCTCAATAGGATGAAACAAAGGGGGCAAAAATCGATAGAATTGACCTAATAGCGCCACGTATACTACTCGCGTCCGCGCCAACGAAACCGGTTTATGAGCTATGGACGTTGGTCCAAAACCGGGTTAGGGGTTATTTCGGCTTATGAGCTTAAGCCCCAAAGCCGTTTTGTCCATGCCAAAATATGCAGTCTTCAAAGTGTACTAATTCATTTAAAAACAACATGAAAAAAACTCTAAAACTTGGACCCCCCCCCCCCCCCCCCCCCTAGTGTCCATTTTGTCTAAATGGTGTCAATCTTTTAGGGCTTGGGTTGCTCATCTCCTAAGCCTTTGTCCACATTGATGACCCTTTAACATTGACACAAAATACTTCATAATTCCTTCAAGTTAACGACTTAAATGTTCAACTGGCTATGGGAATTAGTTGCTAATTGTGGCTCTTTGGACGAGTTTCCCCATAAATTTTTAATTTCACGATTAACTTCGATTTTATAAGCAACGTGAATTTTGTTACTTATTCCTTATTCGCAAAATGTCGGAAAGTGTGGCAATTGGCCCCAAATTCGTAAGTGGCCAGGTGGGCGGAGCATTTTGGGCCGAATTTTTTTTGGGTCGAGTTCGTAAAAGTGGTTCAAAAAGTGTCCGACCTGTGCTCGGTCCGATTTTTTGGGGAAAATGTGGCAAATGACGCCAAATTCTCAAGTGGCCAGCTGGGCGGTAAATTTTGGGTCGAAAATATTTTGGGTCGAGTTCGTAAAAGTGGTCCGAAAAAGTGTTCGACCTGTGCTCGGTCCGATTTTTTTGGGAAAATGTGGCAAATGACCACGGCAACGTACTTATTGAAAAATAACAAAAATTTGGGCTTAAAAAATTTGGGTCGAAAAGTCCGAAATGCCTCGAAATTAGGCAAAGTCTAAAAAATGAAGCGAAAATGTCCCCAATGGGTGCAAATTCTCAAGTGGCCAGCTGGGCGGAACATTTTGGGTCGAGTTCGTAAAAGTGGTCCGAAAAAGTGTCCGACCGGTGCTCGGTCCGATTTTTTGGGGAAAATGTGGCAAATGACCACGGCAACGTACTTAGTGAAAAGTAACACAAATTTGGGCCGAAAATATTTGGGTCGAAAAGTCCGAAATTAGGCAAAGTCTAAAAAATGTGGCAAATGACGCCAAATTCTCAAGTGGCCAGCTGGGCGGTAAATTTTGGGTCGAAAATGTGGCAAATGACGCCAAATTCTCAAGTGGCCTGCTGGGATCCAAATCGACCTGTTCCAGAAAAGTTTGTTTTCACTTTTAAAAAAAAGCTCCATTATTTCAACCTAAACTTTTGGACTTAGAAATTATTTTTTTCTCAGTCAAGTGAAAAGAGATCTTCAAAAAAAATACGCTTATATATATAAGATATATTATCTATATATACGCACAAAGGGTCTCTCTCCCCATATAATCGTATTACAAAATGAACATAAAATACAATTACACACACATGGCAATTACACACACATGGCAATTCAGATGTATAACATCATTTCACCTATAACAATATATGATATAATCTTGAGTGTGACCAAAACGGTGGATATTTCACTTTATGGGGGGGGGTTCGTCTCGATAGATATGGGAGGAATATAGCAATCAGCATGTCCGTCCGTGCGTCCCGATAAATTTACAAAAGTGTAAACACTGGGTTATTTCCTTCGTATCTGCTCAAGGAGTAATGATGTATATCAGTGTCTGTCGGGCGTCAAATATGTATCGTGCAGTTGAATTATTCCACTCACAAATCACTCAACTCCATATATAAACCACCGTCATCGTACAGTACCTGACAAACTTTACAATACATTTATGTCCGTAAATCACAAATCGGCTCTTGTCTGGATTTGAATGGGCTATATTCGTATTTGTTGGACGACATATGTGACCCAGTTCGCCATAACATTAACAAGCTGAGCATCATGATGTACATATGCTGCGATGTAAGGAGTACATGTAGTATTTTGTATATATTTATTGGATATATAATGGGATATACAGTAGACATGTATATACTCTCCAAGCCACCAATAAATTCAAGGGTTGGCACACTACTGCCATATGCTGAGTATATATGGACACACTATACACCAGGATGAATAAACCGAGGATTTTTTTTATAAGTCCAGTCCTATTATTTTTTATCGCATATTCCGAATGGGAAGAGTGATTAGGACCCGAATATACATCTTAAAAGTTCTGTCTCTGATGCCTTTCCGCTATACTGGGAAAGGAAAATTGCACCTATTCTTCCCGCCAAATCCAAACGGCTAATTAAAGAGCAAGGTAATGCCGTAGCAGGTACATTGGGATATTCTATGCACGCCTCCAAAGTTTGACCGCTATATTTTAAAGTAACCTACCCATGTCGCGATTCAACATACTGCATAATCACCAGTATGGTTTCCGCAAAGATCACTCAACTATTCACCCTTTGCTACACCTCTTACACTCTGTTGTAGAAAATAATGATAAGCCAACGAAAGATTCAACACTTGCGATTTTTATAGACTTATCAAAAGCATTCGACACCATCAATCATGATCTATTACTTAGAAAACTTGAATACTACGGTATTAGGGGGGTTTCTAACAACTGGTTCAAAAGCTATTTAAATGAACGGCAACAGTACGTAGAAATAATGGGTGAAAAATCAAATATACAAAACATTTTATGTGGTGTACCTCAGGGATCTATACTTGGACCCATGCTCTTTTTACTATATGTTAATGACATGCCCAACTGTACGTCACTCAACATGTTGTCATTCGCGGATGACACAACTCTATATATTTCTGGCAATGATGGTAATACCATACAAAAAGCAGTGAACATCGAGTTAGAAAAATTATCAACTTGGTGCTGCTGTAACAGACTTTCGATCAACACATCAAAAAGCAAATATATGCTACTTCACCCACCAATGAATGACAATAAGTGGTCGCGATTGAAGGTAAAATTAAACAATAAGCAACTCATTAGAGTTGGTAATAGGTGTCAAGAAACTTCTTTAAAATTCCTGGGCATTTACATAGATGAAAACCTTACTTTTAAAACTCATATCTCATATGTTGCTGTCCGCCATACACGATACAGTGGGAATCCCCAGGGTCCTCAATTACGTCTCACGCTTTCTCGCAAATAACAGTTTCCATCAAAATAGATAATGAAGTGAGGCATCAGGCTATCATACAGCCACCCACAGTCGTAAACACTCGTATCTTTCATACAGCTGGGGATTGTTTTCTTAAATAAGTGTGCATAACTTAATACAAATATGAATAAATGAACATATATTGAGAATTTTCGCGACGGCGACTTTAAATATTATTAGAAAGTGACAATGAGTGCTAACATGCGCTCTCAACTGCCCAGTGACTGCTGACTACTCAATAAGTTTATACATGCAGGCCATACAGGGTGGCTCAATGTTGTAGATTAGAAATGTATGCTTTGGCGTCTTGCCAGTATCGAGCCAGGCAGGTGGGGTAGCAGGTAAGTAAGTGTAAGCAGACCCCACACCACCCGCACTTGCAAGTAATTACAGGCTAATGACTGAAGCCAGCAAAAAAATATTGTTTTGGTTATCAATTTAGTCACAATTTTATTTATGTATTTGAATGTTTTGGATCACTGTTATTATCTGCAAAAGGGGAAAGCCAAACGTGGCATTAGTTTTGTGTTGTTGTTGTTGTCATAAAGATATCGACCAATAATTGTGATCTAGCAACTGGCGATATTGCCCTCAATAATACAGGTTGTGTGGTGGTATCCGAGCCATTAGGCAATTACTTGGAGGCACTAATCTCCATTTTAGTCCAACAAATATACATGTACATATATACACATGAGGAGTTGGTTGCCGGTAGTCAAATTTATGGATGTAGCACTCAATGTGCACAGCCTAAAGTTATCACTGATATACACTATGGATTGGCATACACGTAAGTATGCCATCCATGAAACATTAAATAAAATAACTTGAAATCAAACAACTGGCAAAATTGGCAGTTCAACTCCAAGAACAAACGCCAAAAAGTTGGCATGAAACTCACCAAAACAGATCAACATCGCTTCGACTAGTCAGCCATGGTGATAACCTTATGACACGATATTTGAAAATTATAATTAGCTACCGCTACGTTTGAGAATCGGATAAACTATATCAAGAAACAATTGATCGGGATTAATTTGGAAGACTGCGAACTGCATGTAAGATAGCACCACGAATATTGAGCTTATACCTAGACCACATGTCATCATTAAAATGACCACCATCATCAGCCATATGTTTGTTGTTATGCATTAGACACAGTTTTGTGCATCCCTATGTCGCTGCAGCGGTTGCATCCAAGTTCCTTTAACAATGTCGCGTTTGACGAAGATCTCGTTAGACCTGAAACCACTCGCGCTGCATCGTAGTAAAATTTGTCTAATATTGATTTAGAGGGATTTTCGTGATAACTAATATTTTAATTTGCGTATTTGTGAGAGCGAATGGCATGCATTATTGTAGATGATGTTGATAGCAGAGTTCCATTTGAGATCAAATTGGAAAATTACTCCAAAGTGTCGGTGTCTTCAACTATGTCAAATTTGTTAGAACAAGATATAAGATCTGCTGTGCGCTGGCATGTTGATTGCTGACCATGGGATATCATCGCTTTCGTTTTCGATACGTTCAGAGTAACCAACCGTTTCTTAGTTTGTTAGATCTAGTGAGCTAAGGTCGTGTTCATGTGAATCACGAGGTCTGCATATGGTGGTAGTGAACAAAATATACAAGTATCATTTCCAAATTAACATTTGATTTCATGTAATCACAAATGTCGTTGACGAGTATTGAAAACAGAAAAGGATATAAGACGGATCCTTGTGAAACACATGAGGATGGCTAAAGCGACTGCCAAACCAAGGTTTATCGTTCGGTCGGACTGTAGCCCTGTTGTTTGGCACACATTTCTCGACCGTCCTATATATGAATATTTTGTTAGCAGTTGCAGCTTTACTTTCAAACGAATGAGTGTCGTTTCTGTTTAGGATATTATTCCAATCTAGTACCGAAAAAATACGATTCATTTCTTCAAAGTCGGCCAGCTTGTAATTCCATATTCGGCGTTTTATTGAGGGAGAAAGATCGCAATCACATGATATTGTAATATAAGTGTATTGGTGGTCAGAAACTCCGGGTTCGACTGTGTCGGCATGAAGAACGTTTACGTACTGTGTACATATTATGGTATCTAAAAGTGAACTGCATGTACGAGAGATGCGGGTCGGTTTATCAATAACATTTGTCATGTTGAAAAACTTTATGGTAGCTTGTTGAGTATTACCAGGTTGAAAAAAGGTCACTGCTTATGTCTCCCACAATAATGACAGATTTATTAAAAAATAACGCCGATGCGATACTCGATTCGAGGTCAGTCAAAAATGTAGAGTCTGTGAAATTTTCTGAGTGGTATATAGTACAAAGTAAAAATGAAGAGTGTCTCTTTTTTACTTGAAACCACATAACATAATCTCATTTCTCGAGTTGAGGGCAACGGGGAACGCAATACTTTCTAAAAACATATATTATACAGTCCTCCACCTGAATTGTCCCTATCAAGACGTATTGGTCCTACGTATTTGTCCAGTTTTAATGTGGGTATGAGTTAAATGTCTGCGTTTCAGTGAAACACAAAACATTATAATTCTCCAATATATGGGTAATCGTGTTACGGATACTCCTAATGTTATAACGGAAAACTGATAATTGGTTTGTCGTTGAAGATAACTCACTCGCGTGATCAGGGTGGGGTGAACATCCAACAAAGGGACTAATATCATCACGGATATTTTTAGTTTAACATATTTTATTGCTCATATACATGTACATAGCAATTGGATTGGTGGACAAGTGCGCAAGGCACTTAATATTCCCTCCTCTCCAAACAAAGTAACATAAAATATGATGACAAACGAAATAACATAAGCATACAAAATAAGTAGTAACTAAACTATACATGAAAACCGCCAGATAAATTGAGAATACGAAAGATGATGAGACAGTAGGTGAAGGAGACGGGTAGTAGACAGGAGATAGGAGAGAGTAAGAAGAAGACCATTACATCTATCCTTTTTTCACACGATTGCTGAAACATGCCAACGACTAAGTAATAGGAGCGAATTATGACTGTTTGTGTATTTATATTAGTCGAACCGTCCTGAGGTACGTATGAAATCTTGAATTCATTTGCCCGTGCGACGTGACATTGACCTTGAAATCGGGTAACTTCAAGGTCAAATCGCCAATCGTGACCCCGACCAGATCTTGACCTTCAAAATTATCAATTCAAGGTCAAATCGGGTAAAACCGGATGGATTTCGACGGGCACGTTTGTCGGGTACTTTTGTCCGGGCAGTGTTTTTGGACTGGTCACATCGTGACCCCACTTGACCTTGACCTTCAAAATAGCCAATTCAAGGTCAAAGCCCGGACGAAGTCGGGTCACCTTCTAGTCTCATATATATTTTGAAGACCTCTGTTTGTTTGTTTGTTTGTTTGTCTGTCTGTCTGTCATTTATACAAATCTACGATTCTCGACCGATCGGGACGAAACTTGGTACGTGTGTGTAGTTTGACCAGGCGGTGAATGTTGTCGTATTGGCGAGCCCGTGCGGCGCCCGCTTCGTGCATGCGCAGACGAGATCTCGGAAACGGGTGGAGCTATCGACTTGAAATTTGCTATGTGAATGTATCTTGCCCCGGATACGAATTTTATCGGGTCGCCGAGCCCGTGCGACACCAGCTTCGCGCATGCGCAGACGAGATCTCGGAAACGGGTGGAGCTATCGACTTGAAATTTGCTATGTGAATGTATCTTGCCCCGGATACGAATTTTATCGGGTCGCCGAGCCCGTGCGACGCAAGCTTCGCGCATGCGCAGACCAAACCTCGGAAACGGGTAGAGCTATCGACTTGAAATTTTTTTTTTAATAGCCCGGACAACGTCGGGCTCATCGGCTAGTCTCTTATATATTTTGAAACAATCTGTCTGTCTGTTTGTCTGTCTGTCCTTTATACAAATCTACGATTCTCGACCGATCGGGACGAAACTTGGTACGTGTGTGTAGTTCGACCAGGCGGTGGTCGTTGTCGTATTGGCGAGCCCGTGCGACGCCCGTGCAGCGTATGCGCAGACGAGATCTCGGAAACGGGTGGAGCTATCGACTTGAAATTTGCTATGTGTATGTATCTTGCGCCGGGTACAAATTGTATCGGGTCGCCGAGCCCGTGCGACGCCAGCTTCGCGCATGCGCAGACCAGATCTCGGAAACGGGTGGAGCTATCGACTTGAAATTTGCTATGTGTATGTATCTTGCGCCGGGTACAAATTGTATCGGGACGCCGAGCCCGTGCGACGCCAGCTTCGCGTATGCGCAGACCAGATCTCGGAAACGGGTGGAGCTATCGACTTGAAATTTGGTTTTTTGAATAGCCCGGACAACGTCGGGCTCATCGGCTAGTCTATTATATATTTTGGAAGATCTGTCTGTGTATCTGTCTGTGTGTTCGCGATGAACTCGAAAACGGCCGACCCGATTTCGATGAAACTTCGTATGTGAGGATACTATCGGTCGGGAAGTGGCATAGGCATATTAATTTTCAGATCCGAGGTCAACTTTTCACGTGCCGAGGTCAAATCTGTTTTTACGCCGTTTTGCGCTAATATATTTCAGTTCGGTGCTCACAAATCGATTCGATATAGCGCGAATAATAAATTGCCAGTCATATAATTTGCACGGTTAGAATCTGTGGCGCTTCCTCTTTCCAATGATGTATCACACGCCTGTGTACGTTTAAAGTTTCTACCTTAATTATCGGGAAGAACGCAGGACCATGCTTCGCTCATCGAAAAACATTCCGTAAATATATTACGCCGTCAACAGATCGTGACGTGATCGCGTTTAACTCTTAACCGGCCGATGTCGCGTTAACTCATCACCGGCCGAGGTATCCGCAAATGACATTGGGCAATATATATATCTCGGAAACAGGTGGAGCTATCGACTTGAAATTTGGTATGTGAATGTATCTTGCCCCGGATACGAATTTTATTGGGTCGCCGAGCCCGTGCGACGCCAGCTTCGCGCATGCGCAGACCAGATCTCGGAAACGGGTGGAGCTATCGACTTGAAATTTGGTTTTTGAATAGCCCGGACGAAGTCGGGTCACCTTCTAGTCTATCTCATATATATTTTTGAAGACCTCTGTCTGTTTGTCTGTATGTCTGTATGTTTGTCTGTATGTTTGTCATTTATACAAATCTACGATTCTCGACCGATCGGGACCAAACTTGGTACGTGTGTGTAGTTTGACCAGGCGGTGGACGTTGTCGTATTGTCGAGCCCGTGCGGCGCCCGCTTCGCGCATGCGCAGACGAGATCTCGGAAACGGGTGGAGCTATCGACTTGAAATTTGGTATGTGAATGTATCTTGACCCGGATACGAATTTTATCGGGTCGCCGAGCCCGTGCGACGCCAGCTTCGCGCATGCGCAGACCAGATATCGGAAACGGGTGGAGCTATCGACTTGAAATTTTGTCTTTGAATAGCCCGGACAACGTCGGGCTCATCAGCTAGTCTATACTATATATTTTGAGACTTCGTATATGTGTGTGTGTGTGTGTACTTCATAGAATCCAAAACGCGTGTACAGATTGAGATCAAATTTCGTATGTAAGTGTAAAATCCCACCGACACCGCCGTAGTCGCGGTTTATAGAAGCTCAGAGCACCCGTTCTCCAATCTCAAATCACCGCAAAGGCACGGCGGGGGTTAATCAAGTGATTATTTAATGAGCGTTTGTTTTTGACGCATCTCTATAAAGAGCGTCTGTTTCCCATTCAACGTTATTCGCATCTGCAGAGTTATACGGGAACGCAAACGTTATCGCTCGAAATTTATTCCCTGCGAGCACGGATGGCGCGCTCTGTTTTTACAGTATATACCTTCGGTATATACCGAAATCATCCCAGATAATCACGAATATAGCATCAGATTTCTCCCCAGATATACCGTTATAAAGCTACTGGAATCTGCCAATCTACGGGAAATTCCAGGGAATGCCGATTGAGCTCAAACTTGCTACCTACGGGAAGTGTCATATATATGAGTGTGTCCTTTATAGACTCTAACCGATTGAGCTCAAACTTGCTAAATAAGAAAATAGTCCCCAAGCCGTAAATATCAACAACAACGATATTACTAAATACACGTTTTCGGCAATGTGAAAGTTTTTGGGGAGCCGTGATGCCAACAACAACGACCCGAAGACAGATTTCCCGACGGGAAGCGTTTGTTTTAAATTCAATGCAATGTTATCGTAGAGAGATTTCACGAAACAAAGAATGCGTTGTCTGTCGTTCCTAGGAAGGGGGGATTTCTACGGGTAAATTTTTCCGCCAGAAACAAAAAAAATTAATTAAAACAATTTAATTAAAACAATTTAAAATTAAAAAAAATTAACAATAGAATAACAATTCAGAAACAAAATATATTAAATTTAAAAAACATTAAATTCATATTCAAAAATAAAAAACAAAAATAAATAAAAACAAAATAATTACAAAAATGTCATGTTTCTGAAACAAAGCCATGGGACGAATGCCGCCAGTGGCGGGCTAACCTGCTAGTACTATATATTTTGAGACTTCGTATATATGTGTGTGGGTACTTCATAGAATCCAAAACGCGTGTACATATTGAGCTCAAACTTCCTATGTAAGTGTCAAATTCCACCGACACGACCGTGGTCGCGGTTTAGAGAAGCTCAGAGCACCCGTTCTCCAATCTCAAATTACCGCAAAGGTACGGCGTGGGTTAATCAAGTGATTATTTAATGAGCGTTTGTTTTTGACGCATCTCTATAGAGAGCGTCTGTTTCCCATTCAACGTTATTTGCATCTGCAGAATTATACGGGAACATTGAGTGCTTGCCTATGCGGAGAGATTTATTGGAGCTCTTACAACATCATTGTTATAGTATGTATGACACTTAGGTCAGGGCTTAGGGGGGGTAGTTATAGGCATAATGCTTCTCATAAATCCCGGTTACAAACCAACACTCACAATTTCGTATTTACGCAAACGTTATCGCTCGAAATTTATTCCCTGCGAGCACGGATGGCGCGCTTTGTTTTTACAGTTCGGTATATACCGAAATCATCCCAGATAATCACGAATATAGAATCAGATTTCTCCCCAGATATACCGTTATAAAGCTACTGGAATCTGCCAATCTACTATATAATTTGAGACTTCCGTATATATATATATGTGGGTACTTCATAGAATCGAAAACGCGTGTAGGAACGGGCATCCCCACGGCAATGTCGGCTTATAAGACATATTTACTACACATGACAGCCGATGGACAATTGGTCTCTATATATGCCGCGTTGGTGACTGGGAAATTCCAGGGAATGCCGATTGAGCTCAAACTTGCTACCTACGGGAAGTGTCATATATATGAGTGTGTCCTTTACAGACTCGAACCGATTGAGCTCAAACTTGCTAAATATTGACTGGGAAATTCCATGGAATGCCGATTGAGCTCAAACTTGCTACCTACGGGAAGTGTCATATATATGTGTGTGTCCTTTATAGACTCGAACCGATTGAGCTCAAACTTGCTAAATACGGGAAGTGTCATGGACGGGTTCATTGAAAAACATAAAAAAATCGGGTAAAATTGAAAAACTAAATTAAAAAGGCACAATTAACTCCTTGAAAAACCAAAACAAATCGGGTAAAATTTAAAAACAAAAAATTCAATTAAAAAATTAAAAAGGCACAATTAACTCATTGAAAAACAAAATAATTAAAGGTACGGTTGGCCTTGGCGGTGGGTATCCTGTGAAAATATTTCTACCCGTCAAAAACCGCCACAAACAGAAAGAACAACAAAATTTAGACAGACTTTGTCCGTATACAAATAAGAAATATCGCATAAACAGTATGTTATTGTCATATCTTTGACCATTGTTATGTAAACAAAAGCATAAAAAGTAACTTTTCTGGTGTTTGCTTATATTATGATTGTAAACATAAAGAGCGTTCTTTGTTGGTGAATTCCTGATATGGAACGAATAAAGAGCGTTTATGCCATTGTGTGTGATTAGTCGGCAGCATTGTGCTGTCTTCTGTAACACAATCAGGCTCTTGCTTAGGTAAAATATAGTAAATCTTTATGATAACATGCTGTTTACGCGATGGTCATGGTATATATGAACGAAACTGTATGCGTTTTAATGTTTTTCTGTTTACGGTGATTGGAACAAATATGAATATTTTCGACAACTAAGGCCTCACGTGCCTTTAACTCATTGAAAAACCAAAAATTAAATTAAAATTGTCATGTTTCTGACTATTGCCGAAATTTGCTGCAAATGCAGCACAAGTGTCTCGGAACCTGTTGCAATTGCTTTTTCGAACAAAGCCATGGGACGAATGCCGCCAGTGGCGGGCTAACCTGCTAGTCTTCTATACTATATATTTGAGAACTCCGTGTATTCGAGAGATAGCCCACACCCTCCGGACCTCAATGATATGATCGTGAATGAGTATTGATATACCCGACTAAACTTTGACAAACACCAGTAATGGTGTGTAGATCATTTACATATCTCTCCTATATATTTTGATACAATCTATCTAATTTACATATCTCTCTTATATAGTTATGTTTGTGTGTGTGTGTGTGTGGGTACTTCATACAAATCTACGATTCTCGACCGATCGGGACGAAACTTGGTACGTGTGTGTAGTTTGACCAGGCGGTGGTCGTTGTCGTATTGGCGAGCCCATGCGCAGACGAGATCTCGGAAACGGGTGGAGCTATCGACTTGAAATTTGCTATATGAATGTATCTTGCGCCGGGTACAAATTTTATCGGGTCGCCGAGCCCGTGCTACGCCCGTGCAGCGCATGCGCAGACGAGATCTCGGAAACGGATGGAGCTATCGACTTGAAATTTGCTATGTGAATGTATCTTGCGCCGGGTACAAATTTTATCGGGTCGCCGAGCCCGTGCGAAGCCAGCTTCGCGCATGCGCAGACCAGATCTCGGAAACGGGTGGAGCTACCGGGTACAAATTGTTCTTATTGAAACGCGTGGAACTAAAAATTAAAAAAAATATATAAAAAAATGTCATGTTTCGGACAAGCCGCCGGTGGCGGGCTAACCTGCTAGTCTATCTATACTATATATTTTGAGACTTCGTATATATGTGTGTGTGTGTGTGTGTGTGTGTGTACTTCATAGAATCCAAAACGCGTGTACAGATTGAGATCAAATTTCGTATGTAAGTGTAAAATCCCACCGACACCGCCGTAATCGTGTTTTCGAGAAGCTCTGAGCACCCTTTATCCACTCCCAGTCATCGAAATCAGCTCAAACGGCACGTCCGGGGTTAATAACGTCATTATATATATATATGAAGTCAGAGTCTTCAAAGTTATACCGGAACAAACACGTGTTTACGTCGTCTTGGGGGTCCACGATGGGAGTCTGACTTCAATGCAATGTTATCGCTCGAAACACGTGTTTACTTCGTGTTGAGGTTCACGATGGGAGTCTGACAATTGTTATCGCTCGAAATAGTACATTAGGACGGGAACGGCTGGACAGATTGAGCTCAAACTTCCTATCTAAAGGTAAAATACGACGTACGATGTCGTCCACGCGTTTTCCAGAAGCTCCGAGCACCCGTACTCCAATCCCAGTCATAAAAATCAGCTCAAACGGCACGGCCGGGGTTAATAACGTCATTATATATATATATACGAAGTCAACGTTATTAGCATCTGCATTGAGTGCATTTCCTAGAACGCAACACGTGTTTTACGTCGTCTTGAGGTTCACGATGGGAGTCATTTCAATGCAATGTTATCGCTCGAAACACGTGTTTACTTCGTGTTGAGGTTCACGATGGGAGTCTGACATTTCAATGCAATGTTATCGCTCGAAATATTATGCAGAAAGGCAGATCTCGGAAACGGGTGGAGCTATCGACCTGAAATTTGCTATGTGAATGTATCTTGCACCGGGTACAAATTTTATCGGGTCGCCGAGCCCATGCGACGCCCGTGCAGCGCATGCGCAGACGAGATCTCGGAAACGGATGGAGCTATCGACTTGAAATTTGCTATGTGAATGTATCTTGGGCCGGGTACAAATTTGATCGGGTCGCCGAGCCCGTGCGACGCCAGCTTCGCGCATGCGCAGACCAGATCTCGGAAACGGGTGGAGCTACCGGGTACAATTTTTTCTTATTGAAACGCGTGGAGCTAAAAATAAAAAAAAAATATAAACAAATGTCACAATTAACTCATTGAAAAACAAAAAATGTCATGTTTCGGACAAGCCGCCGGTGGCGGGCTACCCTGCTAGTACTATATATTTTGAGACTTCGTATATATGTGTGTGTGTGTGTGTGTGTACTTCATAGAATCCAAAACGCGTGTAAAGATTGAGCTCAAACTTCCTATGTAAGTGTCAAATCCCATCGACACGACCGTGGTCAAGGTTTAGAGAAGCTCAGAGCACCCGTTCTCCAATCTCAAATCACCGCAAAGGCACGGCGGGGGTTAATCAAGTGATTATTTAATAAGCGTTTGTTTTTTACGCATCTCTATAAAGAGCGTCTGTTTGCCATTCAACGTTATTTGCATCTGCAGAGAGATATACGGAACATACATTAAATTTAAAAAACATTTGTTTCTGACCAACCCTGCGAGCACGGATGGCGCGCTTTGTTTTTACAGTATATAATTATATACCGAAATCATCCCAGATAATCACGAATATAGAATCAGATTTCTCCCCAGATATACCGTTATAAAGCTACTGGAATCTGCCAATCTACGGGAAATTCCAGGGAATGCCGATTGAGCTCAAACTTGCTACCCACGGGAAGTGCCATATATATGAGTGTGTCCTTTATAGACTCGAACCGATTGAGCTCAAACTTGCTAAATAAGAAAATAGCCCCCAAGCCGTAAATATCAATAACAACGATATTGCTACCTACGGGGAGCAACGTTATTAGCATCTGCAGAATTATGCAGAGAGAAAGTGCTTTCCTATTTTAAGAACGCAACACATGTTTACGTCGCGTTGGTAATTGAGGTTCACAACGGGGTTAATTGACTGTCCGCTCTTTGCGACGATGAGGTTCACGGCGGGGACTATTGACCAACACTCACAATTTCGTCTTTTGCATCAGATACCAACACCTCGACCGATCGGGACGAAACTTGGTACGTGAGTGTAGTTTGACCAGGTGGTCGTCGCTGTCGTATTGGCGAGCCCGTGCGACGCCCGTGCAGCGCATGCGCAGACGAGATATCGGAAACGGGTGGAGCTATCGACTTGAAATTTGGTATGTGAATGTATCTTGCGCCGGGTACACATTTTATCGGGTCGCCGAGCCCGTGCGACGCCAGCTTCGCGCATGCGCAGACCAGATCTCGGAAACGGGTGGAGCTACCGGGTACAAATTGTTCTTATTGAAACGCGTGGAGCTAAAAATTTAAAATATATATATAAAAAAATGTCATGTTTCGAACAAGCCGCCGGTGGCGGGCTAACCTGCTAGTCTATACTATATATTTTGAGACTTCGTATATGTGTGTGTGTGTGTGTACTTCATAGAATCCAAAACGACTGCTCCGATCGAGCTCAAACTTCGTATATAAGGGTAAAAAATCACGGGAGTCGTCCGCGTAGCATTTTGGAGACGCTCAGAGCACTATTTCTCCACTCCTAATCATTTTATTGATCCGTAAACACGGAAGGGGTTAATCCAAGAAGAGTAACTATACATCTGTATATGTATATTTTTATAGCACAAATATGCCTTAAAGCGCCAAATAATTCACCACCTGCGTGTATTCAAGAATATGAATCACACCAAAATTAAGCGAATTGTATATGGAATGTGTATGTATAAGCTGCCATGTGTATATCATTCCCAGAATCCTACCATATCATGACATTCTATTAGTTAATATAAAACACCGTCAACTGTTGGGGGAATCGCGATATAGGCAAGCGAGCAAAGAGAGTTTAATGTCATCATACGCTATTTCGCTATTGCGAAATGGATGATCGTTATATGTAGCATAATTAAACGACATATTTAATTATGTTTGTGTGTGAATAACGCTCTTGAAGACTTCCAATAACATATTGAATGGTCAAATACGTGCTTTCATATCCGTATACTCAAAATAATATATATTTTACAAGCTCGACATGCCATGTTTGTGTATATGGTACACTACCGTTCCAACACATCTTGCTGATACTTCCGTTCCAACACATCTTGCTATTTATCATTTTGCTGGTGAGAAAGTTTATGTTCACTTTGGTGCTATTTATATGCACAGAAAAAGGTACCATTACTCGGGAAAGCAACCTACTGAAATGCATATAGATGTACGCGAATCATGTTGCGTTCTCACACAATGCAGTTATCCCAAATCCGCGCTCTTTAAAATAGAATTGGCTGCATGGCTGGCCTACTTCTGATGGCACAGTATGTTACGCACCTGTCCGACTAAGTCACTTTGAACCCAA
This sequence comes from Siphonodentalium dalli, assembly GCA_032622095.1. NCBI lineage: Eukaryota > Metazoa > Mollusca > Scaphopoda > Gadilida > Siphonodentaliidae > Siphonodentalium > Siphonodentalium dalli. The sequence goes on from CP136062.1 coordinate 107,709,146, forward strand.
AATGTATACAAAATTCGCACAAGCTCACCACATTGAAACGGGTACCCACAAGTGATATATATGTGTGTGTTATTTATAGACTCGGACCGATTGAGCTCAAACTTGGTGTCTACGGGAAGTGTCATGGACGGGTTAAAAACTTGGTATCTACGGGAAGTGTCATGGACGGGTTAAATTGTGACCCCGACCTGACCTTGACCTTGAAAATGATCAATTCAAGGTCAAATCGGGTAAAATTGAAAAACAAAAAATTAAATTAAAAAATTAAAAAGGCACAATTAACTCATTGAAAAACAAAAAATTTAAATTAAAAAATTAATTAACAAATTGAAAAATTGTCATAAATTAATTTTAAAAATTAATTGAAAAATTTAAAATTGTCAAGTTTCTGACGATTGCAAATGCAGCACAAGTGTCTCGGAACCTGTTGCAATTGCTTTTTCGAACAAAGCCATGGGACGAATGCCGCCAGTGGCGGGCTAACCTGCTAGTCTATACTATATATTTTGAGACTTCGTATATGTGTGTGTGTGTACTTCATAGAATCCAAAACGCGTGTACAGATTGAGATCAAATTTCGTATGTAAGTGTAAAATTCCACCGACACCGCCGTAGTCGTGTTTTCGAGAAGCCCTGAGCACCCTTTATCCACTCCCAAATCACCGCAAAGGCACGGCGGGGGGTAAGGCAATAACGCTCTTTATCTATACCGTATAAGGAGGTTTTAACAATTAACGCTCTTTATTGTAATGGACGTGGCTAAACGATACCCCATGCGTCCGATGCGGATTCCAATGGACGTGGCTAAACGACTGACCCCATGCGTCCGAAATACGGATGCGGACGAAATGCAACTAAAAAGGGAGAATTGATCTAAGAGCTCGAAATATTATGCAGAGGGATTTCACGACGGGATTAATTGACTGTCCGCTCTGAAGTTTAGGACGGGGAGGACGGGTACCATGAATTAACTCATTGAAAAACAAAGAATGCGTTATCTCGCAAACGGGTGGAGCTATCGACTTGAAATTTGCTATGTGAATGTATCTTGCCCCGGATACAAATTTTATCGGGTCGCCGAGTCCGTGCGACGCCAGCTTCGCGCATGCGCAGACGAGATCTCGGAAACCGGTGGAGCTATCGACTTGAAATTTGGTATTTGAATGTATCTTGCCCCGGGTACGAATTTTATCGGCTCGCCGAGCCCGTGCGACGCAAGCTTCGCGCATGCGCAGACCAGATCTCGGAAACGGGTGGAGCTATCGACTTGAAATTTGGTTAAATTAAAAAAATGTCATGTTTCTGTAACAAAGCCATGAGACGAATGCCGCCAGTGGCGGGCTAACCTGCTAGTCTATCTATACTATATATTTTGAGACTTCGTATATATGTGTGTGTGTACTTCATAGAATCCAAAACGCGTGTACATATTGAGCTCAAACTTCCTATGTAAGTGTCAAATCCCACCGACACGACCGTGGTCGCAGTTTAGAAAAGCTCAGAGCACCCGTTCTCCAATCTCAAATCACCGCAAAGGCACGGCGTGGGTTAATCAAGTGATTATTTAATGAGCGTTTGTTTTTGACGCATCTCTATAAAGAGCGTCTGATTGCCATTCAACGTTATTTGCATCTGCAGAGAGATATGCGGAACATACATTAAATTTAAAAAACATTTGTTTCTGACCAACCCTGCGAGCACGGATGGCGCGCTTTGTTTTTACAGTATATAGTTATATACCGAAATCATCCCAGATAATCACGAATATAGCATCAGATTTCTCCCCAGATATATCGTTATAAAGCTACTGGAATCTGCCAATCTACGGGAAATTCCAGGGAATGCCGATTGAGCTCAAACTTGCTACCCACGGGAAATGCCATATATATGAGTGTGTCCTTTATAGACTCGAACCGATTGAGCTCAAACTTGCTAAATAAGAAAATAGCCCCCAAGCCGTAAATATCAACAACAACGATATTGCTACCTACGGGGAGCAACGTTATTAGCATCTGCAGAATTAAGCAGAGAGAAAGTGCTTTCCTATTTTTAGAACGCAACACATGTTTACGTCGCGTTGGTGATTGAGGTTCACAACGGGGTTAATTGACTGTCCGCTCTTTGCGACGATGAGGTTCACGGCGGAGACTATTGACCAACACTCACAATTTCGTCTTTTGCATCAGATACCAACACCTCGACCGATCGGGACGAAACTTGGTACGTGAGTGTAGTTTGACCAGGTGGTCGTCGCTGTCGTATCGGCGAGCCTGTGCGACGCCCGTGCAGCGCATGCGCAGACGAGATATCGGAAACGGGTGGAGCTATCGACTTGAAATTTGGTATGTGAATGTATCTTGCGCCGGGTACAAATTTTATCGGGTCGCCGAGCCCGTGCGAAACCCGTGCAGCGCATGCGCAGACGAGATATCGGAAACGGGTGGAGCTATCGACTTGAAATTTGCTATGTGAATGTATCTTGCGCCGGGTACAAATTTTATCTGGCCGCCGAGTCCGTGCGACGCCAGCTTCGCGCATGCGCAGACCAGATCTCGGAAACGGGTGGAGCTACCGGGTACAATTTTTTTTTATTGAAACGCGTGGAGCTAAAAATTAAAAAAAAATATTAAAAAAATGTCATGTTTCGGACAAGCCGCCGGTGGCGGGCTAACCTGCTAGTCTATCTATACTATATATTTTGAGACTTCGTATATATGTGTGTATGTGTGTGTGTGTGTACTTCATAGAATCCAAAACGCGTGTACAGATTGAGCTCAAACTTCCTATGTAAGTGTCAAATCCCACCGACACGACCGTGGTCGCAGTTTAGAAAAGCTCAGAGCACCCGTTCTCCAATCTCAAATCACCGCAAAGGCACGGCGTGGGTTAATCAAGTGATTATTTAATGAGCGTTTGTTTTTGACGCATCTCTATAAAGAGCGTCTGTTTGCCATTCAACGCTATTTGCATCTGCAGAGAGATATACGGAACATACATTAAATTTAAAAAACATTTGTTTCTGACCAACCCTGCGAGCACGGATGGCGCGCTTTGTTTTTACAGTATATAGTTATATACCGAAATCATTCCAGATAATCACGAATATAGCATCAGATTTCTCCCCAGATATACCGTTATAAAAAGCTACTGGAATCTGCCAATCTACGGGAAATTCCAGGGAAAGCCGATTGAGCTCAAACTTGCTACCCACGGGAAGTGTCATATATATGAGTGTGTGCTTTATAGACTCGAACCGATTGAGTTCAAACTTGCTAAATAAGAAAATAGCCCCCAAGCCGTAAATATCAACAACAACGATATTGCTACCTACGGGGAGCAACGTTATTAGCATCTGCAGAATTATGCAGAGAGAAAATGCTTTCCTATTTTTAGAACGCAACACATGTTTACGTCGCGTTGGTGATTGAGGTTCACAACGGGGTTAATTGACTGTCCGCTCTTTGCGACGATGAGGTTCACGGCGGGGACTATTGACCAACACTCACAATTTCGTCTTTTGCATCAGATACCAACACCTCGACCGATCGGGACGAAACTTGGTACGTGAGTGTAGTTTGACCAGGTGGTCGTCGCTGTCGTATTGGCGAGCCCGTGCGACGCCCGTGCAGCGCATGCGCAGACGAGATATCGGAAACGGGTGGAGCTATCGACTTGAAATTTGGTATGTGAATGTATCTTGCGCCGGGTACAAATTTTATCGGGTCGCCGAGCCCGCGCGACGCCCGTGCAGCGCATGCGCAGACGAGATCTCGGAAACGGGTGGAGCTATCGACTTGAAATTTGCTATGTGAATGTATCTTGCGCCGGGTACAAATTTTATCGGGTCGCCGAGTCCGTGCGACGCCAGCTTCGCGCATGCGCAGACCAGATCTCGGAAACGGGTGGAGCTACCGGGTACAAATTTTTCTTATTGAAACGCGTGGAGCTAAAAATTAAAAAAAAATATTAAAAAAATGTCATGTTTCGGACAAGCCGCCGGTGGCGGGCTAACCTGCTAGTCTCTTCTCTTCTATATATTTTGAGAACTCCTTGTATTCGAGAGATAGCCCACACCCTCCGGACCTCAATGATATGATCGTGAATGAGTATTGATATACCCCACTAAACTTGGACAAACACCAGTAATGGTGTGTAGATCATTTACATATCTCTCCTATATATTTTGATACATTCTATCTAATTTACATATCTCTCTTATATATTTATGTTTGTGTGTGTGTTGTACTTCATACAAATCTACGATTCTCGACCGATCGGGACGAAACTTGGTACGTGTGTGTAGTTTGACCAGGCGGTGGTCGTTGTCGTATTGGCGAGCCCGTGCGACGCCCGTGCAGCGCATGCGCAGACGAGATCTCGGAAACGGGTGGAGCTATCGACTTGAAATTTGCTATGTGAATGTATCTTGCGCCGGGTACAAATTTTATCGGGTCGCCGAGCCCGTGCGACGCCCGTGCAGCGCATGCGCAGACGAGATCTCGGAAACGGGTGGAGCTATCGACTTGAAATTTGCTAGCCTATGTGAATGTATCTTGCGCCGGGTACAAATTTTATCGGGTCGCCGAGCCCGTGCGACGCCCGTGCAGCGCATGCGCAGACGAGATCTCGGAAACGGGTGGAGCTATCGACTTGAAATTTGGCATGTGAATGTATCTTGCGCCGGGTACAAATTTTCATGCGCAGACCAGACCTCGCAAACTGGTGGAGCTACCGAGTACAAATTTTTCTTATTGAAACGCGTGGAGCTAAAAATTGAAAAAATATATATAAAAATGTCATGTTTCGGACAAGCCGCCGGTGGCGGGCTAACCTGCTAGTACTATATATTTTGAGACTTCGTATATATGTGTGTGTGTACTTCATAGAATCCAAAACGCGTGTACAGATTGAGCTCAAACTTCCTATGTAAGTGTCAAATTTCACCGACACGACCGTGGTCGCAGTTTAGAAAAGCTCAGAGCACCCGTTCTCCAATCTCAAATCACCGCAAAGGCACGGCGTGGGTTAATCAAGTGATTATTTAATGAGCGTTTGTTTTTGACGCATCTCTATAAAGAGCGTCTGTTTGCCATTCAACGCTATTTGCATCTGCAGAGAGATATACGGAACATACATTAAATTTTTAAAACATTTGTTTCAGACCAATCCTGCGAGCACGGATGGCGCGCTTTGTTTTTACAGTATATAGTTATATACCGAAATCATCCCAGATAATCACGAATATAGCATCAGATTTCTCCCCAGATATACCGTTATAAAAAGCTACTGGAATCTGCCAATCTACGGGAAATTCCAGGGAATGCCGATTGAGCTCAAACTTGCTACCCACGGGAAGTGTCATATAATATATATGAGTGTGTCCTTTATAGACTCGAACCGATTGAGCTCAAACTTGCTAAATAAGAAAATAGCCCCCAAGCCGTAAATATCAACAACAACGATATTGCTACCTACGGGGAGCAACGTTATTAGCATCTGTAGAATTATGCAGAGAGAAAATGCTTTCCTATTTTTAGAACGCAACACATGTTTACGTCGCGTTGGTGATTGAGGTTCACAACGGGGTTAATTGACTGTCCGCTCTTTGCGACGATGAGGTTCACGGCGGGGACTATTGACCAACACTCACAATTTCGTCTTTTGCATCAGATACCAACACCTCGACCGATCGGGACGAAACTTGGTACGTGAGTGTAGTTTGACCAGGTGGTCGTCGCTGTCGTATTGGCGAGCCCGTGCGACGCCCGTGCAGCGCATGCGCAGACGAGATATCGGAAACGGGTGGAGCTATCGACTTGAAATTTGGTATGTGAATGTATCTTGCGCCGGGTACAAATTTTATCGGGTCGCCGAGCCCGTGCGACGCCCGTGCAGCGCATGCGCAGACGAGATCTCGGAAACGGGTGGAGCTATCGACTTGAAATTTGCTATGTGAATGTATCTTGCGCCGGGTACAAATTTTATCGGGTCGCCGAGTCCGTGCGACGCCAGCTTCGCGCATGCGCAGACCAGATCTCGGAAACGGGTGGAGCTACCGGGTACAAATTTTTCTTATTGAAACGCGTGGAGCTAAAAATTAAAAAAAAATATTAAAAAAATGTTATGTTTCGGACAAGCCGCCGGTGGCGGGCTAACCTGCTAGTACTATATATTTTGAGACTTCCGTATATATATATATGTGTGGGTACTTCATACAATCTAAAACGGCTGGTCGGATTGAGCTCAAACTTCCTATCTAAGAGTAAAATCACACGGACACCGTAGTTGTCGCGTTTTGGAGAAGCTCTGAGCACCCTTTCTCCACTCCCAATCATCAAAATCACCGCGAACGGCACTGCGGTGGTCAATCAAGTGATAATTTAATGAGCGTTGTATATGACGCGTCGCTATAAAAAGAGCGTTTGTTTACAACGTTATCGCTCGAAATTTCGCATATTGAACGGGGGACGTTGTTTGTTTACATTATCTGGAACTCGCTTCCTAGGAACGGGAACATATTCATCGGATTAGACCCCCACGGCATCCCCACGGCAATGTCGGATTACTATGTGTAGTTACGATTGCTAACTTAGAATCAATGAGTTTATGTTACTACACATGACAGCCGATGGACAATTGGTCTCTATATATGTACCAAAATTACGCCGCGTTGGTGACTGGGAAATTCCAGGGAATGCCGATTGAGCTCAAACTTGCTACCTACGGGAAGTGTCATATATGTGTGTGCGTCCTTTATAGACTCGAACCGATTGAGCTCAAACTTGCTAAATACGGGAAGTGTCATGGACGGGTTCATTGAAAAACCAAAAAAATCAGGTAAAATTGAAAAACAAAAAATTCAATTCAAAAATTAAAAAGGCCCAATTAACTCATTGAAAAACCCCCAAAAAATCGGGTAAAATTTAAAAACTAAAAATTCAATTAAAAAATTAAAAAGGCACAATTAACTCATTGAAAACCCAAAAACAAAAATCGGGTAAAATTTAAAAACAAAAAATTCAATTAAAAAATTAAAAAGGCGCAATTAACTCATTGAAAAACAAAAAAATTAACTCATTGAAAAACATAAAATTAAATTAATATTTAATTAACAAAATTAATTAACAAAATTAATTAAAACTTAAAAATTGTCATGTTTCTGACTATTGCCGCCAGTGGCGGGCTAACCTGTTAGTCTAATATATATTTTGGAACTTCTGTCTGTCTGTCTGTATGTGTGTGTCTTATAGACTCGAAAACTGCTCGACCAATCCGACTCAAATTTGGTATGTAGCCCTACTTTGATGCCGAAACAACATGGGCGGGTTAAATTTCACGTGCGACCGTGTCCTTGACCTCGCTCATATACGCTCATAAATGCATGTTTCTGGACCTCGACCGATCCGACTCGAGTTTGGTATGTAGGTCTACTTTGATCCCGGGAAAAATATGGGCGGGTCAAATTTCACGTGCGACCTTGAAATTGATCTCGCTCATATTATAAGTTACGGGACGCTTAGTGCTTGGATATGGTCTCACATGACACCATATCCGACCACTAATCGTCCCGTGACTTATCTATTATGTCAGTGGACAAAATCCAGCATATCCCTTTAATTAATCGTCGGTGTAATTTATTGTAATTTGGTAAGATAAATATGCGTCGTCTATTGCCATTAACTTATGCAACGTCACAGTGACGCGTCATGGGCGTTGAACGTCAACGCATTGAGTCAATGGCTAATTACCAGAAGTAGGACAACTTGTTGAGTTTTATAGTTAACTAGCAGGGTTACCCGGCGTTGCCCAGGATAAAGTGACGTGAAACCCTCTGTGGATGTTTGGTGGGAATGGAGAATACTCTTGCTCTCAAAGTGTTACACGTATTCTCATAAATTGTATATCCAAATGGCATCACAAAACCTTATTCTTACACATGGAATATAAGTAGTGGCTCACATTGTCAGGTCGGAGCGATTATCATTTTGTTTATCGCGTTTAATCCGTCCCACCAATAAAGAAGTATTTATTTATTTACAACTGCGTATATTTCAGACGTTATAGCATGAAACATGAACATCATAAACACAGTAGTTCGAAAAAATAACAGACGACAATTGTGTTTTAAATAGAGATGTATCAATCAATCAATCAATCTAGTTTATCATATCTTTATGAAGATACAGATGTTTTAAAGGTATGTCCAGGTGCTCCTCTGTTCTGGTGTTCTGTTATGATTGTATAACAGCTACATGTGCCCGACAAAGGGATATTCTGAGTTGTTTATGTTAGGCGATGAGTCTGTTCTAAAACATGAAAGAAATCCTCTGTATCGGGCATAAATATACCATTGTCAGATGTCACTATTGGAGGATCCTGAAAAGTCATGTGCTACGGACATGCGTTTTAATGCAATCAATCATGAGCTGGGACCTACACTTACTGTGGAATATCCTTCAATATCGGTACATGATTATTACAAAGGAACAGGTATTACTCAAGAAATATATTATAGCTACAATGTTTGTGTCAATGTTATAAACTTCCCTGACAGGACATGAACACGCTCCCAGTATTTGAAGTGGTGGATAATGATCTCTATACGGACATAATCAGAGTAGAGATTCACGAAATGCATTTTACCAACAATGTGGGGGCGGGGTGAATATTGGTGTGTCGGGGCCGGAAAAATGGGTAATGAAATTTTTAGCCTGCACCGAAATTTACTGACGTCCTTTATTAATCTTATATAGACTCATATGTATATAATTTAGAAAACATTTAACTCCATGTGGGCCGGGGTCTATATATGGTCTGATGTACCAATCGCGGTATAAATGCAAGCATTCTGGCAAACATAACTCGATGTTGCCAAGTATGTGCTTGCATTATCACTTGATAAAGTGCGTTTGCCTATACATACATGTTTGTGTTATTTCGTTAACTGTACCAGCTGCCACTGTTAACAACATGGGCTAACCGTTATACATGACTAAAGCATTATTATGTCGGCATTATCGTGTCTATGTATGTTGTTGTCAGTCATTGGACTCAATAATTACACCAAAATAATAATATTTTATACCCCACTTATAATAGTAAGATTACAGCTACGTCATGTACGGTGCTCCTGGCAATGTGTCCAACCTGTTTCGGGGTTAATTGGAGATTTTACCTCATTAAAACTCGATATCGTTGTCAACATTCATGGGAAGATTGTCAGGCACCTAATATTGATTTCATATCAGGTCACACCGACCTAATATGGGTTCATATACCGTCACTATATATCGACGCTGATTGACAAATTTCAAGAGCTGACATAATATACGCTCATATAGGCATGTTTCTGGACCGATCGAATAATAGTTTGTCCAGACGCTGTATATTCTGCCTAGACGGATGCGACCACACAAAAATCCATAAATAGTCCGAACGAAGTCGGGCGCATCAGCTTCTCTATTATATATTTTGGAACTTCTGTCTCTATGTGTGTATGTGTGTTATAGACTCGAAAACTGCTCAACCGATCCGACTCAAATTTGGTATGTAGGCCTACTTTAATCCCGGGAACAATATGGGCGGCCGTGTCCTTGACCTTGACCGTATACGCTCATACAGAGGCATGTGTCTGGACCGACGCTGTATTCTGCCCAGACGGGGGCGATCACGAAGAAATCCCTAAATAGTCGGGCACATCAGCTAATAGTATATAATCAGAGGTGTTGGAACTAAGATTGAACCATATTATTGCGTCATCATATTCAAGGTTAGGTAATCGTCTGAATACTAGATGTTCTGTAAAATACTCAGAAACCCTCACACATAGCTTGTGCCGTCACATATCAGACTGACTATGAGAAACCATGGATTTTGATATCAGTGATTGGAAAAGATTCATCGATATGCGTTTCTGTATAATATAAGACTTCAATATCAGAAATTGCATTCACCATATTCTCCAATTTGTTTGTAATACTCTTTATATTGAGATGGAGCAAGGGTAATGTATGGTGGGCCTCAGAATGTGAGGTATTGATAGGGCATGTGTGAGTTGCAATGTTTTCACTTACAATAATACTGATGGTGAATAACATAAGAATCGTTCAAGTAATTGCATATTAAAAGGAATACAAATTATTATGGACATTGAAATGTGAGAAATAATTATTTTTTTACCGCCCTTCCATTTTGAAAGCAAAAAGTCCATATTGACATACGCCATTGGCTCAAGTCAAATACCATGTGAAAATCAGATGCCAATTGATATTTGTTTAAAGAAATCGATAGGGTAAACGTTCTAAACACGATCAATATTTGTATTTGGCACCTCCCTAAACCAGCGTCACACTGAGGATAGACCATGGGAGCTCGGTCGAAGACATATCTCCAACGTAGAGGAAGTCTCTCATCTGGGTATTATTCAGAGCTCGACTGGTCAACAGAACCAAAAAGTTGAGAAGGCTACTGACATGCTACGCAAATGCTTCTTTTCAGTTTGTCGCTCACCAGTTTCAACCGACTTCTTACCTTTAACAAACTTAAAGATTCTGAAGCATATCGTTATTCCCAAAGCTTTCTATGGTTGTGAATCATGGTGGGGTTTGTCACATACACAGTATACGACATTGGAACGCGCTTACCGCATGTGTGTTAAGAATTTACAGCGCATTCCGAAACGCAGTAATACTATATTATCCATATCATTACTCGGACTTCTATTGAGTACGAAATTCACAGGAGAAAATTATTGCTTCTTGGAACAATGATTAACTTACCCCAGAATCACAGAGCAGCCCTTGATATATTCCTATTCAATTATCATGCTGGGAACCGAATCTACGGTCGCCCGATGACAGGATTTCTGAAAGATATCTCCGATACTCTTCATAGATTCAACTTATACCATTATCTTCCATCTTTTACGGAAACGGGTATCTTTCCGACTCAGTCTACTTGGAAGCGCATTGTCACAGGTTGTCTCTCTACTCACTACTCACGCGAGGTGAGCCAGAGTGATCAGAGAGCCGATTCTCTGTCATTTCTCTTCAAGGTAAAAACCCAACATCCAGTCACTGTGGAAACTTTGGCAGCTTTCTCGAGAAGAACCAGATATTTTCCAATATGCATGCATCAAGATGGCCAATATTTTGACCAAAATCACCTATGATAATGACGCCCAATGCAGTCGCTGCAAACAGACATATTCAAAGCTCTTGCTATAGGTATTCGGAGTGTATACATCCGAGTTTGCACAGATGGTACAAAACACATTTTGGTATTCATTGATAGACAAGTTTGGAATTGAAACATTTATCTTTCTTGACAACATGAATACAGATACATTCCTTGCATACTGCCTTGGCGGTTGCATGCCAATGCAAATTGAACTGTTATGCGATGAATATCGTCTTTTCAAGCGATATGTGCGGTTTATTTTCATACTGATTAAGATTTTTGATGAAATTATCTATATCATATCGGATATCTAAGTAACGTATATCCATTTGTTTGGTTAATATTTGTCTATTTACACATCGCTTCAATTGCGAATTACGTGCGGACTGAAATTTGTTGACATCTTGTCTTGCAGTAATTATTCCCGCAACATATTTATAAGTATATGCGAACTCTTACTCGGTTTCGATATGGTAATTCTAAAGTCATATGCCCTCCTGGTAGCTTAACACTGTCACCGTTTGATGGACGGGTTTACCTGAGTGAAACTTACTACTTAAAGTGAGCCTGCTAAAGTTATATTGTACTAGAAGGTGAGCCGACTTCGTCCGGGCTATTCAAAAACCAAATTTCAAGTCGATAACTCCACCCGTTTCCGAGATCTGGTCTGCGCATGCGCGAAGCTGGCGTCGCACGGGCTCGGCGACCCGATAAAATTCGTATCCGGGGCAAGATACATTCACATACCAAATTTCAAGTCGATAGCTCCACCCGTTTCCGAGATATATATATTGCCCAATGTCATTTGCGGATACCTCGGCCGGTGATGAGTTAACGCGACATCGGCCGGTTAAGAGTTAAACGTCACGATCTGTTGACGGCGTAATATATTTACGGAATGTTTTTCGATGAGCGAAGCATGGTCCTGCGTTCTTCCCGATAATTAAGGTAGAAACTTTAAACGTACACAGGCGTGTGATACATCATTGGAAAGAGGAAGCGCCACAGATTCTAACCGTGCAAATTATATGACTGGCAATTTATTATTCGCGCTATATCGAATCGATTTGTGAGCACCGAACTGAAATATATTAGCGCAAAACGGCGTAAAAACAGATTTGACCTCGGCACGTGAAAAGTTGACCTCGGATCTGAAAATTAATATGCCTATGCCACTTCCCGACCGATAGTATCCTCACATACGAAGTTTCATCGAAATCGGGTCGGCCGTTTTCGAGTTCATCGCGAACACACAGACAGATACACAGACAGATCTTCCAAAATTAGGGTGACCCGACTTCGTCCGGGCTTTGAACTTGAATTGTCCACTTTGAAGGTCAAGGTCAAGTGGGGTCACGATTTGACCAGTCCAAAACACTGCCCGGACAAAAGTACCCGACAAACGTGCCCGTCGAAATCCATCCGGTGTTACCCGATTTGACCTTGAATTTATCATTTTGAAGGTCAAAGTCAGGTCGGGGTCACGACTCGACCCGTCCAAAACACTCAGTGGACAAAAGTAACCCCACGTATCAAATTTCGTCGAAATCCCATCAAAATTGGCGATTGGACCTTGAATTAATTGACCCGATTTCAAGGTCAATGTCACGTCGCACGGGCAAATGAATATGCTTATGAGACTCTCCATACGAAAGTACCCCCACATACAAAGTTTCATCGAAATCTCGTGATATTCGGGCGTTTGACATTGAATGACCCGATTTCACGGTCAAGTTCACGTCGCACGGGCAAATTAATAGGTTTATGCCACTCCCCGGCCTTATGTACCCCCCCCCCCCCCCACACACCAAGTTTCATCGAAATCCCGTGATTTTCGGGCGTTTGACCTTGAAATTACCCGATTTCAAGGCCAAGGTCACGTCGCACGTGCAAATTAATAGGCCTATGTCACCCCCCGGCCGAAAATACCCCCACATACCAAGTTTCATCGAAATCGGGTGGGCCGTTTTCGAGTTCATCGCGAACACACAGACACACAGACACACAGACACACAGACACACAGACACACAGATCTTCCAAAATATATAATAGACTAGCCGATGAGCCCGACGTTGTCCGGGCTATTCAAAAACAAAATTTCAAGTCGATATCTCCACCCGTTTCCGAGATCGTTTCCGAGATCTGGTGTTCGCATGCATTTCAAGTCGATAGCTCCACCCGTTTCCGAGATCTCGTCTGCGCATGCGCGAAGCTGGCGTCGCACGGGCTCGGCGACCCGATAAAATTTGTATCCGGGTCAAGATACATTCACATACCAAATTTCAAGTCGATAGCTCCACCCGTTTCCGAGATCTCGTCTGCGCATGCGCGAAGCTGGCATCGCACGGGCTCGGCGACCCGATAAAATTCGTATCCGGCGCAAGATACATTCACATACCAAATTTCAAGTCGATAGCTCCACCCGTTTCCGAGATCTCGTCTGCGCATGCGCGAAGCTGGCGACGCACGGGCTCGGCGACCCGATAAACTTCGTATTCGGGGCAAGATACATTCACATGCCAAATTTCAAGTCGATAGCTCCACCCGTTTCCGAGATCTCGTCTGCGCATGCGCTGCACGGGCGTCGCACGGGCTCGCCAATACGACAACGACCACCGCCTGGTCAAACTACACACACGTACCAAGTTTCGTCCCGATCGGTCGAGAATCGTAGATTTGTATTAATGACAGACAGACAGACAGACAAACAAACAGACAGCCAGACAGAGGTCTTCAAAATATATATGAGATTGTGTATATATGCCACCAGATAATTTGTGTATATATATTGTATCATATTGTCTCCATATTTGGAGGAATAAACATCTCTCTCTGAAGTCAGTTTGGATACATCTACAAACTACACGACAATCTCTTACATGTTTTACTGTACACAATACCAATTCCAGTGCCTTCCCCTTCGTGAAGAATTTCTAATAACAATACAATTGTAAGCCATGTGTTACCGGTTACATGTACAAGTGCAGATGCACCTCACTGTCTCCACAGTACGCTTTAAAGTGACACTAGCTTTTTTATTTCAAAATATTTTAACACGCCCGGCCATGTGCCTTTTGTGTGAACATATTTAACCTATACGTAAATCAGTGTGTCAATGAGAACATTTGAAACACTTAAAGACATAGTATGTACTTGTTCGGGTGCGTGGAAATGATCAGTTAGTACTCATGCGCTATGATAACTGGAGGAATGTAACATTCTACTAACATCGCCGAAAATTTTAAGCAAATCGACTGTGCCACTCCATAAAAAACATCGTCAGAACTACGCTCAATTGTAAATATTTACTACTCGATTCGGGATGCATCTATCGGCGATAAACTAACGAAAACGATTTCGCCATCGAGAGTCACTGCATTTATTTTATATATATATGAATGACGGTGTGTGTTGTCAATTTGGATATACTATTCGTAAACATTACTACTTTGAACAAGATTATTCTCCATTTCTATTTGATCACCCTGCCGGGGTGTTTCACATCACTTTAAATAATCTACTTTAGCCGATGGCTGATTTAACTATGCTGTGTAATCATTGACGCACAACTGCGATCCGTTTTATTATGTAAGGTATGCATGAGACACAGAAGAGTTGTCGTCTCCGTTGGACCATGGAAGGGCCCCTAGATACAGTACTTACCATCGTGTGTACCTGTTTGATGTCAGTGTGAATACATCTACAAACTACACGACAATCTCTTACTTGTTTTACAGTGACTTCCCCCTCGTGAAGAATTTCTAATAACAATACAAGTGTAAGTCACGTGTTACCGGTTACATGTACAGGTGCAGATGCACCTCACTGTTTCCACGGTGCGCTTTAAAGTGACACTAGCTCTTCTATTTCAAAATATTTTAACACGCCCGGCCATGTGCCTTTTGTGTGAACAGATTTAACCTACGTAAATCAGTGTGTCAATGAGAACATTTGGAACACTTAAATAATTTACTTTAACCGATGGCTGGTTTAACAATGCGGTGGAATCATTGACGCACAATTGTGATCCGTTTTAATATGTAATGCATGCATGAGACAGAGAAGAGTTGTCATCTCTGTTAATTGGACCATAGGGAGGGTCCCTATAGATACAGTTGTACTTACCAGCGTGTGTACCTGTTTGAAGATTTATTTGTACAATAACCAACACAATCAATACATATGAACTGATGAATACAAATGGTAGCATTATTACTCTAGGGGCTGTTTTTATGGCCATTAATACTCGCCTTGTGGAAGTTGTGGTACGTTCACACACTGAACAATTTGCTTGGAATATGTTATACAATTCATCAAAGAGGCCTGTGTCATAATGTGGTAACTCTGGTCCTGCTAACTTAATATGATGCTGGTGGGTACTGCTGAATTGTTATGATAGTGATGGGGCAAAATGTTGCTGTTAAAAATTTACCGTTATTTTTTTCTAAATTATTTATTTAGCCGGTGTTTGGCTAATCCAATGATTTGAGAAAAAGTTGCAATATCTGCAAGAAACATTAGCGGACATATATATTTTTAAATATGTTAATCCTGGCTGGAGTTTAAAAAAGACAGGAATAGCCATCTTGATTATTGTAGGTTTGAACCTGACAAAAGGCCATTATTAAAATATTTTACAATGTATGTTTTTGAATGTTTAAAGTGATCTGAAACACTCCGGCATGGTGATCAAATAGAAGTGGAGACTAATCTTGTTCAAAGTAGTAATTTTTACGAATAGTATATCCAAATTGACACACACCGTCATTCTTATATATAAATTAAATGCAGTGACTCTCGATAGCGAAATCGTTTTCGTTAGTATATCGCCGATAGATGCGTCCCTAATTGAGTAGTAAATATTTACAATTGAGCGTAGTCCTGACGATGTTTTTTATGGAGTTGCACGGTCGATTTGCCTAAAAATTTCGGCGATGTTAGTAGAATGTTACATTCCTCCAGTTGTCATAGCGCCTGAGTACTAACTTAAAACATTTCCACGCACCCGAACAAGTACATACTATGTCTTTAATGCAAACTTCATCACACGACGTTGAACGTAACGACGTTCAACTTATTATCTGATCATCTCATACGGGAAATACTCATCAATGTGTTTTTAGTATAGAAAGGGTTAATATTTAGTTTCCGTCAATTTATTTAACTTAGGTTCGGTGACAGCACTGATTATTACGTTAAATTTACAATAACATAATGACATACTTTGGTGTTTAACCCTTTCAGTGCCAAGTCCGATTTTTGTATCAACCCATATTTCCTTGATCATTTTTCAAATTTATTGATTATAATAATGTGATACATTGATGGAAAGAGCTCTAAGAGCTCTTTCCATCAATGTATCACATTATTATAATCAATAAATTTGAAAAATGATCAAGGAAATATGGGTTGAATACAAAAATCGGACTTGGCATTGGAAGGGTTAGTCTGGTGTTGTATATTATATTTAATTTTGTATATGTATGGTGTTGCATCGGGTGTCTGCAGCACTGACTACATAACTAAAATATATACTCTCTCGGATCGATTGTATCGTGCTATGATCGTATTCGTTCAACGTACCAATTAAAGCGCTGCAAACTCTCTAGAGAAGGTATATTTAATGCTGAATTGCGCTGTTCTCTGGGCACTGGCTTCGGGAACCATTTCCCAACAGACGCGTCTTTATATCACACGGCACAAAATCGTTTAGATCAGCGTTTTCCGGTTAAACTATCGGTTGAAATTTAGAAATATAAACGATCGAGAAAGCATAAGCTATGCGGATTTTTGCTACGAGTTTATTTCTCTTCTCAGCTCACAACTTGTTTGCTGTCGGGACTTCGATCCCATCTGGAGAACTGTTCCACACAGTTGCCGGATGTGAGAAAAACATGAAGTTTGAATTCGTGGAACCCATCCAAGTGTTTGATGTTTTGTCCAAACTTCAATGTGCCGCTCGGTGTGTCGAGAACTCGTTGTGCAATGCGGTGAACATAATGGAGATAGGGGAGTCAATGACTTGTGAACTTGGAGCCGATTTTGCCGAAACCGGCTGCGGAAGTATGACTTCTGCGATTGGAAACGTCTACATGGAAATTGTCGAAAAGGTAAGAATATTCGTCTGCTATGCTTGATCTTGGTTTTATTTGTTCAAACACGTTGCTAGATCATTTCCATTTAGGCACTTGAAAAAGTTCGGGAAGTCTGATCTGCACACCCCCTCTCCTTAACCCTTTGGAGAGTATCTGTAACGTCATATACATGACGTCATGAGTAAATTTAACGTCAACGTCATAACAATAATTATTAACAAGTTCGGGTCAAAATGGTCCAATAATTCGTTTTAATTTATGTGCATTTTTCACCCACTGACCAACGCGCGAAGCGCGTTCAGTGGGTGTACTATTATCGTAGGACTCATGCGTTTCTGCTGAATTGAAATAGTGCCTATGCGTTTCTGCTGAGCTGCACTGACGTTTGATCGCAAAATAAAATTATAACCATTATCAAAGCACACGTTTGGATAACACCGCCATAAACAGTTTCATATTATGATGTTGAGCTCATATCGTCAATAAAATTATAGTTATAATTGATAAAACTAAATTGTACTGCTAAAGTAATTCTACCAATTGGGTAACTAGATTCAGGTTGAGCTAGAACTTGAGAAATTTTTAATTTCAACCAATTGAAATGCCGCTGGAATTGGAAAGGGTTAAGGTTGTTGGGCAACGCAAATGACGTCATCGAAAACAAGGCGACTCAAAATGAGTCAAAAATCGTACACAGTACATGTCTCGCTTCGTCTCGGAATCGTGATTTAAATTCATTCATTTTGACTGTTACTGTGTCCTAAGATATTAGCAACTTGTGGAATGTGCTTAGGAAGGATTGTTTTGATATCTAATAAGTGGGATTTACCTCCCAAAAAGGTGAGTTTCAGGCCTGCATTTGTTGTCAATTTGTATTATCTGATTCTGACAGCGCTCGTCTGCAACTGCAATTGGCAGAATTCGCGTGTTTGACTAAACGTATTCTCCACTCGATTCTCGAGTCAAAATGCACAATAATCGGTCAAATTCTTTCAATAATTCTATCTAAATACATCTTAGCTATTATTCGGATCAGATCTCCCCGTCGAGAAAGCGATATGTTGACCAAAACGACACTTGAGAAAGTTGTTTACATTTTGAGCGCACACTGCCTGCGGCACAGTACACGCTCGATTTTTATCATGGAAACAAATCAATTTCTTCCATCTAAAAGATAATTACGTGCTGGACCCTGTCATTTTAGGAATATATAAGTATTCCACGCAGACATACCTCAGTCTCAGCTTAAAATTTTGAAAAATAACAGTTTTATCGACATAAATCGATTTGAATGGGAAAATCCCGTGTTAAAATTTATCATTGAAAAAAAATAATTTCTTCCCTCTAAAAAATAATTACGTGCTGTACCCTGTCATTTTAGGAATATATAGGTATTCCACGCTGACACACCAAGTCTCAGCTTAAAATTTTGAAAAATAAGAGTTTTATCGACATAAATCGATTTGAATAGCAAATCTCATGTTAAAATTTATCATCGAAAAAAATTAATTTCTTCCATCTAAAAAATAATTACGTGCTGTACCCTGTCATTTTAGGAATATATAAGTATTCCACACAGACACACCAAGTCTCAGCTTAAAATTTTGAAAAATAAGAATTTTATCGACATAAATCAATTTTAATGGCAGATCCCATGTTAAATAATAAATTTTAGGGCCTGCGAATGTTTTCTGAGCTGTTCCATATTGGCCAACAGAGTCCATATTTGACAGGTTCTACCTGATAATTGTGCGACAGTACAGTCGCGTTACTTTATACGTCAACATTGGTCATTATCACCCGACAAATTTATTTTGGTCTATCGTATCAACCCCCATGTAGCCTGACTAAGTGTCAACATTGGTCTTTATTGCTCCACTAATTTTTATCGTCTCATCGGTATGAATTCCATATCCAATTATCCACATATAACCAACCGAACCTCTAATCCCGGTCCAATTTTTTTTTTTTTCATCGCTATAGTCAAGTTACGTAATATTTTATCACGTGATAATTTTACTTATATGTCTATGGTATTACTATAGTATACGGTATACGTATATCAATTGCTATTCCTTTCTATATAATCCTGGTGCCATCTATAGAGTAAGAGATAATTTCAGACCCCCCCCCCCAATTTTATATCATTGCCGCTACAGTACAGTCGCGATGCATCACATGGCAACATTGATCGCTATCGCTCTACTAATTTATATCAGTTCATCGTTCCCCTTTTTCTCCGAGTCTATTTAACCAACCCAACATCTAAACCCGGCCTAAATTATTTTCATCGGTATACCGTAGTTGTGTTACATACATATTTTTATCATTTGATTCCAATTTGCTGTACCACTATAGAAGTCCATAAATGACTATTCTGGCACTATATAGAGATAACGAAGATTATTACAACCCCCCCCCCCCCCCATTTTATAGCCTTGTTGCAACAGTAGAGTTGAGATGCATGATATGTCAACATTGGTCGTTATCGCTCTACAAATTTATATCGGTTCAACCCTTAGTTCCCTGTATCGCCCACTCCTCCCTCAATTTATTTTTTCATTTGTATTATAGTCTCGTTACGTACATATTTTATCTCTTGTAACTTTTGCTTCAACATGCCGAGTTCTGCTGCAGACGATACAAAACTGACAACATTTCGAAATGTAAGCAGGCTTCAAACTCATCTTATCCAAGAAACTTGTGTATAAGGTGTACTCGCATTTGTTGCGTTAAAAACCAAAGGTCCCAAGTCAAGCTCCAAAATCCCCAACACACTGATGTGAGGTTTAATGATAACTCACATCTACATAACCTAACCAATATAAGGATGTGATGTGTAATGATAACTCCATCCACATACAGTAATGTCCAAAGTAATTGACCACTTAACCACAGCAGAATTATGGGTAATTTTTCAGGATTTTAAATCCTGAAAAATTACCAATAATTCTGCTCTGGTTAAGTGGTCAATTACTTTGGGCATTACTGTAACCAATATAAGGATGTGAGGTTTAATGATAACTCTATCCACATAATCAATATACGGGTGTGATGTTTAATGAGAACGCCATCCACATAACTAATAACTATGTGTGAAAATTAAATAAAAAAATTAAATTCCATGATGGCGTCCAATATGGACTATCTAATTCTGCTCCAAAAACATGTATATTCAATATATGGATGTTTATTGGATGGGGGGGGGGCCGATTATTTCAATGATATTTTAATTCACTGGGATACAAAACCCGACCTACGGGAGCACGCTTCGCGCACGACTGTATCTTAAGCATGTGTGCATATTTAATAAGCCAACAATTGGAATCCCAACAGAGAAGACTGGCGTAGGTCCCTTGCGCATAGACATCGTTGATGATCTCTATGGGAAACCAACTTGACATTTAATAGACAATTTCGATTAACTGCAATAACTTAAGGAATCTCTAATTGAGCTCAAGCCCAATAAGAATATTCCTTCAGTTATTGTGCTTAAGCGCAGTTAGAGATACCTTATTGCGCTTAAGCACAATGTGATATTCCTGTGCAATAAGGAATATTCTTATTGCGCTTAAGTGTAATAAGACATTCCTTATTACACGTAAGCGAAATTACATCAATATTGCACTTAAGCGCAATTAATATCTCTCATTAGATCACCCTTGTGCAAATAGTAGAATAATCCTATATTTGTTCCACCCATTGTACCATGGAGATGGACTACACCACCTGAATTATAGGGAGTTTGTGTACTATATATAATATATTCCTTATTAAGAGATTCCTTATTGGGTTTTATTATATAAGCGCAATTTGTAAATTCCATTATTGCGCTTAAGCACAGTTAAATATATCCTTATTGCGCTTAAGCACAATAGAGATTCCCTTATTGTGCTTAAGCACAATTAGCTCTTCTTGCGATTAATTAAAAAAAAAAATTCTAATTGTATTGTAACTATTGTTTTGTCCTTTAATATTTCCCATACATCATGTACACATATATTATGCTAGAATGGTACTATTATTACTAATACCACTCGTAGTAGTTAATACCACCTTACTGTCAATATCCTATCATGGTTAGTTTCAAATCATAACGTTAATTGTTATTACTATGTGTGTACTGTACATGTACATCAGTCATCAATTAATAATATTTTGCTATTTTGCATGCGAAGTGGAAGACCCTCCAATAGCTTATCAATACCACTCGGGACAGTGGGTGTTTTTCCTCAATTAATTGAATTTCTTGTTTGTTAACGTGTGTTATCATAAACGATTGCACTTATACATTTGGTACATTATGTTAATCAAAATAACTCCTATACAAATCATTTATAAATCAGATGATTTATTGAAGTTATGTCTACATAAAATAACACTCCCTGAAGCGACATATATGTCGTTCTACTCCTCAACCGATAGACGACATATATGTCGCTCTACTCGCCAAAGGGTTAAATTGAGCTGGTATTTTCAAACTGGTACTTAAACTTCTAACTTCAAAATGTCCAACCTAAAACACCCTATGGATCGATGCAGGGGGGTGAAAAAAAAAATCCGGCACATATGCTGGGGTAGGTGGGTGGTCAAAGCCACCAACAAGCAATTTTTTCCGCAACTAAAAAAAAAAATCCTGCTTGTTTTTTTAGTGTTTTGGCAATGAGTTGGGCTTCAAAACCACGTTGAATGAGAGAAATAATGTAATTATAACTGGTAAACTGACTGCCGACAGTTATTGTGTTGTATTTTGTTGCAAATTTTGAAATCCAAGATGGCCGCTGGCAGCCATGTTTTTTTGGCCGAATGACCCCAAAATGACTCGTTCCTATTTACATGTCAATGTTAACATCCATGACAAATAGTATTCACAGAAATTCATATACAGCTGTTTACAGTGAATTTCCCCCCGCAAATCTCTGTTTTAGTGTTAAAAGGGGGGTGGGTGTCCAAAAATGGTCGGAAAAAACTGCCGAAAACGGAAAAAAAATTGGCGTTGGGGGTGGTTGGGTACAAAAAATGATCGAAAGGGAAAAAATGCCATACGTGCCTGAATTTTTTTTTCGACCCCCCCCCCCCCCCCCCCCCCTGAGGGATGGACATTTTCTGGTAAATGATAGCCATTTTAGTGCAAGCATTTTACTGAAAGTATGTACATTTATGTAACTGTTTGTCAAAGAACTATAAATCCTGTCTAAAATCAATCGATCATATCAATTTCAACATATTTTGGTGTTAAATCCTAGCTGATGCCTCTGACATGGAATTTCCTACTTTTTAAATTTTACCAAATTCAATCGCTATGACATTATAGCGACGATGTCCATTCTCTGGGTGGAGGAAATACCGCACAGATGGTTGATTTAACTAAGATATCAACTCACCCCATGCATTTCACATATTGAACCTGAACTTCAAAAATACAGGTCAGTTAGTTGATAACTAGGGGGGTGTTAATTCTAGAACTGGTGTAACGCCGGACTATACATATTTAATTTGATGATAATATATATATTTCTACATCTTAGAACCATACTATTTTACTCCGCAAAAGATAGAGCCAGTCTCAACAACCAAACAAACTCGTGCTGTCTCCAATTTGTTTAAACTTTGTCAATCAGCGTCTATTATAATGTATTGTAAAATATACCGTCGAAAATTATATTACCATGATAGTGCATGGGGCGAGTTTGGTAGACTGCTTGATAATTGCGCGATAGATTATTCTTACCAGATTTAACATGTTTTGTGTGGAACAGCCAAATGAGTACTCGAGTATGTTGAGGTTACAGTGTATTTGAAAATCAAACCCACCATGTCGAGTGGTAAAACATTCAAGTGTGATACACCTGTATGCCGTTCTATGTGGAATCAAAACAATGCTGAGAACGCGGATCAGGTCTTAGCTATATAGGCGATCAATTTCTTTTGAATTTAGGCTGCGCAAAAAAAAAAACCATATGATCATATAAGGAACAGAAGATACGTTAAAGCGTTCAGAAACATTCTCACGAGACATATTTTGTATGAAACAATTAATCGGCCATCCCCAGGTCCCTATCGAGTAACTCGAATAAAGACATATTTATTTTCAACATATCGTACAACGATCAAAGTAAAATGGAAAGCGGGCAGCTGTAAACCGCGACCCAGGCAAAAATATTGTCCGTCGGTGAGGTTTACTCCCGACACCGTCGAGTATCACATATAATACAGTTGTCAATGTTTTCCTAATTAAATGCGACAAATTGTAATGTGAATGTAGATTTAGCTTCCTAAATCTCTATATCAATGAAACATTTACACCATTGCCAAAATTCATCACCACGCGCTCAACATGGAGCAGAAAAGACACAACATTGAAACATGGAAGCTTATTCGTATTCAATGCGTCGGGTATTTCGTCACCGTATGGAGGGAGCACTTTCGCCCATCTGTTGGCATGTGGTTTAAGCTGCATGGGTTCACCAAGGACCGCGAGGATCCGGAATTGTGCTTTCCGATTAATGGCAACAAGCCATATTTCCGACCGCACAATGGTAGGCCTGACCACATTAAAACTATACGTACATCCCAGTATCGACAGCGTCCCCACGGCCAGAAAAAAACGCCATTTTTAATATATATTTTGTAATGGTGGAAATCTGTAACCATATCATTTGTGAAGCCCTCTGCAGAGTGAAATGTTGGTCCTCATCTCAATATTATTGTGCCTATTCATGTTAGCATGGACCCCAATCTTTGACCAAAAATGTTATAGTTTTCTTTTCACTTTACCCGGTATTGAAACTTGAAAAAAAATGTAAACGACACTATCTTGAACCGACAAATGAATTTAGGTTCTGAGATTCGTTATAATTTCCAATGGCACTATATGGACTATATTCCGGAATACAAATATGACAACTTGCTTTAATTCATTTCCGTGTGAAAACTTGTCTGTCCATGAATATATAGCGCCTGCTATCTTGAATATTCCGTGTGAAAGAAAAGCTTGGGGCCAACATGACATGAATATTCACATCTTAATTTGCATATTAATGAAGTCCACGCAATATATAATTCTTTAATAAACCTCTGAATTTGGCATGATAACTTTTTTACAGACCATACGCTAGATTCAATTTTGACAAAACGCCGTAAACCATGCGACATTAAACCCACAATTCTATTATATGTCGTACAAATTCTAAAACACGCTCTGACATTTTTGAAGTTTGTCGAATCTTGGCAAATATAACATTTGATTTTGTTACATTCTTTAGCTTATGTTGAACAATAATGTCTAACAAAATTATTATTGGACGGGACGAACGTCATGCTAGAAGTGAGTTGGATTCCTGAACACGTGACCCCGCTTTGTTATCACTAAGCCCCATTGGCTGTTACGTGTTCAAAAACAAACATAATTACACCCAATCACGGAAACTCAGGTTTTACACTCTATGTTCTTATGTTAACCCCTGTCGCCAAGAAAAATGTTTTCTCTATACTGCGAAACGCGAACAATTATTAGGATGACCAGCTGACACTCTTAAAACAATAGGTACTCGATAGTACCTACGTAGGTATTGAACTTGTCCCGTGGGGAGTACCAAATTGATGGTACTCTGGAGTAAAAAAAAATTGGTACTTTGGAATACCAAATTTTTGGTACTCTATAGCGTACGAATTATATTACTTTTATTAGTATAGAACCGTGATCGTGTTTTGTACTTAATTCAACGGTTTACTTCCCTGACCTGTTCCCTGCACGTGGATTAACAAATTTCTAAATGCCTAAAATAATTGGCCTAATTTCTTAATGTATATATAATAATATTAAAGTAAACATTATAAATCAAACATCTTAAACAGGTCTGAGTGAAACACCAATCGATATATAATAGCCCGATAAATAAAAAACTACTTTGCGATAAATAGCAAATCTTTGCGAACCTCAAACTACTTTGCAATAAATTTATGCGATTCAGTGGAAAGGTTTCCAATATATCATAAAGATTTGCGAGTAATCGCAATGGTTTGTGATTTACAATTGATCTATTTTTATGTGTTGGCACTAATGAGCTTGAACCGTATAAATATAAATCAGACATCTTCAACATGTCTGGGTGAACGACCAATCAATTTATAATAGCACGGTCGGGCTAAAATAGACTGATCGGTCTTTCAGAGACAGCATGTATGTGGGATAAGGGGAGCAAACTCCCAAACCTTTGCGATAACTCCCAAACCTTTGCGATAAATCTCAAACATCTGTACGATAACTCTCAATTAACTACTTGGTGATTATACTTTGCAATTTATCGCAAAGATGTTTGAGATTAATTACAAAGGTTTGTGATTAATTGCAGATATATTTGTATGTGTTGGCACTAATGGGCTTGAGCCGTATAAACATTATTAATCAGACATCTTAAACAGGTCTGGGTAAACCACTTACTAGTATCGATCTATAATAAATCGAAAACATATTTATGATAAATCGCCAACTACTTGGCGATTTATCACAAAGGTTTGCGATTAATCGCAATGATTTGTGATTTATTGCAGAAATGATGTTATACGTGGACACTAATGCATGGGCTTGAACCGTATAAACATTATCAATCAGATATCTTAAACTGGTTTGGGTGAACCACTTATCGTTCTATAATAGACTAAAATAGACCGATCGGTCTTTCACAGCCAACATGCATCTGTGATAAGAGTCACTCTAAACTGTTCTATTGTTATCTTTCAACTAATAATTCTGATTTCTTTTTGCAAGGCACCGAATAAATATTTACTGAGAATATTCAAAATAAACACACATGTATACAAATATTCAAAAATAAACTTAGAGTTCCCTCTCTTAAAACAGTGAGCACTGCGCCAGGAAGACCGATCGGTCTATTTTTTGCCAAATCAGGCTATTATAGTTAATCTGTGGTTCACTCAGACCTTTCGTCATACTCATAACAAATATCGCTTAATAAAATGTAATTGTCGTAGTTCTTACTCTGCATTATGTGAACAAAGCTAAATTCTGTTCCAGAGTATGTTGTACAGTACGTAAATAGTATGCGATAAGCAAAATACTCAACAATCGGAAGACCCCACTAATGAACTTTGGTTAATTAAAACTGGCAACATGCTGTTTGCAATATAACATTATAGCGCTCAATAATCCTCGCCGTAAGATTTTGGTGTTGAATGGGTCACCGGAATCACTTTCCACTTGCCACGGTGTTGAGTGTTTTGCTTGTCGTACACTTCCTATTTGCTGTATCGGTATATGAACAAACGCACAGCTCACACTAAGAGAGTTTAATGTTTTAATGTATGATCAAGTTTGGTACAGCCATAGTGAATAAATTATTCTCCATTCGCATCTATATGCGTCAACGAGTCAATGTCATTGCCTGATCACCAGAGCCATATATTGCGAATATGGTTTCCAATTCGTCGCCCGAGAATTATACTGTCCTAACTCACTTTTTCAAAAAAAATGAGTGTTTGGTATCGCTGGAGTCGGCAGAACATGAGCTACATTTTGGGCGCATGTCCGGCGCGATTGGTCTACAATTCCCAGACTTATCGCCCATTATCCAAGTGATACAAAACGAAAAATGACATGGTTTTTAGGTTTATAATGTTATATATCCACCTCTATAATGGTCTATCTCCAATAACCAATAGGAACGCGCGATCTAATCACGTGCTAATTTGTTGATAAAATTCGGGTGGGCTAAATAGGAACGGTACACAATTCTCAACGTGTTTTATATATGAAACAACTGCTACAAAAGGATGTCATCATGTTTTGGTAAGTAACTTTATATCAATGTAGATAATAACACATAGTGCTATACATTATAAGTCCCGTTTATGGAAATATTTGAGTTTGAAATCATCCTCGGAGATAGAACAGTATAGGACTCAGGAAGGTCATACCGCGTGGCGTAGAACTGGAGATAGCGCACTATAATTCTTAACCATTTCATGTTTCGCTGATAATAGTGAACCACATCACCTTGCTTATTGGAGATAGAAGAGTATAATGTTGAACAATTTCTCATAGCATGTTACATCTCCGCACTCAGTAGGATACAGGAAACATAATTTAAAGCGGTACCCCCCTTTCCTTAATGCATGTCCTTCGCCGGTTAATTATATATGCAGCATTAAATATGATACAAGTTCACCGTAAACGACCGCAAAATGTTTTGAGGTGCCGCTGATATAGTACTATGGCCATCAAAGTTACATTTCGCTCGAACTATTATGAATGTCCGTCCGACTGTCTATTCTATTGAAATGAAAGTAAGACATGGCTTCTATAAAAGTATATATTTAGGTCACTAGGCCTTTCGATGTGTTTCAAACATCTCATCAGGCGACATCTTATCTATATCTATTTACATATATTCCCTGATATGAACACAATTACTCAGTAACTGTTGTCATCATTATCTCAGAGTACAAGAAAGTCAAAAATGTTGAAAAATGCTAATCAAGTGGTGTATCGAGCACAGTTATCGTCGGAAAAGAAGAACGACATGCGTTCAATGTATAAATATATGCCACCTGTTGATAAGGCATATTGTGAAGCTATCATACCAGAAATGTCAGATCAATCTAGTGATTCCGATTCAGACTAACAATTGAAATTGTTATTAATTGTGACGGGTCGCGCAGACATTTCCGCACCTGCATGCATTTTGTTTAAGCAATTATATGGACAACGGGGAGTAAAAATTATCGTCATACTCTATATGTATAAAGGACATCCAAATTGGCAATATGAGAATATGGTGATTCATCGTTGGTAGTGATAAATACATTTGCCTCAAAACTCGTGCCATATATATTGTCACATGTGTGCTCGCGATGCTATTTTTATTAAGGTATATAGCATTGCGAGCATAATAATGACAATATATATGGCACGAGTTTTGAGACGAATTTAAGCTAATTGGTCACTCCCCACGACAAATCGCCCATATATTCGCACAAAGCCAAATCGGATGACTTTTATACTTAATAGTATGATTATCGAAAAGGTTATACTTATTATCCGTTATTATGGTGTGACACATATACAAATACCATTGATAAGTAGACATGTATATGATATATACACAGGAAATGAATACATTAAGTAAATCAATGTATATGATCACATAACCCTATGAATAATATCATACATAATTATGGTTATATTCATACGAATGTGGTTTTTTTAATTTTCACCATCCATCGTATAATTCAATCAGAATTTGTTTTACTGTTATTTTCTTTTTATTTTCATCAAGATGTGTATCAAAAATACACATATTTTTCAAGTTATGCAGCGTAATTTACCAAACTCGCCTGTCAGGATTGTATCCTTCCGTATATAATTTTATATGCGCAATTTCTTTATATATAGACATTACTTTGGTTCTACGTGACGAATTTTATTTGAAACATCACTACTTGTGTATATACATATATATACAAACTTCGCAGAAACTAAAGCACACCAGATTTTCGATTATCTAATCCGGGTGGTGGATGCGTATCTTTGGAAATGATTTTATCGATTTCAAGTAGAAATTCCCGTGCAGCCATTGCAAACAGAGAATAATATAACATAGTACGTCCTACTTGGCTGGATATTCCACACCCCATTCTCTTAATAAGATCTGATTTCGTTTGACGCGAGTCTGTAACCTTCGCAGTGTACTATAATGGGACCATATACACATGCCATTTAGATAGAAATGTACGCCGATTATGTTGTTCTTGTATTGCCGTTACATTTTAATAATAAAACATTTTGTTCTTCAATTGAGTTATATACTGATCTATATCCGAAAAATGTCAGACAATGCACTCTTATGACTAATGTGTAGGTTTTCTACACAAAATGTGTAGCCCTGCTACACAATCATTATTCAATTTTGATCTTAAACATATTTGTGTAGTATATGTGTAGTTTCATATTCGTACACAAATTGTGTAAGAATTTTTACACATAAATGGGTAAATATTTACACATTTATACACAACTGTGTGTATAAAATCAACACATATCCCTTACACATTTTGTGTAGGTTCTTACACACACAATTCGTAGACAAAGAAATGCAAGTTCAGTAGTCCGACCTGTGGGTATAGTATTAAAGATATATACAGATTTATATGTTAAAACTTTCATGGCGCATAGTGGTATGTAGTATTTTGTTCTGTACTGTGAGTTTTTGCTTTGAATGAACAAACCAGGGTCGAGGCGTGATTGCATAATATTAGTATTATTACAACAATCATAACAAAAGTCTAAGGGCAGTAATCGCCATGAAAGTTTTATTAAATAAATCCTCATATACTATTAATACTAACCCCACAAATTGGAATTCTGAACTTACATCCTTGTCTACGATCGCTGTAGATTGTATTCCAAAAAAATATACTCAAACAATATGGCCGTCACGTAGCAGACTATGAAACTGAAGGCACCGCACTGCGCATGCTCTACGTTCTTACACAGTTGTGTGTAACAAAATATACACATTGTGTGTAGAACGGCACTTGGTCAATGTATTTGTTTGTAAAACTACACATTGCTATGTGTATTAACCGGGTTTACACATTTGATGTGTAATCGTTTCTACACATTAGTTATAAGAGTGTGGGTCATTTAGCTTAGGACAGTGTTCTATCTCCAGGTGTAAAATCGACTTTCACGAAGATTTTCGAGCATATGTTACCTTTTTCCACGATAAATCACCCCCATAAACAACCAGGAGCCACACTACCTCATGTACATACTCCTAAATGGTCAAACACGGACTTTTTGGATGGCCCAAATTTTCAAATGGCCATATCTCTCTTACCTAACTTTAGGACTTAGAACAGTATAGTTTTCGGGCGACGAATTATTCAATTCAATTCAATTCAATTTAATAGTAACTCTGGTCATCATGAAAGACATTACAGAGACAATACATATGCCACAATTACGTATCATCAATACATGTACATGTATACATACACATAAAATCATTAGGATAAATATTATAATACATCGATGTCGCGTTTAATGGGTGTATACTTGTTTACTCATCATAATCAGATAATATATTTACCAATATATGGTATATGGTGTGTATCAGCGAATTTATATTTACTAATATACATGTGTGTACTCGAGCACCTACAAATGTGAACGCACATGCACACATGCGCGTAAGCCTCAGTAGTTTCTGAAAATTTCCAAAATCTTTTTAATAAATAACGAAAGGTTTTTTGTTTTGCGCTCGCTATTTTGATTGAATAATTGGTTCAACTTCAAAGTGTTTGGTCTATTGAAATAGTATGGCTTGATGTATCTTACTCTCAATCCCTTTAATTTTTCACACTTCAAGATAACGTGGAATTCATCTCCTAACTCTGCGTTACATAATGGGAACTTTCTTTCCGAATAGTCTCGATTTGTCCATGATCCTTCTTCGATTGGTAATTTATTATATCTTGTCCGGAATCTCATGAGAGCGTGTATCATAGATGTATCGCTGGATGACAAATATTGTTCGCGGAAAAAGTTATCTTTCACGACTCGATAAAAGGTAAATTTGTTTGATACAGCTATTGCGGTTCTCCATTGTTATGAATATATATCAGTTAGTCTCATTCTGACAGAGTCGCGAAATTTATTGAGGTTATCGACCAGCTGATAGGTCCAACTGTTACCCATGCCGATTGCGTTAAGGGTGTTATGCTGCCCAGGGCCCTGTTTCATGAAAGCAACTTATGACATAGTTGGGACTTAAGATGGTCATAAGTTCAAACTTCAGTCATAAGTGCGTTTCACGAACAAGATCTTAACTTAAGATGGTCTTAACTTTGGTCTTAATTTTAAGACTGGTGTGAGGTGTCTTAAGATAATCTTAAAGTTAAGACCCACATGATAAGTGGCATATCGATCACAAATATGGCGGCCTATGTTATTTTGCAATTACGGAGATATCTGTACATTGTCTGGGGTGGGCAACTCGTCGTCTGGTATACAGGGTCGTGGCTACAGAGTGAGAGGGGGTGTTCGCCTCGAAATGTCCAACTACACCCCCTTAAACAACACCAAATTCACTTTAG
Source organism: Siphonodentalium dalli (assembly GCA_032622095.1). Taxonomy (NCBI): domain Eukaryota; kingdom Metazoa; phylum Mollusca; class Scaphopoda; order Gadilida; family Siphonodentaliidae; genus Siphonodentalium; species Siphonodentalium dalli. Next base: position 107,740,538 of record CP136062.1, read on the forward strand.
GTTTAAACATTCCAACTGGTACCTCAAACTTTCCAAAACCAAAGTTTGGAGAGGGCAAACCCCCCCCCCCCCCCACCGTATAACCGTAGGGTTAGTTTGGTAAAAACAATTCAGAGCACAGGCTTATCATCAGGGACGTGGCGAATGAGGTTTGTGTGTTGTCTACCCCCCCCCCCCCCCACACACACACTTTGGTCAAAATGTTTAGCAATTGGAAATTTCATGCCTGACAACAACATTAATCGTACACTATATATAGGTTTCAATTGTTTGAATTTCTAACTAGTAAAGGAATGTGTTGTTTTAGACAAACAGCAGTAACCGAAATGGCAATCAATTGGAAAATCACCAACTTTAGGGGCGTCAGGTTAGAAATTTCGAACTGTTGGAACATTTGAGATACCAATTGGAAAGTTTAAATCCAACGGGTGGGGTGGACATGGCATTTCGCGAACATAGAAGTTTGGCTCGGTTCAATTAAGGGGCGAGTGCAGTTGGAAATTGCACGATGTATCCCCCCACAGAGACCAACTAGCCACTCCCGAGCATCATCGAATGTAGGATATAGTCAATTATCAGCTGTGTATGTGACCTATAGATAATATATATTATAAAATTGTATTACCCACGAATTAATCTTTTGATAAGCATTATGGCCTAGCCCAAAGCTCACTCTCCTCTATGTTATTCCATATGTGTGTGGGGAGATGGGGTAAAATGAGATCAATTAATGTATTGATTCTTTCCTCTTTCCAAATTTCCATCGGCTGTTTACAAAGCAGATATGTCATATATGAAATGTAACACAAACGTTCTTTCTCAAAATATGCTTTAGAAAAAGTGACAATTTTCTATAGAGAATAGTATTGGCATTGAGTTTATGCCCACGCCCTTATGTCGTGATTTTCAAGGCTGTCCAAAGTTTTGTCATGTTTTTTGCAGGGGTGGGATGACCATTGTACAGCATACTGTATATATATATATGATATACACACCCGTAACGATGACACCCCTTAATGCGAGTGTGCTATTGGAAACGTAGTTATAATTATATCCATGGTATGGCAACCGCATAAAACATCTGCATAAAAATAATAAAAAAGTTACTCTATCAAATATTTTTCATTTCCCTTTGAATCGAAAAATTACCTATGTGTGTCCTGATGACATCGCCGATTTATTTTGATTATTGCTACACGTAGAGAGTGATGGTCGATAATACACGTGTTATGTCGGCTCACATAAAAAAAATTGCCGCCTGATCATTGCTCTCAGTGGATTAACTCGGCGTAAATGCATGGTCGCAATCATGCATCGATCCATATAATTATATTGTCTTATTTCTGACACAGCCACTCACCAGTAAATGCAAAGCTCGTCATTTTAAGAGCCTGTGATGTACTCATGTTCGAATTTACATCGCGGAACCCATGCAAGTCTAAGATCCATATGCGAATATAAGGCCACTGGCTATAGACAGTAAGATATATGCGCTGATTCGCCCACCCCACCCCAGCCGCTATCCAGCATACCCGTCACACAATAATGTCAACTCGGACTCGGCTCTTTCTCGATAACCTCTCAATGTCGTACATACAGATTGCACAAGCCCACATTTTTTTGTTCCGGACTGTAGAAAATTGTCGATAACCAGTCTAAATGAGCGGGAACTTAACTTACTACTTAAGTTGGACGTAATCTTGTTTTGTGAAACGCGTTCTTGAAACGGAAAAGTTGCATCATAAGATCCACCTTAGATCTTAGACTAAGTCCATCTTAACATAATCTTATGACATTGCTTCATGAAACAGGGCCCAGCAATCCATGGGAACTTCTTATTATCATAATAAGACATCAGCATAATATAATACAATGCTAGTGGCGTTCTATTTGTCGTCATTGTGTTGAGCTTGCCCCAATAAGACAAGTAACATGTTTTTATTCTTACTGATATCGGACACATGCCGAGTTATCCATATATGAATGCACTAGGTGCAGATTTATTAAGCTTTAAGGTGTATTTCAAAAACCAAATTTCGAGTTTTTCAAAACATGTCGTGTTTTCGTATCCCCAGACCTCGGCTCCATATGTCATGATTGGGATAATCGATTTTTCATAGATATCAAGGGTTGTGGCTATAGTTAGTTTATTCACGCGTTCTTTATTAAGGAGGGCGTACATTGCCACTTTAGCACTTTTATTCCTTGTGTTTTTTTCTAGTGTGAATAGTCCATTTCTATGGAATGTCGCACCTAGGTATTTGTAACTATCTACTATCTCCAGTTCATGTCCAATTATTGAAAATTTCCCGGTATTCAGACTTTTAGTTTTTCGTCAAAATATAAGTATCTTGGTGTTCGATGTATTGACATTTAATTTCCACGTGTTGCAATATATAGAAAATTTATATGTTGATAAATTTCCGAGAGCGTACACTTCTGTATTCTTAAATACCACCAGTCAAAGTACATAATTGGGCACACGCTATAGCTTGTAAGCCGAGGCCGAGGACGTGTGGATTTGAGACACGTATTGGTGTTGAGACACGTATTGGTACTCTGAAGTACATACACAAATTGTTATATTTAAGAGCGGATGATGGCCATTTCAATCCAATTATTGACCAAATTATAGAATATTCGAAACTCTTGGTCTGTAACTGTAGAAAATATTGACAATTGTGGGAGTGAGACACCACCCAAACCCACGTCACCAGACCCCTGTGAGACACCTACCACTTTCGCCATGCCCATGAACACACGTACCTGTGTTTGATAGATTACATCCGTACAATGGATCTCTGACCACCCGTGTCTGAACTAAGTTTATTATTTATAACTTACATATTTTATTTCTCAGCGCCAGAGCCTCGGACACGTTTGTCAGAACGGGGGAACGTGGAACTCAGTCGATCAAGTCTGTGACTGCCTCCCTTATTTCATAGGCAACTACTGTGAACGTCTCCCGTACGGTGAGTATGGCTACATAGAAATATGTATTCAGCGTTTCCAGACTTCCAGTGACAGCAACATACACAATCTAATTTACAGGGGGACTGTACACAAAATCCGCCCATTTATGAGGAAAGCTCCTATTATATTATACTCAACATTATATAAACAACAAATGAATGAATTTGAGCCATGGGTTAGTGCAAACAAAAAAATAAACTCATGTGCTCTATGAACGATGCAATAAAACATGGTAATTATAATGCGAATGAACTAATGACTTGAGTCGTCAATTCATTATAATTACTATGTTTTTTTGCATCGTTCATGGAACACATAAGTGTATTTATCCCACAGGGTCGCAACACAACAAAGACAGGTTTGCCTGATTGACTACCTTTAATGAATTATTAATGAAAAAGGTAGTCGCGAAATTATTGGTAGGGTGTTTCATTGTTCAGTTATCCACTTCTTGCTTCGAGTCTTCCTGTTTTGGCCCACAATGCGCCATGGCCACAACAATCAAGTTGAGTCCGTGGGAACCCGTTAAGGATCTGAAACGAGACACTAGACAACCTGGTTAGTGATGTCTGTCGGTCATTGGCAAGCGAATGCCATTAGATAAAAAAAAGAAATGGGGTGTGGGAGGGTGGGTTTCAAGCAAAACCTACTTTCCCCGATTTTCGAATCTTGCGAAAAGACAACTTGGTTAAGTGCCTTCGACAATATAGTTCCGCTCTCCCGATTTACTGAGTATGATAAGCACCATGGTTATATATCACCTTGATGCTACTGTTGTTTTGTGGTAACATTGTGAATAAATTACCAGGCAGATGTTGCCTTATTAAATCTTATTAATGATCGTACAATACTGCATGTTAATCCTACCAATGGAATGTGTGTATCGATCCGCGTGTTCCATCGAATCTATATTTAGCGACTGACACAATCTGGCACTTGATCTTGTTTTGGTTCTATTCTTAGCTTTTGTAAACAAACTCCCATCGTGTCTCTTCTAGCTGTCAGGTCTTAGCGACCCGACGGTACAAAATTCCGTCGCTGTGCGACTCTTGTTTTTGCACTAATCCATGGCTCATATTCATTCATTTGTTGCATATATTATTTATTTACACATATACAACACGATTCCAGTTAAACAGTACAGATAAAACTGCGTTATTGTTCTGTTATCGGGCGCCCAAAACGTCCTGATTTAACCGTTGCATGAGACCCTTTCGTGAGAGAGAGAATTCGTACATCTCTAATCAAAATTTTCCCTTATACTCTTAAATCATTCTTTCTCGCATAATTCGAGAGTGTGTCTACTCTTATGGGACTAGCTATTCAATTTTTAAACAAATTGTAAATTTCGTTCGATATTTTACATTTTGGCGACTATTTTGGAACAGACATTCTTCAGATCTGGTTAGAATAAACATTGTTTGTGTATATTTAATGTTATTACTAATTTGGTCTTATATAGTTGGTGCACATACCATATAATTTCAGAATTTTTCGATATCAACTGCCATCATGGACGCCATTTTGAGTAGAATAATTTTCTCAAAGCGGATTTTGGATATCTTATAGAGGATGTATTCCTCTTCAAACTGGAATAAAAACCAACTTAATCCATGTTTGTTTCTAGGTAGACCCTGTGGTGTTTGCTAATTTGCTAAACTATTGATTTTAATTTTCAATTAAAATGCGTTGTGCATAAATGGTGTTGTATACCACTGAGATAAAACCGTTCTATATGTGTGTATGTATATATATAGTAGAACAGATTGTTTAGTCTATAGGCCTTGGAGAAGACTGACGGACACACCGTATACGACGGAAGTAATTGTTTTAAGTTTTGCGCATGCGCTAGTACGTTCTTATAGTCAGGTGCGTTTAGCGATGTCGAAAGTAAATTGTTTCCGGAGTTTAAATAAGTGTTTTATGCAGTTTCTTTCGAATGTATAGACGATGTTTGTGCATTCCACGAATGAATGAACAGCTGATTTAGTTTTTCGTGCGAATAACTGTTAAATATCCATGTTTTTAGAAAACTCTGCTCATTTAATCTAATAAAAAACCCGAAATTGAGTAAAAACACTCATAAGACATAACTCAATCTCAAAAAAGTTAAATCAACTTCAGAAAAAAAAACCCACTGAAAATTAACGTGATCAGAATGTGATTTGATCAGTCAACTCAGGCCAGACACAAACAGTAAATACACAGCTTTGGCGATTCGGACATAATTGTGTTCTGATTGGTGGATTGTATTCATTAAACTGGACTCAAGACAAAAGTGTGTGTGGAGACTGGAGTAGATTGACAAGTCACAAGGTCATACAGATGACATGAACTTGCGGCAACTTCAAGTTGTATTGTGTGTATTTTGATGATTTTAACCAACACAACAACATATGCCACATATTTGACTATTCGGTTGAATTTCACAAATGTGTACCAACTTTGTGGTGGATTATGACAGCATCAGATTCTTTATTTAACACAGATTCGGAGCAAAAACTAATCAAGTTGACTTCACTCTACAGACGATTGACATGCCATGAAAAATTTCACATCAGAACAACTAAAAATTTGACCGACTCTACTTTAAATCATTCTGGATGTTCTCCTACAACTTTGAATCATAGTTGATGTGTGAGGATATATAGGTACCATACCTATATATGGTACCTATTTAATACCATACTGTACAAAACATGCATATAGTGTGTGATTGTCAAAGTTCTACATAGTACATGTAGTGGAAAGCAGATATACTCATCTATACCACAAGTTCACAGCCACAGTGTAGGGTGACTGGCACATCACTGCATGAACTATCTGATCAGAGGATAGATTGATCCATACAAATGTTTGTGTTCAATTTTGTGATGTATAGTAATACTACTATTAGAATATCTTCATTTTACACCTGACATCTTTTTTTTACTTTCCCTGTAGTTGGGCCATGCAAAATAAATATCTAGATTATCATCGCCCCACCCCAATATGTATGGGAGGCCAACTTCACATTTAATACTTAATTGCGCTTAAGCGCAAATATTGCGCTTAAGTGCAATTCATGGTTATATGTACATGTAACCAAACACCGCTGGTGAATAAATAGGTTTATCCACAACTTAACCTTAACTCCTATTGACATATCGCATCTTGGTTCATTGATTTGGATGGGTAGGGAGCTAGCCCAACTTCTTTATCAAAATGGCTGACTCGCAATAGTATCACATTCTGTTTTAGTTGGAGCGACTTGTGATTGCATTATATTATCTTCTGTATATATTAGTTGGGGCTACTTGCAATAGCATTTCTTTCTGTATTAGTCGGGGCGACTTTGATTTTCTTCAATTTTCGAGTATACAGGCACACCATTATGGGAGGCCAAATTCACATTTAATAATTAATTAATTGCGTTCAATTGCACTTAAGCCTGCTTAAGCGCAAATAATTACGCTTAAAGATGGATTATCTCTTTAAATAACAAATTTTAAATAGTTGCGTGGGTATAAAATAATAGATATGAACTGAAGACCTATGTCCGGAAAAGCTTCTATCAATTAATATTGATTTTATTTCGAATATTAAATCGGGCCCATTTATGTTACTATTTTTAGAACCGACCATTCGGATGAGACCATATTGCGATATAGAGCACTGGGCTGTTCCTACGGCTACGCAACGAATGTCAAATGTCACAGATTGGTTGTTTGTACTGTTTTGTTCCACAGATATAAGCGATAATGAGTATAATTAACGTTTATTTGTGACAAAATTGCACAATATAATTTCTGGTCTCTGTTAACAGTAACCAATATTGTTCGTTAGCTAAACAAACACACCTTTTTAGACCAGAAAATATTCGAAATAAAATTAATATTAATCGATAGAAGCATTTCCGGACAGGAGTCTTCGATTCAGATCTAATATTTTATACCCCGGTATAAACTATATAATACATGTTTACAAAGAGATAATCCACCTTTAAGCGCAATTAATTGCGCTTAATGCATTAAGTGTAATTATTTGCGCTTAAACGCAATCAATTGTGCTTAAGCGCAATTCATGGTTATATGTAACTAAACACCCCTGGTGAATAAATAGGTTTATCCACAACTTAACTTTAACTCCTATTCAGTGACATATCGCATCTTGGTTTCATTGATTTGGATGGGTAGGGAGCTAGCCCAACTTCTTTATCAAAATGGCTGACTCGCAATAGTATCACCTTCTGTTTTAGTTGGAGCGACTCGTGATCGCATTATATTATCTTCGGTATATTTGCGCTTAAACTAAAAAAGAAATAGAATCTATGTGAAGAAATTTCTATACAAATTTGATAATAAAGAAATCTCCACAGAAGATGAGGCCTAATCAGAATGAGGTCCCCAGAGGGTGAATTTAGTTATGCTGGGCTGTTATGCGGGATAACAATAAACGAAGAGCACTTGTTATCAGCTCAGAACATATATTGGAAAATTTGCACACAGAGGTAAGTTGAGGGAGTGCCATGAGATAGGTGTCATTGACCTCAGATGAATTAAAGGGGCACTAATAATTACAAATAAAGAGCGTTTATTATCAGCTTAAAGTGAGAAACTAAGGGAATGTGCTAAATTCCATATTTTCTGGTCAAGTATTTTAATAGCTATAGAAATATGAAATAAATTGAAATATGTATGCTCTAATTTTCTCATATTAACTGTTAGTATACTAGATTGAACAAATTGTAAAATAATTGCAAAAAATTGTTGAAGAAAATTTGGGCATTTTTGTCTATTTTAAAAGTTTTGGTGCACATGAAATAGAAAAAAACAACCGGTGTTTAATGTGCAAAATTATTTGAACTTTCCTCTTACAACACTTTAGTTTGATAAAATATCATCACAATGTGTTTGGGTTTGGAAATTCCCTCACTTTGTTTAATCTAGTATACTTAAAATGTTACAAGAAAAGCAGGGCATATGGATATCATTTATTGATTTACATGATCTCAAATATGGCATTTCATCACACAAGTTCTATTTCATTGGCAAATTGGGCTAAGTCCATACCATGGAACACACATTTTGTCTTCATGTTTTTGCACAATCTGGTCAGAAAATTACTAAAACAACAAATTAACCCTTCATGTTTTTGCACAATCTAGTCAGAAAATTACTAAATCAATGATTAGCCCTTCATTTTATCTAGTTCTTGGAATACTTGAACATTGCAAAGTTTTGTTCTGTAATCAGTAAAAGTAAGATCTACAAAACAGACTTGCAATTGGAAGGATTTGTGAATTTGATTATTGTTGACTTTTAGTATGTTGTTTATATTAGATTTATATACTTATTTCTGTATGGAAAAAATACTCTGATCATCTTCAGACGTGGCGACATGGGGGGGGGGGGGTAAAAAATTTCAACAGTTGGAAATTTCATACCTGCCAAAACATTAGGTGGAAATTTCACACCAACACTAGGTTGAATATGTTCTTGTATTTTGATTTTCAAACAATTTATTCAGGGAATTAATTGTTTTTGGACCAATATTTGAATATTTTACTATTTTTTGTCAAAATTTTGGACTGAAATTGTCATCAGTTGGATATATTCCAACCTTAGGGGGGGGGTGACAGGTTGGAAATTGCCAACACTTGGAAACCTTGTGTCCTGGTCCCTCTCCCGTGGCCAGTCAAAAACTGCTAGTTAATTTAAGAAAACATTATTGTCATACATTTGGTTAAAATTGTCATTGGAATTGTCATCAGTTGGAAATTTTCCAACCTATGTGGGGGTGTCAGGTTTGAAATTTCCAACTCTAGGAAGGCTTGAGGCTAGTCTAGATGCTAAGATTTGCAATTTTCTTGTTCAGATTTAAAAAAATTCACACGCCGCGCCCTTGTGGATTATTTCGAAATGGTCATCAATTGGGGAATTTCCCAACCTGAGGTGGTCTATGAGGTTTGAAATTACCAACACTATAGGAAAGTGTCAGTTGAGGCCAGTCTAGATGCTAGGATTTGCGATTTTCCTGAAAAGTTTTCAAAATTTTCTCACACTGGGCCAAACAACCATGGTCAGCCCGGTGTGTCCTGGTCTCTTGCCCATAGCCGTGTGCATTTGTCTGGAGTTAGACCACTAGATGTTAGGATTTATACAATTTTTCAGGTTAAAATATCTGAATGTTCTCATACCGGGAATATAGAACCATGGTTTATGAAAATATAGGATATTAGCCTGAGCGGTGAGGTGCAAGGGTGGGAGGGGGTGAAAATGGAATTATGCAGAACTTGTGTTTGGTATGATTCTGATTCAAGGGGAGGGGTGCAGTTGGAATTTCCCAAGGTGGACACCCCCAACGGAGACCCTCTAGCCATGTCCCTGCTGTTACCCACATAAATTTGGAATAACAAGAGGGGTGACAGTGACTCCTGAGTACTGGTTAAGAATATATAGTATACAAGTCAAGGTTATTTCACACTATTAAATGTGATAATATTCGCAGAATTGTTGCAGTACTGTTCATAAACTTCAAACACATCAAGATGTATGCAACTGAATTACATCAAAATATCTTATTTTGACTAGCAGATCATAATTTGTTTTAACAATTTGATGCTATACAAGCTGTGCATACCAGAATGTGTGGGGGGGGGGGGGTAACACCCTCACTATTTCCAGACATCATTCTCAATCAGATATATCTTACAGTTCCAGAATATCTGGTACACAGAAATCACCTCCAGATATCTATAATTAGTACTACACATGTAGTTATAATTAGTACTAGTCATGCCTTGAAATAGGGTGTCTGTCATTTGCAGAATGAGGTCCCCAGAGGGTGAATTTAGTGATGCTACCCCACATAGCGGGCTAGCATCACCAAATTCACCCTCTGCGGACCTCATTCTGCTTACACCTCAGCAGAATGAGGTTCCCAGAGGGTGAATTTGGTGATGCTAGCCCGCTATGTGGGGTAGCATCACTAAATTCACCCTCTGGGGACCTCATTCTGCAAATGACAGACACCCTATTTCAAGGCTTGGTACTAGTATTCAGCATCAATTATATATACTTATCTCAATGCTTTTGTTAAGGAAATGAGAAATAAATGAATTGAATTGGAGCCTGGGGTCAGATGAGGAAGGGGTAGGGATAGCACCACCGATGACCTCGTGGAGAGATTGATTCAAGAAGACTGATTTTCAAATTGATTTATTGTGGTACTTACTATGAATTTTTACTAAATGAATCATACTATAGTCAGTTGGTTAGTACATGTACCTACTTTTGAATAATTTTTCAAAAGTATGTAATTAAATGAAATATGAATTCAAAATATGTCTATAACTGATCTGACCACAATTGACTCTTACTAGCTGTGGCAGGCTTGAAATTGAATCCTGGATTGAGACTACTATGATGGAAATCATGGGAATGAGAACTGATAATTTGAATCTGAAGTCAATCGCACAGGAATATTCTCAAATCTCAATAGCAATTTTTATGGAATTTTTAATTTTTAAATGGAATGAAATCATATATTATAATTATCAATTTAATGGTCAATTTATATATTGCTGTGTGCCAAACCTCAGCTTCTGGCAGGATTTATTGTAGGTCAATATGACAGCTTTCACAGGTTGTTGTAGAAGGGTAGGCACTACCGGCCTTCATGACTGAACTAGATTTATTGTCGAATGTTTGGGAATGGCTAAGCCTCTAATACTAGTAACAGCCTTGAGCTACAGCTATGTATTAATAAATTACTTGAATACACCTTCGGCTTCCACATTAGGGTTATTTATTTCATGCCACATGATACTTGAAAAAATTCAAATTAGTCATTTTAAATTTACTAGAGCCAGTACTTGGCAGTAGTGGTATACACTATACTGCCCACTGGTAGTAACTGTTGAGTGTTGTGGTGCTTGTGCATCCATAAATTCATAATTCCATTGAAATTTAATCTGTACTCCAGTTAGACTTAAGTTAAGTCCAGGTCAGTCCAAAATCCTAATTGTACTGTGCAATTCCACTGTGGTTGGTACAATACTACATTTCATGCTGTTGCTATCCAGACCTATCCACACTGTTGTTGTTGTTGAATGTTGTGTCTTCGTACTCGTAGTCACTTGCAGTTGATAATATTAGATCACTTGTGTTGTGGTTTTCTTCGTGTGAGAATGTTCCTGGCGTATAATCAGTATGTGTGTGTGTTTAATCTCCGATGTTCCAAAATCTTCTAGTTGAGAACCGAGTGTTGCCGCTGACAAAACAATGACAACAATGTGAATGTCAACATCACCTTCACCACTCACGATTCACCGTCAGTGTCACCCGAACTTCGATTCAAATCGAGTTTTTAACCAGTTTTTCCAGGCAATAGTCGTTGAATTCATATGGAAGGATGTAACGTTCCCACTCAACACCACATCCATATTCCCTAAACTCCGATAATCGTATTCAAATGCGTGTTCTAACCAATTAAGTTTGAATTCAGCTAGAGAAAAAACTTTGTTCGCGTCATTTTTTATAAGTACGCAAAAGTGATTATAGCGCATGCGCGAAACGTAAATTTTACTTCCGTCGTATAAGGTGTGTCCGTCAGTCTTTTCCATAGGCCTTTCATGCTTCTTGCATTTTTCAATAGACATTGATTAACAACGAGTTATTATGACGTCACTTCCGTTGTGGATTGTACACGTCACTTCCGGCGTTTAGTTTCGACCGGAAACGTTGTTTAAAGAGATCTTCTTGATCTAGTCTAGCCATAATATTGTCTGTTTTTATTTTGTAGAATGGGAATATCCTGAAGTTGCCATTGTTGCATTCTTCCAAATGCCCACTTGGTGGTATATGTCGATATTCCTTATGATTTATTTGTTGCCGATGGATGGTCACCCTTTCACGTACAGTGTTTCCTGTTTGGCCTACGTATCCTTCGTCGCATCCATCGCAAGTTATGTAGTATATCAGATTTTTTGATTTGCAGTCCAAGTCAGTATTTGGGAATATTTCCATTTTGTTTTTTAATGGTAATTTTTTTCCCGGAAACACGTGACGACATGCTTTACATCGTTTGTCACCACAGCGTTTTACTTGGTATTCAGTTTTGTTTTCTGTGGTGAAGTGTGCCTTTGTCAGGATTCGTTTTAAGTTACTTGGTTGGCGCTTACTGTCTATAATTTCGTCCTTATTCACCAGCGATCGCATTTTGTCACTCTTTTCTAGGACAGTAATTTCATCGTAGAAAGCATCAAAATTATCCTGGAAAACAAACGTTTTTCTTCGATAACGAATACTTCATGTAGATGAAAGGAACTGCCATGGGTACAAAATTTGCGCCAACTTATGCAAACTTATTTATGGGTTTTCTAGAGACTGAGTTATACAAACAGGCGAAAAAACAATCCTCAAACACAATCAGTTCGCACATAGTGTGCAATTGGAAGAGATATCTAGATGATTGTTTTTTCATATGGGAGGATACTGAAATTAATTTGACTTCGTTCTTCAATCTTCTAAATTCACTGGATTCATCAATACAGTTCACCGTGGAGAAAGATTATGAACAGATACCATTCCTTGATGTCCTTGTATTGATAAAAGAACAAAAAATCCAAACAGATATATACTATAACATAACTGATACACACCAATATCTGGATTTTCGGTCCTGCCACCCATCTCACACAAAACGAAATATACCTTATTGTTTAGCGAGACGAGTGTCAGCCATAATCAGTGAACCAACATTACGAGATAAAAGATTGGAAGAACTCTACGTATTCTTGAAACAACATTATCCAGAACAATTAATAATGAATGGCATAGATAGAGCGCGGAACACCACATTATAAGAACTTCGCGCCGAAAAGTTAAAACAAAATAACAAATAATCTATACCATTTGTAACCACACACAATCCTCGCCACAACATCATCTCGCAATGTGCAAAGGACCTTTTTCCTATCCTAGAAAAGAGTGACAAAATGCGATCGCTGGTGAACAAGGACGAAATTATAGATAGTAAGCGCCAACCAAGTAACTTAAAACGAATCCTGACAAAGGCACGCTTCATCACAGAAAACAAAACTGAATACCAAGTAAAACGCTGTGGTGACAAACGATGTAAAGCATGTCGTCACGTGTTTCCGGGGAAAAAATTACCATTAAAAAACAAAATGGAAATATTCCCAAATACTGACTTGGACTGTAAATCAAAAAATCTGATATACTACATAACTTGCGATGGATGCGCGAAGGATACGTAGGCCAAACCGGAAACACTGTACGTGAAAGGGTGACCATCCACCGGCAACAAATAAATCATAAGGAATATCGACAGATACCACTAAGTGGGCATTTGGAAGAATGCAACAATGGCAACTTCAGGATATTCCCATTCTACAAAATGAAAACAGACAATATTATGGCTAGACTAGCACAAGAAGATCTCTTTAAACAACGTTTTCGGTCGAAACTAAACGCCGGAAGTGACGTGTACAACCCACAACGGAAGTGACGTCATAATAACTCGTTGTTAATCAATGTCTATTGAAAAATGCAAGAAGCATGAAAGGCCTATAGACTAAACAATCTGTTCAGGCCACGGATTATTCATTTCTACTATATATATATCTGTGCATATAGTTCTCAACACTTTATACGATATATATATATATATATATATATATATATAAGATATGCTCTGTGGGTGCATGTCTTGAATTTCGCAAACTCAGTAGGCTCAATTTCAGCCATATGGCGTTTTACACCCACATTAGGGTTACATAACTGGTTACAAGCAAAAAATTTGATGCGAAAGCAATTCCTAAAATTCATGAACAGCAATAACTATGTACATTGCTATTTTGTAAATGTTTCAACCAGAGGCGAGAATAAATCGTCGGACATGGAAATTATGTTTTAGTGTCTATTTATCCCAACAAATAAAAAAGGGGGTTATATGTTTGTTATGTCAAGGCTTGATAATAAGTCAGGGCATAACCTATGGGTCCAAACTCATGTCAAAGCTTTAAAGGGAGTCGGGGCATAAAAGATATTTACAAAGTAAAACTATTTATGTCAGGACGAACCAGTATCAATTCATTCTGTTGCAGGCCACACCGGGCCGTTCTTTCCGCTAGGGGTCGACAGAATGTAAACATCACATGGTATAAAAGACACAACGAAGTACCGTGTGCACAGTAAGTGAGGTGTGCATATTTAACCAATCACAGGGCGCGTTGCTTAACAGTGTTGGCTGTTAACCAATCGTATCACGCGTTAGAAAGCGCAGTTCGTAACTTAGCGTCGTTACATAACTGGTTACAAGCAAAAAATTTGATGCGAAAGCAATTCCTAAAATTCATGAACAGCAATAACTATGTACATTGCTATTTTGTAAATGTTTCAACCAGAGGCGAGAATAAATCGTCGGACATGGAAATTATGTTTTAGTGTCTATTTATCCCAACAAATAAAAAAGGGGGTTATATGTTTGTTATGTCAAGGCTTGATAATAAGTCAGGGCATAACCTATGGGTCCAAACTCATGTCAAAGCTTTAAAGGGAGTCGGGGCATAAATATATATATATATATATATATATATATATATATATATATATATATATATATATATATATATATATAGCTATATATATACTAGCAGGGTTACCCGGCGTTGCCCAGGTTAAAGTGATGTGAAACCCTCCGTGGATATTTGGTGGGAATAATCTTGCTCTCAAAGTGTTACACGTATTCTCATAAATTGTATACCCAAATGGCATCACAAAACATGATTCTTACACATGGAATATAAGTAGTGGCTCACCTTGTCAGGTCGGAGCGATTATCATTTTGTTTATCGCGTTTAATCCGTCCCACCAATAAAGAAGTATTCATTTATTTACAACTGCGTATACTTCAGACGTTATAGCATGAAACATGAACATCATAAACACATTAGGCCGAAAAAATAAAAGACGACAATTGTGTTTTACATAGAGATATATCAATCAATCAATCTAGTTTATCATATCTTTATGAAGATACAGATGTTTTAAAGATATGTCCAGGTGCTCCTCTGTTCTGGTGCTATATACTGGCTAATCATTTTCAGTCTAAAAGAAATTATGGCATGCACGTATAGCAGCTACATGTGCCCGACACAGCGAGATTTTGAGTTGTTTATGTTAGGCGATGAATCTGTTCTAAAAAATGAAATAAATCCTCTGTATCGGGCAGATATACCCTTGTCATAATTATGTCACTATTGTAGGATCCTGAAAAGTCACGTGTTACGGACTGCGTTTTCCTTTATCTCAGAAGTAACCATATTTGACTGCACACTGTGACCACTATTTTTGAACAGGCCTGCTCTACATTTCCATATCTCTTGGCAATTTTAACTTTTTTTGTGGAAACTGTATTGAATGGGACAGGCTCAATCGTGTTATAATATATAACGATGGCGAATTTGGTGATGCTAGCCCGCTATGCGGGGTAGCATCACTAAATTCACCATCTAGGGCTTAAATAGATTGATATAAATATACTTTGAATGCTTTATTCTATGTATCTGTGTTGCTATATCATTATAGGAATGCCCTGATTTCCATCCCCATATAAATATGACAGTTGAGAAGATATAATTGTTCAAGTGACTTAATTCGGTCACCATTTGTCGAGATTGTGAAATTGGAATGCCAAAAACTCCTTAGAACGACATGGAGATGGCCTGGGAGATAACTATATATAACTATGTTGGATATCGACGAATTATACAATCTTATAAATGCTAGTGAATCTCCTCTCGCCTTCCATGACTCAAACTACCCCAAATGTGATTTAATTCATCATTTCGTTAGAGAAGAACGTGCATGAAGTTGGTGGAATCAGTGCTAAATATATGTGTATCAACTTTGGTGCAACCGCGCCACTTTTGTAATATTTAAACCACGTCTATTAGACTCATGCATGCATTATATAATGGAGATGATTATATATAAGTTTAGTGGTAATCGGCAAATAAATAAATTCTTATCATAGTTATTACCCCCCCCCCCCCCCGCCCACCATCTCTCATCCAAACGGCACCAATTTCGCGTCTTTAAATCACACGTTTATATTCCTCGTATCACGGAGAACAATAATATATCAATTTGGTCGAAATCGGCACTAAAAATAGCCCCTCCCCTGACACCAACAACGTCACTTTAGAAAATTTTAACCCGCACCATTATCTTACTCGTAAAAAGTTACCCCTGTTAGACCGCCTTGGTGCCATCTCGATTGTACCCTTAAAGTTATATATAGAACACAGACAGATATTCGCAAATATTTGATTCATTGTATCATTTGAGAAGAACGTGTATGAGTTTGATGGTAATTGGCACTAAACATATTTTTATAAGTTTTTGGTGACCCTCCCGTCCCTATTTCGGACTCAAGCGGCGCCACTTTTGACATCATTAAACCACACACTTAGACTCATTATAGAGATGAATATATATAACATTTATGAAAATTGGCGAGCATTCAAATTCGTATCCAAATTAGGGCCACCATTGCATATCTCTCACCAAAAGGCACCAATTTGGCGCATTTAAACCACACGATTAGATTATTCGTATTACGGAGAAAATTATGTATCAATCAGGTGGAAATCGGCGCTAAACATATTGTTTATCAATGTGTGTGTCCCTCTCACCCTCTAGGCACCCCTGACTCGAATGGCCCCACTTTTGATATCTTTAAAACACACAATTAGACTCCTGATATCATGGAGATTATTATTTGTAAGTTTGGTACTAATCCGCGACTAAACAAATTTTTATCAAATTTAGTGCCCACCCCACCACATCCCCATCTCTCACCAAAGCAGCACCAATATGACGTCTTTAAAATCACACGATTATATTTCTCATATCATGGATAAGAATATGTATCAATTTGGTGGAAATTGGAGCTAAAAATATTGTGTATCAATTTTGGTGCCCCTCTCCCTTTCAGTGCACCCCTGACTCGAATGAGGCCACTTTTGACAGCTTTAAGCCACGCAATTAGACACCTCATACCATGGGGATGAATGTGTATAATTTGGTGGCAATCGGCGACTAAACCAATACTTATCAGATTTGGTAAACACCCACCGCCCCCCCCCCCAAATCTCTCATCCCAACGACACCAATTTGGCGTCTTTAAATCACACAATAAGATTCCTTGTATCATGGAGAAGCTCTCAGAAGAATGTGCATCAATTTGGTGGAATTCGGCGCTAAAATTATTTTGATCAATTTTGGTGCCCCTCTCACCTCCCGGGCATCCCTGACGCGAACGGCGCGACTTTTGACATATTTAAACCACACCATTAGATTCCTCATATTATGGGGATGATTATATATAAGTTTGGTGGCAATCGGCGACAATTTGTTTTCTGCCCCTCCCCTCAAATCTGCCCCTGACAACAACGGCGTCACTTTAGAAAATTATAACCCTCGCCATTATCTTTCTCGTAAAAAATTACCCCCATTAGACCCCTTTTGTGCCATCTAGGTGGTCCCCTATGGATTTCTATAGAACACAGACAGACAGACAGACAGACATTCGCAAATATAGATATATATACATCTATACATCTATATTTATTTGCGAATATCTGTCTGTCTGTCTGTCTGTCTTTCTGTCTGTCTGTGTTCTATAGAAATTCACAGGGGACCATCTAGATGATGCCAAATAGGTCTACTAGGAGTATCTTTTTACGAGAAAGATAATGGTCGGGTTAGAATTTTCTAAAGTGACGCCGTTGTTGTCAGGGGCAGAAAAGGGGGAGGGGCAGAAAAAAAAATTGTCGCCGATGGCCACCAAACTTATATGTAATAATCCCCATAATATGAGGAATCTAATGGTGTCGTTTAAATATGGAAAAAGTCGCGCCGTTCGCGTCAGGGGTGCCCGGAAGGGGAGGGGCAGATTTTTTTTCTGTCGCCGATTTCTACCAAACTTATATATATTCATCCCCATGATATGTAAAAACCAACGGTGTGGTTTAAAAGTGGCGTCGTTCGAGTCAGGAATGCAAGGAAGGGGAGAGGGGCACCAAAATTGAAAAACTAATTTTAGCGCCGATCTCTACCAAATTGATATATATTCTTCTTCATGATATAAGGAATCTAATTATGCGATTTAACAACGCCAAACCCATGATATGAAAAAACCAACGGTGTGGTTTAAAAGTGGCGTCGTTCGAGTCAGGGATGCACGGAAGGGGAGAGGGGCACCAAAATTGAAAAACTAATTTTAGCGCCGATCTCCACCAAATTGATATATATTCTTCTTCATTATACAAGGAATCAAATTGTGTGCTTTAACAACGCCAAATTGATGTCTTTTGGTTGAGAGATTGGGAGGGGTGGGCACTTAATTTGATATTAGAGACCTTTCGCAAAACTCACGTTTACGATTACGAATACGGATAGGGTACTACGTCACCAATCTTTGTGTACTTTCTAATCGTTCTCGTATTTTGCTATCCGTAATAACGTTTACGATTTCATTGTTTCTAATAAGCTCAAATAACACCTGAAATTTATTTTCTGCAATATATCACTTTACTCCGTTCGAGACTGTATATGTATATCATGTAAACAATACAGTTGTATTGAGCTACGACATCGATATGCTGTTTAGATTGTCAATCACTGTACTCGTCGTCGTGAATCACGAGCTTCCCGTGAAATAAGATCGCTATTCACAACGGATAGCCATCGCTGGCTGCGACACAAAACTTTACAGTAAGAGGAGTGCTATGAAACCAGTCGCCAAAAATACAGTATATAGTGTGCGATGCATGAGGAGTTTTGAGTGATTATTATGTGCAAGATAGTACACAATATATAGTGAAATTCAACAATTATTTAATTCAACAACCCATGGTGGTGTCCTAACGTGTGCTGTTATACAATGCCTCAGGAGAGCCTAAAGAATGGCATAACCCTATTAATGAATAGTGAAAGATTTTGTGTTCTCTTCCCCTTTCCCGAATTGAATAGTTCATTCAATTTAATAATATTCGGTTTTCGGTAGAAGTTGGGTTTTAAATATCTCTTTCGTAGAGTCTGTAATGCAGGCCATTTTAAAATTACATGGCATTCATAACCGAGTTCTAAGTTACATAAAATAATATTTCTGTCTGAGTAATCTGAACCTACCCTTGATTCCGATTCAATTGGTAAGTAGTGATTTCTGCTCCTGAACCGTAACTAAAAGAATATTTGGCCAACCCACCGACATCACCAGAGCTCAGCAGTCTCTGTCAGGTTTGTTCTTTGCATTTATTTTTACTTTAAACAACACGCACAAATGGGGCATTTAAAGGTATTCAATCCAATAAGATGTCCCCATATCATCAGATTCCAACAACAATTTTTTTTTTAAATGCCGCTTCTGTTACCAGAATTAATGCTAACCACAGTCAACTATATTATAAAATTGCCCAAAATAGTCTAGGCTGTGCTGGGGGGTGATCGTCGCACATCGGGGGAATTTATGCGACCATCATTTTCTTATGGGAAAATTACTCTAGTTTTCGAATTCAGAGGGCGCCGAGCCGAGATAGGTGACAAAATATAACTTTTCTCTATGTTTCATAGGGTACCCTACCTAAAAAAATGACATATTTTCAAAGGTTAACAGGCATTAGCCAACTGGTTAACAGGGCAGCAACATCGGAAAGATTGTAAACATATATGCAAAATATGGAACGAATATGGACACTTAATCAGATTCAACATCGTTTTTCTGCTTTCGTTCTGATTTCGTGACGTCATGGTAAAATATGTAGTGTGACGCGTCAAACATTCATGGCGATTCAGACAAAGTGTTGTGCGTCAACTCTGTGCAAAGATAGCATATCTGTCGAATTCTTCCAAGTTATATATTTTTGGAAATGGAAGGGTACCCCCTATATAATGATGTTCATACTTACATTATATCTTTCCAAGTATTGACATAATAGTCAAAAACTAAATCCTCCCCCCAATTTCACAAATAACCACATATGTGTGTCCATGCAGTTTGTGTCCACCAAATAAATTGACAATGCACAGTTTACCTTTTCATATTGTGTAGAATCGTACGGCGCCACTGATAATGTAAAACATCGTTCAAATACTAGATTAGGAAGGTAATATAAAATCCAAGATGGCGTCCAAGATGGCCGCCAATTTTTATATTGACACTCTATACACCAGATGTATGGTAACCGGACTCGATCATCAACTCTGTGCAAATATAGCATATCTGTCGAATTCTTCCAAGTTAAATATTTTTGCAAATGGAAGGGTATTGCCTACAAAATGATGTTCCTATTGTTATTATATATCTCCAAATGGTAAACTAACCGAGAAAAGCTTAACCCTCACCCCAATTTCACAAATAGCCACTTAAATGCACCCATGCAGGTTGTTTCCAATAAAACATCGACAATGCACATTTTGTAGTGTCATATAGGGCAGTACCATCCGGGGACATGGATAATGTAAGATTCCGTTCAAATCCTAGATTATGAAGGTAATAAAATCCAAGATGGCGTCCAAGATGGCTACCAAGTTTAATATCGGCACTCTGTGCACACTGAGTGTGTACACCGGTTGTAACTGATCTTTATTTCATAGAGGCTGTATTGTAATATGTATAAGTCAACTGGTTACGTAAAACCAATGATGGAGACCAAAATGGCCGCCATAAAACTAAAAAATGTTCCGATAAAATTACCTGCTTCCGAGTTGCAATGTTATGTCATCTGCATGTTATGAGTTTTGTAGCTTATTCGTTCGTGCATATATGTCTCTTGATAATGTGATCAGAATCCAATAAAACTGTTGGCATTGAGAAATTAAATGTTCATTTTATTTCTCAAAATCGACATGCAATGCCAAATTGCCACAATGGGATGGTGTTTCAACCTGACATCCATTTTGTGGTATACAAGTCAACGTTCTGCTTGGTGGTGAAACTGCTGACTTTTATATTAGTACAATAAGAATTGAAGCTACAATGCCGACTAAATATACATATTCAATCCTCAATAACCAATGTAGGTGTCCACGGTAATGACTCATTAGACCCGCTTACACAAACCGTCAAGCAATAACAACCAATTTTGAATCCTGATAAGTGCGGGTATGCAAAGAATGGACAATTTATTTTATATATCTCATCAATGTTGTCAATGCGTACTGGGGTAATTGATTTTCACGTTCATTGGAGTGATGTTCTATTGAAATAACCGAAACATATCTCAAACAAATCTGACAAAATACGTATCTGTGTCGTTATATTCTCGCTATGGTCCCATCAGACGTGGATTTATGCTTATTTACTTAAGCAGTTCATTTGAGTATTTGCTTATCTGTACTTAATTCTATGCCGCTTGATATGCGTGGTTGCAGGTGTATTAATTATTTTATTGAATACACATTGACGACCAATAGTATAATTGTTGTCCTGCTAATGTACTATAGATCTTGTATGTCTGAGTAGTGGCTGATGCCTTCGGCGAGTTATATATATGCATTCGCTTCCATATTATTTTAATCTTCCCGGCTGTCCAGAATTCGCGTTGCTATCACAATATATTTAAACACATTATATGCATTCAGTATTTAACTTCATACAAGGCATTGGTCATTTTAAATAATATCAAGTTACTTGGAGCTTACCCCAAGAATGTTGCACAGAACCAACTTTCAGGTTTGGTTGGAACAGGTAGAATATTATCAAAACTGACCCCTCATTTGTAAATACTAATGCTTTAAATGATAACGGTAAACGTGAGGCCGTGGTATTGATTGTGCTGAGTCCCATGAAATTTGGATCCATGAAAGTTGGTCTCACACTGTAGGTATCACACGACTCTCCGTCACACGTACCCAACTATGATAATCACGTACAGTACTCGAATGGGATAAAACTATATCATCCAATTTATATATCAGTATGGAGCAATCTCGGCAATTAACCAAAGATGAAAAGTACAAGGATTAGAAAGCCACACAGTTAGAAGACGTGCTCAAAATGTCATATACTCAGTTGCTCAGCATTAGAATGATGCTTGTCATGCTAAATGTGTCCCTTTCACTGATGCTGATCCACGGGATGACAACTCGTTGGTCACATGTTACCAGCCATAGCCGCGGAATTAGTTTT
Organism: Siphonodentalium dalli; assembly: GCA_032622095.1. Lineage (NCBI taxonomy): Eukaryota > Metazoa > Mollusca > Scaphopoda > Gadilida > Siphonodentaliidae > Siphonodentalium > Siphonodentalium dalli. The sequence continues at coordinate 107,762,711 of CP136062.1, forward strand.
TAATCAAAATAGAGTATAACCGCTACAGGTAGGACATTCTCAAGAAATATAGTAGCCGTGGAGTACTTTTAACACAAACAATAATTAGCAGCTCCTTTGCACGATCGCCAATTTTCTGCAATGGAACAACCTACGTATCTGATATATGTCAAATATTCATGATTGTGGTAATTGTCCCCAGGATACATTTTACGATATGCGTTATATGTATCTGACCGAAAGCATATATGCAAGCATGCGATTATCACCAATATCAGATAATATACATAGGTGTGGTAGTTATTGCGTGCATTCATCTAAGTAGACGTCCCAGAAAACAATTGATTTAAATCCTTATTTTAGCTTAATATTGAGGAATTTGAAGCCGTAATGGGTCGGTATATTTTGAGTAAGTTTACCTTGTGAGCACCATACAATCAAACCAGGTTCCATCGTTGCATGTGGCGACGGTCCTATATTCGACAATGACACACGTTCTTGTTTGAATGTTGGATTGAATGTATGACATATATAGACAATCGCAGTCGGACATTTGATGGCTGTTGGACCTATTTGCTCATAATATGGATTCTTCTGCGACATGGGGCAAGGCATATAGTAAACTTACACATCGTATCCCACACATATGAAACTACGAAAGTAGCAACACCCTTTTCTTCCAGCATATTAAATTAGTAATCTCTCTACTTTCTTATGTGTACACCTGGTAGGAATTTAGATCGAGATACTTCATGCTTTGAGTTATGGTAATGTACGTGTAAAATTGCACACAAATAATGCAAACATATTTGCCCTTTGAAAACCAGTTAAGTGTTTCATTTAATAAATGGATCTAGTCTCGACTAAGGTTATGCGATTGAAGTTAATTTGTCTTCAAAATTGTCGATTCTAACTCGCCACCTTATTAAATCGAAAAAATAAATATTTCTTATAATTTGAATTTAGTCCCAATATTAATAAAATTCGTCCATTTTTATATTATATATACCCATGCCATTCAGTGCCATTTATGAATTACTTATGATAAACAATTACATGTTGGGAACAATCACGTATCCAGCTGAAGAGTAATTGGATTGCATCATATGATTGGTCAGGTCAATTTAATCCAACAATACTATCACAGTGAATTAACTATTGCAACTTCTCGGCTTATCGTACTTGGCAGAAATGCCCGCGCACATGTGCCAACCAACTTTTTTATAGTGTTCCCCGAGTTGACAGCTAATGATTAAATTAGGTTCACATAAGACCAGAACATCAACTTAATCGTGTCACCGGCTGTGTAGATCCGATAGATGTATGTTACGCATTGCTGATAAGTACCAGCATGATGAAGTCATGTTATCGGTGGTTAAATGTCTAACGAAATTGTCTACGAGTGGATAGGCCTTATCCAATATAAAATATGGCAGAAACTTATTATTTATTCGTCTCTTGACGAAATGGATGATCATCATAACAAAACGCTCAATAGATGTATTAATATATTGCGACAGCGACGTGAAACCTGAACTGCAGGTGTGAAATAAAATGATATGGAAGTGAGGGCATAAACCTGTGAATTAACTCGTCAACCACCCATGACTATAGTACGTTGGTGGGAAATTGATTTAAACTATCGGTTGCAACTGCGAATAGTTCCTAAAATGAGTATTTGCAACGAACATGTAACCGTTTATTGTTATCTAAATCTTCAGAGTTGAGAAGTACTAAACAAATACGAATTAGAACTGCTTATGTAAACACCCATTTCCGTGCGGGGTGGCATCCCGAGGAAATGTAGAGAAAACAGTTTTAGTTCGTCTAAATTGCTGGTGATTATTGTCCGTTATTACATTGGAACATCGCTTCTTTGAACGTAGAAACCAACTACCATGGTAAGCAGTTGACGACATTAGCGGGGTAATGTGAACACAGTTGGCCAACATTTTCGTATAAACAACATATCCGCAATTATTGTAGGTCCGTTATCTCCAGACGGTTTACGATTGCGGGTCTAATGTGCTACTAGCATGGAAAAACTCCTTTATTTATTGATAATTGAATATATAACTATTAGTGCATACACTGCATAGGCATGTTTTAATCGGCATTGTGGCTTCCATTATTGCTATGCTAATGTGGATGTTTGCAGCTGTAGCATCGTGTAGCAGAACATTGACATATATACCATCAAATGATTGGATGTCAGTTTGAAATTCGGTCCTAATTAGGCAATTTGGCATTATATGATGTCGTTATTTTCGAGAAATTAATGAACAGTTACTATCTTAATGTCCCTAGTTTCTTCAGATACGGATCATGTTGGACACAATGACATATATGTACGAACAAAAAAGCTAGAACAGTCATACCATGTGATTTTATTGCAACTCAGAAGTTGGTCGTTTTATCGGAAAAGTTCTGTTTATTTTGGCGGCCATTTTGGTCTTCATCATCGGTTTTACGTCGCCAATTGCCTTATACGTATTAAGATACAGACTCCATCCAAGACAAGGCCATATTACATAAAGCACTCGCGATGATCTAGTCCGGTTACCATACATCTGGTGTATAGAGTGTCAATATAAAAATTGGCGGCCATCTTGGACGCCATCTTGGATTTTATTACCTTCCTAATCTAGGATTTGAACGATGTTTTACATTATCAGTGTCGCCGTACGATTCTACACAACATGAAAAGGTAAACTGTGCATTGTCAATTTATTTGGTGGACACAAACTGCATGGGCACATATATGTGGTTATTTGTGAAATTGGGGGGAGGGTTAAGTTTTTGTCTATTATGTCAATACTTGGAAAGATATAATGTAAGTATGAACATCATTATATAAGGGGTACCCTTCCATTTCCAAAAATATATAACTTGGAAGAATTCGACAGATATGCTATCTTTGCACAGAGTTGACGCACAACACTTTGTCTGAATCGCCATGAATGTTTGACGCGTCACGCTACATATTTTACCATGACGTCACGAAATCAGAACGAAATCATGAAAACGATGTTGAATTTGATTAAGTGTCTATATTCGTTCCATAATTTGCAAATATGTTTACAATCTTTCCGATGTTGATGCCCTGTTAACCAGTTGGCTAATACCTGTTAACCTCTGAAAATATGTCATTTTTTAGGTAGGGTACCCTATGAAACATAGTGAAAAGTTATATTTTGTCACCTATCTCGGCTCGGCGCCCTCTGAATTCGAAAACTAGAGTAATTTTCCCATAAGAAAATGATGGTCGCATAAATTCCCCCGATGTGCGACGATCACCCCCCAGCACAGCCTAGACTAAAACCTGTTATTTATCAACATTTTGTTCAACGAAATTTTGCCGGTTTGTCAAATATCTGACAAAAAAGCAACTTGATGCACATCGCTTCTACCGTATCGACTTTGTTTCGATTTTGTAGTAACAAATCAGAAGTGATGCAAATCAGCGAGCTCACCAACCTTATGTCGGATTTCCTAAACCCAAAGAGGTGAAGCCGAAATCGCATTGAAATCAAATCGCGGACTTGAAGGGGCTTGAACGATGGCGTCGTGGTTGATGTGAGGTCCAAATTCGGGAACCCCTCTTCCCCATCAGCATAACGTCTATCTGGTCATCCATGCTAACAACGAACTGAATTTCCACCACATATGACCTGTCATTTATACCTGTATTGCCACAATATATCACGAGAATCCCGGGTCGTATACGTTGTGACTGGTCGAATTATTGACAAAATTAGCATGTCATGATTATCGCATTTTTGCATATGAGACGATAAGTGAAGTATTAAGGGACTCTATACCAAACACACGTTTTGGGTTGTAAAGGTGGTACGAAATAATGATCGTACGTGTTCGTCAAAACTCTTACGCGTAATCGTTTTGCGAAAGGACTTTTTGGCCATACGGATAGACTTACGACTACGAATAGCTATCCGTATTCGTAATCGTAAACGTGAGGATGCGAAAGGTCTCTAATAATAAGTTTAGTCGCCGACTGCCACCACACTTATACAAAATAATTCCCATGATATGAGGAGTCTAATGGTGTTGCTTATATCTGTCAAATGTGGCCTCATTCGAGTCAGGATTGCACTGAAAGGGACAGGGGCACCAAAATTGATGCACATTTGTTTTGCGCCAATTTCCACCAAATTGATACACGTTCTTATCCAAGATACGAGGAATCTAATCGTGTGATTTAAAGACGCCATAGTGGTGCTGTTTGTTTGAGAGTTTGTTTAGTCGCCGATTATCACCAAATTTATAAGCAATCATCTCCATGATATCAGGAGTATAATCGTGTGGTTTAAGGATGATATAAGTTGGGCCATTCGAGTCAGTGGTGTATAGAGATGAGAGGGACACAACAAATTATAGCTATATGTTTAGTGCCGATTTCCACCAGATTGATACATATTCTTCTCTGTGATACACCAAATTTGTGACCTATGGGTGAGAGATATGGGGACCTTAAATTTGATACGAATTTGTATACTCGCCAATTTTCACCAGTTTCATATATATGCATCTCTAATCTCTAATGAGTCTTAGTGTGTGCAGCTTGAGACTGAAATATAGGGATAGGAGGGTCACCAAGACTGATACAAAATATTTTTAGTACTAATTACCATCAAATTCAGACACGTTCTTCTCAAATGATACAAGAAATCAAATCGTGCTGTCTGTCTGTCTTTCTGTCTGTCTATGTGCGTTTTATATATCACTTCACGCGGTACAATCGAGATGTCACCAAGGCGTTCTAAGAGGGGTAACTGTTTACAAGGAAGATAACAGTGTGGGTAAAAAAAAATTTAAATGACGCTGTTTGTGTCAGTGGAAGAAAAGGGGGAGGTCGGCAAAATAAAAAAAATAGTTTTGTCGCCGATTTCCACCAAACGAATACATAATCACCTTCGCAATATGGCGTTGTTCGAGTCAGCGTTGCATCAACAATTGATTTAATAAACTATTTTTAGCCCAAATTTCCACAAAATTGATATATTATTCTTCTCTATGATAAGAGGAATATCATCGTGTGATTTAAAGACGCCAAATTGCTGTCGGTTGTGTGAGAGATATGGGTCATAACTATTCTCAGAATTTGTTTAGTTGCTGATTACCACCAAACATATATATAATCATCGCCAGTATACCATGCATCCATGAGTCTAATGGGAGTGGTTTAAATATGTCAAAAGAGACAAACGTTGGTACAAATTTATTTGGCACCAATTTCCACCGAATTCATACACGTTTTTTCTAATGAAAAACCATGAATTAAATCACATTTGGTGTCGTTTGCGTCGCGGATGGCGAGCGGATATGCACTTTCATTGATAAGATTGCTATTCGCCTTTATATACAGTCACCCAGGCCATCTCCATATCATTTTAAGTAGTTTTGGACGTTCACATTTCACAATCCCGACATATGGTGACCCACTTAAGTCACTTGAACAATTATATCTTCTTAACTGTCATATTTATATGGGAATAGCAATCAGGGCATTCACAATATGAGCTAGCAAAAAGAGATGCATAGAAGAAGCATTAAACGTATATTTATCATTCTATTGAAGAGATACATATATTCGTGCAAACTGAGATACCCGAACCATCAGAAGATTGCATATATATTATAACAAAATTGAGTCCGTTCCATTCAATACAGTTTCCACAAAAAAAGTTACAATTTGTCAAGAGATATGGAAGGCCTGTTCAAAAATAGTGGTCACAGTGTGCAGTCAAATATAGTTTCTTCTGATATACAAGAAAATGCAGTTAGTAGCATAAGACTTTTCAGGATCCTCCCAATACTGCACATGCATCTGACAAGGGTTTTATAACAGACTCCTCGACTGACATAAACAACTCAAAATCTCGCTCTCTGCCTGGCACATGTAGCTAATATTTATGCGCATCAACATTCGTTTAAACAGAGAATATTTAGCCAATATATAGCACCATGAACAGAGGAGCACCTGGAAATTTCTTTGAAACATCTGTATCTTCATGGAGTTAGCCAGGTGTCCTCGAGAACTTAGTCCAACCCACTAAATTGATTGATACATTTCAATATTGAAAACCCAATTATCATCTGATGTTCATGTATCATAGTATAACGTCTAATGTATACTCAGTTGTAAATAAATACATAATTCATTATTGTTGGAACAGATTAATCGCGAGAAACAGAATGACAATTGACAAGGCGAGCCATTACTTATATCCCATGACTGTAATAATCATTTTTTATGATGCTATTTGAATATACAATTTTTGAGAAAACGTATAACACTTTTAATCAAGAGCATTCTCTATCCCCAACAAATATCCCCAGCATACAGAGGGTTTCTCATCGCATGAACCTGGGCAACGCCGGGTAACCCTGCTAGTATATATATATTTATATACTTCAGAGCTTAGTAACAAAACATATCACACATGTATATAGAATATATATACATGTATGTATATGTTCTATATACATATGCGGTGTGTCTTGTTACTAAGCTCTGAAGTACAAATAGACACACTTTTCTGTATCAATTAATCATTATCCTTCAAAGTTGTGCCTATTTTGTCCTCTGACTTCACAATCATATATCCTTATTTGGCGGAAGAGTCTGTTGTAAATTTCTTTCCACAACCAAAACTCCCAAGAAAACACGTTCTATGGATAGACAAATTTTCTTAATGCCAAGAAAAAGTTTCTTAATATATAAGTAATTATTTCTTGTTTTAAGATATGTTTTCTTCCCAAGAAAATTATTTTTGGCGGTGTTAACAATTAACACGTCGATACTTATTTAAAATGAAACCTGACATTTCGTTGCATGGATACTCTATTTCGAAATTGCTTTATTTCATAGCGACTTGGATTCAAATATACGATTGATTTGGGGGGATTAACATTAGATCTGTCGATACATGAAGATTTTTGAAAAGTATTGACTTTGAAATAGACGGTATATTTTCTTCTGTGCTAAATAGGGGTCCATCTGCCGATGCACTCTGTGATCTTTGTGTTCAGCGTCTGTTTTCGAGGTTTTGGGGCATTTATCCCAGAAGTGCGTATTTTAATTGGAAAATGTCACTTTTAGTCGATAGGTTTGCGCTTGAATTTTAAGAATCAGTTCAGGCGTTTGTGAATTATGGCCGCTAGAATTGAGGAGGTATCTGAACAAGTAAACTCAATTGTTACGTGTGTATTGTATAGCGATGCATTTTTAAAAGTGGCGCCCTTTGAACTTATATATATGTTTAAATTTATATTTTACTCGTTTTAACGACACGATCTTGTTGTTTACTCACTATATTTGTTGGTGTTCACGTTACGTGTACATTTGAGTTTGATTTGTTGCTACGTACTGACGTTTTAGCGGCTATATATAGACCATATAATGGCACTGAGAGTCTGAATGGTTTGGAAATGACGGCGGAGGGGGTAATTTAACTGACAAATAATTATCGAAAACATCAGAAAAGTGACTGACAAACATTTGGCAGAGGTGACATATCCGCACACAGTTGGAATCGAGCTGGCTTCACGGTCCCTGATGGGGACTCGATCCAGTTTTGCCATAGTTACAATGACGGTCCCCTAATACAATATACACCTGGCCGATTGAGTTTCAGCTACCTCAATGTAAATGATGATGTATCTGCTGTAAATTTGACTTTTAATTTTATGTTTTCAGATTGCAGCGAACCATTTGATAAGGGTTACACAGGCACAACTATTGTTCGAATACAACCCCTCGGCTACCCAGATTCATTCGAAGTATTATGTAGATTACGATTTAAAGGGCAAACATACATCGGAATACGTCAACTGTCAGACAACATACCGTATAACCGAAGCTGGGCGAATTACCGAGACGGTTTCGGTACATTTTCCGAGGATCGAAGCTTCTTCTTGGGCCTGGAGAAAATCAGAGCTATAACATCATCCGAGCGCAAGTACAAATTACATATTGAGGAGAGATCAAACTCGGCAGTTTACAAAGTGTTCAACCTGGGTAGCGCAGATGACAGTTACGTGTTGAATTACGATGAAGTCCATATACAAGTCATTACCACTGATAACTACATGGGTGACGGTTTCGGATTGGGCACCGCAGACTCATTGGGCAGTATCAAAGGGAAACAATTTTGTACCTACGACCGCGATTGTGATGGATGCGCCTTTTCATCAGCCTCTGGTTGGTGGTTTGGAGACAGCTGCTCGGGCGTCAATCTCCACAAACCCATGGGATCATTCGTTGCTGAATGGCCTGATGCAAAAAATCAAACTGTGACAAAATACTTAACGCACATAAAAATGTACTTAAAATACCAGTTCTGAATACAACTTTGAAAATCGTCATGCCCTGTAAACCATAGTTTACTAGGCTCAACTCAGGTAAAATGTGGTTAAGTCAGGTTAACAATGATATACTGTGGTAAAAGCCATATTAAAAGCCACGTAAAAAGGAAACACCCTTGTCAATTTCAAGTAAAGACATGGTATTATCAGGTTAACAAAAGGACACACCTTCGTAAATTCCTAGTAAAGGCATGGTAAAGGCATGGTAAAGTCAGGTTAACAATTATTTACTCAGGTAGAAGCCATGTAACACCCATGTAAAACTGTCACATCCTTGTAAATAAGTTAGTGACATATTATGGACTTGTTCGGGTGTGTGAAACTGATAAGTTAGTGCTTAGGCTGGAGGAATATAGCATTCTACTAACATCGTCGAAAATATCAAGCAAACCGACCGTTCCACTCCACAGATAACATCGTGCGAACTACGCTCAATTATAAATATTTACTTCTCGATTAGGGACGGAACTAAAAAACGATTTCGTCATCGAGAGTTATTGCATTTAATTAATATATAAAAATGACGTCGTATGTTGTCAATTTGGATATAATATTTGTAAAAATAACTATTTTGAGCAACATTATTCTCCATTTCTAGTTGACCACCCTACCGGTGTGTTTCACATAACTTTACTCTCGGTAAAGTCAGGTTAACAATGATATAATCTGGTAAAAGACATCTACACCCATGTACAAAATATATACCCTTGTAAATCCCCACAACGCGAGTATGCTTGATTTTAGTCAGATACATTTTTAAACATTTAAGGTTCAAATTTAGCGTTTAGTTTATTTTTGTCACGTAGTGGGATCGTTCGATGGGTGTGTCAATATTCAGTTCGATGGCATAAACGATTTAAGTGAGGATAAGAAATAGAGAAGTAAAGTTGGTATTAAAGTGATGTGAAACTCTCCGGTATGGTGGTCAAATAGAAATGGAGAATAATCTTGCTCAAAGTAGCTATTTTTACGAATATTAAACCAAATTGACAACACACACCGTGATTCTTATATATTAATTAAATGCAATGACTTTCGATGGCGAAATCATTTGCGTTGTTTTATCGCCGATAGTTGCGTCCCAAATCGAGATGTAAATAATTACAATTGCGCGTAGTTCAGACGAGGTTTTCTATGGAGAGGTATGGTCGATTTCTTTAAGATTTTCGGCGATTTCAGTAGAATGCTGCATTCCTCCAGTTGGCATAGCGCCTGAATACTCACTAATCAGTTTCACCCCCGAACACGTCCATAACATGTCTTTAAACATACAATGCCCTCATAAAAGCACTCCGGTAAAAGCCAGGTAAACCATGGTTGACATGGCTCTACTCTAATTTTAATTAAACTTCAGCACCCGGGCATACCAACATTTTACTCACATCACCTGTATATGCGAAATAGATATGTATGCACATCAGCGCTGTGAATAAGGTTGTGACGAGCTAGCACTGACGAAATTGACATATATGGTCGCCCAGTCGCTATTTTAATTATACTTTGTATATCTGCAGTCTGTTTCAATACCCAATAACAATAATACATACATGTACATTCATATATCCAGAGTTTCTGTATTATTGTATGATGTTCATCCTTGGGTTGGTAAGTAACTCATACAATAACAAGATGAGAAATTCAACATTACTTGCTCATTATTACAAAACCAATAATCATCATTGTGAGGATAACAACTGTTTTGATTTTATGTTTTCAGATTATGTCCTTGCTAATGCATAATACATGTATTTTGTCGACGTGTTCTTCAATATTAATAGCATTTAAATATATACAATTAACTGAGCTAACATTGGCATCACACAAAACATTGAATGTAAAAACACAAACAATTAAAGCATGTAACATTTGATGGAATTGCTTTTTTCCAGTGTATTTTATTCCTCATCAGAAGTTGAGTAAATATTAGAAAATTGGTTTCCCCTTCAATTGACCAATGCTCTAACCTGGTCCAGCGCATAAGCCTCAACAATTATGTTCATTATAGTACAGTCATATTGTCTGTAAACATGAATTTGGTAAAACAAAATGTAAACGGCATTGGAAAAATCTGCAATTAGGGGAGCAGTCAACACATGAAATAAAAGTTTATAAACACAATCATGTATACTATGCATAACATAATTATGTGTCATCTCACTTATAATCGTCACCATCATCATCAGTCGTCATCGCCTTATATGTCATGAATAACTGTAAGAATGGATATTGTGCATTTTATCTTTTCCGCATTTGCTATTCTTTTCAATAATAAAAAAATATATATATATATATATAATCATCTCTGTGGTCATTAGCGTCATCTGCTTGGTTATTTATGCAATCACATTAAAAGGAGGATAATGATATTTGGAGGCAAACACAAATACAGCAATCTTAATAGTTTGCAATGGGTTTCATAACTGCAAGCCGGACTTTCAGCTGTATAATTTCGGTGCAGTCATTTCGTATTCGGGAGTGCATAATATGATATTCCCTTAGCCCTGTACAAAGGTGTGTACACACGGGATTTGGGTGGTATAATAGCCGCAGGTTAAATTTGTGTCAGAGAAAGTTGGTCAGTTAAATTGGGGATTTTATTCCAACCATTAATCGCCGAATTCTTGTATAGTGCTCAGAATTTATTTTGGGCGGCTGACATTGTAATTTGATACATGGCTTGCTGAGTAAATATTATAAAATTTGATTCCACTTCAATTGAGCAATGCTCTGATCTGGTCCAGTGTGTAATTTATAGTCATTGTAATATAGTCATATTGTCTTTACACATGAATTTGGTAAAACAAAAATGTGAATTGAATTGAAAAAGTATGCGCAGACAACACCCACTCACCATGAAATTTCATTCCTTCAGCGAGGCCATAACTCAATAATGAAACGACATGAAATACAAATTTACGAACACAATCATGTATACTATTCATAACATAATTATGTGACATCTCACTTATAATCGTTACCATCATCATTAGTCGCCATCGCCTTATATGTCCTGGATATTTGTATGAATTGATGTTTGTGTATTTTGTCTTTTCCGCATTTGCTATTCTTCTGTTCAATAAAACATAAAAATCATCTCCGTGATCATTAGTGTCATCTGCTTGGTCATTTATGTAATCACATAATGAAAGTGTCAATGACACTCTTGCTCAACTTGGGAAGGAGTTAATTTTTTGCTGAGCAATGAATAGAATTATAAAGAAGAAGGAAAGTAATGTAGAGTTCACCCAGAAATTCAATTTGAAGGGGGTGATGATCGGTTGAGAGATGTGGTCTGTAGTGTGCGCCAAAGGATTTAGTCATACAAAGATTAAACCCAAGATGGACGCTGGAGGTCGTATTTTTCAACGAATTTCGGTCAATATAGGAGGCTCCCAACTAGAGGTCACCCCGAAGTTTGGTGATGATCGGATGAGGGATGTGGTCTGTAGAGTGCGCCAACTAATTTAGTCATACAACGAGTAAATTCCAAGATGGCCACTGGCAGCCATGTTTTTCAACAAAATAGGAGGCTCCCGTCTAGAGGTCACCCAGAAAATCCATATAAAGTTTGGTGATCATTAGATGAGGAATGTGGTCTGTAGGGTGTGGCAAAGGATTTAGTCACGCAAAGAGTAAACTCCAAGATGGCTGCCATTAAATTTGATAGCTTCCATCTACAGGTGATTCTAAACTTGCCTGTAAATTTTCAAATCAATTTTCCAATAAATGCCGGCTCTGTGGTGTGCCGATAGATTAAAATTTGAAATCCAAGATGGCTGCTGGCGGTCATATTTTTTAACCACTTTCGGTAAAATGTAGGAGGCTCCCATCTAGAGGACACCCCGAAGATCCATATTAAGTTTGGTGACGATTGGATGAGAGATGTGACCTGAAGGGTGTGCCGAAGGATTTAGTTATACAAAGAGTAAATTACAAGATGGCCGCTGGCGGCCATGTTTTTCAACAAATTTCGGTCAAAATAGGGAGGTCACCCCAAAGATCCATATGAAGTCTGGTGATGATCGGATGAGGGATGTGGTATGTAGGATGTGCCAAGGGATTTAGTCATGCAAAAAGTTAAATCCAAGATGGCTGCCGGTGTTTTTCGTCGTTCAAATTCGATCTACAGGTGATCACAATCGTGCTTGCAAATTATAAAATGATCCGGCCATAAATACGGGCTGTAGGGTGTGTCGATGGATTCAAATTTGAAATCCAACATGGCTGATGACGGCCATTTTTTAAATCGAAATTCGCTTCGCATTCACAGGTCGCCCTGAATCTACATATGAAATTTGGTGAAGATCGGATAAGGGATGGGCCTGTAGGGTGTGCCGAAGGAAATTGTTGACGCACGCACGCACGGATGACGGACGCCAACCAATGGCAATAGCTCAAATTTTACCCTCGCGTTTAGCTCAACTTTAGTAAAGTTGAGCTAAAAGCCAGGATAATGATGTTTGGAGGCAAGCACAAATACAGCAATCTTGTCCGTTCAGTTGGGGATTTTATTACAATCATAAATCACCGATGGTAGAAAGGAATTTTTGTAGTGCTCGGAATTTTTTTGGGCGGCTGACATTGTATTTTGATACATGCTTGCTCTGGGTGGGACGATGGTAGCTACGTGTGTGAAATCACTTCAAGTTTGCTGATTGGCGCCGCGGTTCCGAAGAAAGCCAACCAACCTCACACATGCACGACAACAATATTAAAAACTGAGCCTGCTAATCAACTGACTTTGTTATCCTCCTCCCTATTTTCCACCCTTCTGATTGGCCCATGTGCTGTCACGTGCCGGGCGACAAATCACACTGTCGCCCGCTGACCCTCCGCGATGTCTGCAATGTGATCATAGAAGTATTTTATGTATATATGTTGTAGAACTCTTCATTAATGGAGGAAATAAAGATATATATATACATTAATGAAATTGACAACTTCCCAACAGCTTTCGGGGAAAACCGTTATGAAATGAACATCGCGAGTAAAATGCGCGCACAAGACGACATTGAATATGCCACATTGCAGAAGACGAGAACATACCTATATGGCTTATTGGTTTACATTGCAGGAACCGATATTGACGATTTGACCGCCAAAATGATCGTAAATAAACACGGATTATCAAATTATGCTTAACAGCTTGACTATCGTTTATGGAACAGAAATCCTATGGGACAATAAGTAGTTACTGAAAATATACATAATCGGGAAAGAAAGCACTCGTGACTCAGTGCAACATCGTGCGTGTGGATGGCAAGGATATTTTCTGTGGTATAATCGGCTAACAAAACAGTTGTTGCCCTTCTTCTCGGGAGACATTGAGATTTGTCACCTGCTCGAGAACGGAATGTATGCTTCGCTCCTCGGAAGACATTCCGTTCTCGAGCGGGTGACAAATCTCAATGTCTCCCTCGACAACGGGCGACAACTGTATAATATACGACCAGCGTGGATGAGGTCGAGCCTGTCCCATAATTACATGTATGCAACACGGCGCGCATGCAGTCCCACAATTACCACATCGGAATATTCAAATGATGGTAATATGTAAGTTTTAATTATCTTTGCGAGCGTTCTTCTGTCGAGTATCATCATCTGCACCAAACTAGATGCTGTTCTCTTTACTGTGCCTGTTATGTGGATCTTCCAGTTTATGTTTTCTTGGATTTTTCCAGACCAAGGCGTTTGTGCGAGTCCACAATGCAAAAATGGGTATTTTATATTGAAGGTTTTGTAATCGTGTGAGGACGAGGTCAACGAGAACGACATCCTAAAGTTTTGGATGTATTCACGAGCCAATTTTTTTTTTAACGCGTCGTTATTTTCATAAAATCATTACTCATAGATTTTGAGAGCTCACCCAATCTCAATGGCTATTCAGGTTCCTCGTGGGGGAGTCACCCGTTGGCCGATTTTTTAAATTCTTATGATATTCAACAAAACCCAAGAGGCGGGAAAAAAAATTCAGCCTACTGTCATGGCACTTTTTTCCGACCCCCCCCCCCCCCCCCCCCCCCCCCTTGCGTTGTTGTGTATTAACGGCCGGATAAAATTATGAACAGCCCGACAGTTTATAAAGGCTCGATCGATACTAAGTAATTATTTATGAAAGGCCATTAATACACCACAACGCCCGACAGCGATATGTTGTTACCATTATTATCACTTTCTATATATGTTGATACACAAGCGGTGTGTTAAGCAGAATCAATTGGAATTAAATTTCTTGGAACAACAAACAAATTTCAATCGGAAACTCTCTGACAGTCATCAGTTTATTTCTCATAAACCTATACATACATAGGTATGGAGATAATAAGAATTTAAATATATACAATATGTACATAATCATGTGAGCTTCCGGTTGACAAAAGTTGTATACATGGATTATATTACATAACCTTCATCGTTACATAGATGTATAATACTATAACATGTATATGCATATTGTAAATATATATAAGCATATACAACTAAATATATTTATTGTATATGCCTACATATACTTATTTATAATTATTTATCAATAACTATGTGTATGCGTATATCGGTACTGTTCTTGCATAAATTTTGACATTGCTTGTTCGACTTATTGTCTAGCTGAGTTATTCGGTCATTTCTCGGTTTACAATCTTAATAAATTCGCACAACTTGCGGAGATGTGTTACATTGTCGTCGTTAAGTAAATCACTCATCAATATTGTATTAGGGCGTCGGCCATTGGTAACAATCTGCGCCGGACGTTGGTCATTTTTTTTACATACGAGAAGGTAGTGAAATTCGTCACCAATTAACCCTGTATCACATAACACGCAAGTGCGATCATCCCGGTCGGTATTGGTCCGCCGTCCCGTTTCTATTGGTAACTTGTGGTTACTGGTTCGGAATTTGCACAACAGTGTTCGGTTTTGGTCGCTAAGTACATCAAGATAAAATTCAAAATCAAAGTCGTGTTTGAAAATCCGGTATATATTACCTCGACTTGTGTTGTTCATATCATATTCCCAAGAATCTCTTTGTTCGGAAATAAGGCAACATTTTAGATATGATACTAGCTGATCTACGTTGGTAACGTGACCTGCGAACCATATATGCGGTTGATTACATTTGTCTATTAACTCGTGAATACAACTCAACCAGGGGGAAATATTTTCACCTTTTTCGGTATCGCATATCATTGACTGCATTAAATTCAGTAGAATTTTTGGGAATCTTTCAGGTTCGCTATTTGTGACTTTGCACCAGTATTTGAACATTCGGGTTTTAATCAGTATACTTAAAGATACGGTTGGCCTTGGTGGTGGGTATCCTGTGAAAATATTTCCACCCATCAAAAACCACCACAAACAGAAAGAACATCAAAATGTAGACAGACTTTGTCCGTATACAAATAAGAAATATCGCATAAACAGTATGTTATTGTCATATATTTGACCATTGTTATGTAAACAAAAGCTTAAAAAGTTACTTTTCTGGTGTTTGTTTATATTATGATGGTAAACATAAAGAGCGTTCTTTGTTGGTGAATTCCTAATATGGAACTAATAAAGAGCGTTTATGCCACTTGTGTGTGATCAACCAGTAGCATTGTGCTATCTTATGTAACACAATCAGGCCCTTGTTTAGGTAAACTATAGTAGGTCTTTATGATAACATGCTGTTTACGCAATGTCATGGTATATATGGACGAAACTGTATGCGTTTTAATGTTTTTCTGTTTACGGTGATTGGAACAAATATGAATATTTTCGACAACTAAGGCCTCACGTGCCTTTAACGGCACTTTACCACTTTCGCCATATATCATACAATTTGGGGTTGATGGTCGAAGATGAAGTATGTGCTTTAAGAATTTTCGTTGAACGCTTTCTAATAAATCGTTATCACCGTATCCCCATACTTCGCAGCCATATAGAAGTATTGGTACAACGTGAGCATCAAATAAGTCAAGTTGATTTCGTATTGAAAGGCAATGTTTGCGGGATTTTCCAATGATGGAATACATGGCCCTTGTGGCTTTGTCAACCAACATTCTTTTCGCGGGCATGAAAGAGCCAGATTTAGTAAATGGTATGCCCAGGTAGCTAAAGTTGGTTACCACATCTAGTTTTTGTCCTTTGAATATAAATTTCGGTTTCTTCGAGAGACTGCTTTTTGATATGTTAAGAATTTTATTATTTTTTTACATTGACTGTTAATTTCCATTTGTCGCAATATTTTTCAAATTGATCTAATTGTGATTGTAGTGATTTGGGGGTATCTGCCATGATAATTGTATCATCGGCATAAAGAATCAAAAAGATTTTCAAGTAGCAATCCAGTCTACTTTCCAATTTCGTTGTTCAATTTTCGTAATCCAATCAAGTTATCTTTTTCAAAGGAATTGTTTGCAGGTCATTAACATATAATGAAAACAGAAGGGGAGATAAGTTTTCCACCTTGTCTAACTCCCTCAAAACAAGGGAAGTAAGATGTAGTGGCGTGTTAAATTGAACACAAGATTTGACGTGTTGGTACATATTAACAATTACTCTGAGTATCTTGCCGTTAATTCCACATTGTAACAATTTGTACCACAAACCCTGTCTCCACACAGTATCAAACGCTTTTTTAAAGTCAATGAAGGCACAGAGTAATATCTTATTCAAATGTCTGCTTATTTCTGACAATAATGTCAGTATCAACATGTTATCAGCAGTTGAATAGTTCTTTCTAAATCCAGCTTGGTTTCAGAAATTATACTGTGACTTTCTACGAATACATTCAGTCGGTTTGAAAGGATCTTCGTGAATAATTTGCCCAAGCAGCTAAGTATTGTAATCGGTCTGTAATTATTCGGGTCACTTGGGTCTCCCTTATTTTTGAATATAGGAATATATCGTTCCCAGTACCCATTCTTCGGGAATAAATCCAGTATCTAAAATAACATTAAAGAGTTTGTGGTATATTCCCCATCATAGCATACGCTGAATTTTGTATATATTCGTTCAATAATAAGTCATGGCCTGATGATTTATTTTTTTTAAACTGTTCATGGCTTGGGTGATCTCTTCGCGTGTGATGGGCATATTAATTTCCGTATTCTCGTTTTCGTCGAAGTTGTTAGAAATAAATATACTTATGGAGGGGTCGTCTTCGTGTGAGGTGGAGTTAATCATTCGGAAATGGTCAGCGAGAGAATCTATGTCAACGCTTCGTTTGGGTCTATGGGTGGGGTCTCTTAACCTGTCAAGTGACGTATATGGCCGAGATAATGACTGTCAACTCAGTTTCAACCCTATACGCCCCGCGGTGTGTTGACGACACTTTGCGTGTTGAGCATAATCGTTCTTTTAATCCCGGACAAACTGTGCTAATATGCATTGAATGCCCACAATGGGCAGTGGCTATTCGCCACCCGGGTGGCGAATAGTCATATAACATAGAAATCGCTATTCGCCACCCGGGTGGCGAATAGCGTTTATATATTTTCTTTATTTACTCCACATACTGAGAGTATGGTGATCTCGAGCATCGGGAATAATGATTGTCAGTCCTTACGCAAAAGGCTGTGAGTTGGGTTGCAATATGAGAGGGGGGGGGGGGTACATAACATTTTTTGTCCTAACACTGGAACTTCAAATACGACATACAAGCATATTTTAGCTCAAAATTATGTGATCTGTATGACAGGTGGAGATGGAGGAGGGGAGGAGGGGATGGGGTGTTGCATAACTGATTGAGGATTTTAGGGGGTGGGGGAAGGTGTACCGTTTATTGGTCAAAAACTTGGTGTCAGATTATTTGTTGTGCATTATATGTAAGGATTTGTGTACTACATTAGGCGTTCATTTCAAGGTTTAGAAGTACATTTCGGACAAATATTTGTCATTGGAATTTGAGATGGGGGTGGCGAATAAAAGTATTCTTAAATCTCGGACGTCAGTTAGATTTCTTCATTTGTGCATAGGATTAGCCGATCCCTTAATCATAAACAATCATTTTCTAGAACTGGTAGTGTGGAATTGCGAAAACAAATCTGTGACCTGAATAGGTTGGGGGAGGGGGTGGGTGGCGAATAACTTTAATCTCAAAACTTGGATGTCAGATGAGTTTCTTTTTCTTTGTATTAGATTAGACGATCCTTTAATCATAAACAATCATTTTATAGAACTGGAGTGAAATTGCGAAAAAAAATCTGCGTTCTGAATTGCTTGGTTGGGGAGGGGGGATGGCGAATAACTTTATACTTAAAACTTGGATGTCAGATGAACAGACCATGAGCTTCTTATGTCGTGCATTAGATGAGACGATTCTTCAACCATAAACAATAATTTCAAAGAACTGGAAGTGCAATAGCGATCAATAAATATAAAATCTGCGATCTGAATTGGTTGGTTTATTTTATAAAACTGGGAGTGGAATTGCGAACAAAAATGTGAAATATGAATGGGTTGGTGGGTGGGGGGGGGGGGTGGCGAATAACTTTATTCTTAAAACTTGGATGTCAGATAAGATTTTTATTTTATGCATTAGATTAGACGATTCTTCGATCATAAACAATCATTTTGTAGACCTGGAGGTGGAATTGCGAACAAATATTTGCGATTTGAATTGGTTGGTGAGGGGGGGTGGCGAATAATTTGATTCTTAAAACATGGAGTCAGATGAGCTTGTTATTGTTTTGCATTAGATTAGACGTTCCTGCAATCATAATCAATCATTTGATAGAACTGGAAGTGGAATTTCGAACGAAAATCTGCGATCTGAATTGGTTGGTGAGGGGGGTAGCGAATAATTTTATTCTTAAAACATGGATGTCAGATGAGCTTGTTATTGTTTTGCATTAGATTAGACGATCCTGCAATCATAATCAATCATTTGATAGAACTCGAGCTTGAATTGCGAACAAAAATGTGAAATATGAATGGGTTGGTGGGGGGGGGGGGGGGTGGCGAATAACTTTATTCTTAAAACTTGGATGTCAGATAAGATTTTTGATCATTTCTTGGTGTAGCTCTTTAAGAGTTTCATTCCAGAATGGTCTGATATGTCGATTGAATTTCTTTGATGGGATTCCTGTATGTCCTGCCGCTGATACACGATTTGGTTATAATATGAATCTAGATCTACAACATCTTTGATGTTGCAATGGGGCAAATTTGTATTGATATGGTATTGATACGCATTGATTATTTCGGGGGAAGTCGTTACTCGTTTCTAGTTGATTTTGGAGAAGTTACAACGTGTGTTCGGTGTACAATACGGTAGATCGTAAGATATTTGAAGAAAGATGGGACGATGATTAGATACGTTGGTGGCTGAGTCATTCAAAATTTCGATGCGACATACTCGGTGCATCTCGCATGTTGGTAAAATACATATATGGCAGATTTTGGTGCAGAAAAATAATACGACGCAATTGTAACCAGTTACTGGGTTACAAATACGTCGTGCATTTTTTTCCAAGTCGATTTTGTTCAATGTCGACTGTTTTTATAAATAATAGTAGAATTCGATGGTCGTTCACCGTTCATCGCTCAGTTTGTGATGTGGTATATAAAGTACAAACATGTGGAATATGAATATGTGGATGAGGTCAGCGGAGAACCATGATAATTGTTTATCCAATGGGTCGAATAAGGCACTCGAATAAGACATTCGAATAAGGCAATCGAATAAGGCCTTCGAATAATACATTCCTGGGTTTCCTGCGATGGGGAGATGATGATCGAGCATGTATTATTTATCCTTCTCTTTTATTATACAATGTCAGTTATCGCTATACGAATACTATACTACTTATTACACATCGTTGCAATCGGGACAACTTTTGTATGTACATTTGCGATTCAGTTGATATGAAGATAGAATATTTCGAGAGTAATCATTTTTGAACATTGTTCGTGTTGGAAGATGTTTTAGTTTGTCGTCCAGGGAATTCCACATATTTGGAAGATAGTGTTCTGGTAAGTTTTCCGAGAAGACACTTTTCGCTGTCCCAGATATGAGCATACCATCTTGTCGCGTGTCATTTTGGGAAATTGTGAAGAATCATGCACAAGGAGATTTGAATGCAGAGTATATTTATCATTAAATTTCAAAATGTCATTAGTTTTAAATAGCGGATCTGTGTGACTATTATATTTTCTATTGTTTATTATGCGTATTGATCTTTTCTGAAGTTTGAATACTCTATCAATTTTATTCGAATTTCCCCATATTTGTATAGCAAACATCAAGTGACTGTGGACTATTGCATAGTATAACGATTTTAGTGCTTCGCGTGGTAAGAAGTGCTTAATTTTATTCAGACTATAGTTTGCAATGGCAATTCTAGCGTTACCAACCTGTGTAATTTCGGTGTTGTTGATAAGTGATAAATTATCACCCCTAGATAGATAGATAGATAGATAATGATTTATTGGCAAAAACATCCAAACGAGGACAGTTTGCTAATACAATGGATAATAGTATATACAAAACGTGTGATAATAAGATATACAAGAACAAAATTACATAATATGCTAAGATGCACAAGGAGTCTCGGTATCATGTATCATATTTATGGTTACCTAACTGTTATTTGCTCAGCACGAGCATCGAAGAAGCGACGGATCAGTTTACATATCATTCGTGTTAGAGTGAGACAGTCATTTGTCAATATAGTAATAAGTTGATCGTATGCGTTAATGCGTGGAAAATTCGGATTATGTTTAACTATTATTGATTCGAGAAGTTCTTTTCGTAGTTGTGAATATGCAGTGCATTCCATAAGGAAATGTATTTCATCTTCTACGACATCATCACAGCAAAACACACACTTTCTATTTTCTAATGTTACTGGGGGCTGTAAATGACGCTGATTCTGAATCTGGTGAAAGCTATTCTGTTTTCCAATGATTTCGCGTTGAGAAGATATGGCTCAAGCCTATACTCTTTCTTGTAAAGACGATATGTTCTGAGTGTCTTGCTGCCTGATTTTGAGAAGTTGTCACTCAGGCTAGCTTGGAAGTACTCGTTACATGTATAGCTATTTTGTAAAGATTTTCGGAAATTTTTGGTTACCATGTCGGTGGCGTGACCAGTCTCTGGTAAAGTTAACCCTAAAGATTCGACTGATTTGAACATTGATTTTGTAGATAATACCGTCCGTTGTTCTTTAAACGCATTTCGTAGAAGTTTCGCAGTACGAACGCGAGGTGACACTGATAGCATAATTCGACACTCTGCAAGCTGCATCTATATACATAGGATAGCTGCCTAGATCTGCACGGACAGCATTATTTGATGCATATTTTCCAGCACCTAATAAACGTTTGCAAAATTTAATATGAACTGATTCACAGGCTAGGCGATTGTGATTTTTAGATGTTATTTCTACACCCCATAGTTCACTGCCATATATGATTATTGGTTTGATCAGTTTATGGAACAGTTTGAGTGACGTTAACAATGGGAGAACACGCATTGAATCGTGAGTGCATCGCTTTTAGCCCTTTAGAACTTAATTTTGTGATAGCTTTTGTGAACTTGCCATTACTAGAAAAGGTTATACCAAGGTAAGTATATTCCCTGACGATTTTCGAGTTTGGTCTCAGTGATATGAAAGGATGGAATTTTGTTGTGTGTCTCGCCCGAAAAATCATGCATTTAGTTTTTTCCGCGTTAACTCTAAGTTCATTCGCATCCGTGTAGAGATTCAGTTTGTTTAGACAGTGTTGGAGTCCCGTGGAACTATCAGACAACAGAACGAGGTCGTCAACGAAAAGAATATGATTGCATTGACTATCCCCGATCGTCACTGGATCACACGATTCGTCAAATATATTCCTAATGTCATCGATGAATATTTTTAATAAATGCGGTGATAATATATATCCATGCCTGACCCCAATGGTCGATAAGCAAGCAGGTCCAAGTCCTCTATTTGTCTTAGTTGTGTAAAAACTTGAAGAATATAGTGAACGGATTATAGGCAGTGATTGGCCCTCAACTCCGATGTGTTGCATTTTATCGAAGAGCATGCGAGTTGTACATAGGATGAAAGAGAATATATTTACATTTTGAAGGATTTATTTGTATATAATTTGCACAACACCATTCAAATAATTTTGCTATTTCGGTATTCATATACGCTTCTAATTCGTGTGTGTTATTACCATATGTATATAGGGTTGTGTCGTCAGCAAATGAAAGTAGTGAGAGGGTGGTTGCATCTTGCATATGATGATGTGGTAAGAATTTGTTTGAACATGTTTATATTTTTTTGTGAATAAATTCGTCGTTCACGCGCAGAGCTCACAAGTGGCGCCGGTGATTTAGTCCCGTGCATGTAGAAACATGCCAAATGGTAATAAATATCGATATTTATTATACCCGATTCGTTATCATTCAAACGTTATTTGAGAAAATGTTGTCTATTAGAGTAGCTGAGAATTCAGTTATTCTAGTAGGTCTGGTAATGGATGGTATAAAAAGCCTTCTGAGAACATTGTACCGACGAATTTTTCAGTTTTATTATGTGTGGCGAACTTTAATAAATCTATATTGAAATCACCGTATAAATAGCAGTTTTTGTGCTCGTTGTTTACGATACCTAATATGTTTTCAATCGACGATTGCAATACTTCTAAGTCAGCTAAGGGCGCGGTATTTGGTCTGTGGGTGCAACCGGTGATGTAGGAATGATGTTTTTCGGGAAATATTTCCAGGAACAGAGATTCAAATATGTGAGCATTAAACATTGTGAGATCGTCTCTAATTTTATATGGTAAATTATCATTAACATAAACTGCCACGCCCCCTCTTCCGTCATCGGTCTCTGCTCTCGTCTTATATAGGAGAGTGTGGTAACGTTCTAGAGAGAAATCTAGACTATTTGTATGTATTTTGAATACTTCTGTTAGTCCTATTATATCGAATATGTTCTTTTCTTGCTGCAGTTCACAGATGAAGTTATTGAATTACTCCGACAATTGAGGTTGAAGATATTTGGCCCTTTGGTGTTAGTGTGTTCGTATTTGGTTTTAAATTCTGAAGCAGATAGATATTGTCAATTTTGATCACATATTGTAGAAAAATCCATGGCTGGGTTCTCATTGACCTCATCAATACTTATTCCATGTGATGCCATAATTACAACATGTCACAATGAAAACATAACTGAGCGACGAACTAAGCAAGTAAACAAACAAATGAATAACAATTAAATAATGAACAAGACTATTAATTTTTGGCATGTATGATGTGCATGTATTAAATTGAATAACAATTGTTGTCTTGTTGGTTATTGCTGAACTTGGTTTATTTTACAATTGTTATTAGCATAGTTTTACGACACAGAAAACCGTTGTAATTAGCTATGGTTTAGTTAACTATCAAGTGGTTATTTTACGACCCAAAAGTTCCAAAACCTCGCTTTAAATTGGTTGGTGAAACTAT
Source organism: Siphonodentalium dalli (assembly GCA_032622095.1). Classification (NCBI taxonomy): domain Eukaryota; kingdom Metazoa; phylum Mollusca; class Scaphopoda; order Gadilida; family Siphonodentaliidae; genus Siphonodentalium; species Siphonodentalium dalli. The sequence goes on from CP136062.1 coordinate 107,786,507, forward strand.
GGCAATAACCATGGTAATCATCATAGTGAAATAAACCACAGTTAATTTGCAATGGTCATGATGGGTGTTAAATCTATGGCAATAACTGTAGTAAATTAAACCATAGTTAATTTACAACGGTATTTTGTGTGGTAAAACTATGATAAGTACCACGGTAGTTTCATCATATTTTACTGTAGTTAAAAAACATAGTTAGTTTACAACGGTATTTTTGGGTGATCAAACACAGGCGAGAAGTACGATAAGTTCACCATAGTTTACCATAGTAATAACATAGATAATGCACGACGGTTTTTTGTGTGGTAAATTTCCTATGGTAAAAAGCCCTGTATATTTACCATAGAAAGTTTACCACCGAACGACCGTTGTAAATTAACTACGGTGAATTTTACTGAGGTTATTAATATAGTTTTAAATTAAAAATATAGTAATAGCCATAGTAAACATAAACCATAGTTAATTTACAACGGTCTTTTGTGTGTTAAATTTCCTATGGTAAAAAACATCGTTTCACCGCCCAATAGACCGTTGTAAATTTACTATGGGTTTTGTCGCTAGCTTGTAATTCCATATTCAGTGTTTTATTGAGGGAGAAGGATCATAATCACATATATTTTTTGGAACCGTCTGTGTGTGTATGTGTGTTATATACACAAAAGCTGCTCGACCGATCCGACTTTAATTTGGTATGTAGGCCTACTTTGATCCCGGGAACAATATGGGTGAGTCCAATTTCACGTGCGACCATATCCTTGACATTGACCTTGACCTCGCTCATATACATTCATATAGTCATGTTTCTGAACTTCGACTGATCCGACTCAAATTTGGTATGTAGGCCTACTCTGATCCCGGAAACAATATGGGCCGGTCCAATTTCACGTGTGATCATGTCCTTGACATATACGCTCATGTAGGCATGTTTCTGGATCTTTATTCTGCCAAGAAGGAGGCGACCACAAAGAAATTCACCAATAGCCCGGACGACGTCGGGCACATCAGCTAGTTGTAATATAAGTGGCTTGGTGGTCAGAAACTCGGGGTTCGACTATGGCGGCATCAAGAACGTTTACGTACTGTGTACCTATTATGGTGTACGAGAGATGCGTGTCGGTTTTCAATATAATTTGTCAGGTTGAAAAACTTTATAGTAGCTTGTAGAGTATTACCAGGTTGAAAAAGATCACTGTTTAGGTCTCCCACGATAATGACAGATTTGTTAATAAATAACGCCGATGCTATACTCGATTCGATGTCAGTCAAAAATGTAGAGTCTGTAAAATTTTCTAAGTTGTAAATAATACAAAGTAAAACTGAAGAGCGTTTCTTTTTTACCTCAAACAACATAACATAATCTCATTTCTCGAGTTGAGGGCAACAGGCGAACGCAATGTTTTCTAAAAAAAACATATACAGTCCTCCACCTGAATTGTCCCTATCGAGACGTATATTGGTCTACATATATATGGGTGATGTTTCTAATCTTGTTACTGATACTCTTTATGTTATAATAGAAAATTGATAATTGGTTTGTCGTTGGGGTTAACTCACTCGCGGGACCAGGGTGGGTGAACATCCAGCAGAGGAACTAATATCATCACGGATATGATTAGTAAGAATTTAAGATCTACTCGTGGAACTGGACGGAAAAGAGTTGTTCGTGACCCTTCTTGTTTCGGCGACTTGTACTGGGTCCTCCGTGTGCGTATGTTCCAATTCATAGAATAAAGTTAGGAGGGTACGGTGATAAAACAGAGATTATCGAATTAGCACGGCAAGTTCCGGTTGACGATTTGGCGTGCGTGTTAGAGACGGGGTATAATCGAAGTGAAAGGAAGTGAGATGGTTGGACGAGAGAAAGTTGAGGGGCATGAACTGTATATCACTGAAAAACTTTTTCGTGTCATGTAGTCAATTAGGTGTGTCAAACGACACGTATAGCGACACGGCAGCTCATTATTTGATTACAATTAGTGCAGGTGTGTCATCTGACACGCTATATGTGTCGCTCTGTGTCGCAAGTTTCTAAATAAAATTACCAATATAATTGCCGACACACGGAACGTGTCGTTTTTCCGTGTTATGTGTCATATGACACGTTTCTGTGCAAATATAAAATAATCCCCAGCCCCTCGGAATCGAAGTAGTAACGTTTCATATCATGACATATAAGTACATATATGTCTTTGGATAGTTTATTTGTGGAATTTGGAACTTTTCAAGCCGAGTTTTATCGCTGTGTCATTTGACACAGTAGATGTGTCGCGCTGTGTCGTCTATATAATTCGTTGACACAGTAAGTGAATCAACTCCGTGTCATTTGACACGTTTAAATACAAGACATGCTTGTTGCTCAACCCATATATCAGTTCCGAATTCTGAGCCTTTGTTTAAATTGGATGTCTTGTGTGTATGTAAAGTATTTTCCCATTCCTTTTTTCACAATTATGTTCCCATGCTATTTGTTACTAATAAACATTGTTTGAACTACAGTAAGTCATAACATTCAGGTTTGGTTGAGCAAATATATAATTCATTATTAATCATACATAATACTCAAACCGCAACATGACACCCCTATGGGAGTCCAAATTCACATTTAATAATTAATTGTGCTTAAGTGCAATCAATTGCGCTTAAGCGGAATCTATTGCGTTTAATTGCGCTTAAGCAAAATCAATTGCGCTTAAGCGAAATCAATTGCGCTTAAGCGCAATTAATTGCGCTTAAGCGCAATTCATGGTTATATGTAACAAAACACCCCTGGTGAATAAATAGGTTTCTCCATAACTTAGCATTAACTCCTATTGACATGTGCTCTTGGTTTCATTGGTTTGGATGGGTAGGAAGCTGGCCCAACTTCTTTATAAAAATGGTTGACTTGCAATAGTATCACCTTCTGTTTTAGTTGGAGCAACTCGTGATAGCATTATATTATCTTCGGTATATATTAGTTGGGGCTACTTGCAATAGCATTACTTTCTGTATTAGTCGGGGCGACATTGATTTTCTTCAATTTTCGAGTATACAGGCACACCATATGAGGGAAGCAAGCTCACAGTGACACCACATTCACACTATATGATCATGGAAATACTATAGATTTGTGCAAGAGATGCTGATTTAATAAGAAAAACTAGAGCTCCAGGACTGAGACACCAAAGCTCCAGTAATTACACACCATTTTTTGGACAGGGATGCTGATAATATGAAAATAGGGTTTTTTTTTTCCCCCGATTTAAGTCAATAAGTAAACCATACAGTAATGCTCTAATTAATCGACTCCTTAACCACAGCAGAATTATGGATAACTTTTCAGGATTTAGTCGGAAATATGGCTTGTTGCCATTCATCGGAAAGCTCTCGAGAGCTTTTCGATGAATGGCAACAAGCCATATTTCCGACTAAATCCTGAAAAATTACACATAATTCTGCTGTGGTTAAGAAGTCGATTAATTAGAGCATTACTGTATGAGGTAAGAAAGCCCTCATGCAGTGACACCGCATGCATGTATAGGATATTACCATAGTAAAGGCTAAAATCTGTGCAAAAATACATTAAAAACATCATACAAAAAATTACTAGAGTTCCGGGAAGGCGACATCAATTCTTTGGATAGAGGGATGCTGATAATATGTAATTAGGGATTCTCCTTGTTGAACACATACACACAGTTGACTGTTGAGTACAGGTCAAAATTAGCCCAATGCTCATCTTGTGTTGCTAGGTGATACACCAGGTCATGCTAATAGTTTATGGGTAGGTTAGATAGTAGTCACAATTACGCTTAAGCGTAAATGCCCTATTTACGCTTAAGCACAATATGTGGTATTTGCGCTTAAGCGCAATTCATTATTAAATGTGAATTTGGCCATACACCCCACAATTAATTCAATAATTGAAAACTCATGTGTATTCACTTTGAGTTATTTATTCAGTTTTAGCTATACCCATAATGGTCAATTCTAAGAAGAAAGCATGCATCTGAGGATAAAATATACCAATATAACACAGTTTTATGAAAGGCATTTTTCACATTTATTATTTATTTGTGCTTAAGTGCAAATATTTGCAGTTAAGCGCAAATCATATGCGCTTAAGCGCAATTATGTGTCTATCAATTTATTTGCACTTAAGCGTAAATCATTTGCGCTTGAGCGCAAATACCTAACACTCCCTTACTTCCCTCTGATTGTGAATGATCAAGTCCATCTCATAGAATATTGTCATGGGCCCATAGTAGTTGCCCCATATACAGACTCAAAAGTTGAAGAAAAAACATTATCTCCATATGCATATCAGCAACTCTGTCCCTGGTGTTCCAAGAAATGGTGCCTCACTCCCAGAGCTCTAGTTTCATGGCCATAAATAGGGAATTAGTGGTTACTGGTGGCTTGCTTCCCTCATATGGTGTACATGTTGAATTGGAAAAGGGGGAACCCCTATTTTCATATTAGCAGCATCCCTGTCCCCAAGAATTTGTGTCCCCATCCCAGATATCTAGTATATGTTATAAAAGAGACAAATCCTGTACAGATCTATATACCATTGCCATGGTGATAAAAGGGATCTTGGGGTTACTGGGGGATTGCTTCCCTCATATGGTGGGTCTATATAGACTTTAGTGATGTGTTTAGATCTGTGCCATTTCAAATTAATTCAGGGGGGATCAATGCATATTAATTTTTATTTGCACTTAAGCGCAAATGATTTACGCTTAAAGATAGAGGTTATTTGCGCTTAATATATAATAAATGTGAAAAGGGCCTCCCATACAGTTGAGGCCTACATGTATTTGTGAAGGAAAGAATTTTTTTAATATTGATGAGGTGTGGTAATTATTTACTGTTCCCAAGGACAAACATAACATTTGAAGAAATTGGAGACATGAAATGAATTAAACGGTCTTCGAAATGATTTAAATTGTTGAGCGAAATGTCCATTCAATGAAAAATGCCTGAGTTACCACCTTCATATATCAAATTATAGGATAGGGATGCTGTCAAATATAATTTTTTTGTAATCTATTCAGTTTTAGACACACTGAAGGGAAATCGAAGGTCCATGTGGCTAATTTCACTCAATATTACCAATGAAAGGGTAATTATAAGAAGAAATCATGTATCTGATGATAGAGTTTACCAAATAGCAACACAGATAAGGCCTATTTGTGAAGGCAATGGTGTTTTAATATTGCTGACTATTTTCAGGGACAAACACAACATTTGAGAGACTTGGAGACATGCAATGAATTCAATGTGCATAGAAATTATTTAAGTTGTGGAATGAAAATTGCCAGAGTTACCACTTTTAAATATAAAATTTTAGGTTATGGCCGGATGCTGTAAAATATAAAATTTTAGTAATTTATTCAGTTTTAGACACACTGAATGGAAATCGCAAGTCCACGTGGCTACAAATTCACTCAAATACCACTTACAGATATGAATTTAAAGGAAAGCCACACTGTGAAATATTTTCTTTGAGTTATTTATTCAGTTTTAGCCACACCAATGTAGAAAAGCAAATCAACATAACATAATGAATTCAATATTAACCCATAATCAGCCATAATGGGCAATTCTGAGAAGGAAGCTTGCATCTGATGATAAAATACATGTATACCAATGTAACACAGTTGAGGCCTATTTTTTAAGGCAATGGTGTTTTAATATTGGTGAGGTGGTAACAATTGACTATTTTCAGTGACAAACAAAACAGTTCAGATAATTGGAGACATGCAATGCATACAATATGCATAGAAATAATGAAAAGTGCAAGAGTGAACGCTTTTAAATATAAAATTTTAGGATAGGGATGCTGTAAAATATAAAATTTTAGTAATTTATTCAGTTTCAGACAAACTGAATGGAAATCGCAAGTCCACGTGGCTAAAAATTTACTCAATATTACCCATGAAAGGGTAATTATAAGAAGAAAACATGTCTCTGATGATAAAATTTACTAAATACCAACACAGGTGAGACCCATTTGTGAAAAGCAATGGTGTTCTAATGTTAGTGAGGTGGTAATTACATGTACATGTATTGACTATTTTCAGTGACAAACAAAAAAGTTCAGATAATTGGAGACAAACAATGCATTCAATGTGCATAGAAGTCATTTAAGTTGTTGGATGAAATGTTCCTCTTATGAAAACTAAGAAAAGTGCAAGAGTTTAAAACCGCTTTTAAATGTCAAATTATAGGATAGAAATGCTGTGAAATATAAAATGTTAGTTCTTTATTCAGTTTTAGACACACCAATGGAGAAAAAGCAACTAAAATATTATTAGCATTATTAAATTATTATTCAATATCACCCAAATATGGACCAGACCAATCTCATGTCTGCACCCCTCCCTTTGGGTTGGAATTTCCAGCTGGTACCACAAACTTGCCAATTGTTGGACATCTCCAAACCTGACATCCCCCCTAAAGTTACCAAAAGTAGAAAAACTATGCTACTATTGGTCTAAAAACAACAGATATCCCACCAATTACTTAGAAAATCAAACAATGAGAACAATTTCAATACATGTACTGGTATATCAGAAGTGTAGAAATATATATATATATATGTATAGAAGTATATGTGGTGTAAAATTTACAACTAATGTCGCAGACATAACATGGGCGATAATTGAAAAATTTGACCATTTTGACAAAAGTTGTTGGGGGGGGGGTTTGCTGGGTTAGACACCAAACCCCTGTCCCCACCTACATTTGGAGCTAAATAATTAATTGTTTGCAGTTATCGTTACTTCAAATATTTATTGGTGAACAAATCATAATTTAATTATATCTGTTAATTACATGTGAAATATAAATTTTATATAGTTATGTGTTACACATTCAAATATTAAAGCTGAAATGCTACATGTATTCATGTTATATACATGTAACTGTTAGTATGACGTTCTTCAGTTATGTCTCAAGTTCTCAACATAATATGCGGCGCGTTTAATTTTCGTTCCGTCCAGTTTTCCGTCTCCGGTTTTGGACTTACGCCGCCATTTTAATTTTGTCAGAGAGAGTCGTCGATAAAAAAACAGCTGCATATTTTAATTAAGGGGATGGTAAAGTCTGGTCAAGATGGCCACCGCGGATTGCACCCTACCTCCAGATGATCAATAATTACTCACCGGCCATAGAATGGATAAACTTCATATTTTTCACACATAATAAGCAATAATAAACAAAGATCTTGTCATTAGTAGAGAAATTATAGCTGTTAGAATTTACTCGCGGTAGAGTGACAAAAAATCATGTCCCCAAACGGCGTTTCTCCAGTTCCAATGGTTAACTTTTTGTACAAACTGAACAGTCAAAATGGTCCTATAAGAATCTGGCTAGAGACAAGGAGACATCATTTTGAGGAAAAACAAGAACTTTCCCAAATACCCTGCCTGTGAAAATAGTACTGTCATCCTGAATAATGGCAAAATGTCCTCCATTTGCATTGTTTACATTCTTAGGAACTATTTTTCTTGGTATGGGAGACCATAATATCCTAACATTATTTTGCCATAGCCGATACGCATGCCATGGAGGCGGGGCGGCCATGATTACAAACAAACCCATCCGTCAATACTAGAATACGATTACGAATGGAAATCGATCAGTATAGACAATCGCGCATGGGATCAAGCTTTTGATTATGCCCATCAATAGATATGGGTTATAAACAATATGATTGTACCTGATAACCGACAATTTCTCGATTAATTTACATTCAAATGTTATTAAACGTATTTTACTCCACAATGTTGTTGATCCCAGTGCACCAAAATAGAATTGACCGGAAGTGAACTCGCACAAGGAGTCCGTCGTAAAATATGACATATTTCGTCGGAATACGGTACTTTCCTATTCATAAATATGTTTTTATATAGGCTATTTGATTTTAGAATAATACAATATTCTGAAACATGTAAGTTTTCTATTTCTGTGATTTGCGTACTAATACGACATCTTGTAATCTCGCTTTCGACTATAGACTGGTAATTCTAAAAATAAAATATCAACATTTCCATCTGTAAACAGCACAAAACTTCATAAATCGTGGGTAATCAAGCAACTAAATTAATTCCAACAACTTAAATAAACTGAAAGCATCGATTTCATATCATAAACTTGCCCGATTGCAGGATCGGATTGCTTTTCTGGTCGATTTTCATGTACCTGCCGCGAATTAAAAAATGACAACAACGTCATGAACATGTGTTTACAATTGAAATATGGCGACTGGCTCCCAAGAAAAACTGACACGTTTTAGCGGACATTTTGCAAACGATACAGTGAACATTAATCTAAAGCATAGCTCCTTGGCTCTTAACGGTATGTCACTTATCATAATGGGCTGCCTAATGATACTGTTGAAGTTATAGTTTTTCACATTTGAATGCCAAAACAATGACATAATATTGCAGATATACTCTGTTTCAAAGTCATTTTTCTGGTACAAAAAGCTTTTTAGCTCACATCTATTCGTGGCACCTCCTTTAACGATATATGCTCTATATATTATCTCTATGTTGTTATATCTATTTCTGTCTACTTTTATGTGAAAAATACCAATTTTGTCAGCCCGTTTCCAGACATTTTTTATGAAACAGACTTTGCCATCCCCTTAATATGAGGTAAGTAAATTCTTATTACGCTATTGCGATGTTTCCTCAGTATTTAGAAGTCTGTTATTTATGATATACTTAATTGAAGTATGATTAAAAATGAATCATTTCTCTGTTTTCGGCTATTGCCGTATTGGAAAATTTGGTAAGTTTGGGTTGAGTCAATTTTTTTCTCGTAAGTTTTCGAAAGTGTGATATCAGTGCAGTGGAAAATGATAAATTTTCATGTCACAATAATAACTTCCCATGGATTATGATTATAACGCATTTATTAATCATATATCCAACTACCCTTTCACTTTTTTTCAACTTTTTTTAATGAATTAAAATCTTGCCTAATTTCGATGCAAATGAAGAAAAAAAATAGAAATTAAATCACCCTGTAAATATTGCAGTGTGCACAGGATCCTTCAAGTTATACTTATAGATAAACTGGTCCAGGTACTAGTACTTCGTCGTCAAGTAAATTTTGGGCTGAAGTTTGTTTTAAAGTGCCGCCAACCTCCCCCAAGCCCACCCACCCTACAAGTGTTTTGTCCTATAGTGTTGGTCTCTCGTGCTATCGGACCGGGGGTCGCAACCTGGTCAGGGTATTCTGAAAAAAAATCGGAACTCGGTCAGATACCAAGTTTGTCAGGCTGAAAAGTCTCATTTGAGATCACTGAATAAAGATCCGAATGCAAAATGCCGACTTCCCCCCATTACAACACTTGTCCAGGTATGTTGTCGTGGGTGCAGTACGCTGTCCGATCGGGTGCGGACATTAATGGCTGACCCGTGACCCTGTGTACACGCCTCGGTGTGTGCACGTTAAAGAACGCTACTGGAGTCGCCACAGGGTTATAAAGTTACTCGGCCGTGGTAGCACCTGGACCAGTGTGTCTACAACCAGAATTGGTTCCTGCACTGTAATATCTACAGATACAGTGTTTCTGGAATAAGACTTCAGCCTGACAGTTACTACACATAAACTTCCCAAAAATAAGGTTTCAATAGAATTTATAAATCGGTATACTAGTACCGGTATTATAAGGAACTCATTACTCAAGTTATGAAAGAATATGTTCACTGTAAATAGCATACCGGTACATGTAGTCAGCTACAACTCTGCAGCGATAAAATTATTATAAACGGTTGCCAAATTAACATACCCTGCTGGACAAAACAAGTGTCCATTGGCACCGTGGTGTAGTTGCCGTTCTGTCGCGATGTCATAGTTTGTAGCTGCAGTTGAGCACCACGGCCGAGTGGCAAGTACACCGCAGCCGAACGACAAGTACATACCGGTATGTACACCATGGTCGAAAAGCAACTACAACGGGGCCGAATGGCATGTACACTGGTTACATTTCTGGTTTGTATTGTCTTTTTTCAGTTTAATGAATGTACACCGCGGCAACTACAATGTAGTACACCATAGCCCAATGGCAAATACACCGCAGACCAACTGTAGTTAGCCGGTGGAGCCGCGGTGTAGTTGCATTTTGGCCGCAGTGGCAATGCTAACCGCACCGTGGTTAAGTGTACTCTTGTTTTGCCCAACAGGTAGTCCAAGTCTTCTTCTAAAACCAGCTAAGATATTGGTATGGCGAGATGCTGGTGTTTAGTCCAAGCCCGCTCAAATAAAACCTCAATTATATTCAGTTGTGAATTGAAAGCGGTAATTTAATGTGAAAAGAGACATTTGCGGCAATGTTTACAATTTTTTAAAAGTATGCGTCATTTTCCGGTGAAAATATTCCGTAGATTTTCGATCAACCACGCACGATGAATTCTCCATTGTAATCGTAATTATACATGTCAATAAATAAATTATGTAAATATTGAAAGATTTAAATGTAATACATTAAATAAACTAGAGGTCAGATTCCATGAAATCAGATATACTTCCATGGTATTCCATCCCATCCCATGTGAGTGTTATGCGTATATGTGTGTTCCTCTTCATGTGAATGCATATTGGTGCCTTACGATCCAATGGTGGACTTGCATTGACATTTCTTAATTTAATATATATTTTGGTACTTCTGTCTGTCTGTTTATTTGTCTGTCAGCTATGGCAGGGATAACTGCTGGACGGATTTTGACGAAATCTGATAAATGTGGGTACTTTTGTCCAGGGAGTGTTTTGGACGGGTCGAATCGTGACCCTCGGCCTGACATTTGTCTTCAAAAAGGACAATCGAAGATCAAATCGGGTAAAACACGGATTTCCACGAAATTCGATACCTATGGGTACTTTTGTTCGGGGAGTCTTTTTGGCGGGTCAAGTCGTGACCCCGACCTGGCATTGACCTTCGAAATGGTCAGTTCAAGGTCAAATCGAGTAAAACGATCGGATTTCGACGAATTTTGATACCTAGGAAAACTTTTGTTCGGGGAGTGTTTTGGACAGGTCAAATCGTGACAATAGGTTACGTTTACAGTAGAGCGGACATACCTATATAGTATATCGGTGAGCATATTCATGCATTTGCCTTGCTTCTTGCTGTCCGTTTGAATTTGCGTCATGAAAAGAGGATTTGAATTTGAGTAATATATATCACCCGTCACAACGTTATACGCTACCAGGGTTAAACCGTTCAATATAAATCATTAAAAAGTGTACTAATCTTGCGTTTAGATACTACTTATCACATCCACTCATCGAACAGTTTTTATCTCAATATATGATTTTCGGAGTAATTTTCCCCATTTGATCTTCGGTGGAATTTTCAAATCTGAACCCACCCGACACAAACACTCCCTTGAGCAGGTTGCGTTTATATTAGAGAGGTCAAATTTTAGAGGCATACCTACAGTATACCGGCTTATGTACCACCGCATTAAACTCGCTCCTACATCAGCCCGTTTGGATTTGGGGCTAAAACCCGGCTAGTGATAGACTACATAAGTATACATATTTATTATATATAGCGTTGTCACGAGTAAACCGTTCCATCTGAAAATTAGAAAAACGCCCTCTGGATGCGTACCGTACTACATGTATGTGGATATACGATAAAACCTTTATCACAGTTACTGCCATAATTTAAAGTACCAAAAAGAAGGTTTTAATTTATAAACCTGTATCATAATATAAAGACTCGAGTTATAAAATAATTACCAAATGGCCGACAAACATATCTCAAATAAAAGCACTAAACACAAATACATAGTCATATATACACGTATTTAGACGGATAATGCTATTGAAAAGTGTCACAAATTTACCGAAATTACATATATCGGGATGGATGAACCTGACTTATTCGAATGTAGTTTAGGTAGAGTTACACGTTATAATTATGTTCTCCTTGTGGTATGCATATACGACAGTCCATTTCTGAGCCTGAAGCTGAATAAAGTTTTTACATTTGAGGTAGTCTGTCCATGGTGACTGGTGAGCAACGGCTCTACAATCTAAATTTATATTTTTACGAATATTTTGATCACCAAAATGGGACATAGGCGAATGTATTTTATTTGAAGTTCTATCATGCTCGCGAACGTTCTAGAAAGATCACAAAAACGTCGCTATACATTTGTATCAGGCGTCAAGAATTAAATATAATTCAGAAACATATTCATTGAGGATAAACAATTAATGCTGTGAATGCACGATATGTCGATACAAACGTTTATACCAATTGTACGGATTATCTATTATCGCGAACCTTTTCACTGCTCGTATGAGATTGTATAAATTTTGGGTTCAAAGTGACTTAGTCGGACAGGTGCGTAACACCCTGTACCATCAGAAGTAGGCCAGCCATGGCGAAGGCAATTCTATTTTAAAGAGCGCGGATTTGGGATAACTGCATTGTGTGAGAACGTAATTGATTCGCGTACATCTATATGCATTTCAGTATGTTGCTTTCCCGAGTAATGGTGCCTTTTCTGTGCACATATATAGCACCAAAGTGAACATACGCCTTCTCACCAGCAAAATGATAAATAGCCGATGTGTTGAAATGGTAGTATACCATAAACATATATAGCATGTCGAGCTTGTAAACTAGACGGATATTCTTCTGAATATACGGGTATGAATGCGCGTATTTTACCATTTAATATGTTATTGCAAGTCTTCGCAGTCATGCATAAGTTCATAATACCAAGTTAACAATCGTTATACACACACACACATATATATGTCGTATAACTTAATTATGGTACGTTGAACGATCACCCATTTCGCAACAGCGAAATAGCGTATGATGACATTAAGCTCTCTTTGCTCGCGGGCGTATATCGCGATTTCCCCAACAGTTTAAGGTGTTTTATTTCACTAATAGATATGGTAGCATTCTGGGAATGATATATACATGGCAGCTTATACCTACACATTCCATATACAATTCGCTTAATTTTGGTGTGATTCATATTCTTGAATACACGCAGGTGGTGAATTAGTCGGCGCTTTAAGACATGTTTGTGTATATTTTCCGATTGGCGGACGTACGTACGACGTCTTTGTCGGACTCTTCCTAAGATATAACACTTTGCATTACGTCTCGTCCAATTAATGCGAAATATGCAATCAACGATCTTAACAAACGGGCAATAAAGTCATACATTTTCACTCGTGCCACATACAGATGATAAAGAGACAGTTTTTAATTGGTCAGATCTAAATTCAACAAACGTATGCTATATACCAGATGGGAATTTAATACCAAACCTTAGATAGTTACGTTCGGAAATTATGATACCAAAATTAGCGACTTAGGGGCGGCAAGGTTGGGGTGTCGGACGGGACACGCTGACTCCCATTCATTTAATTTGAATATATCTTATATTAAAATGGTTTACGGGCGCGTGAACGGATAGAAAATAGTTTCAATTCAATTGAGAACTGCAAGCGAAAGTCCGCGCATCAGACGGATTGTGCTTTCTGAAAACGTGGTCCATGCGGAGAAGTGTTATAACATTATACGACGGACACCACAGTTCTGTTAATTCTCAAGTGTCAAAGTCGAGAATTTTTTTTGTAAAAAATGGGCGTTTTAAAAAAAGTGAAAACAAAACGAACTACTATTCTAAAACTAATGAATTTAGAACGTTTTTGGACTCAAAATATGTCAATTTTAAGCCGCATCGTGATAAAAGTTCAGAATTACGGCCGATTGACAAGACAGACAGCCGACATTGTTTTGAGTGATTACCCATTAGCCAATATAACAATTAACGCAGTGCGCCGAACAGGAATGGCTGTTGAAATATATCATCAGTGGTATTTGGTGTAAAAATATATGTCCAACCCTGTCAAATTTTCTTCCTTGGACTAAGCTGACAACGGTCAATACGACTACAAAAACCAAATGCAGTTATCTGGAATAATACGGGAGGACAACAGAGTACAATAAAATAGAGGTTTGCCAACTATGGGCGGTAACTCTTCAGGGAAAGCGCGGACACAAGTTTTTATGCCCGTGGGCAGTAGTGCATATCGAGATGTGCATACGGTCTAATTTTCGATGCTCTGCTTCTTATAATTTCCGAGATAATAAAATGACATTTTTTCAAATAAAGGGAGATAACTCCTCGGTGAAAGCGCGGACAAAATCGTTATGGGCCATATGGTTAGAACTCATGTACCCCAACCTACTTACCAAGTTTTGGTGTCCTACTTCTTGTACTTTTCGAGTAATAGTGATTACAAAAGTGTCAAGTATAATAATAATAACAATGAAAAATAATCGCAAAAGGGCCATAACTCCGCCAAGAAACATTGGGCGGAAATCCTGATACCATTATATTTAGTAAACCTTCGATGCCTACATTCGCTAGAGATTTCGCGTTCCTACTGCAATCAGTTTCTGAGTATTTCGAAATAAACGGAAAACGACCTCAGTAGAAAAACAATATACTTCCTTGGTTACACCATGGAAGTATAATTACAGGAATTTCAACAATCTGACAGTTTAAAACAGTGTAAACACAACAAGCGTTAGAATAATACGGGGGCTGCCATTTTGTTTGTATATAAATTCGTCTCGCGCAAAAACAAACTCAGGACAATGCCGAGGTTCTTCGTAACTCTTCGGGTTTAAAGGTACTCAATCCGTAAAGAGGGTCCCCATCTCAACAGATTCCAACAACAACAATCCGATCAGAGGGTCCTATATTACTATTTCTTTGGCTTTGGGGTAAAAACTATTTGATTCGAGTCGAGGAACCCATCAAACAAAGCTCAGAGTTATTAGATATTGATTTTTGAAATTTGTTAATTGCTCGAGATGAGTACTAATAACTGCCGTCAATTTGGTAACCTGCTCGAGATTTTACGCCAAAACTCTATTCAAACAGACAAGGATGGATAACTCTATAATCAAGTGGTAATAATAACGAAATTTTGACTGTCTTCTGGGCCAGAAAGAATTCCCGATAATGAAAAATAATAGATTTCTAAATATTCTATGCGTAATTTATCATGAAAGTTACACCGTCAATCTTAATAATAAATGGGCCAAGTTACTGCCCTCTTATCGTCGAGAAGAAATCATTCACTGCGATTCCGGGTTAAAACAAATTAATTGAATTAGAGCTTCAAACCCGCCCAAAAATACATGGTGACCATGCTTGACCTAATTCCAAAAGTCATGTACGTTTGGACTTCGCTAAAAGATTGAACCTCATTGTCAAATTTGTCTTGACGGTAATAAACCACATTTCCATTTGTCAAGCGATGCAATATCATCGGGAATAACATATATA
Source organism: Siphonodentalium dalli (assembly GCA_032622095.1). Taxonomy (NCBI): domain Eukaryota; kingdom Metazoa; phylum Mollusca; class Scaphopoda; order Gadilida; family Siphonodentaliidae; genus Siphonodentalium; species Siphonodentalium dalli. The sequence goes on from CP136062.1 coordinate 107,801,839, forward strand.
TTTACTCAACATAGTTGATATACCAAGGCGTAGGGTTCGCTATCCCGACGGTTCATTATTACGAAGGTTTGCTTTTCCGAAGGTTCCCTATTCTGGAGGTTCATTATTCAGAAGGTTTGCTAATCCAAAGGTTCGCTATTCTGAAGGCGTATTTAACAAGAAATGAATCAAAATTTGCACCCACCCCCCACCCCCGGACAAAATAAACCACATGTACATTTATACACCCCATTCTAATTCCCAAATTGTCCCATATGTCGGTTATTAATAGCAGGAAGACAGTACGGTATCAGTTTATCGTATATTATGGAAAGTTGAAAATACGATGACTGTGTGAGTGAAATAAACTACATGTGAGAGCCAGTCTGTCCGAATTGGCAAACTGTATTTGAACGAAATATCAACAAAGGCCCACTTAATTTTATAACCCCCGGAGCACATCTTATATACCATTTTAAATAGGAAGCTCTCTAACATATTTTTTTGTTGAGTTACCGATGTGTTTTTATGCTTAATTTTCATCTGGTTTTGTTGCGCAAAGTGTATTATTTTCAATGGAGGGGGAATAACTCTATATTTTAAAGGGATAGTTATTCCCCTTACATTGCAACTAGATTTTTAGCTTGAATTCTGTTGCATTCTGGGAGCCATAGCGGGGGGGGGATCTTTTTATTATTTCAGCTGTTTTCTATTTCTCTATGGGTACATGTATCTTCTGAGACAGACGTTTCAACTATTGATGAATTATATTATTTTAATCATATTTTATGGCATAGATTGTTATTAAAACCGTATATCAAGGCACTATAAAAACATAATCAGTGACTCAAAATTTAAGTGGGCCTTTAATTTAAAGTCAATACAAAGTCACAATTGCAGTTAGGTTCATCCCATACCCGTCTATTCAGTGATATGCTGCTACATCTATTCTGCTTAAGCGTTGTAGCCCCACTGTTATAATCCACCTTTAGCTGGCGTATTCTTGCCTCTAAGATTATTTGGCTATAACATCATACGTAATGACATAAAATCGTAAGGAAACATAGATATTGTGTGGGCTGCGTGACGTGAATATGTATTGGGGAAATAACGTCATACGTAATGACAATAAATCTTGGACAAGTTGGAAATGGCAGAAAGGTCCAAAGATCAATATTTACCCTGATTTCGTCATCATTGTTTACATGTATAGGGAGTTGTGGGGCAAAGTGTTATGTTTTGTCAAGTTTGTTGTTGTGTTTACATTTGCAGCTATTCAAAGAGGGATGGGCTGATTATGTTTATGTCCAGTTATCTGATTTGCCTACTGAATGGAAGTTGAATATCATTCTGTCGGTGCAGCAAATTCATTCTCAACCGACAACTTGACAGTCTAAACCTGCATTATAGATCATTACATGTGAGTAATAATATATATTATTTTGTAATGTTTTATAAAATCTTATCATGATCTACATGAAACCATGTCTGGACATGTTACGGTACATGATATACAGGTACTGGACTACAGCTATGCTCTCATTAAGCGACCTGTTTAACGAGGTTATGGCCGGTACTTAACGCGGTGATACCACCAAAATACCGCGGTGATACTACCATACTACCGCGTTTATCATTTTGTACCGCAGTGGACCCGTGGTATTCAACTCGTTATTGGTGGTCGTTATTTGTTTTGTGACCGCGTTCAATTTACCGCGAACCGCCCTCCACCGCGAAGTGAAAACATGCGTGAAACAAACTAGGCGGCCTGCATGAATCCAATTTGTGATCTCGGGAAGTTAAAAACACATTATTGTAAGGACGGTATCGCCTCTCTCGGGAGTTGGGCTATGTATATACACGATAGCGTCACGCGGTTGGATACAAAGTATAACTTCTGTATCTTCTGACAAAAAAAAATAGGTGTGTTTCCGGTATTTCGGTTTCTGCATGCCGACCCAAAACCTTTTTCCGACTAAATATATTTTCCCCGTACCAAAATCAAAACATAAAAGTGAAACGCAAATAAAGCGACGTTTCATATAAACAAGGTGAAGTCGCATGCGACTTGCAGTGATACCATATAATTTACAATCAATACTGAATTACGACTTGAACAGTTAAAGACAAAGCCGTGGCATCGAGGTCCTTTCTTTGATCGAGAATGAAAGGAAATCTCGCCGAGAAAGTGACACCAAGTAATCATAAATCATGTTCACTCAACGATGTCGCAAAGTCTGTGAGAGCTACCGAAAACGTGATCAACAAAAATAATTGCATGCGCCAGCTCAAAATCGTATATCATTGAAAGTTATAGATGCAAGCTAAATTTTATTGACCAATTCGTCGGGAGAATGAAGTTAGAGTAATTACAGTTCAACGTACAGAATAAAATGCAGAGATTCGAAACACTCAACATCATGGCATGATTGTGATTGACACACAGTAAGTTACCGGTACATAAAAAAATGGAGCACATGCATGTCTCCAGATACCATGGGGTTCACGATGGGTGAAAAGCATTTAACACTTAAAATAGCTCATACTTATTTGCAAATGGGTCCACTGTGTCTGTATAATTATGTTCGAACCACAGTAAAATAATGCGACGATATCGCAACAGAACATTGTAAATTCTCAAACAATTGACCGACATATTGCGCTTGGAAACTTTAAAGTTTAGATGTTGGTACGTCAACAGTCACTGAGCATGTGTGCGTCCGTGGTTATTGTCGGCGGCATTGTATGATCTCTTACAACATTCAGAGATCGCATGTATTCGCTGTACTCGGCAGTTCAGGGTACAAATTATTTTCACATAATCTTATCTAAATACTAAACACGATTCGGATGAAACGCATGCGTGTTTGGCATTGGAAAGGGAAAACACATGCCTCTATATATTAATTAGTTTGATAATTACGCACAAATCTGAGTAACGACAATGAAACAAACTAAATTGGAAGTGTTTGTTGCAAAAAAAAACATACTTAATTCCAAGCTGATTTAAATTTTTGTTTGTCCGTTCGTTTGTTTGATACACCCAGTCGCTCGTAAGACAATCACTCGCACATTTTGGCATTTGGCTCACACTATTGTGTATTGGCAATTTACAAATAAAAATAAAAACATTTTGCTCACTATCATGCCAGTGAATCTGTTACCATTATGGCATATGAAAAACAAACAACCATATATTAGTATTTGGGACTCATCCCCTGACAGCTATCATAGAGGTCACCATACCTGTGTACATGTATACCGGTATGTAGAGGCCATATTGATTCTTCATTATATTAAAGATATGTGCGGTGTTGGCATTGGGTATGCTGTTAAAATATTCAGCTCCGTCAAAAACTGGCATTAACAGAAACAATAGCAAAATATAGACAGAGTTTGTTCTTATACCAATCAGAAATATGGCATAAACAGTCTGTTATTGTCAAATGATTTTCCTTTGTAATGTCAACATAAGCAAAAACATTACAGTACCTGGCTTTTCTTTAGATCCGGATATGGAACCAATAAAGAGCGGTTATGTCATTTGTGTGTGATTAACCAATAGAATTGCACTGTGTTACATGTATGTAAACAGAAGCAAAACTTCTGTAACACGAGAAGGCTCTTGTTTACGTACACCATCGTATGTCTTGACGACAATATACTACATGTACTTATGCACTGATTATGTTTGACATATGAACAAAACAATATATATTTTATTAATCCTTCCGTTGATGGCGATTTGAACAAATACATATATGAATATTTCTACGAACACCGTCTGTGTCTTTAAAGTCCAATCTATTAATTATATCCCCTGTGCAACAAAGTTGTGGGGGTATACTGGAATCTGTCCATGGACACAAATATCTCAGTCGTTTTTTCAATTGTCTTCAGTGAAACTTGGCATACATGTAGACATCAACCAACATGGGAATCTGTGCACCTGCGATTATGGCACCTGTCAGACTTTTTTGGTGGCGTTATCCACCTTTTTTACATAGAAACTTTTCAAAACATGTATAATTTTGTCCTACCGGTATGGTACATTGAAAGGTCATTTTTTTTTAAACTTGGCACAGATATTTAGTAACATGAGAACCTGTGCACCCGCGATTATGATGTCTGTCAGACTTTTTTTGGTGGAGTTATTTCCCTTTTTTAACTTAGAATTTTTTTTGCAACATGCATATTTTTGTCCGAGCTTTTATTCCGACATTTTTAGGTCAATGTTTCTGAAACTTGGCACATATATTTAGTACCATGGGAATTTGTGCATCTGCGATTATGCATCTGCACGACATTTTTTGGGTTCAGTTATTCCCCCTTTTCAACTTAATAACATTTTTGCGACATATATAAGTTTATCTGAGTTTTTATTCCTACATTTTTCCTTCATTAGCAGGGCTTACATGTATATATCGGCGAGAATCCAAATCTACCGTAGATTCTCATAAATATTCTCGCAAATTACCATGGATTCTCGCGAAAATGTATGTTTGGATTCTCGCAAAATCAGATGAAATATATGCCCTTATTAAGTTAGGATTAGTGTTAGGAGTTAGGGTTGTTCACCTGCAATAGGAATCTCTTATTTTATTATTTTAACTACCGGTAAATGTTCACTGACAAGTGTACCATTTTATTGTTCTAAAAACATGGGGGGGGGTATCCTTAGTCCCATTGGGTCTGTCACACCTCTAGTTAACGACCCCGCTCAGCACGCAGAGATACCGGTAGCGGTAAACATGTTTGTGTGATAATGATCAACAGTTCTGATTGCACAATATTATTGAACAATCAGAACTATTAAATTACTGTTAAGAAAATAATGTGAGACCGCTGGTTTGCATACCATAGTTTTGTCGACAAAATGTACCATACCACATTTGTTATCGTGGTACATGTGCCCATTTCAGAAAAAACTTGACATCTGAGCTACGTGAAAATGTCATTTACATGTACGTGTATCTATTTTATATTTTGGAACTTCTGCATGTAATTTAGAGCAGCGATTCATCGTGATTTCAATGTATTGCGATACGCTTTCACAAGATCTGTTATTACAGTTCTGATTATAGTAATGTACATGTATGGTATGAGTCACACAGTATGACTTTCATGACCACCAATCAATCGCATTCAATTCTTTGTGTTCTTTGTGTTAAACATTTTGGCTATTCTTGTTCACAGGGAGCCAGATATAAATGGTAAATGTAGCAGATATACATTGTATGTTGACGGTCAGAGGTCAGAGAACCGAGTTCCAGTTGAGAAAATCCTTCTCACAGCAGAAGTAAAGTTGAAATTAAAGAGCTCCGGACTCCAAGACAGACTTCAGATTGTGGGAGCTATTCATCTGGTACATGTATAAAGACATGTGCAGTTATATAGTGAGTATTCTTTTTTTCAAAATACCATTTTTCAGTTGATAAATACAATATCAATGACAATGTATTTGAAGATCACCTATTTGATTTGGCCAAATTCGGGCCTCAAACATCAATTTTGAGTCGAAGTATCCCAATAACACTCAGCATTATATGATTTCAATTTTCAATGATAATAATTTACTACCTCAAGTTTTTTGGAGGCCATCAAAAAGAGCAGACGATAGTCTCAGAGATGATTTACAGAAATGCATGAACATAATCGCAAGATTTTGACAGCTTGTGACCACAATTTTTTCAAAATTTCAACCCATTTACATGTACAGGTATTTACTGACAAATGTCATGTAAGATTTAGCATGTGGCAATATACACACTTGTATCATACAAACATATAACCTGTTTTATGCTTCAAATGGGAGAAATATCAGTGGTTTGTTGATATGCACAGAGGCCCCTACCGTATATGTTTTTGCCCGCTAACTTCCACATATTCACAGACTGCATCGATACAATCCGGTTCCGTTTTTAGCTCAACTTTACTTTGTAAAGTTTGAGCTATTGCCATGGCTTGGTATCCGTCGTCCGTGTGTGCGCGATTCGTCAACAATTTCCTTTAGCACGGGCTACAGGTCGTACCTTTGTTCTGATTATTATGAAATTTGTCATGGAAGTTGACATTGAGATGGGAAACGAGTCATTTTGGGGTCATTTGGCAAAAAAACATGGCCGCGAGTGTGGCCATATTTGATTTCAAAATTCAATCCATTAGCACGGGCTACAGGTCGTCTGATCATCATGAAATTTGTCATGGACCGTAGATTGGAACGAGTCATTTTTGGGTCGTTCGGCCAAAAAAATGGCCGCCAGCAGCCATCTTGGATTTTCCTCTTAGCATGACTAAATCCTTTGGCGCGGGCTACAGGTCATAGCTTTGGTCGGATCTTCATGAAATTTGTCATGGATGTTAACAATAACATGTAGATGGGAACGAGTCCTTTTGGGGTCATTTGGCCAAAAAACATGGCCACCAGCAGCCATCTTTGATTTTACTCTTTGAATGACTAAATCCTTTGGCACAGGCTACAGGTCGTACCTTTGGTCAGATCATTATGAGATTTGTCATGGCTGTTGACATTGAAATGTAGATGGGAACGAGTCATTTTGGGGTCGTTTGGCCAAAAAACATGGCCACCAGCGGCCATCTTGGATTTCAAAATTCAATCCATTAGCACGGGCTATAGGTTGTATCTTTTGTCGGATCATCATTAAATTTGTAATGGATGTTAATATTGACATGTAGATGGGAACGAGTAATTTTGGGGTCGTTCGGCCAAAAAACATCTCCGCCAGCAGCCATCTTGGATTTTACTCTTTGCATGACCAAATCCTTTGGCACGGGCTACAAGTCGTATCTTTGGTCCGATCATAATGAGATTTGTCATGGATGTTAACAATGACATGTAGATGGGAAATGGGTCATTTTGAGGTCAACGCCCAAAAAACATGGCCGCCAGGTGCCATCTTGTATTTTGCTCTTTACATGACTAAAACCTTTCACATAGGGTACAGGTCGTATCTTTTGTATGATCACCATGAAATTTGTAATGGATGTTAACAATGACATATAAATGGGAACAAGTTTTTTTGGGGGTCATTCGGCAAAAAAACATGGCTGCCAGTGGCCATCTTGGAGTTTACACTTTGCATAACTACATGTAGGCCTAGCTTTCAACTTTCCACATTCCTAATCAATCCGTTGACTGTAACACATGAAATTATTCCCTTTCCAAGTTGAGCTACAGTGTCATTGACACTTTCATTTTGTGTCGAGTTCGACATCTTTTTACCAAAATATTTGAAGCGGCAAGTCGTTTTTTTGTTGATTACTAGTAGTTAAAAGTTTTCAAATATGTATGTTAATCATTCATATCCTGTGAGATTCCAATTGTTAAAAAATGGGGCTAAGAACACGAATAAGGCTGCACAATATGTGCACTCCCTTCTCAATGTAAACAAAAATTTATAAACACAAATGCAATTTTAGCTTTTATGTTAACATACTATGGATAGCATTAACATATTCTACGTGTATATTTGTAATACATGTATATAATACCATGCCCCCAACATCTACATCCCTCATAATTGGCTACAGCAATAGCAAATCCATTTACTGAAGCAAACTGGGCCATGGAAAAGGAATGTAGTAGGAAATGCCGAAGCCAAACAATCTGAATTAAGAGGGCTGCATGTATTTCATTCAATGTTGTCCCATTTGTAGGCTTCATTTTGAGTTTTAAAGTTGTTGTAAACTGATTTGCATGTACCCGGTATGCAGTAAAAGATACCAAGCCGCACACATGGTAAACAATCGGCACAAATTTCTGAGTTTACTATCACATATCTCACATGTTTATTGGGAAGATACATTGTAACTATTATCGTAGTTTATTTAGATGTAAATGATATTTATATGATTTATTCACATGACATAACTTCACAAGCTATTAAATCGCATAATTGAATGTGAGCAGTGTAGTTTTCAATAATTATTTGGGTACACCTGTTATATATGCCAAAGTCATATCCGAAGGCCACAGCCCTAAGTTAAAGGGAGGGTATGAGAGGGGTGACCTCCCCCTGGAACTATCTATGGTAATGCCATAAAATGACAATTTATTGCTTTATTTGATGATTTAGTGTTTTGTTTGTTTTCAAGTATTAATGGTCAAAAACAAATTATTTGAGTATTTGTTTTTCTTTCCAACTGTTTTTTGGGCACCTGGAGTTTGGGCGCCCATACCTGTTACAGGTCCCAAAACTGGCCTGGTTTCTACACTGAATGTGAGACAACACACAATTAAAGTGATGTGAAAGTTGAAACACTCCGATTGGGCGATCAAATAGTAATGAAGAATAATCTTGCTCAAAGTATTATTTTTACGAATATTAAACTAATTTTACAGCACACATCATTCTTATATATTAATTGAATGCATTGACTCTCGATGGCAAAATCATTTGCGTTAGTTTGTTGCCGATTGTTGCATCCCGAACCGAGATCTAAAAATTTACAATGAAGCGTAATTCAGACGGTGATACATACATGTATGTAGTGGTATGGTTCATTTCTTTGAGATTTTCGGCAATGTTAGTAGAATGCAATATTCCCACAGTCGGCATAGCGCATGAGTACTAACTTATTAGTTGCAGGCACCTGAACAAGTCCATAATGATAATGTGTTTAAATGGTCTCCTTTTCAGCACACCAACAAACACAGTACTGTGATGCTATTCATGCACTGATGAACATTAACCAGAGTATTCAGAACAGCGGACCAAAAGCTGACATGGGACGATGTGGCGAGAGGCAGGAGACAATGACTGTTCGCATGGTGAATTGAGCATACATGTACCGGTACATGTACTATACTTCTGTTTTGTAACTTCTATGGGTTATCTGATTCAAATGGAAATTTTATATCCTCTGAATGATCTGTAACCAATATGAGCTACCGGTAGAAGATGCACCACACTGAGCCATTCAAATCCAAGATTATTTAATCTATCACACTCATACTGGTAGATGTATTCCTGTTTTAGCGATACTAAAAATCCCTTAAGCCTTTAATAACTGAATACTCATTGACGAGTAGTTAATCGTTTCCCATTTCTTCATTTGCAATAAATTCAGCAAACTGCCTGAGGCTGTTTGTTGCACTTATTATATGATCACTCCTACAACTGAAAGATTGTAATTCATGTAGAATGCTTGAGGCTGTTTCATCTGTGCTGTCTACATGGGAGACTCGCATGTATAAGAGAATGCACTGGCACAGGGTCTTTAATGCTGCACGAGCACAGCTCCCAACATGAAATGGTTAAAATGATTGAGAGGAAACAATAATATTTGATACGCCTGCAAGTGCATAATCCCTTGGGGGATGCATATGACGTTATATTTGGTGCACAGTATTTTTTTTCACTTTTTGTGATGGTATAGACCCCATGATCGCTAGATTTCAAAATATGATGTAGAACTTTTGTCAACATTCAAATTGGTAGTTTTTTTTTACCACATGGTCCATGTAAATATTTGGTTGTTACTGCTGAATTTCCTTTCTCATCTGAAATTGACATCCAAATGGAATTAAACTTGAGTAATGTGAATCTCACCTGATAAAGCTGGTAAAACTCTTAAGATGATTACTATTTATTTTGTTTTTGGCACATTTTAAGCAATTCCACTACACAGTGCTACAGCTGTACTTTCCTTTTTATGCGTTTTCATCTGTGCTATTCATTATAGGCCATCTAGCCGAATATTTTCTGAACTGTCTCTTTTAAATTCTCTCCGATTAAATTGTCTTGGATTTGCCACTTGAATGGCTAAGTATGGCAAATCTTCCAGTTCATATTTGTTAGTCAACATCATTTAGATAATTTAAAAGAAATGTATTCCCCGTTCAGTCGAACTAAAAATACCTTAACCCTTTGATAACTGAATACTCACTGACGAGTAGTTACTGGTTACACATTTGTATTAATGTTTATATAATTTCTCTTGTGATTATAAACAAAAATTTTATAAACGATAATTTCATTGTGAATTATGACACTTGCGCTATCAGAATTTATCTGTCATTGGTAGAGTGGCGGTATTGTTTAGATTTCTGGTAGATGTTTATAGTGGAATATAAAAAACAGAATAATCACATGATTAAACTAGTGGCGTGAAATAATACATTGCACTTAAGTGTTTTACAAAATAGTCCTTGCCTCAAATGAATTATGTGGTAAAACACTTGAGCGCAATGAATTATTTTACTACACCACTTCAATCAAGTGAATCCTCTCTATTTATCTACATGTATATAGATCACAGTGCCTATATATACCATGTTGTTATGTTTAAAGTTGAATTCTTATTCTGAATAAAATAATTTAGATAGAAACTTATCGCATTGTACTGAAAACCATTGATGGAACATTCTGGGTACCCAGCCATCACCCCCCCCCCCACCACCACCCAGCTGGGTTCCCCATCCATTCTTCGACGCACCAAATGTGTCAGATGACATGGACCTGTGTCGCCCCAAACGTGTCGTTTTACACGCCTGACGCGCTTTCTATGGACAAACTCTGTGACGCGTTTAGTGTGTCACCTGACACGATTGGGCGACACGTTAGATGTGTCGCATGACACATTTGCTGTGTCGCAAGACATGGACCCGTGTCACCCAAACGTGTCGTTTTACACGCCTGACGCGCTTTCTATGGACAAACTCTGTGACGCGTTTAGTGTGTCACCTGACACGATTGGGCGACACGTTAGCTGTGTCGCATGACACATTTACTGTGTCATTCGACGCGCTTTCTATGGACAACTTATCGTGTCATTTGACACGGTAAAGTTTTTCAGTGATATAGGATATTGAGATCAGCGGATGTGGTATGTCGGTTAATACCTCACCGACGTTATGGGGTAGAATGGAATGGTTCCAAACTGATATACTTGGTAGTTTTCTAGCAAAATTTGTGTTTGCTGCCAGATAGTTTTAAATATGTTATGGGCGCAGCGTGCATGTACGAAAGAGAAAAATTGGATCAGTTGCAAAATACAGTTGAATATACACGCATGGGCACGAGTGCGGGCACATGTATATGTGAAGGTACCAATATTGACATTGGGTAGCAAGTATTGTAATATGACCATACGCTAGCGTAACTAACAAACCACAGCTAAAATACATGCATAAGCTAGGATATATATGTGTCTTTTTAATCCTAAAAATAACTTCATAGATGCATATTCCCATCAAATAAGATTAACTTAGGCCTTATATCGTGGTGTGATTATGATATGACACTCCATACATGCACAAGGGTTCACCGACAGAGTGGGTTCTATAGCAATTTCGTGTATAAATTAGGTCAATCATGTCATACATATTTTATTTTTCTTAAACAGACTACGAACTCACCGACTCAGACTTAAAACCTAAATAAAATACTTTTAAAAGCCATTCCTTTTTAACAAATTATTATAGAATATAAACTACCAACATCAAAAGTCAAGACTGTTTGTTGTCTAGAGGGGGGATTTTACTGAAATTAACCATTAAACTATTGACTTGCATGTGTGCGCAATCCGAGTGAGATGTGTACTATAATAAGAAGCTTGTCGATTTCATCATGTCCGTTTCATTCATAAAAATATCATCATGTCGATTTCAACGAAACTCGACGAGCAACGTCATCATGTAGCTTTCACCATTGACCGAATGTGAGATAACCTGAAAGTATGTGTTTCTTGTCGATTCATAAAAATAGAAGGATATCTGAGGATTATCAGATTCACGTATGTACTCGGTAATATTATGATAATTTAAACGTGATATAATAACGTTTGCTTGCATCACGAATTTCGATTTCGATTCCAGTATTGATCACAGCCCAGCCAGAGTGATTGAGATTTTCCCATTTTTCGCCATTTATATTTTAGCCACGCCATTGCAAATATTTGACAGTCCATAATGTTATAATTATGTTCTCAATAAAATGTAAACCGCGGCTACGAATGAACTTCACTGCGCACAATTCCGATAGTAACTCCCCTCAATTTGGAACGCCGGCCATTGAAAGACGCACACATTTATTTCAGATTACGACATTAATGCTTTAAGCCCACCGATCTACTGTGAGACATAAGCGCTCGAAAAAATTCAAAACAGCAGTGTCGTATTAGATAATAATTGGTGACGTCACAAAATCAGATATAGTCTAAATACGACCAAAGCGTCCATCTTTGGTTCTATAGCAATTTGGTTCTATAGCAATTTCGTGTATAAATTAGGTCAATCATGTCATATTTTATTTTTCTTAAACAGACTACGAACTCACCGACTCAGACTTAAAACCTAAATAAAATACTTTTAAAGCGTCCAGCTTTGGTTCCTTATAATACTAAGGAAAACACATATAAATCGACACATGTGCAGAACAAACTAAATTTAAGTTGTTATGCTTGGATCAGGCATATCCTAGGGGAATCGTTTGAGATTGTTCGCTGGCTCTGTACTGTAGTGTTTGCTCGTGAATAACTTATGAGATACGAATGGCATGTGTGTGAATGGGTGCACGTATACATGCATACGTGTGGGCACTAGCATTGCATAAGGTATAAAATGGTAGACAGTACCAATAATGTTAAGGCGTCATATATACATAAGAACTGATATATAAAAAAAATATATATATATAGAAGAATTAAAAGTTTATTTGCAGTTACATGCTACATGGTATATCGTACAAAATCGTTTAAGGTGTGTTATTGTGTTATTGGTACCGTATACTATATATGGAATGAGAAAGTTTGTAATCTCTACTGGTAATTCATTTTGTATATTTGCAGCATATTAATGTTGCGTATATATGCAAGCGTGCAGATACCTGTATATGCATATGTATACTGTAATAGTTATCGTAAAGTGGATGTATATAGTAAAACACTAGTTCTGATACAGCTAACATATATCAACGTATGTTCTTGATGATTAAATGGTGGATAGACAGATAGACCATTACACCATTTAGTTCAGGTGTTAGTTAAATGATCCGTGAAGCGGGAGGCAAACGATAGTTTTCAGAAAAAAACTGAGCCCGAGTGGTGATTCTCTTAACCGTTTCATTCCATAGTCTAGCAAATATAACACCATCAGTCGTCCATTTGCTTTTGATTTTCTCAGCTTTATCCATTGATTGACAATTGGACGCAATACTCGAACGTGTATTAGTTAGTTGCTCATTCACGAATATTCTCTTCTTATCCTGGGAGAATAGGGCTATTCGATTATTTTCTTTTGAAGAATCTTTTGCGTGACCTATAACTTGTGAACTTAACAAGAAGCGAACGTTCACGCCCGCCCGTCGGATCACCAGAACGATGTGATCGATCTACCTGCTCCAGTGTAATGCATGGGTAAATCCATCTCCTCAGCAAGATTGTGGATCAACTGGTCGGTGTCTTCGCCATCTTGTTTCCTGATACCAGGTCCTGAGATCCGAAGAGAGTTTCTCATCTGGTATTGCCTAGTGTTATCCGGCTCTTCCTGAATGGCGATGATCTGCTGAGTTTTCATATCGAGTTGCGACTCGAGGTGTTGAATGTGTTGTTGAATTGTTCGACAATTTTATCGATTGTTTGCATAACAGTGGGATCATTTAATGCCAGCAGAAACTGTTTCACAGCTTCTGTTTGAGGTCCCATAAACTCAGGAGGTAGTCCTTGTGTCACTGGATAACCCCTGGGAAAAGACATTGCTGTATGAGTCTGGTCAGGCATGAGTGCCTGGGCATAGCCCATAGAAGCATCGTTGCTTTTTGTGTTGTCATAAACACTTAACAGAGGCCTCCTTAACGCTCCCATCGTGTGCATTACTGTTCAGTACCTGTGGTCCGAGGTTCGATGGAGTGTAGAGCTGAGATGTCTGTGAGAGCTCTCTCTGCCGTGGGTATTTATCAGACTGTGGCCTGGACCCGGTGGGCGTTTCCTGAAGTCTATCAGATCGACGACATGCTGCATTCTTACGTCCGGTGGGGCGTGTGGTTTCCATTTGCAAGAGGGTAGGGGTTTCACATTGTATGCCGTGTTCGCGGCCTTGAAGTTGTGTGGAATCACTCTCAACAGGAAAGCTGTCACACTTTCATTGGTTGTTGTCACTGTTGTTGATGGGACTGTCGATGTGGTTGTTGTTGTTGTTGTTATTGTTGTTAATATTGGTTGGCTTTGTTGATGACTCGGCGAAGACATCGCCATAGTTAAAGCGTTAGCAACTCTGATATGCTTAGTAAACAGTAGTAAAGAACACAATAAGGATTAGTGACGTCGTCTGATTATCTTCGCTACGGTGGATTCTGCTGTCGACTCGACTCAGTAGTGCGGGTCGAAGGTCAAACTGTTTCCAGTCGTAATGTCGTCTATTTCCTTTCCAAATTAATTATTACGTTAGGAAGTTTCACCGGCTAGATACATAGCAAATGTCCTTCTGCATGGGCACATATATTACAATAATCAGTCTCCAAAGGTCATACATATATGGTCTATGTTGGAAATAATTTCAAACGCCAGTCCGTCGTAGATGTGTTGTTGACACGATTTTAGGCAATATTCAAAATATCAGTCAAATATGAGCTCATGGTCAGAGGAATCGCGATCAAATGTTGGCGCATACCTTCTCAAAATATTCCTGATCGAACAGGATCGAAAACAAGTTGTTAATCGCCACTGTAGGTATATCACTTTTCCGTGCAAAACGTATGGGAAAAGTGTATAGCCACAACGTGCCTTTTTACCTACAGTAGGGATACAATGCCCGTGCCGCGTTACAGCAACACCGTGGGGACATATACACTGCCAAAAATAATTTCTTAATAAGATAAAATATCTTGAAACAAGAAAAACTATTTCCTGAAACAGGAAAATAAATCTTATTTTGGGAAATATACCCCCCAAGTCTGCTACATCAAGAAAATTTAAGAAACTCACACCAGACAAGAGATAGTTTTCTCAAAAAAGATAGATTTTAGTCTTGAAACAAGAAACAATTTCCTTACCAAGAAAATGGCTTCAAAAATTAAATATATATTTCTTGTTTCAAGATTTTTTTTCTAAGTTAAGAAATACTTAAAGAAAATATTTCTAAACCAAGAATTAATTGTTATGTACAAATTACTGCTGTATTGGAATAACTGTAAAAGTCCAACGAGAGCAAAATTGTGATCAAAATTTAATGGTAAACATTGAAAAAGGTCCAACCTGTTGATTAAATATTCTGAAATTCATATTCATACTTAAATATTTGAACTACATGTAATACTACAGCTATAGGATTATATAATTGTTGACAAGTCACTCACTGTAACAGTTTTGTTTACATAACATTGGAAAAGGTGCAACCTGTTGATTAAATATTCTGAAAATGTTATTCATAGTTAAATATTTGAACTAATAATACAGCTAGAATTATATATTTGTTGACAAATCACTGTAACATTTTTGTTTACATAACAATAGTTTCAACAGATGTAATTTTGTTATTGGCAATCTGTCAGTAAGTGTTTTTATCTATTTCTCAATGCTCTTAGGGCATGCTGACCTTTATACAATTTTAATAAAATTTTGTTTGCACAATATAGTGGGTCGCCATTGAGGAGGCCTCCCTTGAAATCTCCAGTTGGCGGTTTGCCACACCATCCCGAACTAGACAAACCTCTCTGGTGGCCCCCTTGCATTGAACCTATTAATTAAACCGGTACTTCAAGCTGGTATATACCCCTCTTATATAAGGATGGAAGATGCTACCAATTTCAAACCGATGGTATTTCTTCTAAGTTGACTCTCTTGTATTATGAAAGCAAGCCCAATGAGGCCATGCACCTATTGTATGTTTATAACACACACAAGACTATATCTTAGCAGAATGCATGTCTCTGATGATACAAACAATAAAATATCCAGTTTATCCATAGTTGAATTTCATTTGGCTATATAGGAAAGCATACAATGTGGCTTTTATGTAGTTTCCACAAAGTATTTTAAGTAAAATATCCATCAAGTGATGTATTCTGCCTTGTCCTATATATTAAAATGCATGCAATGGCCATGAGAAATGCTTAATTTATTGGTAGAGATGTCTATCTGATAAGAAATACTGACATTTTAGGTTTGATACACCATTTCAGCTGGCTTGGCATCTTTTAAATTTGAAACCTAACAGGGGGGGGGTCGGAAACAAAATTCAGGCACGTATGGCATTTTTTCCCTTTCGATCATTTTTTGTACCCACCCACCCCCAACGCCAAATTTTTTTCCGTTTTCGGCAGTTTTTTCCGACCATTTTTTGACACCCACCCCCCCTTTTAACACTAAAACAGAGATTTGCGGGGGGAATTCACTGTAAACAGCTGTATATGAATTTCTGTGCATACTATTTATCATGGATGTTAACATGGACATGTAAATAGGAATGAGTAATTTTGAGGTCATTCGGCCAAAAAAACATGGCTGCCAGTGGCCATCTTGGATTTCAAAATTTGCAACAAAATACAACACGATAACTGCCTGCAGTCAGTTTACCAGTTAGAATTACATTATTTCTCTCATTCAAACTGATTCAAAGTGGTTTTGAAGCCCAACTCATTGCCAAAACACTAAAAACAAGCAGGATTATTTTTTTTTAGTTGCGGAAAAAATTGCTTGTTGGTGGCTTTGACCACCCACCCACCCCGGCATACGTGCCGGAAGAAATTTTTTCACCCCCCCCCCCCCCTGAACCTAAGGGAATTTATTCAGCTTTGACTCTCTAAATTATGGAAGAAAGCCCAAAATGAAGCCACTATTTGCATGTTAATAACATGTATAAGGCTATATCTCAACAGAATACATGTCTCTGATAAAATGCACAATAAAATATCCATAGTTCAATTGCATTTGGCTATAGAGGGGTGCATACAATATTGCTTTTATGTACATGTAGTTTCCACAGACTATTTTAAGTAAAATATCCATCAAATGATGTTTTCTACATAGCCTTGTATATTAAAATGCATGTAATGACCATGGGAAATGTTTAATTCATTAGTTGATATGTCCATCTGATAAGAAATACTGACATTTGAGGTTTAAAATACCATTTCATGGGATTATGGGATCATAAATATCAAACTAAGGGAATTTCTTCAGATTTGACTCTCTAAATAATGGAAGAAAGGCCAAATGAAGCCACTATTTGCATATTAATGACATGTATAAGGCTATATCTCAACAGAATACATGTCTCTGATAAATACACAATAAAATATCCATAGTTTAATTGCATTTGGCTATAGAGGGATGCATACAATATTGCTTTTATGTAGTTTCCACAGACTATTTTAAGTAAGATATCCATCAAATAATGTTTTCTACCTTGCCCTATATATCATAATGCATGCAGTGACCATGAGAAATGTTTAATTTATTGGGAGAGATGTCCATCTGATAAGAAATACTGCCATTTAAGGTTTGATACACCATTTCAGCTGGCTTGGCATCTTACAAATTTAAAATAAGGGAATCTCTTCAGGTTTGGCTCTCTAAATTATGGAAGCAAGCCCAAATGAAGCCACTATTTGCATGTTTATAACATATATAAGGCTATATCTCAACAGAATACATGTCTCTGATGAAATCAACAATAAAATATCCATAGTTTAATTTGTTTTGGCTATACAGGGATGCATACAACATGGCTTTTAGGTTGTTTCCACAGACTATTTTAAGTAAAATATCCATCAAATGATGTTTTCTACCTTGTCCTGTATATTAAAATGCATGCAATGACCATGAAAAATGTTTCATTTATTGGTAGAGATGTCCATCTGATAAGAAATACTGCCATTTGAGGTTTGATACACCATTTCAGCTGGCTTGGCATCTTACAAATATGAAATAAGGGAATTTATTCAGCTTTGACCCTCTAAATTATGGAAAAAAAGCCTAAATGATGCCATTATTGGCATGTTTATAACATATATAAGGCTATATCTCAACAGAATACATGTCTCAGATGAAATAAACAAAACAATATCCATAGTTTAATTTGATTTGGCTATACAGGGATGCATACAATATTGCTTTTATGTAGTTTCCACTGACTATTTTAAGTAAAATATCCATCAAATGATGTTTTCTACATTGCCTTGTATATTAAAATGCATGTAATGACCATGGGGAATGTTTAATTCATTAGTTGATATGTCCATCTGATAAGAAATACTGACATTTGAGGTTTAAAATACCATTTCATGGGATTATGGGATCATAAATATCAAACTAAGGGAATTTCTTCAGATTTGACTCTCTAAATAATGGAAGAAAGCCCAAATGAGGCCACTATTTGCATGTTTATAACATATATAAGGCTATATCTCAACAGAATACATGTCTCTGATGAAATAAACAATAAAATATCCATAGTTGTATTTCATTTGGCTATACATGGATGCATACAATATGGCTTTTAGGTAGTTTCCACCAAATATTTTAAGTAAAATATCCAAAATATAATTTAATCTACCTTGCCCTGTACATTAAAATCCATGCAATGATCATGAGAATTGTTTAATATATTGGCAGAGATATCCATCTAATAAAGAAGTACTAACATTTGAGATTTAAGACACCATTTCATGGGGCACTGTGATCTTATAAACTTCGAACTCAAGGAATTTCTTCAGATTTAACTGTCTAAATGATTAAAAAGCCCAATGAAGCCACTATTAGCATGTTTATAACATGTATAAGGCTATATCTTAGCACAATGAATCTCTCTGATAAAAAAAAACAATAAAATATCCATAGTTGTATTTCATTTTTCTATACTTGGATGCATACAATATGGCATTTAGGTTGTTTCCACAGACTATTTTAAGTAAAATATCCATCAAATGATGTAATCTACCTTGCTCTGTGTATTAAAATGCATAAAATTGCAATGAGAAATGTTTAGTTTAATGGCAGAAATGTCCATCTGACAAGAAGTACTAACATTTGATGTTTGTGACATCAATTCAGCGGGCCAGGCATGCTACAACTTTCAAACTAAGAGAATTTCATCAGATTTGACTCGCTAAATGATGGAAGTTAGCCCAAATGAAGCAACTATTTGCATGTTTATAATGTATAAGGCTATATCTTTGCAGAAGGTATGTCTCTGATAATAAAAACAATAACATGTCTATAGTTCATAGTTCAGTCGGCTAGACAGGGTGCATAAAATATGGCTTTAAGTTAGTTTTCACAATCTAGAAATTCTAGAATATCTATCAAATGATGTAATCTACCTTGCCCTGTGTATTAAAAGTGCATGCAATAACCTGAGAAATGTTTAGTTTATTGGCAAGCCTTGTACGCCAGTGCATTCTCTTATATATGATGCGAGGCTCCATATGGATGACTCACATATATAAGAGAATGCTCTAGCACATGGTCTTTAATGCTGCACCAGCGCAATTCCCGCAATGGTCATGTATATGGGAGGCCCTTTTCACATTTATTATTTATTTACGCTTGAGCACAAATATTTGCGCTTAAGCACAACTATTTGCGCTTAAGCACAAATATTTGCACTTAAGTGAAAATAACCTCTATCATTTGGGCTTAAGCGCAAATATTTATGTTTAAGCGTAACTCATTTGAGCTTAATCGCAATTAAAAATTAATATGCATTGATTCCCCCCCCCCCCGAATTAATTTAAAATGGCACAGGCCAATACACATCACTCAAGTCTATATTGGCCCACCATATGAGTAATCCCAGTAATCCCTAGATACCTTTTATGACCATGCAAATGGTATAGATCTGTGCAGAAAATGTCTCTTTTATAAATATACTAGATCTCTGGGATGGACGAAATTGATAATCCCAACTACACCTTTTACTGGACTCGGACTCGGACTACAACTTTTAGTGTGTCCACCTCAAGTCACGCGGTTCGTCCATTTTGACAACAACTTATTTTCAACGTCGGAAATAAACTTTTCGCTTGATATGATTATTCAGGTGAGTGAACTTAATATGTAAACTGTTGAAGTGTTTTCTCTTTACGAACCTGTTGTTACGAGTGATATACTTAATTTAACTACGATTACAAATGCGTGATTTATTCCTGTTTTTCAAATGAAATGATCGTGAATTTTACTGTGGGTGAAATATGTACGAAATTTTAGAAAACGATGATCGGGTTGCCATATGTTATGATTTGTCATGTTGAAATAGTAACATCTGATGGACTATGATTATACGCATTGATCATTCATATATCAATGTACCACTCAACATATATTCGCAAAACTGGTAAACTTTGCAAAAACGGTTTTTATTAAGTTCTAATTTGTGCTTAATTTCTATGCTATTATAAAAGGAAAGTATTCCGTGATTGCGTGAATCGGAATCTTTAGACTTTAATCTGCAAAATATAATTCTGGCATAAAGCCATAATTTCTGTGTATTATCGGTCGAGATTAATATGACAATATTTGGAAAACAAAAAGGTCATAACTTGAAGTTGAAGTTGAAAGGCAATTGTATATAAAGGTACTTCTTCATAGCATTATTTTGAACAAATGTGAACCTGATAATATTAAAATGCCCATGGCATTCACACTCAAGTTATTGTGTGGCCAATTCAACACTAAGTGTACGTTCAGACGACCACGATTCAATCATAAGTGGAGGAATCGGGCCCGACCTGATCGTGGACAGTTTGTTCACACAATTGCGATGTTGTCGTACATGATTATACCGTAGGTTGAACATCCTAAAGCATGTGATTGACTACACCGGTCATTTCCAGCTACAATTTTTACGTACACACGACTGGGAATTTTGCGTCACAAGTGGAGGTATCAAACCTAGGATACGCCACAATTTTGCTGCTATTTTGCATCTAAAATCGAACAGTGCTTGATAGTATTTTTGACCTATGATTTTGATGTGAGCATGCCCAGTCCGATTAGCGGTTACTTCCTACGACGGAAAAGTTTCCACTTACAATTGAATCATGGTCGTCAGAACGCTCACTAAGTGAATGTTCTGATGATCACGATTCAATCGTAAGTGGAAAGATTTCGTTGTGGGTAGTAACCTGTAGTTTTACTGCGCATGCTCATGACATGATCGCGCGTGATAAAAAGTAGTATCAAGCACTGTTTCATTTTAGATGCGAACTTGTGGCGTATCCTTGGTTATCTCCACTTGTAACTGAATCAGAACTGTGTGTGTACTTAAAAATCGTACCGGTATAAAGTAAATGGAAAACACATAGGGTAATTAATCACATGGTTATCCACCGATAATATACTCATCTGCGATGACGTCGTAATCGTGTCAACAAACTATCCATGATTTTGTCAGGCCCGATTACTCCACTTACATGTACGATTGAATCATGGTCATCTGAATTGCCGAGGAATCTCACATTGTTTGAAGAATGAACTTTACACTTTGTTTATAAATATGTTTGCAAATTATGAAAATACATGTATCCATATCACATACATGTATATATATGCAGCATATATTTCTTCCAATTACAGAAATGCCAGATTCATTAGCCACGGTCACTTTTGTGGAACTACAGTACCGTGTAGTTATGATACACCAAAAGATATCACACCAAAAGTTGAAAATTAATACAACCTGTATTTCCATGCCTGTTTGCGTAATGCCAATCAATGCGGCTTGACAACAGGCGATGGGTGGAGTTTATAAATTGACACCAGAAACAATGTCAGCAACTTCAAAGTTCATGGTGTGCTACATTTAACCCCCTAGTTGATTATAACAATACAACTTTTCTATCAAGCATTCCCATGTCCTATAGAAAGTATAGTTGGAAAAATAGACGAAAATGGCCATATGATCGGGGAGGGGGGGTTCGGAAAAAATGTTCAGGCACGTATGCTGATTTTTTCCTTTCGACCCTTGTTGTGACCCACCCACCCCGCGTCCAAACATCCACCCCACCATTTTGACAATAAAACAGATTTGCGGGGAGATTCACTGTAAACAGCTGTATATGAATTTATGTGCATACTATTTGTCATTGATGTTGACATGTAAATAGGAA
The DNA here is from genome assembly GCA_032622095.1 of Siphonodentalium dalli. Taxonomy (NCBI): domain Eukaryota; kingdom Metazoa; phylum Mollusca; class Scaphopoda; order Gadilida; family Siphonodentaliidae; genus Siphonodentalium; species Siphonodentalium dalli. The sequence goes on from CP136062.1 coordinate 107,823,885, forward strand.
CGACTCATTTTGGGGTCATTCAGCAAAAAAAACATGGCTGCCGGTTGCCATCTTGGATTTCAAAATTGCATTCATTAACATGAGCTACAAGATATACTGTTTGTCTGATCATCATGAAATTTGTCATTTATGTTACCGGTATTTCTCTTATTGTATGTGTTTTAAGCCAAACTCATTGCAAAAACAGTCAAACGACTTGCAGGATAAAAACATTTTAGTTGCGGAAAAGAATGTTTGTTGGTCCCATCAACCACCCATCCACCCCGGCATACGTGCCCGGAAATTCCACGCCCCTCCCTGATATGATGGCCAATATTTTTAAAGAAGTCAATTCGCAGTATACTAGTAAGTGGTATATACTGGAATGTGTGATATTTGACATGTAGAAGTACTAGTTTGTGCCGCTATCTTCTAGTATACATATGCTTGTATATTATACAGTATAATTTTTTCAATTCCCCAATGATTATATATATTGTATAATTATGTTTACTAGTATATGCATGGAAATAGAGTATTTGTGAACTCACCTAATTCAAGTAAAGATGATAAAATCAAATGTTATATTGAAATTTGGGGTGCCACATGTCAGGCTTTCAAGTGTTAATTAGTATTTGGAATGCCAATTTGCCCCCCCCCCCCCCAAACTGTTTAAATCCCCCCCCCAAACTGTTTAAATTGCCTTCTTAAAACATTTACAAATATATGATATTTACAAGACCAACATGATATACCGGTACCTATGTATACATGTATCTGGAATGTTTTTGGTAGTATTTAGTACAGGTACCGGTGTAACATGTCATCTCCTCCTGTCTGGATATATATCTTCCCCCATGGGGGAGTGCTATTTGCGAATGTCCTCAGATATCTCACTCGCACACCCTGGGCATTTTCCCCCATGTATGACTAAAAGAAAATTCACTCATTTAATATCATTTGGCCCTGAAATGGCCAGAAAAAAAATGTTTTATGAGATTTAAGTTTGTTTTTTATATTTAAATTTTTTTTGTTCAAGTAACATATATCAAATGAGTGAAATTTTATTTTAGTCATTCATGGGGGGGGGAGGGGATGATGTATCTTAATAATATATATATGATCAGTCTTTCCTCTTTTCTGACGTCATTACAAGCATTCAAATCTTTTTTTCAGACAGGAGGAGCTGCTTGACTGGATTGAGACATCAAAATTTCATTCAAGGCCTGATATCTGATAACCAATCATAGAATCATGTTTCCTGAGTGCTTCTTGCAGACACTGCATGGTGACCCTTAATACCAATATTATTAATTCTGCCCAAGACTGGATGAGGAAGGATTTCAAATGTTATGCGGTGTACCGTACCTGTACTGGATACATGTACTGTAGATGTTATCGGTATTCGTCCATGCATGCCACAATGTGTGTTGTTGCTGTGTGACAGTGAGTCCTGAGTCTCCTGGCTATGCACATGTACCACAGTACTATATGTATACCTACGGACGGTATGCACTGAATCCAGTACCATGCATACCTGGTAACTAGTGCACACTGCAGCAAAATGGAGGCTTTAATTTATAACCAAATCATGTTTCTTGAATGCTTCTTGCAGACGCTGCATGGTGACCCTTAATACCAATATTATTAATTCTGCCCAAGACTGGATGAGGAAGGATTTCAAATGTTATTCGGTGTACATGTACATGTACTGGATACATGTACTGTAGATGTTATCGGTATTCGTCCATGCATGCCACAATGTGTGTTGTTGCTGTGTGACAGTGAGTCCTGAGTCTCCTGGCTATATACATGTACCACAGTACTATATGTATACCTACGGATGGTATGCACATAATCCAGTACCATGCATACCTGGTAACTAGTGCACACTGCAGCGAAATGGAGGCTTTAATTTATAACCAAATCATGTTTCCTGAGTGCTTCTTGCAGACACTGCATGGTGACCCTTAATACCAATATTATTAATTCTGCCCAAGACTCGATGAGGAAGGATTTCAAATGTTATTCGGTGTACATGTACTGGATACATGTACTGTAGATGTTATCGGTATTCGTCCATGCATGCCACAATGTGTGTTGTTGCTGTGTGACAGTGAGTCCTGAGTCTCCTGGCTATACACATGTACCACAGTACTATATGTATACCTACAGACGGTATGCACTGAATCCAGTACCATGCATACCTGGTAACTAGTGCACACTGCAGCAAAATGGAGGCTTTAATTTATAACCAAATCATGTTTCTTGAATGCTTCTTGCAGACGCTGCATGGTGACCCTTAATACCAATATTATTAATTCTGCCCAAGACTGGATGAGGAAGGATTTCAAATGTTATTCGGTGTACATGTACATGTACTGGATACATGTACTGTAGATGTTATCGGTATTCGTCCATGCATGCCACAATGTGTGTTGTTGCTGTGTGACAGTGAGTCCTGAGTCTCCTGGCTATATACATGTACCACAGTACTATATGTATACCTACGGATGGTATGCACATAATCCAGTACCATGCATACCTGGTAACTAGTGCACACTGCAGCGAAATGGAGGCTTTAATTTATAACCAAATCATGTTTCCTGAGTGCTTCTTGCAGACACTGCATGGTGACCCTTAATACCAATATTATTAATTCTGCCCAAGACTCGATGAGGAAGGATTTCAAATGTTATTCGGTGTACATGTACTGGATACATGTACTGTAGATGTTATCGGTATTCGTCCATGCATGCCACAATGTGTGTTGTTGCTGTGTGACAGTGAGTCCTGAGTCTCCTGGCTATACACATGTACCACAGTACTATATGTATACCTACAGACGGTATGCACTGAATCCAGTACCATGCATACCTGGTAACTAGTGCACACTGCAGCGAAATGGAGGCTTTAATTTATAACCAAATGACGTTCAATGTGTTCATCAAAGGAAAAAATGACACATATATGTATGCATTCCTTCCTTGATGGAGACTGATCAGTGACCTCTACATTTTATCAGAATTATGAAGTGAAAATCTTGGCAAGTGAATTCAATTCTACAACATACATGTACTTGTATGCGTCACAGAGTCTCAGAAAATGTGCACAATGGCATCCAGCGTATGCATAAACTTTTTTATATTTCATACAACATTGACCAGAATTTGGAGGGGGTACCAGTTTCAAATCTCCACACAAACTTTGACAAACCACAACAGTACCCATGGAACAGTCTTAAGCCTTGTTTCTGAGCTATCTGAAGGATATGAACTTTTAAGTGATAAATTATTGCAGTATGTCAATATAATCAGATTCATGTACACGTACAGGCCTTAAAATCCATAACAGAATCAAAATATTCTAATGTTCCTTTATCTTTGTCAACCTGCTGTATCACCAAGTAATCTGTACAAGAGCTTAAAGTGGCTTATACATGTACCATACAATACATGTACATTTAAAGATAGATAATCCGAGTTCACGCTCCTCAATTACCATTTCTTTGGCTTCAGGGGTAAAAATAATTGATTCGAGTCGAGGAACACACCCTTTAAAGTTCTGAGTTATAAAATATAAAAAATTTTAATCTGTTATTTTTCACCACCTTGAATATTTCCCGGCCTAGCAAATATTCAACGAGCCGACTGAGTCGACTGACATAATCTTGATACCAAGTTGCGATGAACAAAATGTTGATTTATAACACGTTTTGGAAAATGTTACACTTGAGTTGACAGTACCGGTAGTTAGCATTATGTTTTGGTAATTAATTGATTAAGAAATGTTGTTCTTGGAATCTGATGATATGGAGACCATCAAATCAGACTGTTTACCTTTAATTGTCCATGTTGACCTTAAAGCATAACATATGTTACATGTATGTTTATTTTTTGTATCCCTGCATAAAATGGGGTGATAAATTTATATTATACTCACATCTGGTCTTTCGATATTCTGTGAGTTAATTAATTAATACGAAAGAATGGCATTGCATTCTAGCAATTATGATAAACATCACTGTTACAGTGACATTACCAACCAATGTTGATAACTAAAACCTTCCATTACTGGAGATTCCTGAAATTTTGCTAAAACCCTGTGCCAATGCATTCTCTTATATTTGCGAGTCTCCAAAATGGAGCCTCACATATATTAGAGAAAACATGGCCTAACAATATTTACCGTGACCTTGTAATCCAGTGCATTCTCTTATACATGTGAGGCTCGCTATGTGAGACTTGTATATATACAAGAATTCACTGGTACATGATCTTTAATGCTGCACCAGCGCAGCTCCCATCATGAAAGGGTTAAACATTGCAATGCCAAAGCATTGAAAAATATTCTGAAAATAATATTTTAAATATTGACAAATCACTGTAACAGTTTTGTTTACATAGCAATGGTTCCAACAGGAGAAATTTCGTTATTGGAAAACTTTCAATAATTAATATATCAACCAGTAATTCATGTTTTTCTTAGTGGTGATGTTTTACCATGCCTTGGGTCCCTTTAAAATGATTTGAAACACTCAATGAAATATCTGCGCACCATTAGATTATTTTGTAGGGATTTTAGTATGATGACAGTCAGTATCATGATTCTTAGTTTCAGTCTGGTAAAAAGCAGCTGATTTGATGTAGAAATGCTACAGTTTGATTCTTGCAAAATTTTAAGGTCTGTTTACATTCGCTTTTATCCATCAAAGGTACTCCAGACACTTCATACCGCTATAATCATAGTAGTATGTACATGTACCTTTTTTTTTACAAACTTTTATGTTATTTTGCATAACCGCACTTCAAAGAACTCTAAAGCCGCTCATGCACTTAATGCATCAATTTAAAACAAGTACATGTACATGTAATTCTGCACTTTTATCTGCATTTTTATCACAAAAGTCTGGAAATACTAGTGAGTACTAGTGCTATACTAACATGTAGACTACATGTATACTGTGAAAAGACTTGATAAAGTCTTAATAAATTTAACAGTTGTTTCCAGTAGAAGATAGATCAAAGCTCTTTAAGTTCCATATTTGCAGTGTTTTACACTGAGGCGTTATTTCGCTAAAATCCGTTTCAGATTCTGGATCCAGATTACAGATTGGTCCCCGTACGACTTGGTTCGGCAAAAGAACAGACCACAAATTTGCTTGAATCAGTAAACGAACAGACCGTAATCCTAATTTCGTGGTAATCCGATTTGGATTCGGATTCCGATTACGGACTCAAATGCTCGTAATGTAAACAAACCGAGATTCCGCCACCTCAGAGTTTAAAAACACAATAAAACATAAGAATCCGTCTCTTGTGTACAAATTATTGCAGAATATAAACGATCTATATCAAAGAATTTTAAATGCGGAGACAAATTTGTTTTATTGAATGTAAACTGGGAGAATATTACTGAAATTAGCCAAATAATAACGCTATTGATAGTAACGCTGGGGGAGCACTTCGGTTGATGGCAAATCATTGTTGATTGTCACTTTCATATGTCCATTTCATAATTCCATCCTTAAAATAACGCCCGAACGCATGTCGATTTCGAATTCGGCGGATACGTCACCATTGACCGAATTCATATGAACCTGCATGGATATGTCTTCTGCTGTGTTCGTTATTATAATGTTTCTTCTTATTCAAGAAATAGTAGGATTATATGGTATCGATGGATTATCAGATACACGTATGTACTATCATCTAGTCTTATAGCAATTTCATGTTTCATCTTGAAAATATTTTGTTTCGTTAAATGCAGTCGTTTTGCACAATAGTCTATGTATAGACAACAGACATATGTTCTAGGGACGTGGTTAGATGTTTCCTCAAATTTCAGGCCAACTGCACACCCCCCCCCCCAATTGAACCAAACATCAATCTCACAGGTTCGCAGAATTCCATTTGCTCCCCTTGGAAATATCCAACCTGACAAACACCAAGATTGGAAAATTACCAACTTTTACTGGTTGAAAAAAAAAATCAAACAATGAGAACAATGACAACCTATATATGGTGTCAAATTAATGTCCGACTAATGTTGTGTCATGCATGAAATTTCCGACTGCTGGAATGTACCAAAGTTTAGTTTAGATATATTTATTTCAAATATATGTCAAATTTAGATAACACATGATATATAACACATACATTTGTTTATACATACAAAGGAATTGGGGGACAAGTACTGACTCACTTAAGGGTACCCCCTCTCCCATATGTTATTACACTGAAAAAATAAATAATTAGTAATGGCAAAGCAACATGACTACCAAAACAAGTTGAACATATATACAGATCACTGGACACCCCCTCTCTCGAGTTAGTCATAAGTTTGTATATGTATTTATTTAAAATCGGGTTTGTTTGTTGCGTTTGTTGGCTTGTACGTATCACTATTTGAAACAGTTAGTCAAAATAATCCTGATTTTCCTCACGTATGAATGACTGCACAGCTTAGCAAATTGTACCAAAGTTCGGGGTGGGGGTCGAGACACCCAATCAACCCCTGTCGTCACGTCCCTGTTCAACTGACAAGTTCCGTGTGTTCTTCACAACATCTTCGGAATTTGATTCAGGAGGCCTAGAGCTGTCATGTTTAGATATGCTTGCCATCATCAATAAACACACTTTAACTTGAAAAAAAGATGCGATTACGTCGGATTGGCAGCAAATTATGTGCCGTGTATACACACATAGAAGAACAGCATGACTTTCACAACAAACATGCACTTTATAAATATAAGATACAAATGATACTTGTGTCAAATACATGAGCCATGTTTGACGCTGGGGGAGAGTTTCGGAGACCACGTGGATTTCAAAATCTGACCTAGAATCCGAAATTAGCTCCGCCCCCCGTAATCGGCTTTGGATTCTCAATCCGGATTTTAGCGAAATTACGGCTCTGACCATTAAGAGCATCTCCTTTTATACACAGCAGAATATATGCAAACAACATGTATAAATTATAATGAAAATGAATTTACTGATGACTCCAGCCAATAATTCATTTTCATTATAAATACCATGTTGTTTGCACTGTTCATAGAACACACAAGTGTTGCACTTATCCATGGGCCAAATTCATTCATTTGTTGCATATATTCTGTTGAGTATAAAAGGAGATGGTCTCATAAATGGCTGGATTTAGTGTACCCTTTAATACTTGTAATACATGCATGCACTAGTACCTGTTTAGACCAAGTTTTCCCGGTCAACACCTTGTGGTATCGGTTGGGTTGATGCTGTTTTTGACCGAGTCCCACCCCGATGCTCTTCTCTAATGGACTTTACGCCCAGAATTGTGGGCTGAAGTTATCTTGATTGTAGCACTACCAGTATTTCTTCAGATTGGGTCAAATTGACGCTTTTTTATAAGAACATAGAGGGCAGCCTTTCCCAAGCATGATGATTTCAAACCTGCATATACTTAAAGTAATTGACCATCTCTAACGTGGTGTTATCCCGGTAATGCTGTGGTATTACACTGCAGTAATTTCCAACATCATGGTAAGGTTACCCCTTGAACACAAAACAGTTGCACCACGATGGATGCTGTATGCAATTAAAATGCAATGATTCTCCTTATATCTTTGGAACTTAAAGGAATGGATGGCCTTCGTTATAGGTTATAATTTATAAATAACATTTACAAAAAGTTTCCCAAGAATATACTAATAGTACATGTATAGGATAATGTTCATATGAATGCGTTATTATCCACAAAACATACTTTGTGTGAGTCAATCGTTTGTTTATATACAGCACTCAAATAGTGAGCGATAAGCAAAACACTCAACACCTTTGCGATTGTTTAATTGAGTGATGCATGGTGACCCATTCAGCACTGAAATCTTGAGAGGTTATAGAAGAGTAGCCGGACAGGATTCGGTCCAAAACAGTTTCAACTACAGTAATGCTCGAAGTAATCGACTCCTTAACCACAGCAGAATTATGGGTAACTTGTCAGGATTTAGTCGGAAATATGGCTTGTTGCCATTAATCGGAAAGCTCTCACTGAGATGTGAGCTTTCCGATGAATGGCAACTAGCCATATTTCCGACTAAATCCTGAAAAGTTACCCATAATTCTACTGTGTTTAAGGAGTCGATTATACTTAGGGCATTACTGAATTCGATATCCCAAGCTGTTGCACACCGAAAAGACTTGGGCTAGTACCTGATCAGTAAACATGCAATCTGCATGATTCATGAAACAGGTATTGAAAGCATGCTGTATATACACAGAATGACACAATTTTGTTTATGGGTTTGTTGATATGACACGAGTGCTAGCGCACAATGATAGAATGAACAGCACAGTCTAGAGTTCTATCTATCCTCAATGGCACAAGTGCCGTATCAACAAATCCATTAATACAAGTGTCTTTCTGTGTTTATTACACATCACCTGTCCTAGAATCTGTGCATTTAAAAATACAGACTTACAATGTTTATTAAGGCACATACACGGCTTGCTTTGTCATGTGTGATGATTTGTTTTCCTATCGTTTGAACTGGATACTCAAATAACAGAAATTGTTATATTTTTTTTGCAACCGACAGATTTGAGATAACTCTTTCTATAAATATATTGAAAATCATGTGTCAGGGCGTAATTATTAGCTGTCAATATTTTTGTTGTTGCGTATATAGGTTTATACAATTTTAAGAGGCAGAACAAGATACAGGTACTTTGTATAGTTTCACTTCACGAATGTGCACATCTTGTTTGGCCACTTGCAATTTTAGAAACCCATAAATGTAACGAGAAATTGTTGATTGTATATTTAAAGGTACGGGAGGCCTTGGCAGTGGGTATGCTGTGAAAATATTTCCACCAGTCAAAAACCGCCACAAACAGAAAGATTATTAAAATGTAGACAGACTTTGTCCGTATACAAATAAGAAATATCGCATAAACAGTATGTTATTGTCATCTGTTTTACCATTGTTATGTAAACAAAAGCATAACAAGTTATTTTCCTGGTGTTTGTTTATATTATGATGGTAAACATAAAGAGCGCTCTTTGTTGCTGAATTCCTGATATGGAACTAATAAAGAGCATTTATATCATTTGTGTGTGATTAGCCAGTAACACTGTGCTGTCTTCTGTAACACAATCAGGCTCTTGCTTAGGTAAAATGTAGTAGGTCTTTATGATAGCATGCTGTTTACGCGATGGTCATGGTATATATATGAACGATACTGTATGCGTTTTAATGTTTTTCTGTTTACGGTGATTGAAACAAATATGAATATTTTCGACAACTAAGGCCTCCGTGCCTTTAAGCCCCCCTTATTGTCTCTATTATACATTTAACAATAATATGTACAAAGAAGTTTTTATATTCAGAATAAATGTCAATTGTATATCTTAAAACACAATAAAAATTATATATTAATTTAAAATTAAATGTTTTTCTTAATTAAGAATTGTTTTCTAATTATCTTTCCTAATGGGGGAAAATATTCCTACTTAAGAAAACTTGTTTTCCTTACTTAGATTTATTTTCCTGCTTGAGAAAATCTCATTCTAGAAAACATTGCATCACTTAAGATAAAATATCTTGACGATATTTCTTACTATAGAAAATATTATTTCTTGTTCTAGAATAATTTGGTAGCTTTCTTAAATTTCTAGCTATTCTCCCAAGATAATCGCTGTATCTTAAACTTATCTTATTTTAAGAAAAATAAACTTATGTGAGAAAAACAATCTTTCCTACATTAAGAAAAAAAATCTATACTAAGATTTATTTACTGGGATTTTCTTACTAAGATTACTGTGTTTTCTTAAAGAAATTTTCTCAGAAAAGAAATTTTCCCACCCTTTCATTTCTTGACCTAGAAAATATGCTGTGCTTATTTTTCTAGCTATTCTCCCAAGATAATTTCTCATTTCAAGTCTTTTTTTTTCCTGAATTGAGAAAATATTTTTGGCAGTGTAGTTCTAAGTTCACACGTTAATAAACAAAACTAATTTATTTGCATAAGTCTGATATTATGTGACCAAATTTGTTTTTCATAAATTCAATAGCTGTGTATACGCTTTCACTATTCTTTCAGGTTCCAATATCTCCGATTTCATAATTTAATAGAGCGGTAGAACACACATCTATCGTATATTTTGGAACTTCTGTCCGTCTGTCTGTCTGTTATAGACTCGAAAACTGCTCGGCCGAATGCCGATCCGACTCGAATTTGGTATGTACATGACACTATGTACTACATATAGGCCTACTTTGATCCCGGGAACAATATGGGCGGGTCCAATATCACGTGCGACCGTGTCCTTGACTTCGCTCATATCCGCTCATATAGGCATGTGTCTGGACCACGACCGATCCAACTCAAATTTGGTAAGTATGTCTACTTTATTCCGGGAACAACAAGAGCGCGCGCGGGTCCAATTTCACGTGCGACAGTGTCCTTCACCTTGACATTGACGTCGCTCATATACGATCATATAGGCATGTTTCTGGACCGATCGAACAATAGTTTGTCCAGACACTCCATATTCTGACCAGAATGAGGCGTTCTCAAAGAAATCCATAAATAGCCCGGACGAAGTCGAGCACACCAGCTAGTCAACTATATATTTTGGAACTTCTGTCTGTCTGTCTGTCTGTCTGTCTGTCTGTCTGTCTGTGGCTGTGACTGTGTGTTATAGACTCGAAAACTGCTCGACCGATCCGACTAAAATTTGGTAAGTAGGCCTACTTTGATCCGGAGAACAACACGGGCGGGTCCAATTGCACGTGCGGCCGTCTCCCTGGCCTTGATCTCGCTCATAATCGCTCATATAGGCATGTTTCTGGAGCTCGACCAATCCGACTCGAGTTTGGTATGTAGGCCTACTTTGATACCGGGAACAATATGTGCGGATCCAATTCCACGTGCAATCGTGTCCCCCATGACCTCGCTCATCCATATACGATAATATAGGCATGTTTCTGGACCGATCGAACAATAGTTTTTTTCATTCTCCTAATAATTTTCAACGTTGTTCGCTCAGTATTGTTCAACGAGACGATTACAAGGAAATCCCTAAATAGTCCGGACGAAGTCGGGCACATCAGCTAGTCTATTATTTTGGAACTTCTGTCTGTACATGTATGTGTGTATGTGTGTTATAGACTCGAAAAATGCTTGACCGATCCGACTCAAATTTGGTATGTAGACCTACTTTGATCCCTGGAACAATATGGGCGGGTCAAATTTCACGTGCGACTGTGTTCTTGACCTCGACTTTGACCATGCATATACGCTCATGTAGGCATGTTTCTGGACCTCGACTGATCCGACTCGAATTTGGTATGTAGGCCTACTTTGATCCCGGGAAGAATATGGGCGGGTCCAATTTCATGTGCGACCGTGTCCTTGACTTTGACATCGCTCATATACGCTCATATAGGCATGTGTCTGGATAGACGCTGTATATTCTGCCCAGACGGAGGCGATCACAATGAAATTCCTAAATAGCCCGGGCGAAGTCAGGCACATCAGCTAATAGTATATAAATCGGAGGTGTTGGAACTAAAATTGAACCATTTATACAATTGCGTCATCAAATTCAAGATTAGGTAATCGTCTGAATATTCTAGTATTCTGCAAAATACTCAGAAACCCTCACATATAGCTCGTGCCGTCACATATCTGACTAGCTATGAGAAACAATAGATTTTGATATCACTGTTTGGAAAAGATTCATCGATATGCGTTTCTGTATAATATAAGATCTCAATATCAGAAATTGCATTCACCATTTTCTCCAATTTGTTTGTAATACTCTTTATATTGAGATGGAGCAAGGGGAATTTGATGGTTCTTGACTGATGTGTTACAGTTCCTTATGATTAAAAATAATCGTTTTCGGGACAAAATCACGCATATTTATAGAACTCTTGAATGTGTTATACTTTCCTGAATGAACAGAGGCTGCAGAAGTGCCGTTTTGTCGAAACCTGCACTCTAGATCACAGTTAACTCGGAATTAGCGAGTTAACGCGTAAATATCAACATATTATCACTGAAAATCAAGCCACATGAACGCAATTCCTTTGTTTTTGGTGGCGTATAAAGTATCAAACACATTCCGAAGACGAACACTGAGTATAACGTATACCCGTGTTATTCTTCTGTAAAAAAGCTGAGAAAATATCCCGGTAGGGGTTGATAATTTGGAACAGTAGCCTCGTAATTAATACGTGTGTGTGTTACTGTTGTATTTGAAGTCAATCATGGCTGTGATGGTTCTATACATGATATTTATTCGAACGATTTCTGCAATTTGGGCGGAATATAGTCTTGTGAATCTAACATTTTAAAGCAGATAATGACTGTAGCTTATGTCATTTACATAATACAACAGGTATATTAAGAAATAATACAATATATACCTAATACGGGAGATTAAGTGACATTAATTGGCAGAAACAAAATATTGAAAGATCCGAGGGGTATAATATCATAATCATGCCCGCCTATATAAATGACGTATGGTAATAGAAATCTATACTCTCGGGAGATTATGAGATGTTATATTCATTTAATTAATATAGAGCCATCGTTGAAAGATCCAGGTGGAACAATGTTTCGATGCCAGCACCAACATATTTCCTCCTCGAAAGTCCCGCCTAAGGGACTTTTACACATGTTTGTCGCCCAGACATGAACATATCTTATGAAATCACGTTCAACTGAATCATTAATATTGATAGGTTATGACTGGCCGGATGGTGGGGGAGCGGGGCTTGGACAGGAAGCGGCTGCTTAATTGTTGTCTGCCCCCAACTTTGGTCAAATTTTTCAATAGTTACAAATTTCATACCTGGAAATTTCACCCCAACAATATGTTGAAATTGTTTGAATTTGCAACAATTACTGAGGTACCCTCCTTGTATACACACATAGTAATAATAATGTGTTCGTTTAAAGTGTAATTGGCCGCCGTGCTCATCTAAATTAATATTAACAATATTAAATTCCTCTATATCAGTCTAATCACCGATTACCGACTTTTCTCAGGTTGATTTCGTGTCGGGTCGTCTTCGTATTTGGGTCATCTTCATATGGGGTCGACTTCACATGGGCCCGACTTCACTTGTGCTCTTTTGACCAATGGTCACATGATTTTGTAAAAGTTGCATTGGCTGATTGAGTCATTTTAAAGGTTTAGTATTGGTACCGGTATTTACATTCCGGAATATCCATGAGGATGCGTGACTATACTCATGTCCAAGACCAGTTGCCCCGGAGTAATCTTGCATGTTCGGGGCGACTACTATAGTAAGTCAAAGGCGGGTGACCAAATAATTTTTTATTTCACTTCATCCCATTTCTATTTTTATTTAACATTACAAAAGATAGCCTTTACTGGTATAAACAATTATTCCCCCCTTACAGGCGAGTGGATACAATTAATTGCGTGATTGGTTGTAATCATCGCAGGTATCTCATAACAGGAATCTGAATTGCATGGCTTCACTGTCTAGAGGCTTGGAAGTTAGAGCAAACCATGGGTGATGGCCGGTCAGCTTGTCGTGAACAGCAAAACAAGTGCGAAAAGAAATAACGAATTCTAGCACCTAACCTATATAAGCAGCATCCAGCAAGCAGATGCCCAACATAAACTTCATAAATTGCGTAATCAGAACATTGTATGGGTGTCAAATTATTTTTTGGCATTTTTCTGATTAAAATGCGTCTACGAAAATAGTCAACATAAAATACAAGACAGATAACTCTATATATCCCGTCCAGCGCTATGGAATTTCACTATAGTTAACCGGCTATTGACTCATGTCAATGTTGGGCCCGCAACACGCGTTATTTTTCAAACTAGCTGGCGACTTTGCGAATTTTGATAGACGTAACACGGGTTATTGAATTAACATAGGAAGCCAGTGTAATTCATCGAAATTGGTGACAAGTTGTGCAAATTTCAACTTAATGTATATTTTGTTGTATTTATCTCTGGTTTTGTTCACGACATGGCCAGTTTGAACCATGTATCCTGCCAAATATTAGCCATAGAATTACCCGTATATAACCGATCAAATGGGGAGAGAACCGACTCGGTCAGGAGAGATCCCAAACAAATATCAAACTTCGCCGTTTTCATCGTTGTTATTACTCGCACAATGAAATTTTCGTTATTATTACGCTCACTGTGCCACCGATTGTGAGGGGAATATAGAAAAAGTTTTCGAATTATCAGTTAGATGGCTCAAAAATTGCGTTTTAACTGTCAAAAACTCGCGAAAATGCACAATACCAATTCCAGTGACTCCCCCCTCGTGAAGAATTTCTAATAACAATACAATTATAAGCCACGTGTTATCGGTTACATGTACAAGTGCATATAGATGCACTTCACTGTCTCCATAGTGCGCTTTAAATTGACACTAGCTCTTTTATTTAAAAATATTTTAACACGCCCGGCCATGTGCCTTTTGTGTGAATAGATTTAACCTACGTAAATCAGTGTGTAAATGAGAACATTTGGAACATTTAAATAATTTACTTTAGCCGATGGCTCATTTAACTATGCGGTTTAATCATTGACGCACAATTACGATCCGTTTTAGTATGTAAGGATTATGCCAGATTATGCCATCCCCCACAATATACGACATAATTATCCATAAGTTTCATCATTATTATGTAATATGTATGCGTATTGGAAATAAAATATCCTATCCTATCCTATCTTATCCTATCCTATCATAAGGTATGCATGATACACAGAAGCGTTGTTATCTATGTTGGGCCATAGGAGACATAGGAAGGGTTCCTATAGATACAGTTGTACTAACCAGCGTGTTTACCTGTTTGAAAATTTACTTGTGCAGTAACCAACACAATCAATACATATGAACTGATGAATACAAATGGTAGCATTATTACTCTATAGGGGCTGTATATATGGCCATTAATACTCGCCTTGTGTTACGTTCACACACTGAACAATTTTCTTGGAATATGGTATATAATTAGTCAGAGGCCCGTGTCACTATATGGTAACTCTGGTCCTGCTAACTTGATATGATGTTGGTGGGTACTGCTGAATTGTTATGATAGTGATGGGGCAAAATGTTGCAGTTAAAATGTACCGTTTTTTTCAAAATTTGTAATTTAGCCGGTCGCGACCTGATTTCCAGGTTGTCCTAAGTGACCTTTTTTGGTGAAAATGAGATATTGGTATAGTTGAAAGCAGAATTTCATGGCGCTTGTAATGGTGGAAACGGGAAGTTCGTATTTTCACTTCTCGCGAAGATATCAGGCATTCTTTTATGTCCGTTGTACTTGAAAAACAATGTATTTAACTTCCAGGTTGTCACATCTCATTTTAAACATTATAGCCTTATTTCCATTTTGAACTGGAATTAATTGAATACTATTTTAGCGACATGGGACATTGTGGAATTGAAGATATGCTTGGAACAAAATAGAATTGTCACAATTGCATGTGATGGGTAAGCACATTATTGCATAATTATAGGACAACATGGAATTGAATTGGGTTGTTATTACTAATGTGTATATTTATATAATACTAGCTGGTGGACCTGACTTCGTCCGGGCTGTTTCCCCTCTGATTTTCGGCGAATTGCGCGATTTGACCTTGAATTGACCATTTTGAAGGTCAAGGTCAGGTCGAGGTCACGATTTGACCCGTCCGAAACACTCCCCGGACAAAGGTTCCCGACAAAAGTACCCGTCGAAATCCGTCAGGTTTTACCCGATTTGACCTTGAGTTGACCATTTTGAAAGTCAAGGTTAGGTTGGGGTCACGATTTAACCCGTCCAAAATACTCCTCGGACAAAAGTAACCCTATGTATCAAATGTTGTCGAAATCTCGTCAAAATTCGCTATTTGACCTTGAATTGACAATTTTGAAGGTCAAGATCAGGTCGGGGTCACGATTTGACCCGTACAAAACACTCCCCGGACAAAAGTACACATGGGTATCAAATTTCGTCAAAATCCGTCCGTTTTACCCGATTTGACCTTGAATTGACCTTTTTGAAGGTCAAGGTCGGGTCGGGGTAACGATTTGACACGTCCAAAAGACTCCCCGGACAAAAGTGAGTGTCTGTATGTATCAAATTTCGTCGAAATCCGTCCCGTTTTACCGGATTTGACCTTGAATTGACCTTTTTGAAGGTCAAGGTCAGATCGGAGTCACGATTTGAGCCGTCCCTGGACAAAAGTAACCCTAAGTATCAAATTTTGTCAAAATCCGTCCGGCCGTTTTCCCGGCCATAGCCAACAGACAAACAAACAGACAAACAGAAGTCCCAAAATATATATTAGACTAGCAGGTTAGCCCGCCACAGGCGGCAATCGTCAGAAACATGACAATTTTTAATATTTTTAATTAAAAAAAAAAATTTGAATTAATTTGTTTTTTTGTTTGTTTTTTTTTCAATGAGTTAATTGTGCCTTTTTAATTTTTTAATTAAATTTTTTTTTTTTCAATTTTACCCGATTGTTTTTGTTTTTCAATGAGTTAATTGTGCCTTTTTAATTTACTGGCTTTTTTTTATGGTTTTCAATTTTTTAATTTAATTTTTTTTTTTTAAATTGAGCCGATTTGACCTTGAATTGATCATTTTCAAGGTCAAGGTCAGGTCGGGGTCACAATTTAACCCGTCCATGACACTTCCCGTAGGTATAAAAACACACACATATATATGACACTTCCCGTAGGTAACAAGTTTGAGCTCAATCGGCATTCCCTGGAATTTCCCAGAAGATATTCATGGGGAGGTCAAGTGACAAATTTTGAAATTTGCTGGTCGCATTCGTCTGTAGGTCTGAGGAATTATCGGCTAGATATTGTTACCAACATGACATATTTAAATTAATCCCGCCGTGCACCCCATCACCAGCGCTACGTAATTTTGGTACCATGTGTTGCGTTCTAAAAATAGGTCGATTGCAGTGGATTCGTAGATGACGAAATATGAGTGCGACAGAGAATATTGATCGAAAGCATTTGAATTAATACGTCACAAGACTCGCCTTGATGCTGGCTAATAAATATTTGTCCCTGCTAGGTGTTGGGAATGTGAATTAAAATTGCCGTGGGGATGCCGTGGGGGTCTAATCCGATGAAAATGTCCCCGTTCCTAGGAAGCGAGTTCCAGATAACGTAAACAAACGCCGTATGCGAAAGCCGAAGTGAATAAAGAGCGTTAACCGGTTAAGAAAGGGGAGAACGGGTGCTCTGAGCTTCTCCAAAACGCCGCGACGACGATTCCCGTGGGTTTTTACCCTTAGATGGGAAGTTTGAGCTCAATCGAGCCAGCCGTTTTCGAGTCTATAGAGGACAAATATACACACACACACATATATATATACGTAGTTCTCAAAATATATAGTAGATCAGCATATACATGTAGTATGATTGACATCTGCATAATTATAAATTATCCGTACGAAGGTGTCCTGAATTTGGAGGGGATTTCCAAGTAAGAAATTATTATGGATATGGATATTTGGTAGATGTGGAGCACAGTAGCATGTTATATATACTTGTCTCCGAGACTTGTCGAGCGTTGCCCTTTGTGTATACCTGGGACTAAAACAAATATCCCGGAGAAATTTATTGTAGATACCTGGGATTAACGCCCGTAGATATCATATTGCACCAGTACAAAACCTGCATGGGAACTTTTTGATGTTCTGACCCGTTCTGACGGGGAACTTTATAACATTGAACAAACATGACGGGAAATATATTCTTTGTCAATACCTGTTACTCAATAATCTACTTCACATTAGGGGGTGGTCCCAGCTCGAGATTGCATGCATTATTTTTACTTTTGTGAGCCAATATCGTAACAAACATTGCAAATAATAATCCGGGAGAAATTCCGTACTATTTTATGCGATGCATCGCAAAATCGGTCACCAAGTCACTTACAACGTGTAATTTGGAGTTAGAACCCTCACCTACAGTGAAATAGATTATTAAGGAACAGGTAATAACTAAGAAATATATTATTTGGCTGAAAACTGCACCGAAATATCTCGTTGACGGGCCTATTATTTTTTTAATTCCGGGTTATCGGCCATCTATAACATTACTTCGTACTCATCAGCTAGACAAATAATGGAATTCGGGTAACCCTATTCTACGAAATCGAGAATATAGAAACCAACAACAATATTTGAGTACGGTATATGTGTACCCATGTGTTTTCAATGCTATACACTTCCCTGTCACAACATCAAAAAGAGCCCGGGTTTTTTACTGGTGGAATATGATCTCTACGCGAGTGTTAAATAGAGTAGATATTCATAGCATGATCAAGTTTCGTCTAATCAGGATAACGGTTGTCTAAAAACCTTCTTAATAGTATACCAAAACAACAGACGAGTGTCCCAGTCCACAGAACTGGCATCCCAAAATCAGCCAAATTGTGTGTCGCAAACCACCTAACAGGTATCCCTATCAACCCAACTGGTGTCCCAACCCGATGAGTGTCTCAAACCAACCATCAATTGAGTACCACAACGTACCACCCACTGGGTGTTCCAAACAAATCAATGAGTGTCCATAGTCATCCAGTAAGTGTCCCAAGCCACATGACGATTGCCTCAAATCAACAGGAGTGTCTCAACTTGTGTCTCAAACCACCCCTGAATGTCCACTCCATACAATGAGTGTCACAAACTAGTGTAGAAAACTACCCATCGAATATCTCAAACCATCCAGCGAGTGTCCCATGGTTTGGTAAACTCATTGGATGGTTTGGAACACTCATTTGATGGTCTGGAATACGTTGATGGAGGGTGTGTACACTATATGTGACAGTTAGTAGATGTTTTGTGACGCCTTTTGGATGGGTTGCGAACTCATGTGGTGGTTTGTGATACTAGTTTTATAGTTTGTGTCACCAGCTGGGTGATTTGTGACACCCGTTGGATAGTTTGGGACACCCATTGGTTGGATTTGGAACACTGAATTTGTCACTGATTGTGCCATTTGGGACACAAGTTGAATCGATTGAGACGGAATTTGAGTGGTTTTGGACACCTGCTGTATGACAGGGCACTACCCATATGGCTTGGGACACTAGATGTGTGGCATGAGGTACATCATGGGTGCCTATTTGTCATTATTTCTGTGGTTTCTGACATCCAGACCCACTGTATGGGTTGGGATACTCTTTGTGTGGCTTTGGGCGTTCATTGAATGGTTTGACAGACTCGTTGTGTGCACGTTGTATGATTTGGAGCACTAATTGGGTGGTTAGGGACACACATTTGGGTACTTTGAGATACCGGTTGGGTGGTTTGGGACACAACCTGTGTGGTTTGAAACACCAGTTGTATAGTGTGTGGCACTACCAGTGTGGTTTGGAACATTCATTGAATTGTTTGGGGCAATATAATCGGGTGGATTGAGACATCATTTGGTGTTTGTGATGCATGGTTTGGGGTACGATATGTATGGGTTGGATACTATTTGCATATGGTAGCAGGCACTATACCTGGCTGGTTAAGGAAACTCTATGGGTGGGTTGCATGGGACACTCTTTCGGTAGTTTGGGACAATATTTGGATTTGGGGTACCCGTCGTATGGATTTGCATGTTGGTTTTACATACTAGGTGGGTGGTTTGTAACTCTGTATATGGTTTGATACACTCGTTATGTGGTTTGGGACACTCATTTGATAGTTAGTGGGTTTTGGAAACTATAGTATGATGGCATATATCACTACTGTTTGGCTATCAATTTATTGGATATGTGAAGATTTAATGAAAATCAACAAACACACTTCAATTGTTGACTTCCGATCACAATTTTCGCCGTCATTTTGAAGCATTTTAAAACACTGAATTGACAAATCGTCGGGCTATGACTTAATATTATCGAATTAGGATTGTACATCATGTATGGTGGCACAACTATAGCCATTTATGCCTACTGTTTTCATATAAATGGAAAATATATCATGTTACTATACTTCCGTTTGCCATTTGGCCCGCCATTTTGGATTTTTCAGTTAAATTTTTCATGGACTGACAGGCATAATGATGCCATGGCAACAAGAATAATGCGTTTCTGATGCATTTTTCTGTCACGTTTATAACATTGAAGTGAGCGGCTATATACTACAGAAAAATGATCTAGGCTATCTTGACCACCGTAATACCTGTTACATATATATGCACGGACATCTATGAAAGTCTAAATAGTTGAGCAAAAATCATAACGAACAAAACAAAAATGGATTAAATGTAATCCTGAGGGACCTTGTACCCGGACTAAAATTCCAATTTTCACAGTTTGTTTGTTTTTGCATTTGTTTACCTAAATATAATGACTTTCCATCAATGAAACACATACAAATTTAGGATAACTTATTTTGTGGTCATATTTAGCAGTCAGGAAACTCAACTCAGCGTTTGTAGTCGGCAGATTTGTTGACTAACAAGATTCCAATTTCACCATTTTATTTTTTTACATATTCTTGTCTTTTGACCAAAAAAAACAACAACTATTTCCCCAAGGCGCTTCTCACGTCGAAAACAGCTTATTACCTATTTGATCTAGGTTCACTTCAAAATGGTGTCTAAACAACGACTAGAAGGTATAGTGGCCTCCGTTTCGGAGTGAGTGTCAAGCTAGTCGGTTTTAGATTTATAGGGGGTGACATGTTGTCATGTCAACGCTCTAGTTGATCAAATTCCGACATAAATACCAAGGTTAGACAATACAATGGGTTAGCGTATACATAGAACACTTATATGTAATATGCTCTCTGAATTCCAAGATGTCCTGTTAAGATTCAGACCTGTGATATTATATTCTTTGTTCTAAGTGCTAATTATCCTAATATTTCTGACACATATAACAAGGTGACCATTCTAACGAATTTTAGGTTAATGGTGACATTTGAACTATTCATAGTGTAAATAAGTTCCTGTATTTCCTAAGTGCCAATATATTCACCCTGCCTGCAGTATTCTTCAAAAACAGGATTGCATTTAATTTATGAATTGTGATGCTTATTTATTCTATTAAAGGAATGATTTTCCAATCAGACAGTGTTATAAGTATAGCCATAGTCTTAATAGTTGACCCGCATCGGAGATTCAAACTTTAAAAATCGATTATCTCAGAAACATAAAAAATGCACTTAGGACAACCTGGAAATCAGGTCGCGCGGTGTTTGGCTAATCCGATCGATTTGAGAAAAAGTTTGCAATATCTGCAAGAAACATTAGCGGAAATATATATTTTTAAATATGTTAATCCTCGCTGGAGTTTAAAATAGACAGGAATAGCCATCTTGATTATTGTAGGTTTGAACCTGACACAAGTGCCATTATTAAGATATTTTACAATGTATGTTTTTGAATGCTTAATGCAAACTTATTCACACGACGTTGAAATTAACGACGTTCAACTTATTATCTGGACATCTCATACGGGAAATACTCATCAAAGGGTTAATATTTAATTTTCCGTCAATTTATTTAACTTAGGTTCGATCACAGCACTCATTATTACGTCAAATTTACAGTAACATAATGACACTGTTTGGTGTTTAAGTATGGTGTTATACATTATATTTAGTTTTGTATATGTATGCAAACTCCATACAGTGCCCTCTACCCTATCGCGGCGATAATCACTGCCACAATGAGTGTACTTTGCAGACGATAAATCTATTTTTACATATCGTCGCGGAATTGTATTTACTACTATTTAGTCACCTATTATCTTGTTTTGACCACCAAATTTTTTTTAAAGTTTGCAATAATGGTAATTCTTTCGGTATTAAGAACAATATGAACTGAGCCAGACAGAGACAATATTAATCCTAAAACATAATAACTAAAAACACGTAAGAATTCCTTACCAATTAATGTCATTATGGCAGTGGTATCTCAGCGGAGCGATGGGAGATAACTCTGCCTGGAGTTTGATATGTATGGTGTTGCATCGGGTGTCTGCAGCACTGACTACATAACTAAAATATATAACCTCTCGGATCGATTGTATCATGCTATGATCGTATTCGTTCAACCAATTAAAACGCTGCAAACTCTAGAGAAGGAATATTTAATGCTGAATTGCGCTGTTCTCTGGGCACTGGCTTCGGGAACCATTTCCCAACATACGCGTCTTTATATCACACGGAACAAAATCGTTTAGCTCAGCTTTGTCCGGTTAAACTGTCGGTTGAAATATAAACGATCGAGAAGTCATAAACTATGCGGATTTTGGCTACGAGTTTGTTTCTCTTCTCAGCTCACAACTTATTTGCTGTCGGGACTTCGGTCCCATCTGGAGAACTGTTCCACGCCGTTGCCGGATGTGAGAAAAACATGAAGTTTGAATTCGCGGAACCCATCCAAGTGTTTGATGTTGTGTCAAAACTTCAATGTGCCGCTCGGTGTGTCGAGAACTCGTTGTGCAATGCGGTGAACATTATGGAGACAGGAAAGTCAATAACTTGTGAACTTGGAGCCGATTTTGCCGAGACCGGCTGCGGAAGTCTGACTTCTGCGATTGGAAACGTCTATATGGAAATTATGGAAAAGGTAAGAATATTCGTCTGCTATGCTTGATTTTGGTTTGATTTGATAAGACACGTTGCTAGATCATTTCCATTTGGGAACTTGAAATTTCCATATGCACCCCCCCCCCCCCCCTTCCACAATCTAAACTAGATCAAATTCCCAAGCTCGGGAAGTCTGGTTTGCACCCCCTAAATTGAGTCGGTATTTTCAAACTGGTACTTAAACTTCCAACTTCAATATGTCCACACTAATACACCCTAAGGTTGGACATCTTCTGGTAAATGGTAGCCATTTTAGTGCAAGCATTTTACTAAAAGTATATACATTTATGTAACTGTTTGTCAAAGAACAACACAATTCACAATATAAATGCTGTCCAAAAATCAATCCATCATATCAATTTAAACATATTTTGGTGTTAAATCCCCAGGTGATGCCTCAGGCATGGAATTTCTGACTTTTAAAATGTTCACCAAATTCAATCGCTTTGTCATTATAGCGACGATGTCCATTCTCTGGGTGGAGGAAATACCGCACAGATGGTTGATTTCACTAAGAAATCAACTTACCCCACTTCACGTATTGAACCTGAACTTCAAAAATACAGCTCAATTAATTGATAACTATGGGGCGGTGTTAATTATAGAACTGGTGTAAGGCCGGACTATACATATTTAATTTGATAATAATATATATATTTCTACATCTTAGAACCATACTATTGACTCCGCAAAAGATAGCGCGAAGTCTCAACAACCAAACAAACTCATGCTGTCTCCAATTTGTTTAAACTTTGTAAACCGGCCAGAAAAAACCGAAATTTTGATCTTATAATTTTTTTAATGGCGGAATTCTGTAACCAGAGCGTTTGTGAAGCCCGTCTGCAGGGTGAAATGCTGGTCATCATCTCAATATTATTGTGCATATTCATGTTGGCATGGACCCCAATCTTTTAGCAAAAATGTTATAATTTTCTTTCCATTTTACCCGGTATTGAAACTTGAAAAAATTGTAAATGACATGGTCTTGAACGGACAAATTATATCAGGTTCTGAGATTCGTTATAATTCCCTACTCATACTATGGACTGTTCGGGAATAAAAATATGGTAATTTGCTTGAATTCACTTCCGTGTAAAAATGTGTCTTTCCATGAATATATAGCGCCTGCTATCTTGAATATTCATTGTAAAAGAAAAGCTTGGGGCCAATATGACATAAAATCATGAATACGCGTTTGTTCACATCTTAATTGGATATTAATGAAGTCCACGCAATATATAATTCTTTAATAAACCTCTGAATTTGGCATGATAACTTTTGTATGCGCTATAGACCATACGCTAGATTTTCTTAACGCCTCGTTCAATTTTGACAAAACGCCGTAAACCATGCGACATTACACCCACAATACCATTATATATTGTTATAAATTCCAAAACACTCTTTGACATTTTTGAAGTTTGTCGAATCTTGACAAATAGAATATTTGATTTTGTTACATTCTTTAGCTTATATTGAACAATAATTTCTAACAAAATTATTGTTTGGAAGTTGACGGGACGACCGTCATGCTAGAAGTGAGTCCGATTCCTGAACACGTGACCACGCGTTGTTATCACTAAGCCCCATTGACTGTTACCTCGTCACGTGTTCAAAAACAAACATAACTACACCCAATCACGGATACCCAGGGTTCCCCACGCTATTTACTTATGTTAACCCTTGTCGCTAAGACAAATGTTTTCTCTAAACTACGAAACGCGAAAAATTATTAGGATGATCAGCTGACACTCTTAAAACAACAGGTACCCCAGAGTACCTACGTAGGTATTGAACTTGTCCTGTTGGGAGTACCAAATTGTTGGTACTCTGGAGTAACAAATATGGTTGGTTCTCTGGAGTACCAAATATATTTGGTACCCTGTACCAAATATCAAGGTACTCTATAGTACAAAATTAAATAATCCGAATTATATTACTTTTATTAGTATAGAACCTTGATCGTGTTTTTGTACTTAATTCAATGTTTAATACCTCGATTTCAGGATTTCCCTGACCTGTTCCCTGCCCGTGGAGTAAAATTTGTCTAAATGTCTAAAATTATTGGCCAAATATCTTCATTTATATGTAATAATATTAAAGTAAACAGTATAAATCAAACATCTTAAACAGGTATGGGTGAAACACCAAATCGATCTATAATAGCCTGATAAATAAAAAACTATTTTGCGATAAATCACAAACCTTTGCGAATCGCAAACTACTTTGCGATAAATATATGCGATTTCGTGCAAAGGTTTTCGATTTATCACAAATATTTGTGATCAATCGCAATGGTTTGTGATTTATCACTGATATATTTTTATGTGTTGGCACTAATGGGCTTGAACCGTACAAACATAAATCATACATCTTCAAGGTCTGGGTGAACCACCAATCAATTTATAATAGCACTGTCAGGCTAAAATAGACTGATCGGTCTTTCAGAGCCAGCATTCATGTGGGATAAGGGGAGCAAACCTTTGTCATGAATCACAAAACAACTTTGCGAAAAATCACAAACCCATTTACGATAACTCCCAAACCTTTGCGATAAATCTCAAACATCTTTACGATAACTCTCAATTAACTACTTGGTTATTATACTTTGCAATTTATCGCAAAGATGTTTGATTATTTACTGAGAATATTCAAAACTAAAAGAACTTTACGATAGAGTGAAAACATATTTCTGATAAATCGCCAACTACTTGGTGATTTATCACAAAGGTTTGCGATTAATCGCAATGATTTGTGATTTATTGCAGATATATTGTTATACATGGGCACTAATGGGCTTCGACTGCATAAGCATCAATCAGATATCTTAAACAGGTCTGGTTGAACCACTTATCGATCTATAATAGACTAAAATAGACCTATCGGTCTTTTACAGCCAGCATGCATCTGGGATAAATGAGTCACACTAAACTGTTCTCTTTCAACCAATAATTCTGATTTCTTTTGCAAGACACCAAATAAATATTTACTGAGAATATTCAAAATAAACATACATGTATACAAATATTCCAAAAAAAAACAAGATTCAAATTGTCAAGAAATTTAGAGTTCCCTCTTTTACAACAGTGAGCACTGCGCCAGGAAGACCGATCGGTCCATATTAGCCCGATCAGGCTATTATAGTTAATCTGAAATTCACTCATAGAAATGTCCGAGGGCCCCCATGCACTCAATGACGACAACAACAACAACAACAGTGTTATGTCGGGTTTCTACACATCTACATACATGGTGCATGTACCGTCAATCCACAGGGATACCCGATATGAATCTATTCTCGACACTGAGATGTTGCATTTCCTCAGAATTGCTTACATGGCTCAGTGAGAAGGAGGAGAGGTAGTTCACTCTGCATTATGTGTACAAAGCCAAATTATGTTCCAGAACATGTTGCACAGTACGTAAATAGTGTGCGATAAGCAAATTACCCAACAAAATGGGAAGACCACACTAGTGAACTTTGGTTAATTAAAACTGACAACATGTTGTTTGCAACATACCATTATAGCGCTCATATGATCACTAATCATCGCCACAACATTTTGGTGTTGAATGTGTCACCGGAATCACTTTCCCAAAACAATCGCCACGGTGTTGAGTGTTTTGCTTGTCGTACACTTCCTATGTGTTGTATCGGTATATGAAAAAACGCTCAGCTCACAGTAAGAGATTTTAATGTATTTAATGTATTATCAAGTTTGGTACCGCCATGGTGAATACATTATTCTCCATTCGCATCTATGCGCCAACGAGTCAATGTCATTGCCTGATCACCAGAGCCATAATTATTTTGTAGCATTTTGCGAATATGGTTTCCAGTTATGGAAGAGGTTATTTCCTAGCAAAGCGGAAATAGCCGAATCGTTCAGAATGATAGCCACACATGTTTTGATAAGAACTTCATGCATCTGGACATTTGATTGGTCTACATGTATGTATACAGCTATGCTTTAATTAATTGACCCCTCTCCTTAGCGACGTTGACCGATATTACTGCATTACTCGACCGCGTTGATGCCATTAACCGCGATCAATCCTACCGTGGGGGACCTTCGTACCTTTTTAAAGTCAGCATTATAACCACCACACAGTGTATATTTATGACATGGCTTGACGCTGCATTCGTGATGCAATTGCGAATTTCGGTCAGTGACCAACTTCCAATGTTGATTAAACCGTAAACAAATTATTAATTGAAATATTGCATTGTGGATAGTTAACGCGGTGCATGGCGCTCACGAACAACTCGACTGGATGTAAGGTGGCCATGTACAAAATGAATGCGGAGTACAGCGATCGCGAAAAATTATTACTGGTACCTTAGTAAGATTACCCGCGGATGCCACATGTTAGAGCTTGAGCTGCATGTAGACCCCCTCCCCCACTATGCGGATTTTTGGTGGTTATGATATCTTTGTAGAACTATATCAGTCCTTCAATTTGCCGGTTGTTTGCCATCTGGCGATGGGGGCTTTATAGAGTTATCGGTCTTTGAATCCAAGATGGCCGCCAACGTTGAATATCTAACCAGGTAAATTTCAATTCGCAATTACTCAGGAAGTTTATGAGGCATTACGTCGTGCGATGTACCATTCTGTTGATAATTGAGTACTCCTTATTTATTTGTAGGAATAAATTTCATATATTTAAAATGGCCGCCAAAATGGCTACCGGAAGTGGAAAATGTGACACTTTTTCACTAATATCTTCTATATCAGTTTCTGCTGTTTGGAACTGGTTGAGAATTGTGACTTTATTTTGTATTGTTTATATTAACTGATCATTGGGCTATGAAATAAGAAATTCTTTGGGTCCTAGGCCCTTCCGACCCCTTAAAAATTTGACTTTACAGGAAGCGGTATAAAATTTTCCCAAAAAAATCACAATTGGGATTCTAGTCACATGTCAACAAGGAATGCGCAGAACTGTGTTATGTAAATGAGACATACCATTACCCGTGAATATTCCAAGTCATTGGAACAAAACTTGTTACTTTGGATCAAAATGGCCGCAAAAATGGCCACCAAAATATGGAAAATTGTAAATATAGCCCCAACGTTGACTGCAATCGCTTACAATCTGTGGTTGATGAATGAAATTGGCTATTCTGCCTTATATCCATTGAAAACTAACATGTTTGATTCAGCTTGGTTAATGTTTAGTATCGTAACCACTGACATTACAAGAAATATTGGATTTTACTCTCACACACTTGACATAAATATCGCACAAATTCACTTTTAACTTTGATATGAACGGTGTTTATCGTTTTTGTCTAATGTAAATGTGTCACACTAAGGTCATTATAGAGCAAATTACTCAAGATGGTTTCCAAAATGGCAACCAACTTGGGTAAAAAGTTAATTGTTCACATATATCCGGAACATTATTGTCTGCTGTTCCGAAAAGTTAGCAAATTGTAACTTACTTGGTTATTATGCATGTTAGGTAATCAACTGACAACTAAATATTGTTGGCTATCCCAGTTCCTTATTGGGCATGACAAATTCATTTTAAAGTTGCTTATGGAATTTTGCCGAAAACCTCTTTTGGGATTCTGGCCACTTTGAATCTTTGACACAGAACTAAGATGAACCATAATCTGTGGTGGCCATTCTGGCTATTTTGGCTCATTAGGATAAAATTGATCACCTTGATACAAGATGGAGGTCAATATGGTAGCCCGTGTGTTACTGCATGGTCATAGGTGAGGTGAATAGGTATACATGGAGTTATTTTATGGTCATGAATGATGTGAATATATATACAAGGAATGTCTATATGATCATGAGTGGGATGCCCATTGTGAGATGCATATGTATACAAGTAGTGGCTGTGTGGTAATGTGTGAGCTGAATATGTTCACATGGAGTGACTGTATGGTTGTATGGTTATGTGTGGATGTACGGGTAACACGATGTGGCTGTACGGACAATGATATTGTGTGCGGATATAACGGGAGTAGCGGCAATGTCATATATGTGTTGTTTATGTATATATGGAGTGTCTATGGTCGTGGGTGGGTTGTATAGGTGTATATTTGGTGGCTGTATTGTCACATGTGGGTGAACATGTATACATGTGTTGCCTGTGTGATCATGGGTGGGGTATATGGATAAATAGGGACTGGTTGGATGAATATGTGTAATGTGTATAGGTATACATGAACTGACAGCACGGTCATGAATATACATGCCTGAGTATAGCTGGGTAGTCGTTGGCGAGCGTGTAGGTATATATGGAGTGCCGTGGGTGTAATGGGTGGGATGTATATTTATATATGTCGTGGATGTATATTGTCATTGGTGGATGTATAGGTATACAGGGAGTAACTGTATGATCATGGATGGCGTGTATGAGTACACAGCGAGTGACTGAATTATCATGTGTGGGGTGTATATAAAAGTCTGGAATTTGTAATTGATCATATGTGAGAAGTATTGGTATACCTGGAAGGACTTTATTGTCATTGGTGATGTGTATATGTACACATGGAGTGACTCTATGGTCATGTGTGTGTTTCATATGTATATATCGAGTGGCTATATGGCCATGGGTATGGTGAATAGGTATACAGGGAGTGACTGTGTGGCAATTAATGAAATGAATAGGTGTACAAGGGGTGACCGTGTGATCACCAATGTGGTGAATATGTATACATGGAGTGAAATGGGTCAGGTGTAGGAGTATACCTGGTGTGCATGTATGGTGATTCATTGTCATATGTTATGTGTACGGGTATACGCCAAGTGGTTGTATGGTCATGGGCGAGGGTACATGTATAGCACGTGTGACTATATGGCCATTGGTGAGGTGCATATGTATACCTGGAGTGACTCTATGGTCATGCGTGGGGTGTATATGTTTATCTCTAGTGGCTATTTCGCAATAATGTTTGGCGTGGCGAGTAGATATACAGGGATTGACCGTATGACCAATGGTGATGTGAATATGTGTACCTGTAGTGACTGTATGATCATGAATGTGGTGAATACAGGGAGTGGCTATATGGTCATGGGTTAGGTGTAACAGTTTACCTGGTGTACATGTATGTTAACCCATTACTGTGTGGGGTGTATGGGTATACACAAGTGTGGTTATATGACAATTGGTGAGGTGCATATGTATACATTGAGTGACTCTATGGTCATGTGTGGGGTGTATATGTATACCTTGAGTGGCTATTTGGCCATGGTGTGGAACATATGTACATATGGAGTGACTGTGTGGCCAATGGTGAGGTCAATATGTATACAATGATTCACTGTGTGATCATGAATGTGGTGAATATGTATACATAGTGTGACGATACGGTCATTGGTCAGGTGTAGGAGGTATACCTGGTGTGCATGCATTGTTATTGACAGATGTATGGTCATGTGTGGTGTGCAGGGATATACACAAGTATGGCTGTGTGGTGATGGGTGAGGTGTATGTTTATAAAGCGATCGACTATATTGTTATATGTGTGTTGTTTATTTGTATTTGGAGTGACTGTATGGCGCTGGTGGGTTGTACATGTGTACCTCGGGTGGCTATCGCTTTCCACAATAACTCAATGATATGTTACTTGATATAGAGATCACATCAGATAGTCCTCCTTGGTGGCGTTTATGCACAATGGAGGAAATGTTTAACGATTTTCCTGACAAAGTTGATAAATGTTTATGCTAATGGGTAAGAGTAGCCACATATTATGGTCCCTCTCAGTTCCGTTTCAAAGTTCTGCCCATTTATTTTCAAAAACTTGGCCAGAATCCCAAAAGACGTTTTCGGCACAATTGTACACGGCAAATTTTAAAATTAAATGATCGTGCTTCATAATGTACAGTGACAACCAGAATATAAAATGTAGTTGTCAGTCGATTAACTAACGTGTATAATAACAAAGTTAGTCACACTTTGCTACCTTTTCGGAACAGTAGATAATTATGTTCCGGATATATGTGAAAATCTAATTTTTACCCAATTTAGTTGCCATTTTGGAAGCCACCTTGAGTAATTTGGTCATTAAACACCTTAATGTGACACATTTAAGATAGATCAAAACAATAAACACCTTTCATGCCAAAGATAGTTACAGTTTACTTGCAAAAAATGGTTCAAACCTGAGAAGAGATGTTTTGCCGATATTTATGTCACGTTTGTGAGAGTGAAATCCAATATTTATGGTAATGTCTTTCTAACAATAGTTAGTAACAATGTTAGTATTCAATATATAGAAGGCAGAATAGCCAATTTCATTCATCAACCACAAATTGTAAGCGATTCCATGACACACTGGGGCAATATCTACCATTTCCATATTTTGGCGGCCATTTTGGTGGCCATTTTGATCCAAAGTAACAACTTGTGTTCCTATGAATTGGAGTATCCATGTATAATGGTATTCCTCACTTACATTCCACAGTTTTGCTCATTATTTGTTGAAATTTGACCAGAAACCCAATTGTGATTTTTTTGGTGAAATTTTATACTGCATTCTGTAAAATCAAACTTTTGAGGGATCGGAGGCGGCTAGGACCCCAATAATTGCTTTTTTCATTACCCCAATGATTAGTTAATATAAAAATACAAAAATAAGGTCACAATCCTCAACCAGTTCCAAACAGCAGAAACTGATCTAGAAGATATGAGTGAAAAATAGTCATATTTTTTACTTCCGGTGGCCATTTTGGCGGCCATTTTGAATATATAACATTTATTCATACCTATAAATAAGGACTACTCAATTATCAATAGAATAACATATCACACGACTTAATATCTCATAAACTTCCCGAGTGATTGCGAATTAAAATTTATCAAGTCAGATATTCAATTTTGGCGGCCATCTTGGATTCAATGGCCTCGAAACATATGAACATTGACTACCTATATGCATCCATGTGCTCGTGGAATGTTATAGAAAACTGCCCTGGTCTATGTTCTCGTGGAAAATAATGAAAACATCGGTATTGTTCATAGTTTAATCACGTTATCCATGCGTAAGTTCACACACTGTACTTTTTCAGATATATCTTCAAAATAAACGAAAAATTATATCATCGGTGTCACTTTAAGAAAAATATCGAGTCAGGTGCCCATGTGAAGCTATCTACGCAGATACTTATTATATTCAGTTCGAATGAAACTGAGTTTGAGAAGATACATACAGTTTTAGTATTAATTTTGAGAGAAATATTTCCCCTACCCCCAATAAGGATTTTATCGCAAAAAATCACAGTAGTTTTATAAAAATCGCTATAAAATGAAAAATCCCCCACGCCCGAGTGGCAAACAAGCAGAAAAATGTGTGAAATACATCCCTCTATCGGAAAAACATAGTCGGCAAAAATCCGCACAGGGGGAGGGTGGCCATATGGTAGCTCAAGGTCTATGTCAACCACTTGACCGTGGTTGAATGGCAGTTTGGTATAACCGCTGTCATTAACGCCCTACAACCTGGTTAAATGGTACGATTAATTAGAGCATAGCTGTAGTACGTTACAGTGAACAAAGTCAACTTCTAATAAAAGCTTGTGACGGATTCAGTGATATTGTGTGTCCCAGATCCGTGTCTCCTAGATTATCCGTCATTCCATACATATATCACAACAATGTCACAGCGTCGCCGGCGGTCGATCAAAAGAATAGCTGACTCCGTAACTGGGAAATATGTTATGCATATGGCGACATGGTTCTCAAATCACGTTTCCATGAAAATTTAAGAATATTATCCATCGGTCTTTTGTACAGGTACTTGTATTTTGTAGCCAACAAACTTGTGACTGACTTATCATGAGTCATGAGTCATCTGTGACATCATAATTCCGATTAATTTATACAGTTGTATGTCTCGTAATCATAGTCGCCAGTGGGTGTTACTCGGGCGGTTTGTAATTTTGTGAAACCTAAGTATCTCACCAAAAAATGTGCTGAAGGGTACACAGGGTTTGAAAATGTGCTGAAGGGTACACAGGGTTTGTGATCGGCACTAACACCGTTACTTAATC
The DNA here is from genome assembly GCA_032622095.1 of Siphonodentalium dalli. Lineage (NCBI taxonomy): Eukaryota > Metazoa > Mollusca > Scaphopoda > Gadilida > Siphonodentaliidae > Siphonodentalium > Siphonodentalium dalli. The sequence goes on from CP136062.1 coordinate 107,856,485, forward strand.
TGTGTTTCTGAAAGTCTGACGCCCATTAGCAGTTTGTTTTCAGTTCATTTTAATGTTCATTGGAACGTAAACAATTATTCTCTAACAGAAATCATGGCAGATACGAAAACTAAACGTCATTTAGAACTAGATTTCAAACCATGTGTACCCTTCAGCAAATTTTCAAACCATGTGTACCATTCGGCACTTTTTTTGTGAGAGTGACCCCTTCACAACACTGTCGTGCATGTCAAGTGTAACCTCACTGCACTCAGCTTGTTGAAGTTGGTCAGTCTCAGATCACTGCAGATTGCTGCTCTCGCAGAGGAAAATATCAATGATTAGCCATCGCCGATTTTCGGAGATTATAACATCTTGTCCCGTTCACATACAGACACAATACAGACAATATTCACAAACAGGCATAATACAGACAATATTCCAGGTTTATAAGAAACAATTTACGTCCAATTTCACACAAGAAATATGTTGATAAATTTCCGAGAACGTACACTTCCGTATTCTTAAATACCACCAGTCAAAGTACATAATTCGGCACACGCTATAGCTTGTAAGTCGAGACCGAGGACGGATCCAACATAAAATGTGTAAGCCTGCTATTATTTTGTGTCTTCTCCGTTTTTATATATTGCAAAAACGCAATCGCATCAAGTGGCCGGGCGCCGCCATGTTTTTGTGGAATTGTATCGTGCATCATTTGATACAATCACGTGGGTCACCATTTGATTCTGAGGCTAGGTAGTACCAAATGCTCGTTGGTATTACGTCCGTATACAAAACCTAATGATTCTCAATACCCAACGCTTTGGGATTGAGACACGTATTGGTAATCTGAAGTACCTGCACGGATTGTTATATTTAAGAGCGGATGATGGCCATTTCAATACAATTATTGACCAAATTATAGAATATTCGATACTCTTGGTCTGAAACTGTTGAAAATATTGACAATTGTGGGAGTGAGACACCATCCAAACCCACGTCACCAGGCCCCTGTGAGACATCTACCCCTTTCGCCACGTCCATGAATACACATTCCCGTGTTTGATAGATTGCATCCTACAATGGATCTCTGACCACCCGTGTCTGAACTAAGTTTATTATTTATAACTTACATATTTCATTTCTCAGCGCCAGAGCACTGGACACGTTTGTCACAACGGGGGAACGTGGAACTCAGTCGATCAAGTCTGTGACTGTCTCCCTTATTTCATAGGCAACTACTGTGAACGTCTCCCGTACGGTGAGTATGGCTACATAGAAATATGTATTCAGAGTTTCCAGACTTCCATTGACAGCGACATACAAAATCTAATTTACAGGGGGACTGTACACAAAATCCGCAAATTTATGGGACATTATACTCAACAGAATATATACAGCAAATGAATGAATTTGAGCCATGGATTAGTGCAAACAATAAACTCATGTGCTCTATAAACGATGCAAAAAACATGGTAATTATAATGAAAATTAATTAATTACTTGTGTGTTTGTGTGTGTTTTTTTCAATGTGGCCCGCGCCATCAAACTGAATAACTGGTATAAGTCCACTTTGCAGGCTTATCACAAAACCATATAAATCCAATATGAACCAATGTCAATATTTAGGTCCAATATGAGCATATTTGCACGAGGATATATTGAAGTAGCATAATATATCTATATATATATATATATATATAAAAGAGTAGGGTTTGTCTGTCATCACCAAAAAAATACCCCCCCCCCCCCCCGTAGAGAACCACGAATTACTGAACGTGCAGAGACTTCCTGACAATTCCTGAAAACGCTCCGTTAATAAATAGTCTGGTCTATAAAAGGTTTGACCCTGAATAAAATGGACTAAGTTGTTTTTTATTCCATTTCGAAGAGGGATAGATTCAGCTAAAGTCCGCTTTGAGCAAATTTTTCACAGCGATTAAAAAAATTCCCATTTCCGGCCTTGTGAAGTAGGTGTTTCATCAATATCTTTCATCAGCGACACAAGAACGGCTTACTCTTCCATCCGATATATACTAGTGTGTGTGTTATTAGAGTACGGGAGCGAATAGAGTGACATAGACAGAAAATAACGCATCTCATCTCTTCGATAGATTAGTACCGCATCTCACCAGATCGAAGAGCCGGTACATCGTACGTTTTATTCAAGACTAATTTCCATGCTGCTACCAAACCGGTCTCTTAGTAGACAATTTTGTTAAAATTACTTAAGTCGGCACTTTACAACGGGAATATGCTACATATGTATATATGTGTTCCATTTACATATGTGATATATCTTGTTACTTAGCTCTGAAGTACAAATAGACAAACTTTTCTGTTTCATTTTATAATTATCCTTGTGGCTATATAGTCCTCTGACTTCACAAGCATTATCCTTATTTGACGGAAGAGTCTGTTGTAAACGTCTTTCCACAACCAAAACTCCCAAGAAAAAATGATCTAGATATAGAATAGTTTTCTTAATGCCAAGAAAAAGTTTTGGCGGTGTTAACAATTAACACGTCGATACATATTTAAAGATACGGGTGGTGTTGGCGGTGGGTATGCTTTTAAAATATTCACCCCTTTCAAAAACCGCCATAAACAGAAAGAGTAGTAAAATATAGATAGACCTTGTTCTTATACCAATCAGAAATATGGCATAAATAGTATGTTATTGTAATTTTTTCCTTTGTTACAGAACCTGACTTTTGTTTAGATCCGGATATGGTAAACATAAAGAGCGTTATTTGTTACTGTTATCTTGATATTGAAATAATAAAGAGCGTTTATATCATTTGTGTGCGATTAACCAATAGAACTGCGCTGTGTTATGTAAACAGAAGCAAAACTTCTGTAACACGAGCAGGCTCTTGTTTACGTACACCATCGTATACGTCTTGGCGACAATATACTATCTACGCGCTGATTATGTTTGGCATATGAACAAAACTATATATATTTTAATATTCCTTCTGTTGATGGCGATTTGACCAAATATGAATATTTCTGCAACGAACGCCGCCCGTTCCTTTAAATGAATTCTGACATTTCGTTACATGGGTACTCTACTTAGAAATTGCTTTATTTCATAGCGACTTGGATTCAAATAATTTATGCGATTGATTTGGGGAGATTAACATTAGATCTGTCGATACATGAAGATTTTTGAAAAGTATTTACTTTGAAATAGACGGTATATATTCTCCTGTGCTAAATAGGGGCCATCGATCTGCCGATGCTCTCAGTGATATTTGTGCTCAGCGTCTGTTTTAGAGATTTTGGGGCAGTTTATTCTGGAAGTGTGTATTGTAATTGGAATATTTCACTTTTAGTCGATATATTTGTGCTGGGATTTTAAGAATCGGTTCAGGCGTTTGTGAATTATGGCCGCTAGAATTGAGGAGGTATCTGAACAAGTAATCTCCATTGTTACGTATGTATTGTATAGCGATGCATTTTTTAAAGTGGCGCCCTTTGAACTTATATATATCTTTAAATTTATATTTTACTCGTTTTAACACGCGACCTTGTGGTTTACTCACTATATCTGTTGGTGTTCACGTTACGTGTACATTTGAGTTTGATTTGTTGGCACTTACTGACGTTTTAGCGGCTATATACACTGTTAGAAAAAAGACCGTCGCTTTAATAGTCTGAGACCGCGCAACATCGCTGCGAACCGTGGACCGTTAAACATACGGTCAGGCCGTAGCATGTTCCACGGTATAAAACCGTTTAAGGGTGGATACACACATGCATGTAATCTCTGTAAATGTCGTGTATTTGTCGTTTTCCATGGATCATACAGACCATGTAATATGTGTCCGCTGACAACCCAATCATTGCGGCTATGTTTGACCACAGTGAGCCAAGCTCTGAACGTGCAGAGAGCTGTTGACTGAACGAAGTCGTTAGGCCGCTTAAAATAATTGTTCGCGCGATAACCAAAATGTTGGACTTTCTGTTTAAATCATTGTCAGTCTTCTCTTGATTTGTATACCAGTGATGGCCCCAGGATTTCACCAACGGAGGGGCTATGATCCCCAACATGGGGGGGGGGGCTATATTATCACGGAAGCTACCGGACTGACCATTGTATATTTCCTCGATGGGTGGGGTGGGGGCATGCAACACCCTGTGTCCTGACCCCCCCCCCCCATATACACACACATGAGGCCAGGAAGCCACTCCTGATTTATAAATATTGCAGCAGACAGTCATTTCTGTCGTGTCTGTTTGCTACGAGTGATTAGTCTAATATTCAGCAATGTGTACTATTCATATAATTATGAACATAGTATTACAGCTTTAAATTTGAGAGTACAGAAGGTGGTGTTGCTATGTGTCGTCATTCGGGGAAAAGGGTTGTCTAGTTCTACGAGTTCCCAACTACGTCACCTTTCCTCTGTTGTGTTATATATGTATACATAACATTTTCAACTATGGAATATTTAAGTTAAACATTGTACATCCATGCTCAGAAAATCCCGGCTGACACATTCAACTAAATCCCTTAGTTATTCGAAGCTTTCGAGAACTAGACCCCTACCCCAATAATGAATTGTGGTCCAAAATGTTATAATTCAAGCGTGTACAAGCTAAAATTGTTAGGAACTTGTTTAACCTTTGGTTTGAGAAACATATACTATTATGTAAATTATGGGTGAAAATGGGGGGGGGGTGTCAATCTTTTTACTTTCAACGCTGTTCCTGCATTAAGTTTTTGGCGCTGTAGTGGATATTTGCATGGAAATCCCAATTGAATGTTATCACATGAGCTCGCTCTGAAACTATCCTAGGAATCTCAACGAACCGGTATTGTGTGTCTTAATTTTTCAATGGCTGTTATTCAAGGCGAGCACCATATCGGATTGTTAATGGGACATTAAACAGTCGTGTATCAAAATCGCCCTAAAAGAGCTTAAAGTGATGTGAAAAACTCCGGTAGGGTTGTCAAATAAAAATGGAGAATAATCTTGCTCAAAGTAGTTATTTTTACAAATAGTATATCCAAATTAACTACACACATCGTCATTCTTATATATTAATAAAATAAAGTGACTCCGATGGCGAAATCGTTTTCGTTAGTTTATCGCCGATAGATGCGTCCCGAATCGAGAAGTAAATATTTACAATTGAGCAACGTTCTGACGATGTTTTCTATGGAGTGGTACGGTCGATTTGCTTCCAATTTTCGGCGATGTTAGTAGAATGTTACATTCCTCCAGTTTTCATAGCACCTGAATACTAATTTATCAATTTCACGCACCCGAACAAGTACATAATATGTCTTTAAAATTTTGCACATTTTATTTTTTATTTTGGATGACTCTGAAATGACGAGAAACAAATCAAGTATAATATTTAATCGATGGACTCAAATCCACTTTTCGAAATGAATTAAAACTCATGAAAAACAGCAACAGATATATATCAGACAGGATTTATTTATTTCGGCATCCATGAAATAATTTATGACTGGCCTGAAATTTCTTGATAGCAGTTTGTTTGATAATGGCTTATAACTGCTCACTTGTCTCGCCTGTTGAAATTGTCCGATCGCGCGCAGGCGACTAATGATATCAATGATTGGTGTAACCATGTAAAATACATGGATTTTACATACAGAAATTACATGCATGTGTGTATCCACCCTAAGTAACTGGCAGACTGTAACCAGTAACTGTCAGACCGTTGTATTTTTACGGTTCAACACCGTTTAATTAATATCAAGACCTTAACTAATAAAGGTCAGACCAATGGTATTTTTCATGGGTTGACACCAATGTTTTGCTCTTAATTAGCTAAGTTACCATAGAATTAGCCAGGTTCCCATGGTGACAATATGATTTCCATGGCGTTTCACGTTCTCGTGCAGCAAGAGTCGGGTTGTTGTTTTTAACGAGTCTCGCAGTCAGCACAATTCATCTAACAGAGTGTGGAAGCTTGGTTCTAACACCTTAACAGAAGCGACTGAATGCGTCCATCTTGGGATTCTCCAAGGGAAATTCTCGATATCCACTCTACGCGGAACACGCAAATGGCTGATAAACTGCGCAAGACATACTTTAGTTTTGCTGGAAAGACGATGACAAAGAACAGTTCTCCTTGTGTTTTATCCAAATTGCTCAAGACAGTCGCACTTCCGAAAGCTCTGTTTGGCTCAGAACTGATGCCGCTCGATAATGCGTGTGCCATCCAATGTATAGAGAAATCACTCAGAACGTGTGTGAAGCACATGCAAGGACTCCCATCTCGCACACGGACTAATGTAGCCTTGGGCCTCGTCGGTGTTCTGCCTATTGAGAGGGATATCCATATAAAAAAGCTTAAATGTCTTGGAAATCTCATCCATCTTCCACCCACCCATCAGGCTGCATTGAAATTGTTTTTGGGTAAAGTATATCGACATATACTTTATGGTCCGGCAGTTACGGGATTTGTGAATGATGTGTTCGCGATTCTTGGAAGGTACAATATGTTACACTTTCTAACAAACTTCTTGGACACTGGCATATTCCCTGGGAAAAAAACGAATGGAAACGAATCGTGAACGATAGAATTCGGGAAGTTTATAGGAAAGACTGGTCTCTTTCTATCAACAACGAACAGTGCTTTCATTTCGTCGCAAAATGTCACTCTGATCCACTTGAAAGCTGGAACGTTTGGTATCTGCTTGGTGCTAATCGGCATAGATATGTTGAGCTCAAAAACATGGCCTGCCTACTAAACAAAACTACGTACCCCAACAACAGTCTGTGCCAAATGTGTATGAACACATACAACAACGAGATTATACACGCATTTGAGTGCTCTTCCTTGGTTGTGACCAACATGCGTAACCACCTCTGGGATGTGATATTCGACCGCCATGGCGTGAATACATTCCTGTTCCTTTATACGCTCCCGATTGCAGATCTCGTGTCTTTCTTTCTTGGAAGTGTCACAAAAGGCTGTGTATATAATGCACATTACCTGATAATCGATACTGCTACTTATCTGCTGAATGTGTGCTCCCTTTTCAAACATGGATCACTCACACTCACCTGAACAATCTCAGCTCTCTGCTTGGTGTATATATCATATCTCATAACGTATACGATCATAGTGTTAATGAAATGTAAGTCCTCAATGCATAAAGTGATAGACAATACTTATGAAACTGTGCAGTTTGCAGAGATTCAAACTTGTTATCTGCCTCGTAGAATCTAATCCGGAAAAAGGCTGCGCACGCGTAATGTGTTCGCCTTGCACTAACTACTGTATAAATATGGCTGTAAATAAAAAACGATACTAGTAATAGCTGATAAGCCAACCCATCACTATTCAGTTATGAGTAATACTAATTTCGACCATTCTAAAACATGAATCGGCATGCCTTTTAAGCCATAAAAAGAACAAAGCTACATGTTTCACAGTTAAAACTCAAATTTATGTACATGTAAAAGTAAAATATCTTAATGGCATACTTTTTGGTAACATGTAAGGTAAGGCGTGAAATTGTCCAGTCACTGTCTTGTAAACACAGTTTTTGTTTTAACAGGTGAATCCGTAAATCATGACGATACAGTACCAGTCAGAAGAAGTGGTATTTTTAGGCGCACCTTTATTGCCATATTGAGCGTGCTTAATTTAGAAAAAGGCATGATTACAGCACAATACAAAAAATCTGTCACGCTTATTATTGCAATATTGAACGCAATACTAAGCGATACTAAGCGCGCTAAATTTCATACAGAACCCGATAGTGTTATATTTATATAAGATAAATACTGTGCGTATATTGTACATATAGTGTACATATAGCATTTACAACTATAATTATATACATATCTAAAACATTGTCTCTATTTATACAATAAACAATATAGAAGAAGCCCTAATTGGATTTAAATGTCACAATTTTGAGCGCAAGATGTCGCAATATTAAGCGCAAAATATGTTGAAATATATTTACATACTAAGTGTGATCATCACTAAATCCAGCATTCCGATTGGTCGGCGCCCACGTGGCTAGTTGCAATTATTTCTCGGTGAATGCGCAACAGCTAATAACTGCAGCCTCATAACAACATCGACACGTCATTGTGTTTGGAAAGGCGAACGCGTAATGTTTTGGGCGCATTTGGACTCGCGCAGGATTTACTTAATAAATCATCGGGTTTCAATATAAAGATAAATTGTTCCTGTTAACTTTTGCCAAGGGTGCTATCGGATATTTTGGGCTGGTTTTGTCACGATACACTTTTCGATTTAAATACATTTACAAAAGTGGCTAAATGTATATAAATATAAGGATTAACTGTCATGTGGACTGTTTTTTATGGAGATGTAACCGTGAGGTAAGTGGTCATAAGTTGTATGTAAAACCCTTCGGGTTTTACACAAGTTATGACCACTTACCTCACGGTTACATCTCCATAAAAACATTCCACATGACAATTAATCCTTATATTAAGTGCAAACTATTGCAATAATATCACAAGCGACATGCTTATAAGCCTTTCCACTATCAATATTATTGCGATATTGGGCGCGAAAATAGCGCGCTTAATATACCACTTCTTTTGACTGGTACTGTATATCAATAACAACTAGTTGGGATTGGAACCTTCAAGAAAACAGCAGATCCCATAATAACTGTGCGCAGTGACTTGGCGACAATGTTCTCCTGTTCATAGTCGCACATTTTCCATGAAATTTTAAAGCATGACGGACCATGATGCAATAAACTGTATACTGGTATCACAACACTTAGTATCAATATCAGTGAGTCAGCCAAAGATAGTTTGATAAGAACATCCAATCAATAGTGTACTTCCGGTAAATTGTCGTAATAACTTGACGATAACATTGCGAATGATGACAATGTCTCATATCCACACGTTTCAATGAAAATTGATGAACACGGGATGAATTGGTCCGTGTAATTGTAAAGTTGGAATTGTAGATATGTGATCATCCGTCACTGCGCGGCGTCAGTTCATTGTTTACGGTGTTGTTGTTGTTGTTGACACTGAAGCTCTTGTGAATTACACTGGTGCGTACAGTACATGTACATGTATATCCTCTCTTGTAAATGTACATGCATGTGCTTTGAAACAATCAGATTCAGAACACTGTCAACTGGATTGTCAACATTCTAATAGTAATAGCTGCTCTTTGAGTCGTTGTTGTTATTATTGTCACTATTGTTTGACATCTAAGCTCGTGTTAATTGTACCTGTATCCTCTTGTGTCAGTAAATGTGCCAGTGTTTTGATACTAAGTCACAACACTGTCAATTTTAACATCAGCACTGAGTCGAATGAAGTCAGACCCCGGATCATGCCATGATTGATTCATGGCATGAATCTCTACTTTCCAATTTAGTGGAAATTGTCAATGATTAAGCCGCTTTTCGCAGAATTGAAACTTGTCCGATTATCAAAGGAACCGAAATAAGACCGTCTTAACAACTGTCCACAATCGAAAAGGTAACAGTTTCCCCAAAAAACAATAGTTTGCGATCAATTCGCAACGCCAACGATAAATGGCGAATAAATTATGTGAGTGCTAAAGTGGGAACTTAAACCCGAATGAGAATAACGTACTCATGAATATACGTACCGACCCGCATACCACAGAATGAATGCCGGATTCATAATACATATTAAATATCAGCAGAGTAATATTCAGTCATACTGTGTGGAGTCATTGCAGTATATAATATGTCGCCGATAAATATACTATTGAATTTTGACGGCTTGACTTTGAATCACGAAAATATTTAATTTAGACAATGTTCAATGGCACATAAAATAACGGTAAAAAACCGTCAAACTGATGAAACGGTATGGGACCGTCGATTATGACGGCCCGAAACCGTCGAACCGACAGTATTTTCTAACAGTGTATAGACCATATAATGACACTGAGAGTGTCAATGTCACTGAAAAGACGGCGGAGGGGGTGATTTAACTGACAAATAATTATCGAAAACATCAGAAAAGTAACTGACAAACATTTGGCAGATATACTTTTTTATCAGGTTAATGTCCTTTTGCAATTGTGACATATCCGCACACAGTTGGAATCGAGCCGGCTTCACCGTCCCTGATGGGGACTCGATCCAGTTTCGCCATCGTTACAATGACAGTCCCCTAATACAATATACACCTGACCGACTGAGTTTCAGCTACTTCAATGTGAATGATGATGTATCTACTCTGAATTGGTCTTTTAATTTTATGTTTTTAGATTGCAGCGAGCCATTTGACAAGGGTTACACAGGCACAGCTATTGTTCGAATACAACCCCTCGGCTACTCAGATTCATTCGAAGTGTTATGTCGATTCCAATTTAAAGGGCAAACATACATCGGATTACGTCAGCTAGCAGACAACATACCGTATAACCGAAGCTGGACGAATTACCGAGACGGTTTCGGTACATTTTCCATCGATCGAAGCTTCTTCTTGGGCCTGGAGAAAATCAGAGCTATTACATCATCCGAGCGCAAATGCAGATTATTTATTGAGGACCATTCAAACATTGTAGCTTACAAAGACTTCAACCTGGGTAGCGCAGAGGACAGCTACATATTGAATTACGATTACCACAAAACACACACCGGCAATCTCCCTGATAGCTACATGGGCGACGGATTCGGATTGGGCACCGCAGACTCATTGGGCAGTATCAAAGGGAAACAATTTTGTACCTACGACCGCGATTGTGATGGATGTGCATTTTCATCTGCCTCCGGTTGGTGGTTTGGAGACAGCTGCTCGGGCGCCAATCTCCACAAACCCATGGGAGCATTCGTTGCTGAATGGCCTGATGCAAAAAACCAAACTGTGACAAAATACTTAACGCACATAAAAATGTACTTAAAATACCCGTAAGAAACTGGTAGCAATTATGCATCAAACTTACCTGACTACGATTCGATGGCGTGATATTAGTTGTGTGTATAAAAATAGCATATATATATGTGGCGACAGTCTCTACACATTCCGCATCCCGAGCCCAGAATGAAACACTTGCAATGTTTAGGTCGAAAAACTTCAAACTTCGCCCACCAGAGGCATCAACAGACTATAACACATCGCAAAGGGAAATTATCATGTAACAATGAAGATAAGCAACTATATATATAGCGTTACGATGCAATGCAGAGTTCTGATTATATTTCCAACTATACCGTTGGGCAGATTTGCTCTCAGCACGTAATCAATTGTTATAGACTATTGTTGCTTGACGTGCGAACCTTGACGTCTCACAATATAAACCTCTCTATTACTGAACACGCTGGTCATCCTATAATCCCCGCTGCGGGCAGTAAACCCCGGTGCGGGGGTCAGTAAACCACACATCGGGCCATAACAGTTAGACTTTTCCGTACCAGGGCTATAGTCTAATTAGTTAAAAGTAGACAATTTAGAAGCTATACTAACCAACGGAAGACGTATATGATAGGCAATACCTATTTATGCTGTGACTGGAGTTTAGAGAAAATTCAAATATCAGTTCTCGAGAGAAACGCAATCTTAGTCGAGCGCATTCCGAATTTGTCTGGGTAAATGATGTGTTTTGGTGCTAAAAACAAAATCATGTGAGACAATGTTGTCCAAATTTATCACCACACACTAATCTCGGAGCTGAAAACACACAAAATTGAAACATGGAAGCTTATTCTTACACTTCATCGATCATTTCGTCACTTTATGGAGCTTTATTCGTCGAACTGTTAACATTTGGTTGAAGCTGGGTTCACCATGCACATCGTGGATCCGGAGTTGTGTCCGAAGAAAAACAATTAATAAAAAAATTTCCCTCAAAACAAACCTACCTATACTCTTAACTCGTGCCCGCAACGGGGTTTACTCATCTTTGCCCGCATGTGGGTATTATGGGATGACCAGCTGAATTCTTAACTAAGATTAAAGCGACGTTATGGACACAAGCAGGTTTATCTGAAGGGTATTTAGATATAAACAACACATATGTGTACATGTATAAGCTCTCACTCATATTATGAATCTGAATAATGGAGGAGTTACCTGGGCATTCGCAATCGATGTTTTTGGTCATTGTGGTGCATCGCTAACTGGACAAACCCGCTCAGTTCTGAATCGAATGGAAACTGGTTGATGTGAGTCAAAGCTCAAATACAACTTTGAAAATCGCCATGCCCGGTAAACCATTGTTCACTAGGCTCAACTCTGGTAAAATGTGGTTAAGTCAGGTTAACAATGATATACTCTCGTAAAAGCCATGTACAAAGGAAATATCCTTGTCAATTCAAAGTAAAGACATGGTATTGTCAGGTTAACAATGATATAATCTGGTAAAAACTACGTAAAACCAGGTAAAAAGGACATACTATTGTAAATTCATAGTAAAGGCATGGTAAAGTCAGGTTAACAATTATATACTCTGCATGGTAGAAGCCAGGTAAAACCAATGTACAATGGCCACATCCTTGTAAATTTTAAGTTAACCCTTTCGGTGCCAGGTCTGATTTTTGTATCAAGCCATATACCCTGTGCCAATGCATTCTCTTATATATGCGAGTCGACCATAGGTCGACTCGCTTATATAAGAGAATGCATTGGCCTAACAATTTTTCATCATTTGTTATTTTTTTTTACAATTTTTTACAATTTTAATAATGTTGTCTTATATTCTTTAACAGACTTATTTTGTAGGTTTAGTTCCAGGGAATATTACGTTTTTCATGGGCATCAAAATTATTACTATGAATACTTGGTGATAGTTTTGAGTTATAACATACCCCTAAGGTTTTATCCAGTTTGTTTTTAAATTCGCTATAGCATGCTTAAGCATACCCAAAACAAATTCAACCCAAAAACAACAAAGCAAAAACAAAAATACATATTTTTTTATTTTTTTAGGTCCGATTTTACAGACCGTAAATTAGGGCCGATGAGATCGGCCCCTGGCACTGAAAGGGTTAATGGCATATTATGGACTTGTTCGGGCGTGTGAAACTGCTAAGTTAGTGCTCAGGCCCTATCCCAATTGGGGGAATATAGTATTCTACTAACATTGTCGAAAATATCAAGCAAATCGACCGTTCCACTCCATAGATAACACCATGCGAACTACGCTCAATTGTAGTAGATATTTAACACTCGATTAGGGACTCAACTATCGGAGATAAACTAACAAAAACGATTTCGTCATCGAGAGTTAATGCATTTAATTATTAAATAAAAATGACGTCAATGTTGTCAATTTGGGAATAATATTTGTAAAAATAACTATTTTGAGCAAAATTATTCTTCAGTTCTAGTTGACCACCCTACCGGCGTGTTTCACATCACTTTACTCACGATAAAGTCAGGTTAACACTGATACAATCAGGTAAAAGACATGTACACCCACGTAAAAAGGATATACACTTGTAAATTCCCACAACGCCAGTGTCATGATTTTAGTGAGATATATTTCTAAACATTTGATGTTCAGAGTTAGCGTTTATTTATTTTTGTCGATGGGTGTGTCAATATTCAGATCGATGGCATAAACGATTTAAGTGAGGATAAGAAACAGAGTAAAGTAAAGTTGGTATTAAACATGCAATGCCCTTATTAAAACACTCCGGTAAAAGCCAGGTAAACCATGGTTAACATGGCTCTACTCTGGTAATATAATGGTAAAGTTACATAAACAATGATATACTCTGGTAAAATTCATGTAACGGCATGTTGTACCCCGATTTACTCTTGTAAAATGCTGGTGAAACAGGAGATGGTCAAATCTATGTAAATCAGAACAAAAACGCTCTTAACTGTTTGTATTATCTTTTTTCATTATTTCTGAATACATACCTTAAATACTCAATATAGATTTATCGAGGAAAAACGCTCTTTAAAACAACTTCAAAAGTCGTCAGTTACTTCAAAACGTGGCGCTACAACCATTGGTTTTTTATATGGATTGGTTGCAGTCAGAGATGTATCTTTGTGAGTAACTGAGTTGTACGTTCCCTATTAATGTTATGTGTCAGCTAATAACACACCCTTTGATTTCGAATGACGTGAGGTATTGTCATACAATAATATACAAGTATCACAAGGGGAATGATAGTGTGAATCTTATGGTGCCATTACACGATTAAGCTTGATTAATTCAGCTCCAAATGGTAACCACGGGGGTTATGCTGGATGTTCACATTACACCATCCGGAAAGCTTTTAAAAGCACTGTTTTATCAGGAAATCTTTCACAGCTGTCCATCATAATTAACTGAACTGTGGTTATATTTACTAACTAGACTCCAATATTGTGAACTACACGTGCGTTTTTTATCATATATCAGGAGGAATTCTGTTATTTAACTGCTACTTGACATTAATGGGGGATCCATGCTGAATGGAGAAACGGCCGAGTTCCTTTCCCTACAGCTTGCTAAATGTGTAATAAAAAGTGCTGAGCTGTATGAAATGGCATGGTATTGCACGATGCAGCTGGCATCTTGAGGAAGCTTAATCGTGTAAAGGCACATTTAATCCTATCTCTAGACTAAAGTGTGGTATGTTGTCATTGTAGCAGTTCGGACTTTCACTGCCCATACCACAAACGTACTTCAACCAGGGACAATAATTTATGTGTGTTGGGTTTTTGTATAGTTAAGTCCAAAAAAACTGCAAGGTGGAGTCCAATCATTCTCAAAATTGGATTTACCAAAATATAATACAAGTGGGATTCGTCATGCCTTTACAAGAATTTCAAGGGTATATCTGTTTACATGGACTTTACATGGATTTTACCAGAGTATATCATTGTTTACCTGATTTTACGATATGTTACCAGAGTATAGTCATGTAAACCATGGTTTGCCAGGATTTTACCAGAGTGTTCAGTTATCTTATTGCACACAATATAGGTCACGTTCGATTTTGCCTGTTTTTGCCGGAGTTATGGTCCTTGTTGACTTATAATTTTACGATTATTTTGGTGTGTCCGGGTGACACTTTAGTTTTGGTTATCTGATTGTGTTACAATTTGATATATAGATTACTCATATGATAATACAGATGAAGTTCGAAATTATGTTCCGTGTGTCCATTTTACAGCAGTTATGGTCCTTGTCGAGTTATAATTTGAGAATACATTTGACTAATTTTGCGTCCGTCGTTGCGTGATTCGGAAATAATAAAAAAATTTCCAGTGCATTTTATTCCTCACCAGAGGTTGATTAAATATTAGAAAATGGGATTCCCCTTCAACTGAGTAATGCTAAAACCTGGTCCAGCGCATAAGCCTCAACAATTATGTTCATTGTAGTACAGTGGTATTGTCTTTAAACATGAATTTAGTAAAACAGAATGTAAACTGCATTCGAAAATATGCGATTAGGGGAGCAGTCAAGACATGAAATAAAAGTATGAACACATTTATGTATACTGTGCATAACATAATTATGTGTCATCTCACTTATAATCGTCACCATCATCATCAGTCGTCATCGCCTTATATGTCCTGGATAATTTGGATATTTGTGAATTTTGTCTTTTCCGCATTTGCTTTTCTATTCAATAAAAAAAATATATAATCATCTCTTCGTCATTAGCGGCATCTGCTTGGTAATTTATGTAATCACATCAAAAAGGAGGATAATGATATTTGGAGGCAAACACAAATACAGCAATCTTAATAGTTTGCAATGTGTTTCACAACTGCAAGCCAGACTTTCAGCTATATAATTTCGGAGCTCGGTGCAGCCATTTCGTATTCTGGAGTGCATAATATGATATTGCCTTAGCCATGTATGAAGGTGGGGACACACGGGGTTTGGGTTGGTATAACAACCACAGGTTAAACTTGTGTCAGAGAAAGTTGGTCAGTTCAATTGGGGATTTTATTCCAATCATTAATCGCCGATCGTAGAAAGGAATTCATGTATAGTGCTCAGAATTAATTTTTGGCGGTTGACATTGTAATTTGATACATGGATTGCTGAGTAAATATTAGAATATTGGACCCCCCCCCCCCTTCAATTGAGCAATGATTTAATCTGCTCCAGTGTATAAGCCTCAACAATTATAGTCATTGTAATATAGTCATATTGTCATTTATCATATGACTCAATCATTATTTACGTTCGAAACTATGTCATAAATCAATTTCATATCAATTACTAATTCATATCACCTTCCGATAATTTGATTGGTTTGTTGACAAACAGTGTGTTCTGATTGGCTGAATGGCAGCCGGGGACCGAGCCGCATCTCTGACTAAATGCAGGTCAAATTCGTGCGCGTCAATCAACGCGATGCCGAAATTCTCGCAACTACAATCTTGAAATATATAGTTTTGGACATTGTTATACGATAAATATAATATGTAATTCGTATTTATCTAATAAACATGCGATATAATGTCACAAACTGAGAACAGAATAGCACACTATATCTTCGCGTGCATATTATTTCTGCTAGTTCACCAGGTGTAATTGGGCTTCCGGTGCAATGAAGTGACGTCACATTAACCTTTTTCCTGCCGATGTCATATAGCTATTTAGTGATTTGTGTGCGTTTGGACATCATAATCAATTTATAGGTGTCATATGATAAATAGAATATGTAATTCGTGTTTCTCTCATATGATATTTATGAAACTAGTCACGAATTTTCAGTTTTCTCTCGCCGGAGGCTCGAGAAAACTGAAAATTCTTAGACTCGTTTCATAAATATCATATGAGAGAAACACTCATTTTATATCCTCTATTTACACATGAAAATGGTAAAACAAAAATTTGCGATTAGGGTAGCATAAAACACCCACTCACCATGACATTTCATTCCTGCAGCGAGTTCATAACTCAATAAAGAAATGACATGAAATAACAATTTACGAACACAATCATGTATACTATTCATAACATAATTATGTGTCACCTCACTTATAATCGTTACCATCATCATTAGTCGCCATCGCCTTATATGTCCTGAATATTTGTATGAATTGATGTATGTGTATTTTGTCTTTTCCGCATTTGCTATTCTTCTTTTTAATAAAAACATAAAAAATCATCCCCGTGGTCATTAGCGTCATCTGCTTGGTCATTTATGTAATCACATAATGAAAGTGTCAATGACACTGTAGCTCAACTTGGAAAGGAGTTTTTGTTTGTTGAGCAAAGAATAAAATGATACAGAAGAAGGAAAGTAAACTAGAGGTCACCCCGAAATGCAATATGAAGTTTGGTGACGATCGGTTGAGAGATGTGGTCTGTAGTGTGCGCCAAAGGATTTAGTCATACAAAGATTAAATTCCAAGATGGACGCTGGCGGCCATGGTTTTCAACGAATTTCGGTCAATATAGGAGGCTCCCATCTGGAGGTTATCCCGAAGATCCATATAAAGTTTGGTGATGATCGGATGAAGGATGTGGTCTGTAGGATGCGCCAAATGATTTAGTCATGCAAAGAGTAAAATCCAAGATGGCTGCCGGCGTCATTTTTTTTAAATTTGATAGCTCCCATATACAGGTGATTCTAGACATGTCTGTAAATTTTCAAATCACTTCTCCAATAAATGCGGGCTCCGGGGTGTGCCGATGGATTCAAATTTGAAATCCAAGATGGCTGCTGGCGGCCATATTTTTCATCCAAAATCGATCAAATTCGATCTACAAGTAATCACAATCATGCTTGCAAAATTATAAAGTGATCCGCCCATACATACGGGGTGTAGGGTGTGCCGATAGATCCCATCCATATGTCGCCCTGACGCTACATATGAAGTTTGGTGAAGATCGGATTAGGGATGCGGCCTGTAGGGCGTGCCGAAGGAAATTATTGACGCACGCACGTACAGACGCACGGACGACGGACGCCAACCCATGGCAATAACTCAAACTTTACGTTGTAAAGTTGAGCTAAAAACGAGGATAATGATATTTGGAGGCAGCACAAATAAAGCAAATTTTAATATTGTACAATGGGTTCCCACAACTGCAAGCCGGACTTTCAGCTATATAATTTCGGAGCTCGGTGCAGCCATTTCGTATTCGGGAGTGC
The DNA here is from genome assembly GCA_032622095.1 of Siphonodentalium dalli. Taxonomy (NCBI): domain Eukaryota; kingdom Metazoa; phylum Mollusca; class Scaphopoda; order Gadilida; family Siphonodentaliidae; genus Siphonodentalium; species Siphonodentalium dalli. The sequence continues at coordinate 107,874,507 of CP136062.1, forward strand.
ATAATATGATATTACCTTAGCCCTGTATAAAAGTGGGGATACATGGGGTTTGGTGGTATAATAGCCGCAGGTTAAACATGAGTCAGAGAAAGTTGGTCCGTTCAGTTGGGGATTTTAATACAATCGTTGATCACCGATGGTAGAAAGGAATTTTTGTAGTGCTCGGAATTATTTTGGGCGGCTGACATTGTAATTTGATACATGGCTTGTTCTGGGGCCACGATGGTATATACAGTAATGCTCTAATTAATCGACTCCTTAACCACAGCAGAATTATGGGTAACTTTTCAGGATTTAGTCGGAAATATGGCTTGTTGCCATTCATCGGAAAGCTCTCGCCGAGTCGATTAATTAGAGCATTCTGTACGTGTGAAATCACTTCAAGTTTGCGGAATTGGCGCCGCGGTTCGGAAGAAAGTCAACCAACTATATTCCAACTGTTAGAACTTAACCATTCCCTTAGCCAGGCCCTCGAGAATAAACTGCATACATGTGCTGTAATTTGTGATATATCTAAGGCATTCGAGAGGATCTGGCACGAGGGACTGGTATATAAACTTGAACGATGTGAAATTTCCGGACCACTTCTTGCTTTCATTAATGACTATCTCTCAGATCGAAAACAAAGGGTGATGGTAAATAACACGTCTTCAGAATATAAAAAGATACTCGCTGGTGTCCCCCATGGATATATTCTTGGCCCTTTCTTATTCTTGGTATATATTAATGATCTCGCTGAAAATATTAAATCTTTCACTAGAATGTATGCGGATGATACTTGCCTCACTGCTAGCAATGGAAGTCTCCAGGACCTTGAGGACGGTGTAAATACTGATCTTAAAGCCATAGATAAATGGTCAAATCAATGGCTAGTAAAATTCAATAGTAGTAAAACTAAGTCCATGACATTCTCTTATACCGGTGCCCAGCCTGACTTACATCTTTTTCTCAGTGGTGAACCTATAACCCAAGTAGAATCACACAAACACCTTGGCTTGAATATACAGAGTGACCTAAACTGGGACAAACATATCAATGAGTTATCAAAGAAAATATATGGCCGCCTTGCATATTTAAGACAATTGAAATTTTCTTTAAATAGGAAAACCTTAGACACAATTTATTGAGCGTACATATTGCCCCTGATGGATTACGCTGACGTTGTCTGGGACTCAGCCCCAGCAAATGTAATTTCAAAATTAGATCGCATCCAAGCGGACGCGGGTCGAATTGTTACAGGTCTCACGCGATCCGTTCCTGTGAAAAACTTGCTAGTAGAATTGGGGTGGCAAACGTTAACAAACAGAAGGAAATCTCATAGAATGAATATCATGTACAGAATAACTAATAACAAGACCCCTAAATATATCAACAATCTCTTACCCACCCGCCCAGAATCAGCTGCTAGATATGATTTTAGAGATAAAACAAGTTTTCCTCCATACACATTCAAAAGAACTGTCCATTTTGAACACACATTTTTCCCAAATACAACTAGGGAATGGAATACCCTGTCAAATAAAATAAAAGAATCATCTTCCATTAGTATTTTTAAAACAAAATACCTAACGACTGATCCAGTTCTTGTGCCACCAGACTATTTTAATTTCGGAAATCGCGAGATAAACATCATTCATTGCAAACTTCGAAATTACTGTAGCGATTTAAACGGTGACAAATTTTCTAACTTCATATCGGACAACCCAAGCTGTCGTTGTGGTCACCCGGCCGAAGAAGCAAATCATTATTTTTTTGTTTGTCCATTTTACACAGATCAACGATGTTTGTTGTTTCACCAACTCGCTACCATTGGTGTACTAACTATTAATCTCGAGAAAATCCAAGACAGCTGTCACCGCACATGTTTTATGACAGAATGAGCCCAAAATGACTTGTTCCCATCTACATGTCACTTTTAACATCCATGACAAATTGTACGATGATCCTACGAAAGGTACGACATGTAGCCCGTGCCAAAGTATTTAGTTATGCAAAGAGTAAAATTCAATATGGCTGCCGGCTGCCATGTTTTGTGGCCGAATAACCTCAAAATGAAAAGTTTCCATCTACATGTCAATTTTAACATTCATGACCAATTTCATGATGATCAGACAAAAACTCCGGTCTGTAGCCCGTGCGAATGGATTGAAATTTGAAATACAAGATGGCTGCTGGCAGCCATGTTTTTTGCCAAATGACGCCAAAATAACTTTTTCCCATCTACTTGCCAATGTCAACAGCCATGACAATTTCCATAATGATCCGACTAAAGCTACGCCTTGTAGCCCATACCAAAGTATTTAGTCATGCAAAGAGTAAAATCCAAGATGGCTGCAAGCGGCCAATTTTTATGGCCGAATGACCCCAAAATGATTCGTTCCCATCAACATATCAATGTTAACAGCCCGTGCCAAAGGATTTAGTCATGCAAAGAGAAAAATCCAAGATGGCTGCCAGTGGCCATGTTTTATGGCCGAATGACACCAAAATGACTCATTCCCATCTACATGTCAATATTAACATTCCCGACAAATTTTATGATGATCCGACCAAAGGGACATGTAGCCCGTGTCAAACGATTTAGTCATGCAAAGAATAAAATCCATGACGGCCGGTGGTGGCCATGTTTTTTGGCCGAATGACCCCAAAATGACTCGTTCCTATCTAGATATCAATAATAACATAAATGACAAATTTCATGATGATCAGACAAACAGTACGGCCTGTAGCCCGTGCTGATGGATTGAATTTTAAAATACAAGACGGACACTGGCAGCCATGATTTTTAGCCGAATGACCCCAAAATTATTCGGTCCAACTTACATGTCAATATTAACATCCATGACAAATTTCACGATGATCTGATCAAAGGTACGACATGTAGCCTGTGTCATAGGATTTAGTCATACAAGGAGTAAAATCCAAAATGGCTGCCGGCGGCTATGTTTTATGGCCAAATGACCCCAAAATGACTCGTTCCCATATACACGCAGGGACGTGGATACAGGGGGTTTGGGATGTGTCTCACCCCCAACTTTGGTCAAAATTTTCAACAGTTAGAAATTTCATACCTGACACAACATTAGTTGGAAATTTCACACCAACAATAGATTGAAAATGTTCTTGTAGTTTGATTTTCAAGCAATTAACTGCGGGGGGATTTATTGTTTTTGGACCATATTTGTATATTTTCCTACTTTTCGTAAAATTCTGATTGAAATAGCCATCAGTTGGAAATTTTCCAACCTTGTGGGGTGTCAGTTTGGAAATTTCCAACACTTGGGAAGCTTGTGTCCTGGTCCCTCCCCGTGGCCAAAAACTGCTAGTTAATTTAAAAAAAACAATGTTGTCCTACATTTGGTCAACATTGTCATTGGAATTGTCATCAGTTGGAAATTTTCCAACATAAGTGGGGATGTCAGGTTTAAAATTTCTAACTCTAGAAAGGCTTGAGGCTAGTATAGATGCTAGAATTTTGCGATTTTCTTGTTCAGATTAAAAAAAATTCACACACCCGGCCGAACCACTAGGAAAGCTTGGGGCAAGGCTAGATGCTAGCATTTTGCGATTTTCTTGTATATTTTTCAAATTTTTCTCAAACCGGGCCGAATAAACATGGTCGGCCCGGTGTGTCCTGCTCTCTTGTCCGTAGCCGTGTGCATTTGTCTGGAGTTAGACCACTAGATCTTAGGTATCTGAATGTTCTCATACCGGGTATATAGAACCATGGTTTTATTATATATATGCTATTAGGTCTGAGCACTGAGGTACAAGGGGTGCAAATGGAATTGCAAGACTTGTGTTTGGTCGGATTCAAGTGGAAGGGGGTGCAAATGAAATTTCAAAACTTGTTTTCGGTCGGATTCAAGGGGGCGGTGCAGTTGGAATTCCCTAAAGTGGACCCCCCCCCCAGCGGAGACCACGTCCCTGTCTACATGTGTCAAAATTAACTTCCACGACAAATGTCATGATGATCCGACGAACACTCCCGTGCTAATGGATTGAATTTTGAAATCCAAGATGGCCGCGGGCGGCCATGTTTCTTTGCCGAATGACCCCAAAATGACTCGCTCCCATCTCAATGTTAACAGCCATGACAAATTTCATAATGATCCGACCAAAGGTATGACCTGTAGCCTGTGCCAAATGATTTGGTCATGCAAAGAGTAAAATCCAAGATGGCTGCTGGCGGCAATGTTTTTTTGGCCGAATAACCCCAAAATGACTCATTTTATCTACATGTCTATACTAACATCCATGACAAATTTCACGATGATCAGACAAACAGTACAGCCTGTAGCCCGTGCTAATTGATTGAACTTTAAAATCCAAGATGGCCGCTGGCGGCCATGTTTTTTTTGGCCGAATAACCCCAAAATGTCTCGTTCCCATCTACATGCAGGGATGTGGAGACACGGGGGTTTGGGGTGGGTCACCCCCGCCAACTTTGGTAAAAATTCAACAGTTGAAAATTTCATACCTGACACAACATTAGTTGGAAATTTCACACCAACAATAGATTGAAAATGTTCTTGTAGTTTGATTTTCAAACAATTTACTGCGGGGGGGATTTATTGTTTTTGGACAATATTTGCATATTTTCCTACATTAAATTTGGTCAAAATGTTGACTGAAATGGCCATCAGTTGGAAATTTTCCAACCTTGGGGGTGTCAGGTTGGAAATTTCCAACACGTGGGAAGCTTTTGTCCTTGACATGACAAATTTCATGATGAACCGACCTAAGGTACGACCCGTAGGCCGTGCCAAATGATTTAGTCATGCAAAGAGTAAAATCCAAGATGACCCCAAACTTACTCGTTCCAATTTACAATTCAATATTAACATCCATGACAAATTTCATGATGATCAGACGAACAGTACGACTGTAAGCTGTAGCCCGTGTTAATGGGTTGAGTTTTGAAATCCAAGATGGTCGCTGGCGGCCATGTTTTTTCCCGAATGACCCCAAAATGACTCGTTCCCATCTACATGTCAATGTCAACAGGTATGTAAATTTCATAATGATCGGACCAAAGGTGCGACCTGTAGCCTGTTTTGTGGACGCATCACACACGCACACACACGTACGTACGACGGATACCAAGCCATGGTAATAGCTCAAACTTTACAAAGTAAAGTTGAGCTAAAACTGAGCGTGCTAATCAACTAACTATACGACCAGCATAATAATGCTTGGAGGCGGTCAAGCCTGTCCCGTAATTATGTAACATGGCGCGCTTGTAATTCCCATAATTACAACATCGGAATATTCGAATAATGGTAATATGTAAGTTTTATATATCTTTGTGCGTATTCTTCTGTCGAGTCTCCTCTATTTTCTATACTGTGCCTGTTATGTGGATCTTCCAGTTTATGTTTTCTTGTATTTCCAGACCAAGGCGTTTGTGCGACTCCACAATGCAAATATGGGTATTTTTTAATTTAAGGTTTTGTAATCATGTGAGGGTGAGATCAACGAGAACGACATCCCTAAAGTTTTGCATGTGTTCACGAGCCAGTTTTTTTTTACCACGTCGTTATTTTCATGAAATCATTACTCATAGATTTGGAGAGTTCATCCAGGTCTCAATGGCTATTCATGCAACTCGTGGGGGTGTCACACGGGGGCTGATTTCTTAAATTTTTATGATATGCATCAAAACACAATTTATCTCCGGAAACCAACAACAACGACCAGGTGTCCAGGTGACTTCTACAATGCTGGAATAAAACCGAAACTTTCTGCATGAGTAATTCTGACTTAATCTGATTTTGGACGATATGCAGCTGGAATTAATATAACAATACCATAATTTTAGAGGGCGTTGTTGTGTATTAACGGCCTAACAGAAATGCTGAACAGCCCTACAGCTTATAAAGGCTCGATGCGAAGTAATTATTTCTGAAAGGCCATTAATACACCACAACGCCCGACGGCGATATGTTGTTTCCATTATTACCACTCTCTGTTGAAACACAAGGGCCGGATTCGTCATCTCAGGTTTAAACATGGTCTATATAAACCTCTAGGTTTAAACCGCCG